>CM040123.1:363090654-363690654 GCA_022559845.1 Amorphophallus konjac
CCTATATCCTCCGCCATGTATTGAGGGTTCCGCCCTAATAAACCGTGCATGGTAGTTTACAATATCTTGCATGATCATTCGCATCCTTTGCATTCTTTATTCCGGCCTCGACAGCCCATTATCTCGACAATTAATCAAAAGTTTTCCCTCTTCGCGGGGGATGTAATTAACGCCATAGCCTTTATGGTATGGCAGACTGCTGGTCCCGATCGAATCTCACTCTCGCCTGACACAGGTCAGAATGAGCGCATAATAAACTCGTCACGTATGTGACTGACACGCCCGCGCAGTCAATCAGTCAGTTAATTACCGGTTAATTAATTGGTTGATCGACGCGTGAATAAACCAAATAAGCCCGATAAAATAATTTTTAATAAAAAGAAAATAAAATTAACAAAATAACATCTCAAACAGTCTGGCACGTCCGGTGGGACCAGTGTCACCTTTCATCTCTTTGCCGAGATACTTGGACTTCGAGGCCCTCTCAAAGGTTGCTGATCGTCGGTTTGTTGTCTTAGCAAGCGAATGATGACGACAATGACTGGACTGACTAGCGTCGGCTTCGGCCCTTCGATCATTGCCGGTCATGCTCAAGGGTACCTGGCGGTGCCCATGGTGTTCGGAAACTTCCCTGTTGCTGTTGGCTTTCTCAACTTCTTGGGGTTAGCCTTTGTGGATATGCTGGAAGTGGAACCCTCGGATCCCATCAAGGGAGCTACGAAGAAGATGGAGCCTCTGAAGGCTCGATGCTGCCATGACTTGCTCAAGAGTCCAACTCAGGTCGCCAGCTACCAGGTGCACCACGCTATTCCTGGGGCTCGCCCCGATGTTGCCAATAAAAACTCTGGAGGTCGCCAGTGCAAGCAAGGCCGGAGGAGCACTGTTGTGGTTACTGGATCCCTGTCTCAGTCCGGTAAATCCATGATGGTCGGCGGTGTGCGCGTCTTCCTCAACGGACGCGACGCACGAATAGTCCCAGACCGGGTCATCCCCGCCGTCCCTGTCCGTAACTCATACCAAGCCCTCGCTGGAAGGAGGGCGGAAAGAGAACAAGCTGGCCGCTATGGCCAAGAGAAGCTGGCCCCATGGCTAAGAAAGTTCAAGCAGGTGTGGGTCCCGAAGAGGGTCCAACCTGTTCAGGAAGCTGCACCAGTTCGCCGCCGTCCTGTACGCGATGAAGTTGAAGTGAGGAAGGAAAGGGGCCTGGCCCCGAAAGAAGAAGAGGTGGTTGTGGACCCTCCACGCCACGGAAGTTTCAGGGCATGTGCCCGCCAAGCCAATGTCCCTGCTGCGGGATGAAGATTTCATCAACCTGCCGACCGGGCTCGACTGGCTTATATTCCTCCTGCGGGAGGTCGACAACTGTCCCCCGTGCTGCATCAAGAACGGGGTCAAGAAGAGATGGCCAATCTGGTTAAGAATTATTTCCGAGGACTAGGCAACTCCTCACTTGAACAGCAGCGGCTGATGCAAGCAGCCACAACCAATGAAGACTACTGCCCATCAATGGCAGTTGAAGAAGATCTAGGAGAAAGGATGATGGTGTCGTCAGTTGATGACAATGGCTATGATGACGGCTTTGAGATCGAAGCCGATGAAACCGCCCCTCGGCGGGAAGAAGAAAGAATAATTTCTATGTTCGAGAGGTTGACCTTCTCGGATCAGGCTAAAAGGAGGGTCCATTGACAAAGAAGAAGGATGCAGGTCTTCACCTGCAATATGGCTGGCACATTCAATCGATATGAGGGACTTTCCGAAGACCCCCGCGAGTTGGCTCAGTTGGCCGCGAGGCCGGGGCCGAATACTCGAAGAACAGAAGCCGCAAGGGAGCTCCTGGCGGTAGCTAAGGGAAAACAACCCCTGGTCTACCACCAGCGGAATGATGAAGCTGCTATTTTAACTACCAATGTAGTGACGACGGAAGAAGAAGATTGTTGTGCCCCTGGTTTTGATGATGACAACCATGAGATGTGTGTGTGTTAAGTTCAACAGAACTGATGAATTAACCCTTGATTCATTAACGCATGTATATACTTTATTCTTGAATGTAAGGAAGAAACAGGGTCTACGCAGGATGCTCACGGCGTCCACGCAGCGATTTGAATAAAAGGACAGCGCCAACGTAGGATGCTAATTGCGTCTATGCATTAGTACAAGAGGCAGAAGTATCAAATCACTGGCATAGCTCAGTGCGTCAACGCCACAGTTCAGCAGCGTCGACGTAGCAGTTCAAGTGGCAGAATCATTGTTCACTGGAAATACCCCGGTGTGTCAACGCTACAGCATGATAGCGTCGACGCAGCAGTTCATTCTGAAATAAAGATCGCTCTGGGTCAGTTTAGTGGGTCGACGTAGTGACCCAATGCGTCAACGCATCCAGCTTTATACTCAAAGACATGTGGGGCATTTCAAGGCTACGTCAACCTCATGGTCTCAATGAGTTGATGCCATCTGAATTTCATCAAGAGATGATTGGGTGGACCCCAGTCGTAAGTGGCGTTAGATGCCACGTCATCTAAAAGAGCATGCCCTCTCTTTCCCTTGCGATTTGAGAAGCCTCAAGGACAACAATCATTGGGCTAACCAGAAAATCTGGCTGGGACCCACAAAAAGGAATATTCACGTGAATAGGTAGAGCGCGGGAGAACATAGAAGATGATTTTGGAGAAGCGGTAGTCGAACCTGAGCGGGTGAAGCCCTTGAGAAGGATCGTGGAGTCCATCGTCTTCTTGTTGGTACCGTGCTGCATCCACTGACGATCAGAGGAGATTTAGGGGCAGTGGATCAGTGCGAGTTCATCTACCTTCAGAAGGGAAGGCCAGCTGATCGTTGAAACATCTTCCTCCAGACTTCTGAGTTCGAGCTTGAGATCCAGCAGCATCACAGATCTGGAGCTGTTCTTCCATCTCAGAGTGATTTTGTTTATTGCTTTTGTTTTCAGTTTGAACTATGTTATTGTATTTCTCTCTCGTACTAGTTTGAGTAAAGGGAGGGTATTTGATCGAGCATATTATGCTTGGATCAAGGGTATTTGGGTATGTTTGCCTGCAAGCTGTTTGTCAGCGGTTGAGAGGATTTGTTCCTCTGTCTAGCCAAGCTGTAGTGCTCAGCGGTGTTGAGGAGTTTATTCCTCGGTGTAGCTAAGCTGTAAGGCTCAGCAGGGATCCTCACTGGTTTTAGTGAGGGGTTGACGTAGGTCTCCACAGGGAGACTGAACCACCATAAAAATCAGTGTTCACTTGTGGTTTGCCATTTTTCGCATAATCTGCTTGACGTTAGATGTTTGAGTAGGCTCGATCTGCACACATTTAGTTATTGATTTTCTGATTAGCATTCTGTTTTTGATAGCGAGTGTGATCTTGCATAAAATTTTCAAAGGGTCAACCTATTCACCCCCTCCCCCTCTAGTTTGACCATCCACTTAATCCAACATGTGGTATCAGAGCTTGCCTCTCTTGTCAAGGGTCTCACAACCCAGAGAGATTTAGTGGAATGGAAAACAAGGGGCTCATGCCTGAAGGGCATGCAGTGAATAGGCCACCCTTCTCTGATGGCACTAACTATGCTTACTGGAAAAATCGGATGCAGGTATTTCTGAGAGCTCAGGACCATGAGATTTGAGAGTCGTGAGCAAAGGACCCTTTCAGTTAGAAGGAGATGAAGAACTGTGGGTGAAAGAGCAGATTCGGAAGTCCAACGTCAATTGGAAAGCTATGAACATCATGCAATGCTCATTGCATCCTAAGGAGTTTTCACGAGTGTCCTCATGTGCCAGTGCCAAGGAAATGTGGGACATACTTCAAGTCATCTATGAAGGTACGTCAGAGGTAAGAGAGACAAAAGCTAATATGTTAATTTCTAAATATGAAGATTTTAGAATGAAGCCAGAGGAGAATATATCTGAAATGTATGCTAGACTAACCCTATTAGTGAATGGTCTTAAAGGTCTGGGAAAGGTTTACACTGATTATGAACTGGTCAAGAAAATTCTTAGATCCCTAACTCTAATTTGGCACACCAAGGCCACTGTTGTTGAGGAATCTAGGAACCTTCCTACCACTACCCCTGATGAGCTTATTGGATCACTGATGGCTTAAGAGCTGAATTTCAAAAGAACTGATGAGGATGTGAAAAAGAAGAAGCCACTTGCTTTGAAGACTGGTCCTAGCAGCAAGGAGAGTTCAGATGACAGTCAGTCATCTACTTCAGATGATGACTCAGGTGAGATAGCAATGCTCACCAGGAAATTCAGGAAGTTTCTAAGGAAGGAAGGTAAATTTAGAAACAACAGAAGGCCAGAGGTAAGAAAGAGTTCAAAATTCAAATCAGAAAACTCTAGGAAATCTGACAAGGTTTTCTGTTACAAATGCAGGAAACAAGGTCATATTAAATCTGAATGTCCAGAGAATGTGAAGAAAGTCCAACCAAAATGGAAGAACAAGAAGCCAAAAGCTATGATGAGTACTTGGAGTGATGAGGAGAAAGATGAAGATGAAGAAGAGAGTACCTCTGAAGAAGAAAGTGATGTTAAGCTGTGCTTTATGGCTAAGGGAGATGATCAGGATGAGGTAACCTCCTCTTTTGAAAACTTTTCTTGCAGTGATTGGGAAGAAACATTTAATGAATTGCTAGATAAGTATAATTATATGAGGAAAGAAAATAAATCGCTGAAGAAGAAGAAAAATTTGACTAGTCAAGATAATTCCTTGAATGAGAAAATCATGTGCTTAGAAGCTGAAATTACTCATCTAAGAGAGTATCTTGCTGAAAGTGATCTGTATAAAGATCAATTAATATAGATGAAAAGAGAAAATGAATTTTTACTAAAAGTACATGATGACTTGAAACTCAGAATGTAAAAATTGGAGAGTGATGTAAAAATTGCTGAAGAAAAATATGAAGCCATTCAAGGAGTAAATCTAGAACTCCAAGAAAACTTGAAGAGACTGGAAGTTGAAAACTCAAATAAACAAGTCTCCCTTGAGAAATTTACACAAGGCAAAAATAACCTAGAAGCTGTTATGGGAATGAAAAGTAATTTTGGAAAAGAAGGACTTGGATATAATCCAACTAAAAAGAAGAATCTAGGGATAAGGCTAATAACCTTTGTTCCAGAATAGGGCACATCTGAGCAAAACCCAATGGCTGCTGTGAAGTCCCATGAGAAAAATCAAGAAGAAGTAAAACAGACATATGAAACCAGAAAGGAAAAGGGCAAAGAGAAAATGAATGTCACCTTAAATGCCAATCACCATAAGAATGTGCCTAAGCTCAGAAGTAAACCCTCAGGTCAGCCTATAGACCCTAGTTCATCAACCCAGCATCAGACTTATAGAAATTTAGAGAGTCATAGGTCTGGTACAAGACAGTTGCGTCAACGCACTGGGTACCCTGCGTCCACTCAACCCATGTCCCAGGAGTTCTACAGAAATAATGCTAGAACAAACCATTGGCCGCGTCAACGCAGTGTCCATACTGTGTCAACGCATACACCCTTCCAAGATGGGTATTCTTTCGAAATACTAGAGTGAGTCGACGCAGCCACTACAGTGCGTCAACGCATCCTATGCACCAGAACCCATATGACTGAAGGGTTAGATGGATGAGTCAACGCAGTCAGGTGAGAGGGTCTACGCAGCGAACCTTCATTCCTTCAAGAGTTCAGTATTCTTCTAAAACTTCTCATCCTAGATTCCCAAGTGCTTCTCGGAGTCACAATAATCATTGGAATGGGAACAAGAATAAAACTTCATACTTTTCTAACAACAGAACTGATTCAAAAAGGTCATTCCAAAGGGTACCTCAACCCAATCAGAAAACTCTCAAACCTTTGAACTCCACATATCAAAAACCTCCAAAACAACAAATATGGATTCTCAAAAGCATGTTGTCTTATTTAACACAATCCTACGGTGTGATGGGACCCAAGTGTATTTGGGTTCCAAAATCTCTTGTTTGATGTGAATTGCAGGAGTGCCTTGCAGCTGTACACAACAGATGGTATCTTGACATCGGCTGCTCAAGGCATATGACGGGAGATAAGGCAAAATTCTGTTTCTTGGTTGAGAAAGAAGGAGGGCATGTCACTTTTGGGGGCAACAATAAAGGTAAAATTATTAGAAAAGGTGAAGTTGGCAAAAATCCCTTGAACTCCATTGATGATGTGCTACTTGTTGAAGGACTAGAATACAATCTTCTTAGTATAAGCCAACTGTGTGACAGGGGACACAAAGTTGTGTTTTATTCTCATGCATGCACCATTCTTGAAATGCATTCTGAAAATGTTAAGTTCATTGGAAAAAGAATAAACAACATGTACATGGTAGACTTGGATGATCCTGCTCACAACAATCTCTGTCTTGCCATTAATAAAAGTGAGCTGGCTTGGCTATGGCATCGTAGACTAGGACATGCTAGCTATAGTGTCATACATAAGTTAGCTAAATTCAGCATGGTAAACGGCTTGCCTGATGTCTCATTTAAACATAATGACAAAGTTTGTGATGCATGCACTCAAGGTAAGCACACTAGGAAGTCATTTAAATCTAGAATAGAAAACCAGTCTTCTAGACCTCTTGAACTTATTCACATGGATCTGTTTGGACCCACCAGAACAGCAAGTTTAAGTGGGAATAGATATGGCTTTATTTTGGTTGATGACTTTTCTAGGTTTACCTGGGTGTTCTTTTTATCTCATAAAAATGACGCGTTTGAAAAATTTCAGGCATTTTTCAGGAAAGTTCAGCAGGATGGTAAATACAATATTTCATCTATCCTGTCAGATCATGGAGGAGAGTTTGAAAATTCAGAATTTGATGGCTTTCGTAGAGCAAAAGGAATATCACACAAATTTTCATCACCAAGAACTCCTGAGCATAATGGAGTGGTGGAAAGAAGAAATAGAACTCTTGTGGAGATGGCTAGAACAATGCTGATCGAAGGACAACTTCCAAGGAAATTCTGGGCTGAGGCGGTAAACACCTCGTGCTACATTGTAAATCGTGCAATGGTAAGACATCTATCCTGTTGAACATATCCGAGTGATTTTGATGATAACAAAACCTAAGATATTTCTCTCCCTTGTATCTTGTTTTCAAGCAAAGCTTCATGCTTTAAACCTTCAATTTTCACCCCATGTCAATTGCGTGGTTATGAATCCTTCCATGGGTTATTCAAACATAAATCCACTCATACATAAGCCCGTTTCAATCATCGAACAAATGGATAGCTTCAAGAGAGCTAACACTTGATTTTTGCAGGATTGAAGATTGGCGGTTGACCTGTGGACCCCTGGCGGTCGACCTAAAATAACAGAATTGAAATCTGGAATTTGAGAAAGCTGGCGGTCGACCGCCAGGAGCTAGCGGTCGACCTATTTTCCCAGTAGCCAAATGGCTACAGGACGGCCAATGGCGGTCGACCGCTGGCCTTTGTAGGTCGACCGCCAGCCTCGAGCTGCCAACAAATGTTGACTTTTTGTCACTTCGAGAAATGGTCTTTCTCTTGGTATTGTTTAATCCCTAAGCAACCTAACTCTCCAGAAATTGTGGATCTGGTCTGGGAGAGTCTTTGGACCATTCAAGAACCTATAAAACTTATACAAGAGGGTTTGGAAAACCCTAATGCTCAAGGAAGATCAAAGGGAGGCTGCCAAGAGGAAGAGAAGGGATTTGGCACTGTAGACGTGAACAGTGCTCTGAGAGGAAAGTTCTTCATCCTTCTTCATCCAATCAAGTGTAAATCAGTCCAAGGATTCAAGCTGCATCCAAAGCATACAATCATCCACTAAGGGGGAGCAAATCAAGATCCTTCTCTTATGTTTTGAATTCATTCTTGATCTCTCAAAGCTTCATCTGTAATCCTTGTAATCTTTAAACATTCCAGAGTGTGTGGATCCTCTTAGATCCGTGTGTGTGTGTGGTTGTGTGTTCTTGGTTGGAGGTGTGTGTGTGTATTAAGGTGTTCCTACACCTTCGTGGGAATCCTCCTTCCTAGTGTGTGAGTGTTGTGTGTGGTTGATCTTGTAACTTCCTACAAGATAGTGTGTGGTTCCTCACTGTCCGTGAGGGGTGGACGTAGGTTGCCGTTGTGGCATCCGAACCACCTAAAATCGCTGTCTCTGTGTGGTTTGTTCCTTTTCCTCTATCCTCCTTCTGTGCAAATCGTAAGTGTGTTAGTTTAGTTCAGTTTTTATTCTCTTTTATCCTGCATAATCCTTCTTCACCTTATAAAACTTGCTTTGTCTGTGGGCTTTAATTATTTCAGGTTCTCTTGTTAGCTTCTTGTCACACATTTTTTAAAAAGGCTAAAAAGTTTCATTATTTCTACCATCACCCAATTCACCCCCCCTGTTGGGTGCCATTTAATCTCGGGACTTCAATTGGTATCAGAGCCAAGGCTCTTCCTTTCAGAGATCTAACGATCTAGAGCAAGATCTGATTAAATGGCAAACAAGGTTATGGTACCCGAGGGTCATTCCATCAACCGTCCTCCATTTTTTGACGGTTCCAACTACTCCTACTGGAAAAATAGAATGCATGTTTTTCTGAGGGCTCAAGAGTACGAGGTTTGGAGAGTTGTGGACAAGGGTCCTCATAAACTTGGGGCTGATGAAGAAAAATGGACACCCGAGGAAATTAAGAAATGCACTGCTAATTTTAATGCCATGAATATCATGCAATGTGCGATACACCCTAATGATTTCTCTCGTGTTTCTATGTGCAGCTCAGCCAAAGAAATGTGGGACAAGCTGCGACTCATATACGAGGGAACGTCACAGGTCAAGGAAACCAAGGCAAATATCCTAGTCACTGACTATGAGCTATTCAAAATGAAACCTGAAGAAACCATCTCCGAGATGTTTGCAAGGCTAACAGAGATCACAAATGGTCTCAAAAGTCTCGGGAAGGAATACTCAAATTCCGACCTTGTGAGGAAGGTGTTAAGGTCCCTACCGTCAGCTTGGCACACAAAGGCCACGGTTATTGAAGACTCAAAGAACCTGTCAACTCTTACCTTGGATGAACTCATAGGGTCACTCATGACCTATGAGATAAATATAAAGAGAACAGTTGATGAAGACATCAAAAAGAAAAAGGTCATTGGACTGAAAGCTCATCAATCCGATGATGAATTTCAAGAAAGTGAATCAAGTGACGGAAGCAATGAAGAGGAAGAATTGGCGATGATAACTCGCCAAGTGAGAAAATTTCTAAGGAAGAAGAGAAACTTTCAAGGAAATTTCAGAAAAGGGCAAAGAAGGCCCACGCAGACTAAAGGCGAATCGAGCAA
Source organism: Amorphophallus konjac (assembly GCA_022559845.1). Classification (NCBI taxonomy): domain Eukaryota; kingdom Viridiplantae; phylum Streptophyta; class Magnoliopsida; order Alismatales; family Araceae; genus Amorphophallus; species Amorphophallus konjac. Next base: position 363,099,946 of record CM040123.1, read on the forward strand.
GCCAAGTAGCATCATATGCTATGAATGCAAGAAGCCTGGACACATGAGAGGTGAATGTCCAGATCTAAAGAAGAAATTCAAGAAGGATAACTTCAATAAACCCAAAGCCATGGTCGCCACTTGGAGCGACGAAGAAGATGAACCATCTGATGAAGAGATTCAAGAACTTGTGGAAAGCTTGTGCCTCATGGCACATGAGGATGAATCCATGGAAGTAAATTCTAACCCTGAATTCATTTCCAATGAACAATGGGAATCTGAATATGAAAAGTTGTACACTAAGTACAAGAAAGTCAGATCTGAAAATAAAGCTCTTAAAAAGAAACTTGATGATTCATCACGTGAAGATATCTTTGCCAAATTTGAGAAACTGGAACAGGAATGGTTTGAGGCTTCGAAAGAAAAGGAAAGTCTACTGCAAATAATCTCAGACTGTGATAAAACCAAAAAGGAACTATCATGCAAAATAACTGAAATGGAGGAAGCATGTGAAAGGATCAAAATTGAAGAACAAACTCTAAAATCCACTAACTCAGAACTCGAAAGGAGAAATGGGATTTTGGGTGAAAGAGTTGCTGAGCTTCAGTTCACCTTGACTAAGTTTGTTAAGGGGAAACAAAACCTGGATAACCTATTGGGGGTTAAAGTCAACTTCCAAAAGGAAGGCTTGGGGTACACACCTCAAAACAAAAAATCCTTTGAGCATAAGATCATCACATCCTTTATTCATGGAAAGGACGATAATCATGCTTCATGTTCTAACTCTAAACCCCAACATGCTCAGCCTAAACCACACAGATATCAAAGAACTTTTTCACATGCTAACTGCTTTCATTGTGGTAGATTTGGCCATATGATTTCCAACTGCTGGTTTAGACAAAGCACACCTAACTATCATGTTCCATGGACGAAGAGAACACCCGTAAGAAGTTGGACTAACTCCTATGGACCCAAACTGGTTTGGGTACCAAAAACAATTGCATGAGAATTTTTCTTCTTGCAGATATGTCTTGAAGCCAGGGGGAGCAAATTGTATCTAGACAGCGGTTGCTCAAGGCATATGACAGGGGACAAGAAAGTGTTCTCCAAGCTGCAAGAAAAAGAAGGAGGCTTAGTTGCTTTTGGCGGGAAGGACAAAGGTAAAATAATCGAAGTTGGAGACATAGATAAGAATTCTGAAACTCTGATTGAAAATATCCTTCTGGTGAAAGGTTTGAATCATAATTTGTTGAGCATAAGTCAATTATGTGATAAGGGTTTTAAGATTATTTTTGATATGACTCACTATTTTGTCATGTGCATAAATTCAAATGAAATCAAATTCATTGGTAAAAGGAGCAACAATGTGTACACCATTGATCTTCATGATGTTTCAGTTGATAATGTGTGTTTGGTAGCTAACAACTATGAGAATGCATGGCTATGGCACCGCAGACTAGGTCATGCTAGTTTTGGAGTGATCTCTAAGTTGTCTAGACATGACTTGGTGATAGGTCTGCCCAAATTGAAATTTGAAAGCGATAATATCTGTGAAGCTTGCACGAAAGGCAAGCAAACACGAATCTCATTCAAAAACAAAAATATTGTTTCTTCCGCTAGGCCATTGGAACTGTTGCATCTTGATCTTTTTGGTCCTACTAAAACATCTAGCCTAGGAGGAAAATCCTATGGCTTTGTGATTGTTGATGATTTCTCCAGATTCACATGGGTGCTGTTTTTAGCTAATAAAAGTGATGCCGTGACGGAGTTTCAAGTATTTTGCAGAAAAATTCAGAATGAAAAGGGTTACCTCATCACCACAATCCAAAGTGATCATGGTGGTGAATTTAAAAATCATGAATTCAGCATGTTCTGTGAAGAGCAGGGGTACACACACAATTTTTCATCACCAAGAACGCCCTAGCAAAATGGAGTAGTAGAGCGAAAGAATAGAACGTTGATAGACATGGCCCGGACCATGCTCAGTGAGAATTCTCTACCCAAGTATTTTTGGGCTGAAGCGGTAAGTACCGCATGCTACATCATCAACAGGGCAATGGTAAGGCCCATTCTGAAGAAAACTCCATATGAGCTCTACAAGGGTAAGAAGCCAAACATCTCTTATCTTAAACCCTTTGGGTGCCCTTGCTATATCTTGAACAATGGTAAGTCCAATCTGGATAAGTTTGATGAAAAGAGTGATAAAGGAATTTTTCTAGGTTATGCACTCAATTCTAGAGCTTATCGATTATTCAATAAAAGGACTTTAGTTGTTGAAGAAAGTCCTCATGTTATTTTTGATGAATCCGAGTCAAAACTCACAAAGCAAATTTCTTCTATCTTGGATGCTGATGAAGACCCTAAGAACTCATCAAATGTTAAAGCCAATGATGAGCCATTGAAGGCAACTTCAAGTAAAAATGAGGAAGATGAGGATCCAACAATTGAGACACTGCAAGAACCACAAGTGCAGCATCCTGATCTGCCCAGCTCCTCCACATTTCTAAAGGATCATCCAACTGTGAACATCATAGGTAATCTGGAGGATGGGGTGAAAACTAGGTCCTCTCTAAGACAGGTTGAACAAGAGGACCTGATGGCCCTACTCTCTCAAGTAGAGCCCAAGGACATTCATGAAGCTCTTCAAGATGAATCCTGGATTCAGGCGATGCATGAAGAGCTGCATCAATTTGAAAGAAATGAGGTGTGGACTCTCGTGCCGCGTCCTAAGAACCATCCTACTATTGGAACTCGCTGGGTTTTCAGAAACAAGCTAAATGATGCGGGATTGATTGTGAGGAATAAGGCTTGGCTTGTGGCCAAGGGATACAGCCAGGAGATGGGAATTGACTTTGATGAGTCTTTTGCACCAGTTGCTAGACTTGAAGCAGTCCGAATCTTACTGTCCTACGCTTGCTCTTTAAACTTTAAACTATTTCAAATGGATGTTAAATCTGCATTTCTTAACGGCTATATCAAGGAGGATGTCTTTGTAGAGCAGCCGCCAAGTTTTGAAGATTCCAAACATCCACGACACGTGTACAGGCTCCAAAAGGCCTTGTACGGACTAAAACAAGCACCAAGGGCATGGTATGAACGACTTACTTCTTTTCTTGCTGAAAATGGGTTCAAGAGAGGTAAGGTTGATCAAACACTTTTCACAAGGAAATCAGGTAAGGACATTTTGGTGGTTCAAGTGTATGTGGATGATATTATTTTTGGAGCTTCTGATAATGCCTTATGCGAGGATTTTGCAAAGACCATGCAAGGAGAATTCGAGATGAGCTTAATGGGGGAGCTAAATTTCTTTCTTGGATTGTAGGTGAAACAAACTTCGGAAGGAATTTTTATAAATCAAGCAAAGTATACTATGGAATTTCTGAAGAAATACGGGATGGCGGAAGCAAAACCCATATCAACTCCCATGGCCACCACCACAAAGCTGGATAAGGATGAAAATGGTAAAACAGTAGATTCCATACTGTTTCGAGGTATGATCGGATCACTACTGTACCTTACAGCATGCCGCCCTGACATTCAATTCAGTGTATGTCTCTGTGCCCGTTTCCAGTCATGCCCTAAAGAATCTCACTTATCAGCTGTTAAACGCATTTTCAGATATCTAATTGGCACTATTGACTTTGGCTTGTGGTTTCCCATTGGTAGTTCTTTTGAGTTAATTGCGTATACCGATGCGGATTACGTCGGATGCATTGTAGATCGTAAAAGTACAAGTGGGTACTGTCAGTTTCTTGGTGGGTGCCTTGTTTCATGGGCCTCTAAGAAACAACATTCAGTAGCTCTCTCAACGGCCGAGGCTGAATATGTAGCCGCCGGAAGTTGTGGAGCCCAAGTACTTTGGATCAAAAATCAATTGCTTGATTTGAATGTTGAAGTGGATTGTGTGCCGATCTTCTGTGATAATACGAGTGCAATTAATCTATCCAAAAACCCTGTTCAACACTCCAGAACCAAACACATTGACATTCGGCATCATTTTCTGAGAGATCATGTAGGCAAAGGGGTCTTTGAGTTCAAGTTCATTGATTCTCTTAACCAACTGGCTGACATCTTCACAAACCCTCTAAATCAGGATCAATTCAATAAAATCAGGCGAGAACTTGGCATGTGTAAGGGTGAGGGCATACGCACTTAAGTCTACATTAGGTTGTTTCTCTTTTTGTTGGGTAGATCATGTGAGATGCATGCATTGTGTGTGGTTCACTTTTATTGTGTATGACTATACCTAGCATGTGTGCCTGTACTTATATTTATATACACTTATTCCTTGACATTTTTCTACAACTGAATATTCCTTGATAGATAAATGTGGACTAGTGATCTAGTGCTCTTAGCAGTCTCCATTCAAGGGTTTCCGTAGTCGACTCATGCTTGATATCATTCGTGGGTTAGCAAAAGAAAAGAAATAAAAAAAAAGAAAGAAGAATGATCTGTGAAAATGGGGGAGTCCAAGGGTCATGGAGCCCACTTCTATCTCCGGTAGTGGCTAGCTGGGGTTCTTCCTCTCTCTCGGGGTCCTTTTTGGGATTTAGGTCCCAGCAGTCGACCGCTGGCTTCGTGCCGGTCGACCGCCAGCGGTGAATCGGCCCGGGTCAACCGCGTCCGAACCCTACTTTAAGGGGGTTTTCTTCCCCCCGTTCTCATTCTATCACTCTCCCTTCTCTCTCCCTTATTCCACCTCCACTCTAGCACATCTCCCTCCCACCTTTCAAGCCCTAAAAACCCAACACCGTTTCTACCCAAGCACGATCTGGTCGATTGGTTTCCATTTCGGAACGTCTCCGCGCCAGTGTTCGTGCACTCGTGCCAACCTTCCTTGAGCTCCAGAGCGTGGAGACGGTGTTCTTAGTTCTTCCCGGTGTCTCCCTCTCCATCCCAAGGTAGAGGTTCTACCTCTCTAGAGGATACTCTCTTCAGCGGGTTTCCTAGTCTAAATTGGCACCTCGAAGGAGTGCTCGGCGTCTTCTCCAAGGGGAACCTGGTGCTTAGAGACGTGAAGCTCCGGCCGCACCTCCACCACAAGCTCCCGCACGCAGGTTACCTCCGAGGTCTATCATCGAGCCTCGTCTTGTTGATTTTCAAGAGTTGAATGAAATCCTGCCCGACATCTCTACAGTTTTTTCAATGCAACCGGGGTGGCTTGATTTTGTCACTAGATACAATCGCTTCTATCCCTATCTAGTACAACAGTTTTATGGGAATTTGGTTGACAGAAATGGAAGCTTGTATACAATGGTTCAAGGCATTGAGATCCGCATTAATGCAGAATTATTCCATAATGCCCTAGGTGTTTCCTCCCATGGTGCAGACATGCTTTTTGGGCATGGTGAGGTTGAGGCTAGTTTTATTGCCATGACGAGCTGTGATTTTGTTCGTGGTGTGAGTGACCTCATTGAGCTGAATGCCAACCACTTTCCCGCACTACAACGGGTTATTCATCACATGTTTACTACACTTATTTATCCCAAGAGTGGCAGCCGAGATGAAGTGACCGAAGTGCACCGTTTCCTGTTCTATCATGTTATGAATGGCAAATTGGTTAATATGGGATGGCTCATGACTCAATTGATAACTCGATGCCGTACACATTTACGGCGATCCCTGCCCTATGCCTCTCAGCTCACTGGAGTGTTCATCTTTGTCGGGGTCCCATTGGAGAATGACCAGTCTGTTCTAGTCCGCCATGATGACATTTACAATGAGCATAAGCTTTTCTCCGATATGGGATATTACAGGGATGCAAATGGTGAAATTCGCCGTGCTGTCCCAGTTTATGGGGAAGAAATTGGCAGTGAAGAAGAACAAGCGCCGGACCCACAGCAAGATAACCAAAATGCACCTGCACCAGTTCAGCCTGCAGATGTGCCTCCTCCAGCGGATCTCCCTCCTCCACCGCAGCACTTTCATGGGGAGTCTTCTACTCAGGGTGCTGGGCATTCCACTTGGGGGGACTATGAGGCTCTTGACAGGCACCTTTTTCGCATGGAAACTCGGCTTGACTCCTCCCTTGGGCATTTGGATACTTTTATGGACACAATGACTGGACGAATGGATACCTTCACTCTTGCTCTGGTTGATCTTTCTCTCCACATAGCCACTCTCTTTGCCAGCTATGAAGATAACCGTGAGGCCTTTCGCACCACCAACCATACCCTTCTTTCCCTCCATAACCAGCTCTGTCATTATGATGACATTCTCCATAACCTTGAGGATCCTCTTCCTCCTCCTCCTCCTCCTGCTCCTGTTGGTTCCCCCCATGGTGATGGTCCACCGGATGGTGTTCATGGCGAGGAAGCTGAGGATCACCCTGCTGTGTAGCTGCTTTTTGGGTCTCTAGTGTCCCTTTTGTCCACTTTTTGTATCCCCTCCCTCTCCTTTTTGCTGATGTCAAAGGGGGAGAAGTAGGCTATCAGGCTTATATATATATATATATATATATATATATATATATATATATATATATATATATATATATATATGCTATGTGTGTTTGGTGTTTGCCTGCTTGCATGCCTGTCTATCTCTTGCATCGTAGTTTGAGCATATTGTATGCATTAGTGGTTGCATTCCTTAGCGTGTCAAGCTCATTTCTCCCTTCTGCATTCAGTGTACCTTATATGGATCAAATGAAAATGAATGGAAGAATGCACTCTTTGACGTTACAAGATTGGCTCCTTTCCTTCTCACCTCTTGTCAATACGGCAAATAAGTATTGAATGGTTGGTATGAATTCGTTGACATGCTTGTGTTGGTAGTGATATGTTTGGTGATATGAGCATTTCGAATGCCTTCAAATCGTGAGTTTAGAAGATTCAACATGATGGATTCCACGTATCTCATATGTGATTGCCGAAGCTTCTAAAACTCTTTCAATAGCACATTTGTGAAAATGCAATTCTACTGCCTAGGTTTTGTCATCATCAAAAAGGGGGAGATTGTTGAACATATCCGAGTGATTCTGATGATAACAAAACCTAAGATATTTCTCTCCCTTGTATCTTGTTTTCAAGCAAAGCTTCATGCTTTAAACCTTCAATTTTCACCCCATGTCAATTGTGTGGCTATGAATCCTTCCATGGGTTTATTCAAACATAAATCCACTCATACATAAGCCTGTTTCAATCATCGAACAAATGGATAGCTTCAAGAGAGCTAACACTTGATTTTTGTAGGATTGAAGATTGGCGGTCGACCTGTGGACCCCTGGCGGTCGACCTAAAATAACAGAATTGAAATCTGGAATCTGAGAAAGCTGGCGGTCGACCGCCAGGAGCTAGCGGTCGACCTATTTTCCCAGCAGCCAAATGGCTACAAGACGGCCAATGGCAGTCGACCGCTGGCCTTTGTAGGTCGACCGCCAGCCTCGAGATGCCAACAAATGTTGACTTTTTGTCACTTCGAGAAATGGTCTTTCTCTTGGTATTGTTTAATCCCTAAGCAACCTAACTCTCCAGAAATTGTGGATCTGGTCTGGGAGAGTCTTTGGACCATTCAAGAACCTATAAAACTTATACAAGAGGGTTTGGAAAACCCTAATGCTCAAGGAAGATCAAAGGGAGGCTGCCAAGAGGAAGAGAAGGGATTTGGCACTGTAGACGTGAACAGTGCTCCGAGAGGAAAGTTCTTCATCCTTCTTCATCCAATCAAGTGTAAATCAGTCCAAGGATTCAAGCTGCATCCAAAGCATACAATCATCCACTAAGGGGGAGCAAATCAAGATCCTTCTCTTATGTTTTGAATTCATTCTTGATCTCTCAAAGCTTCATCTGTAATCCTTGTAATCTTTAAACATTCCAGAGTGTATGGATCCTCTTAGATCCGTGTGTGTGTGTGGTTGTGTGTTCTTGGTTGGAGGTGTGTGTGTGTATTAAGGTGTTCCTACACCTTCGTGGGAATCCTCCTTCCTAGTGTGTGAGTGTTGTGTGTGGTTGATCTTGTAACTTCCTACAAGATAGTGTGTGGTTCCTCACTGTCCGTGAGGGGTGGACGTAGGTTGCCGTTGTGGCATCCGAACCACCTAAAATCGTTGTCTCTGTGTGGTTTGTTCCTTTTCCTCTATCCTCCTTCTGTGCAAATCGTAAGTGTGTTAGTTTAGTTTAGTTTTTATTCTCTTTTATCCTGCATAATCCTTCTTCACCTTATAAAACTTGCTTTGTCTGTGGACTTTAATTATTTCAGGTTCTCTTGTTAGCTTCTTGTCACACATTTTTTAAAAAGGCTAAAAAGTTTCATTATTTCTACCATCACCCAATTCACCCCCCCCCCTCTTGGGTGCCATTTAATCTCGGGACTTCATATCCAAAAAGACTCCATATGAGTTAATGAAAGGTAAGAAGCCATATGTTGCTCACTTCAAAGTTTTGGGCTCAAAATGCTTTGTTCAAAATAATGACAAACGGGACTTGGATAAGTTTGAGCCTATGAGTGAACTAGCCATTTTTCTGGGATATTTTAATCGTTCTAGGGTCTATAGAGTCCTAAATGTCAAAACTCAAAATGTAGAAGAATCTCCACATATTATCTTTGATGAAATGAATGTTAGATCTGAAAATGAACAATCTTGCAGGGACAAGGATGATGGGGGGTTCCTTGAAGTAAAGGAAGAACAAGATCTTCAGGAGAAAGAGTCAAGGCCAGGTGAGAGTCCGGCAGAATCAAGCACTCAAGGTAATGCAGATGCTAATGAAGGTAATTCTCTAACCAATGTTAGAATGTTAAAAGATCACCCTTTATCAAGCATTATTGGTAATCTGCATGACCCTACAAGAACTAGATCTCACTTTAGGATGATTGAGAAAATGGATAATTTGGGTGCCGTATCTCAAATTGAACCTAAAAATGTAAGTGAAGCCATAAAAGATGAATGTTGGATAAATGCAATGCATGAAGAACTAAATCAATTCAAGAGAAACAAAGTGTGGCACCTTATACCTAGACCCAATGAACATTCTGTTATTGGAACTAAGTGGGTCTTCACAAATAAACAAAATGAAAATGATATTGTGATAAGAAATAAAGCAAGACTGGTAGCACAAGGATATAACCAAGAATTCGGCATTGATTTTGAAGAATCCTTTGCTCTAGTAGCTAGATTAGAGGCCATTAGATTATTACTTGCATATGCTTGCTGCCATGGAATAAAACTACAACAAATGGATGTAAAAAGTGCATTTATTAATGGTCTAATAAAAGAAGAGGTGTATGTTGAACCACCCCCTGGTTTTGAGTGCATAGATAGTCCTAACCTTGTTTACAGATTAGACAAAGGTCTCTATGGGCTTAAACAAGCACCTCGAGCATGGTACGACCGACTCAGCTCATACCTCACTGAAAAAGGATATTCAAGAGGTAAAGTGGACAAAACTTTATTCACCAAGGTAAGAAACAATGACATTATTCTGGTTCAAATTTACGTTGATGATATAGTCTTTGGATCCACATTGGAAAGTCGGCTCCCTTGAATTGGGCTGCCATTACCCTTGGGAATCAACTTAGGCCTTGCTGGCCCTCTACCAGCAAGGGCCCAGCCCACACAACCTCCACTTGGCATTGCCAAGTTACCCCGGGTCTTGGTGAGCATCGGGTGAGCGGTCGCCGACATCGGTCCGTTTGATTGCGATTGTGCTTGTTTGTTTAAGTCCTAGGTTGTGTCACATCAATTGATATCAGAGCCAGGTCATTGACTTGTCTCTATCAAGTCAAGTCCTAGGGCATGCTTGCATTGGTGTCATCATCAATCCGACCCTTGCATTGATCCCCACCGATCATCATGGCCACCTACTTAGCCTACTCACTGTAGATTCTAAGAAATCCACTTAGAACAATTAAAAAGAAAAAGAAAATGAATAGAAGAATGGGAAAAGAGGGAGAAAAGGGGAGCATGAGAGGATGCTAAGGGGAATGTGATCGCCAGAGACGCGAGGGCCTCAAAGGATATAACAAATAATCAATGGAGGGATCGCGATATAAATACCTTAAATACGGGGGAGATTGTGAGTGCACCTTCTCTTTCTACCGGCCGGCCGATGAAGAGAGTTTTCCTTGATTGATTACCCTTGCAAAATTAACAAACACCAATAAAAAAAACATGGATTAGAAACCAAGATGTGTAGCATCAAATCCAAATGTAAATGTGGACATAGAAAGTATGGATATGAACACACCTTATTGGTGTTTGGCCTTTAAAACCCCTATGCAAAAGGGTAGGTAAAAGATGATGTATGATGAAGAATAGAGGGAGATGTGCAAGTGTTGCACTAAGGGAGATGTGCTAGAGTGTACAACATGGGAAGATCTCAATATTGAGATAAAAAGAGATAAAAGAAAAATATGATATGATGCATGCAATTAACTAAAGCAAAAATAAGAGATAGGAGGGTGAAAGCTTAGTGGTTTTCTTCAATTTGGCTTCAAGCTAGGATGAAGATCTTCAATGCAGGAAGAAGAGGATGTAGAACTCCATGGATGTAGAGGCTTCAAATCTTCAATAGAGGAAGAAGAACTCCATAGATGAAGCTTTTAGGTGCATGAGAGTCTTCCTCCTTGAGCCTTTGGTCCGGCAGCACCTCCTCTTGAATTGATCTTGATGTTCTTTCACAAGGGAGAGAGAGATTCTATTTATAGGGTTGAAATTCGGAATTAATTCCAAGGGAAATTAGGAAAACATGTTTTAGTTGGATTTGGAATGAGATAAACATTAGGCAAGTGTCCCTTCAACATTGGAAAGTCATAGGAACCCTTTCCCAAATGGAAAAGGAGGTTAAATGAGGAAAGGAAGGGAAATTCAGAATTAATTCCAAAAGAAAATAAGAAAATATGTTTTAGTTGGATTTGGAAGAGTTAAACCTTAGGCAAGTGTCCCTTCAACCTTGGAAAGTCATAGGAACCCTTTCCCAAGTGGAAAAGGAGGTTAAATGAGGAAAGGAAGGGAAATTCAGAATTAATTCCAAGAGAAAATAAGAAAACATGTTTTAGTTGGATTTGGAAGAGATAAACCTTAGGCAAGTGTCCCTTCAACCTTGGAAGGTCATAGGAACCCTTTCCCAAGTGAAAAAGGAGGTTAAATGAGGAAAGGAAGGAAAATTCGGAATTAATTCCATAAAAAATTAGAAAACTTAGTTTTGGTAGGATGGAAAGGGGGATCCTTCCTCCAAGTGGCCTTTCAATATTAGGAAGTCATAGGAGCGCTCTCGCAAGTGAAAAAGGAGTGTAAGTGAGGAAATGAAGGGGTGCTGCTGGAGTTTGGAATTGAACAAGAATTGACGACCTTGGTCAAGGCGTTAATTGAAATCACGACTGGGACAAAGGCGTTAATTCACGGATTTAATTTTAGCAATAAAAACTTTCTGTATTTAAAAATGATGAAGAGACGCCTGAGGGAGAGGCGTTATTTAAAAACACGACCCAAGGAGGGTCGTTAATTCTTATTTTTCTGTTTTGGAAATCAGAAAATTCCAGAAACTGACGCCTTTGCCTCTAGTCGTCCTTTCTTCAAAATGCGTCTCAGACCAGGCCGTTAATTAAAACACGCCCCACTTCAAGTCGTGAATTCCAAAAAATAGAGAAAATTACCCAAAAAATCCAAAAAAATAGGGAAAAATAAGAAGAGGGAAAAAAAAAGGAGAAATCCAAGAAAATTGAGGAAAATAACTCAAACAAAGTTAATTGGAGGGTCAAATTGGGACATTACAAGGTAATACGAGATGCACTCACAGTAACGTCAATTTTGGCGTGTCTACAGCTGCCCCGCCTTGGCGTCTGCTTTGTAAGGGAGCAGAGCAAACTGAAAAGTAGATGCCAAGGTGTGATGAGACACGCAATCAACATCACTTGATGAGAATGAAATCAAAAGCTCGAGATGAAGCAATCCCGGGAAATTCAATGAAATCAACGATGTTTGGATAAGAGGAGTGTGCACGCGGGCACGAAGGAGATAAAAGAAGATGATCAACTTCCAGCGCGGTGGAAGTACCCCAGGTCACAAACCTGTAGGTTTCACCATTGGGGAGCGGTTACCAGCCAATATGGACGTGTTGCAACCAAGGTGGATCAAAGTAAAAGGATTGAGATAAGATGATAGAAATCCAAACAAGGAACTTTCGAGAAAATGACCCAAAACAGTGACAAAACGAATCGAGGATTCCATCAGCAATGAATATTTCATATCTGGAAAGATTAAGATCAATTTGACTCTCCAAATCAGCTTATCAGAATGATTTTTCAAAAATTGTTTCAAACTCCTATATGAATGCATGCTGGGTTTAAAAGGAAAAATTAAAACAAATAAAATATAAGATAATCAAGGATAATATTGTTAAACTGCCAGGATTGGGTTAAGAAACCCATTCTGCGAGCCGATACTAAGCCCAAGCTCGTTTATCCACGCATCAACTCGCAAAAGGGAACCATCGTCCCCAGTCTTGGACGGCTCAACGGCCTATCCGTGTGACTAAGACTCCTCTGGAATCATCATTATTTTTGATGAAGGGGAACTCAAATCTCAGATTTACCAAAGTCACAAGGTCCTTGATATAATCTAGTAGTGTATGTAACATATAGTAGAATGCATACAGGGGGGATGGTGATAGCAATGAGCATGGGGGAACTGAGAAATGAGGTGCAAGCACCGTGGGGCTTGGATGATGATGCCCAGTCGGTGGGACCAAGAGCTTCTTCCTACGCTCAAAGATTCATCAGCCAAGATATAAAAGATAACAATCAATGAATAAGGTATTTAAGCACCAAGCATAGCATGAATCAAAGCATCAATAGCATGTATGTATCATATCATGAATAGCATTCAAGTGTGCACAGCGTGAAAGGCATGAATAACATAGATAGCATCATTAAAGCATAGATAGCATAGCATCATTGTTTGTCGTTTGTCATGAGGATGACAACTTGGCTAATCAAGATTTGGAGTTGAATGATCAAGATCTGATAATGCCCATCGGCGGAGTGATCAGCAAGATTTGGTAAAAAAGATTTGGAGATGAATAATCGGAGTAATGCGTAGCAAATTATGAAGATGTGATCAATTGTGAACATGGGAAGAATCAAAAGGTAGATGGCAATGAATGGAGAGGACTCATCCCGTGCTCTTGGTCCTTGCAAAGTTGTCGTTCCTGCAAAAGCATCCTCAGAAAAATACAATGCAATTTTTTTAGATTTTGAAATATACAAATTTTTATGAGTTTTGAAAATATTTGAATTTTTATGTGGATTTTAAAAAATATTAGAATTTTTATTATGAATTTTAAAATATTCAATTTTTGTTGGATTTTGATCAGGAAATATTCAGTTTTTTTTGATTTTGGCTTAGAAAATATTCAATTTTTTTTTGGATTTTGACTTAGGAAATATTCAAGTTTTTTTTATTTTTTTTTCTTTTGATTTTTTTTTTTGGTTTAGACATTGTTAATACAGCATCAAAGGGTATTTTTGAACCACTGGTTAGGGGTCCTTGTTCCTTCCCCTTTTGCTAAAATTACCCAAAGCCGAGCGTGCATTGAAGGGTGGCGCCCTATAACTGACTGCCCTTGATTAACGGTGCTTCTACCAAGGCCATACCCGAGAAACATTCGGTCTTAGAGGGAGAAGAGAAGAATAATTGAGGATAAGTGATGAGGGCATCTCCCGACAGCCCTCTAGCTTTGATCGCCTGCACACTCTTGATATGGATTGATCATGATCTACACTTGTTATCTTCATTTCCCAAGTTTCATTTTATGTATTTTCTTTTTATTGAGTCCTATCTTATGTATTTTCCTTTATTGAGTCATATGGTTTTAGTCCATTTCCCTTGTTATGTTTAATTGGGCCTTATTACTTTAGTTATGGGCCCATAGGATTGAGTCTAGGATATGCTCGGTCTTTTATCTTATTGTCAAGGGTATTTTGGTCATGTAAAGAATGGTTGCCTATATATAGGCCCCATCTCTCCTCTTGTATTCAACTTTTGATGAATATTGAAGAAAACCCTTTCAAACTCTCTCAATATCTCTCTCTCTCTCATTATCTCTCCATTCTCTCTCCTCCTCTCTCTAAATTTCGAAATTCACTCTCTCTCCTCCCTCTCTCAACCACTTCCAACCCCCACCTACCTCCATTAACTCCCCACAACTTCCCACAACCCCTCTTTAATCCTCACCTAGTCCCAAGGAAGTTCCACCACTCAAAACCCCACCCTCCAACCACCACCTACCCCTTTCACTTCCCTAAGCATATCTCCACCTTCCCAAGGCTGAATTAACTCATTCCAAAGCCCAAATTCGAATCTCCCCTTCCCTCCTTGCTCCCTAGGTCGCACCCCTCCTCTCCCCTCAAGCCAAGTTCGCCCCCTCCTCTCTTCTCCACTCCAGCTTTGTGTGCAGGCCGACCTGCAGTTTAGCACTCTGTTGCAGCGACGTCCACGACTGCATCCTGGTTCTTCTGGTGGCATGGCCTAACTTTCTGGAAAGGCCTCCCTGTGCTCTTCGCAGGCGAGGTGGAATCACTCCATTCCGAGTTCGTGGCCGTCCGTGAAGGCTGTTCTTCCCCGACTGTGCAGAACCTCTCAGACCAGGAGCCAGAGCGGCAGAGAAGACTCTCCCACGACAAACCTTTAAGGAACCAGTCTTTGAGATCTTCTACAAAGTTCTTCCTCCCCATGTCAGCGTCCAGGAACAGAAGGCGGAACCCCGTTCGGCATCCGAAAACCAGAGATACCAATTTTCTACCACACCCACGCCGGTCTGCCTCCTCACAGTCTGCACCGACCACCGTCCACTTCTCTGGACACCCAGCTCATCTCCAACATCAGAAGACTTCCCCGTTTATTTTGCTGCAAAGTAGACTCGTCCACGATTCCAACGAGTCTAACGGTGCCAAATTTGGAGCTCAGGAGCGATCGTGGCAGCTTCTGCAACCTGCTGTTTCAGACTGAGCTCGGCCAGAGACCAGAGCTGCATCCATCTTCCAGTCGCTGGAGCAGTCAGTCCCCAGATCAGAACGTCGTCCAAAAATTCAACCCGCACCCCTCTCCGGTTAGCAAGCTTTTGGCGCAAGTTTCATCAGATTCCAAGCTCGGTGGAATTATTGGCAGCATCGACATCGGCCCTCTGTCCAGAATTACAGAAGCTAGGCAGAATCGGCAAAGCTCGGAAAGTCGACTCTATCTCGCTCGTTCCCCTCCCCGCTTGGCCGGCTGAAGGCCCCTCCCTGCGTGGAGGTAATTTTTGGTTGTAATACATTAACCCCCACCCCAAGATCCCCCCCTTGCAAGGGGCGTAGTGCTGTACCTCTTCACATTTTCAGGTCAAGCTCCATCGCCGCGGCGATCGGGTGTATACCCTCGCCTCCCGGCACGCCCTCGTCTCCGAACGGGATCGGTGTCTTCACACCGATCAGGTGAGCTTCTGATCACACCCTTGTAGCTTCATTTCTGCAAATGTAGTATTGCCTTGAATGCCCGTCGGACGGTAAGAGAGTGCTCAGAATTCATTTTAAGCAATATCGTGCCCACCGCGGCCCGTGAGTGAGTGCCACCCCACACCCCGCCTTGCGGGCCAGCCACCCACAAAGTTGGGACTCCCAGGCCCATTGGAGGTCAGCCTTAGCATTGTAAGTCCATTAGGACAATTGGGTCCCGCCTCGGACCCTCACCATCATCTCCCGGACCCACCGGATGAACGTGTGAACCGAGTGAGCAGAAATCGTCGTTGTGAGAATCATTGAGCGCTTGTATGCTTGCGGGTCTAAGTCCTAGGGTCACCTTATCATATTTAGTGGTCTTTGGGCTGTGCCACATCAAGTGGTATCAGAGCGGTCATAGGCTTGTCCTTACAAGTCTAGTCTTGGGTCACACTAAGTCTTTCATAGGTGCATCCGCACACCCTTGCATAGCCCACCCAACCTTGCATGACCACTCGTAGTGGTACTCGCTTTCAACCCAATACTACATCTTCCAATCCCACAATGAATCCAAAACCCCAAGGGATGCCTATCACTAACACTCATGACTTCAACTACTTCATGAAAGCCTTGACCTATGCCAATGAACGGCTTGATAACATATCGGGCCGACTCAACCAACTTGGAAAAAATAGGCCCGCCCTAAGGACAGACGATAGGATGGCCCCTTTCCCACTTCCCACCTTTGATGGGATCTCTCCTAGCAAATATTTAGATTGGGAAGCTACAATGGACCAATACTTCAATTGGTATCATATTTCCGAGGATGAAAAGGCATGGGTTGCCAAAATACAACTAACCAAAAGGGCTCAAACTCATTGGTGTAAAATTGAGGGCTTAAGGATAATTAGACGGGAAGCTCCCCTCACCACATGGGAGGACATGAAGGATCAACTAAGGGCTAGGTATGTGTCCCCTTCCCACTCGGATCACCAAAACCCAAGGAGCACTCCCACTCCTCCCACCCCACCCGTCCAAACCCTTATCACTAAAACCCAAGTACCTAAGACCTCCACCTCCCCACCTAACCCATGAGGTCCCCCACATCCCAACCAAAACCCCCTTCCCTAACCTACACTAGTCAAGCCCCTTTAGCCCCCACTTCCACCCCAAGTGATCCCAAGGGCAAGAGACCCCTAACCAACCCAATTCCCTCCATGGTGACCACCACTCATCCAACCCTCACCATTAAAAACCATGTGGACACCATGTCCACCCCTCCACCAAGGCCCATAATGGCCACCACCCCAAAACCCAAAACCCCTCACCCAACCCACCTCCCGCTTCCTACACCAATCTTACCCCAAATTAGGCCTCCACTACTTCCACTCCCAAGTCCAACTCATGTCCGACCTTGCTCACCTCCTCGAGTGCGCCATGCCTCGACTAACACCAACCCACCCACCATAGACCTTCCTACCCCATTGTCCTTAGGAGTTGCAACCCACACACCTACCCAAGTGGAGAGGGATACCAATTCGGATCCACCTCCCAAAATCAAGGAAATCCAAGGGCCATACAACTCACCCACCCCTCCTAACCTAGTTCCTCAAGAGCTATACACCCTTCCCCATGACACCATCACCATAGATAAGTCCATATTCCTATGGCTCAAGCGAGGCCTCACCATTCCTAGTTTACAACCAAGCCACTTACTCATGGGACATCAATCCCAACTCATTCCCACTCAGCCTCATGTCACTTATCAAACCTCCTATTGTGTAGAAGATTTGGGAGACTTAGTGGCCTACCTACATTGGCAAGTCCACTTGACCGATATGCTAGCCATGAGGCCATCAGAGTCTAGCACCATTAGCCTAGCTTACCCCACCATTGGCTCCATCACTTCCATCTACACCAATGGCAAATTTACAAGTGAGATCATACTCCTTCTTCCCATGGAGGAGGAACCCATCCTAGTCTACTCCCCAACCATTGAGATCCCAAGTACTTTGATTGGCCAACCCATTAGCAACCTTGGCCCAATTATCTTAGAGAGAGATGATTGGCCATTTGAGGACCTTGAGAACATGGAGTACCCCTACCTAGGTGACCCTTACCATAATCCCTTTGACCCTTTTCTATGGGAGCCTAAATCTCCATGTGACCCACTTTCCCTATTCACCACCCACCTCACCTTACCCACATCGCCCATGTTGACCCAAACTCCTCCCTTCCTAGAATCGGGTTACAACATGAGAGCCTTGACCTTAGGCAACAAACACCTTGGGATTGATGAAGTGCCCCACCCCATAACCACGTTCGTAGATCCCTTCGACCCATTCACGTGGACGTTCAAAAGTCATCCCACATCTATGCACATGGAAGTCACCTTTGGGATAAACATGCATGTGTCCAGGCCTACCACACCATTTGACATGATTCATAAGTCGGGTACATTCATCCACATCACCCACATGTCAAGTAGGCAGCATAAGTGGACCATATTCGGATGTATTGGCCCACCTTCATTCATCATGAGTCTTAAGCATGATAGGAGCATACATGGATGTCCGGGTCCCCCGACATTTATCACACCCATGCATAAAAGGTTCATCTATGGATGTCCCGGCCCTCCTAAGACTACCACAGTCTTCATAGCATCAAAGTGTGATCGGTCTACATTTGGCTGCCCAGGTCCACCTTGGCATACGCATTCTCGCAAGCATATAGGAAGGATCAATGAGACTTACAAAAGGCGGGCAGATGCTCATCGGCGCCACTACGAGTTCCAAGTGGGAGACTCGGTGATGGTGAGGACGGAGCAGCTCCTTCCGGGACCTGCCTCCAAGTTGAGGGCACGGGGTTCGGGACCCTTTTGAGTTCTACGACGACTTGGCAGCAATGCTTATGAGCTTGACCTACCAGAAAGCTATGGGGTGCACCCTACCTTCAGTGTGGCGGACCTGGTACCCCACAAAGGCCCCGCGGTGGAACCCAGTGAGGAGCTTGAGCCTTTACCCCCCCTTATGAGAGACACTCCCGGAGGGACTCCACTTTCTAGCTTGAGAGACCGACGAGAGCAGGTAGAGGCAATACTGGATAAGCAGAGTATCATTACGAGGCACAGGGTGTATCAGCGCTATCTGGTTAGGTGGAAGAGCCGTCCCCCGATCGAGGATACATGGGTGAGTCGGGAGGATTTGATATGCTTGGATCCCGACATGATGGAGCAGTACGACAGCCAGGCAGACCCATACTCGACAGGGTCGAGCTCTCCCCACCCCGGGGGATTTGATGAGGGCATCTCCCGACACCCCTCTAGCTTTGATCGCCTGCACACTCTTGATATGGATTGATCATGATCTACACTTGTTATCTTCATTTCCCAAGTTTCATTTTATGTATTTTCTTTTTATTGAGTCCTATCTTATGTATTTTCCTTTATTGAGTCATATGGTTTTAGTCCATTTCCCTTGTTATGTTTAATTGGGCCTTATTACTTTAGTTATGGGCCCATAGGATTGAGTCTAGGATATGCTCGGTCTTTTATCTTATTGTCAAGGGTATTTTGGTCATGTAAAGAATGGTTGTCTATATATAGGCCCCATCTCTCCTCTTGTATTCAACTTTTGATGAATATTGAAGAAAACCCTTTCAAACTCTCTCAATATCTCTCTCTCTCTCATTATCTCTCCATTCTCTCTCCTCCTCTCTCTAAATTTCGAAATTCACTCTCTCTCCTCCCTCTCTCAACCACTTCCAACCCCCACCTACCTCCATTAACTCCCCACAACTTCCCACAACCCCTCTTTAATCCTCACCTAGTCCCAAGGAAGTTCCACCACTCAAAACCCCACCCTCCAACCACCACCTACCCCTTTCACTTCCCTAAGCATATCTCCACCTTCCCAAGGCTGAATTAACTCATTCCAAAGCCCAAATTCGAATCTCCCCTTCCCTCCTTGCTCCCTAGGTCGCACCCCTCCTCTCCCCTCAAGCCAAGTTCGCCCCCTCCTCTCTTCTCCACTCCAGCTTTGTGTGCAGGCCGACCTGCAGTTTAGCACTCTGTTGCAGCGACGTCCACGACTGCATCCTGGTTCTGCTGGTGGCATGGCCTAACTTTCTGGAAAGGCCTCCCTGTGCTCTTCGCAGGCGATGTGGAATCACTCCATTCCGAGTTCGTGGCCGTCCGTGAAGGCTGTTCTTCCCCGACTGCGCAGAACCTCTCAGACCAGGAGCCAGAGCGGCAGAGAAGACTCTCCCACGACGAACCTTTAAGGAACCAGTCTTCGAGATCTTCTACAAAGTTCTTCCTCCCCCTGTCAGCGTCCAGGAACAGAAGGCGGAACCCCGTTCGGCATCCGAAAACCAGAGATACTAATTTTCTACCACACCCACACCGGTCTGCCTCCTCACAGTCTGCACCGACCACCGTCCACTTCTCTGGACACCCAGCTCATCTCCAACATCAGAAGACTTCCCCGTTTTTTTTTCTGCAAAGTAGACTCGTCCACGATTCCAAAGAGTCTAACGGTGTCAAATTTGGAGCTCAGGAGCGATCGTGGCAGCTTCTGCAACCTGCTATTTCAGACTGAGCTCGGCCAGAGACCAGAGCTGCATCCATCTTCCAGTCGCTGGAGCAGTCAGTCCCCAGATCAGAACGTCGTTCAAAAATTCAACCCGCACCCCTCTCCGGTTAGCAAGCTTTTGGCGCAAGTTTCATCAGATTCCAAGCTCAGTGGAATTATTGACAGCATCGACATCCGCCCTCTATCCAGAATTATAGAAGCTAGGCAGAATCGGCAAAGCTCGGAAAGTCGACTCTATCTCGCTCGTTCCCCTCCCCGCTTGGCCGGCTGAAGGCCCCTCCCTGCGTGGAGGTAATTTTTGGTTGTAATACATTAACCCCCACCCCAAGATCCCCCCCTTGCAAGGGGCGTAATGCTGTACCTCTTCACATTTTCAGGTCAAGCTCCATCGCCGCGGCGATCGGGTGTATACCCTCGCCTCCCGGCACGCCCTCGTCTCCGAACGGGATCGGTGTCTTCACACCGATCAGGTGAGCTTCTGATCACACCCTTGTAGCTTCATTTCTGCAAATGTAGTATTGCCTTGAATGCCCGTCGGACGGTAAGAGAGTGCTCAGAATTCATTTTAAGCAATATCGTGCCCACCGCGGCCCGTGAGTGAGTGCCACCCCACACCCCGCCTTGCGGGCCAGCCACCCACAAAGTTGGGACTCCCAGGCCCATTGGAGGTCAGCCTTAGCATTGTAAGTCCATTAGGACAATTGGGTCCCGCCTCGGACCCTCACCATCATCTCCCGGACCCACCGGATGAACGTGTGAACCGAGTGAGCAGAAATCGTCGTTGTGAGAATCATTGAGCGCTTGTATGCTTGCGGGTCTAAGTCCTAGGGTCACCTTATCATATTTAGTGGTCTTTGGGCTGTGCCACATCAATAAGCTTTTTGCAGGATGGGAGATGTCGGGACTTGAATTCCTTCCAAGGTGTTTCGCCTCAAAGAGGTAGTCTGTTGTGCCGGGGCTTTGTGCCTTTGATTTTTAGACCCTTGACATGCATACGACCAGGGTTTTCCCTGCGGGGACTTTGCCACTCTTGACATGTCATAATTCACAATTTTACTTTTATCGAAATTTTGACTTGATTTTCATAATAGCCCTTTTGGCGAGATGTATATCATGAAAACTCATATGAAAACTCATATTGATTTTGGGTCAAGACTGCCCCTATTTGAGACTCCTCTCGTATTGGGGATTACCCTGGTTGGTCATCTCGTCCGTCAACCTCTTGCCCCTGCATTCGGCCGAGTAAAGAAGAGAAAAAGACTTTTAAGAATTCTCATGGCATGGCCAAAGTAGTAACGGTGTTTAACCAAAGGAGCCGGCTAAGGACGCCGTGAAGTGTGTGGAATGCCCAGCTGAAGGTTACTCTTAACAAGCAGAAAGAGAACATTGAATTCCCAGCGTGGGGTTTTTATTACCAAAGGTGCTGCAAAAATAAGCCTAAAAGACTGTTTTGAGAATGATTTAGTAAAGATAAAGATTCGACCTAGGATAAAGGTCTTGACTACCACTCTTAATCTTGTTAAGAAGCACTTTATTTTGAAAATCATCGTGAAGCAATGAGATAATGATATCATGAAATGAGTACTTACGCCAATATGTTACCTTGCAACCTTTGTAGAAGCAGCTGTCAGAGGCGAGGTTGATCATCGTGGGATAGTCCTCTTTGGCAGTCAAAAGGATTGGAAGCAAAGGGTTTGAAAGTGGCTTAACAAGAAGGAGTGGTGCCAAGACCAGACTCAGACGAATAAGGAAAAAAAGGAAGAGAGGCGAGGGCTAGAACTCCCTCACTAAGGTGTGGAGACCCTGATCACATGAAAGGTCTACAGAAGAAGCGGAGAATTAGAAGGAGGAGTGAGGACTAAAGCCTCGAAAGCAGTGAGAGAATGGGCAGATGCCCAAGGCAGTGGATGTGGAAGAAGTTGGGTCGGGCCCAGGATTAGGGGAAATCGGAAGAAGAAATTGATAGATGGAAAGAGGCAGATCCGGAGGGTCCGGAGGTTGTGGAGGAGAATCCTGATAGGAGGAATCCGGGGGCTCCGGAGGGATAAAATATCGAGGGACGCGGTGCCCTGGGAAGAAATAGGGAAAAAGATGATGGAAAAGGAAGAAGAAAATGAAGGATGTGATGTCCTAGAAGAGTAGAATGATGAATCGGAAGAAAGATGGATGGTCCGGAGGTTCCTGGGGAATGAGATGCCGAGGGATGCGGTACCCAGGGAAGAGTGGATGAAAAGGATTAGGAGGGTCCGGAGGTTCCGGAGGAATGAGATGCCGAGGGACGCGGTGCCCGAGGAAGAGTGGATGAAAAGGATCAGGAGGGTCTGGAGGTTCCGGAGGGATGGAATCAGAAGGGTCGGGATGCCCCAATAGAAGATAAAGAGAATAAGATGGAGAATCCGGAGGTTCCGAAGGAAGAGAATCAGAAAGGGCGCGATGCCCTGGGAGGAAGGAAAGAGAGTCCGACGGTTCTAGAGGGGGAAGGTACCATGGGACGCGATGCCCAAGGAGAAGAGAAAGATCCGGAGGTTCCGGAGGAAGAAGACGGAAAGGGGCGCGATGCCCAAGGGATAAAGAGAGGGGTGAAAGATCCGGAGGTTCCGGAGGAAGAAGATAGAAAAGGGCGCGATGCCCTGGGAGAAAGTCCGGAGGTTCCGGAGGAAGAAGGCGGAAAGGGGCACGATGCCCAGGGAGAATCAATAAGAAGCCCAGAAGATCCGGACTTGAGGGTGTGCAGGGGCGCGATGCCCAAAGAGCGAGATCCGGAGGTTCCGGAGGAGGAAGATACCATGGGACGCGATGCCCAGGGAGGACGGGAGAGAAATTCGGGGAGTCCGGATGCAATGGTTGGAAAGGGGCGCGATGCCCTGAGGAAAGATTGGAGAGGGTGCAATGCCCGGGCAGTGTAAGAGGACCTGGAGATCCCGAAGATAGAGGCGGAAGATATGGGAAACGTGGGGGATCCGGAGATTCCGGAAGGCGGGGAAGATACGGGTTTTGAAACCCGGGAAAGAAGAAGTGTAAATGCATGTGGATGCAATAGAAGGGATGCGATGAATGCATGGATGCAACAGAATGGATGAGATGAAAAGAATATGATGAACATGAAGGGCGAGAGGATGAGATCCTCCTCTTTACCCTTGGAGTGGCCCATGAAGAAAATGTGACGGACAAGAATGTGGATGGAGTTGAATAGAAGGTGGATAAAATAGTGGAAGGCCCTTTAGCACCAAGATAACCGCCCCTCCATAGCAGTGAAAGTGTATAGCCAATTGGCCCAATGGATGAAGCTTCAATGGTAAGTGACAACTCCCTTGAAGAGTGAAAAGTAATAGTGTGAGAGAGTTGAACAGTTGGGATAGGAAGCATTGTGTTGCCCAGGGGTTGTGGCGTATATGGAGTGTTGAATAGAATAGGCATTCGCCCCTTGTATGGAAGAAAAGGTTCAAGATTTGAAAGTTGGAACAAGGGGTGCCCTTCCCGGCCTTTGGGCACAAGCCTACATGGCATCAAAGCTTGACATTCTCTCTTAGTGAGCAGTGGCGGCGACTTGGCCTCTTCGACCATGCTTGGAACAACAACCCGGATTGGCATCCGGCAAATAAACTCTTGCATCTTGAATGGCTCGGCCGTAGCCAAATCCTGCTTGCCCAGCTCTTGATCATCTTCGGTACAAGTACTTGCAGAAGCACTCCCATTCCGAGTAGTAAAGGGGGGCGAAGCGGAGGCGAAAGGCTCCATAGTTGGTGATGGTGTAATGGAAAGTGTTGGAGAAAGGATGAGTTGAAGTGGAGATTCAAATACGTCGAGCTTCCCCCTTTGCTCAGAGACAGTTGGGGTTGGCTCGAGTGCAAAAAGAGACAGATTCTGCTCAGGATTAACCATGGGTAAAGGTGAAGGGTTAAGTGGTGGAATAGGAGTGGCTAGGTTTGGGGTTAAAGGTGTAATGGAGGGCCGAGGTGGCGGTAATAGGAGGTTAGCTGATGAAGTGGAGGCTAATGGTATAGCAGATGGAGGTTTATCGGAGGCCGGTGCTGTGGAGGCTGATGGTATAGCAGGAGGTGTAAAAGTATAAGGTTTGGTCCGGAGGAAACGCCGGATGGGGCGAGCGGTATCTGGGGTAGGAGACATGTCTTGGTGCGCCGACATGGGTGATTGGAGTATTGATCCCTCGTAATAACACCAATAAGTCTTAGAAGCGGGGGTTATATTAAGTACGATGGCATCGTCTTGAGCAGGGGGTTCATCCAGTGGTAGCTGAGGGAGAGGAAAACGAAGAAAACTCGGAAGGGATGCCTACAGAGCTTCATCATCATGTGCCGTCTTGAATTCTTCAATTGCCGGTTCTTCATTATCGAGTTCAAGTGGATGCCATGGTGGAGATGTATTAGTAGGTGGTGGAATGTAATGGTATTGCAGATGATGTGGTGAATGCAAGTGTGAAAGCGTAGGTGGAGGCGGAGGGCCATATGAATGAACGGGGTGAATGGGTGGAGGATGGACAACGTCCACTTGAACGTTGAAATCTGCCGGCTCTTGCTTGCTTGAACTATCGACGCCATAGCCGTCTCTCCTATCCTTCCAATCTTTCTCCATCTTTGTAATGTCATTTAGAGTCGCATAAAGGGGATTGACTGGAGTAGGAGGAGCGGGCCGTGGGCTCGTAACCCTCTTTAATTGTTCCTCCAACAAAGTGACTTTGTCGAGAAGAGTTCGTTGGAGGTGTGTGACTTGAGCAACAGAGGGTCGGCAGGGCCTTGAAGGAGGGGCCGCACAAAAAGGCCGTGGAAGGGGATTAATGGGATGACCCATAGAAGAACCCGGATGGGCCGGGTTGCAAGGAATAAATGGGCCTTGGGGCCATGGTGGAGGAGGAATAAAAGGAGGCGGGTAACGGGCCACCCGAATAGGGGTAGGTGTGGACGAAGGAGGCGGGTATTGGACCACCCGAGGAGGAGTGTGAATAGGAGGAGATGGGTGATGGGCTACCCAGGTAGGAATGTGAATAGAGGAGGGAAGTGGGTGATGGGCCACCCGCGCAGGATTGGAAGGAGGATGAGGGGAATGAGGTGCACCCTCAACAACGGCCTTAAGGGCTTAGATTTGTTGAGGGGTGAGATGATTTAATGCATGCAAGATCTGGGAGACCTTCTCATCTTCGGGAGGAGACGATCCCGTACGAGTAGTGGCTCGCGATTGAGGCGAGGGACCATGGGGTTGGATATTGCCCATGGGTGGGGCAAAACCGTGAAGATGAGGGCGTGGTCCCTTTAAAAGATTATGGTGAGAGTTGTGATGAATATGTTGAAATTGAAGGGAATAAGATGTGCTAGGCTGATCACTCTCATGAACATTAATTGAGTTAAACATGTTGACTTTCTTATCAAGGTATCCCAAACAATTCAATGTGCAATCAAAACAGCTCACATAGATAGCAAACAAGCTAGGATGGGGTTACCTTTGATTTCTTTTATTTGAACCTTGGCAAATTAATTGATTTTATGCAAATTGATGTGATCACTCAAGGGGGGAACCTAGTTTCAAATGTGATTTTCTCCGATGCTAACTAGGAACACTCTCTCACCATGCATAGGCCAACTAAACCCGGGACTTCAAAGGTACAACCTGCCCAGCGTCCATGAGGGAATCCACGGGTGCGGGGACTTATGGAGGCTTGGTTTAGGAATTTTCGGTCCAATGAGACGGAGTGCTCAATGGAGGGTCCTTCCTTCACCAAGAGGGTGGTGTGACTCCTAAAAGTGTGGGGAGAGGAGGTCTCCCAAACCAATGCAAGGATGAATGCAGTAGACAGTATCAAGCAGATAACAACACAGAACAAAAACAAATGACGACCTGGGAAGGGTCGTTACATCCATAAATCGCGTCTGAGCGTCAGTCGCTAGTCACTGTAAAAAGTGCAAGCAGAGTAAAATAGCGCCTTAGGGTGAGGCGCTTTCTCAAGAATGGACGCCCGGGAGTAGGGGCGTCAAATGGCAGTAATCAGCACGAATAAACAATGATAATAAAAATGACGCCTTACAGTAAGGCGCTATTCAAGTGAAAGACGCCTTGATGTGAGGTGTTATACTGATAAAAGACGCCTCTGAGAGGGGCGTTAATTACTTCAATACTTCAACGGCCATAGGGCTCAAACAGTGGAAAATACCGACAGAAATGAAAAACACTCACAATCTCAGTATAAGAATCATGGCAATCAAACATGACAAGGGATATAGCATGCTCATCAAATTTTTTTTTTTAAAAAAAGAGATGGATAAATGGAATTTCTAAAAACCTATCAAACTGACAAATCACATAGGGAGAGTGCTACATGGAGCACAAAGGGAGATGCACCGTGGGTGCAAAAGGGGAGATGGCACACGTGGGTGCCCAAGGGGAAAGGGTAATCAAAAGAAAAACGAAAGGGGTCTCACCGTGATCGCCAATTGGTAGATTCTAAGAAATCCACTTAGAACAATTAAAAGGAAAAAGAAAATGAATAGAAGAATGGAAAAAGAGGGAGAAAAGGGGAGCATGAGAGGATGCTAAGGGGAATGTGATCGCCAGAGACGCGAGGGCCTCAAAGGATATAACAAATAATCAATACAGGGATCGCGATATAAATATCTTAAATATGGGGGAGATTGTGAGTGCACCTTCTCTTTCTATCGGCCGACCGATGAAGAGAGTTTTCCTTGATTGATTACCCTTGCAAAATTAACAAACACCAATAAAAAAAATATGGATTAGAAACCAAGATGTGTAGCATCAAATCCAAATGTAAATATGGTCATAGAAAGCATGGATATGAACACACCTTATTGGTGTTTGGCCTTTAAAACCCCTATGCAAAAGGGTAGGTAAAAGATGATGTATGATGAAGAATAGAGGGAGATGTGCAAGTGTTGCACTAAGGGAGATGTGCTAGAGTGCACAACATGGGAAGATCTCAATATTGAGATAAAAAGAGATAAAAGAAAAATATGATATGATGCATGCAATTAACTAAAGCAAAAATAAGAGATAGGAGGGTGAAAGCTTAGTGGTTTTCTTCAATTTGGCTTCAAGCTAGGATGAAGATCTTCAATGCAGGAAGAAGAGGATGTAGAACTCCATGGATGTAGAGGCTTCAAATCTTCAATAGAGGAAGAAGAACTCCATAGATGAAGCTTTTAGGTGCATGGGAGTCTTCCTCCTTGAGCCTTTGGTCCGGCAGCACCTCCTCTTGAATTGATCTTGATGTTCTTTCACAAGGGAGAGAGAGATTCTATTTATAGGGTTGAAATTCGGAATTAATTCCAAGGGAAATTAGGAAAATATGTTTTAGTTGGATTTGGAATGAGATAAACATTAGGCAAGTGTCCCTTCAACATTGGAAAGTCATAGGAACCCTTTCCCAAATGGAAATGGAGGTTAAATGAGGAAAGGAAGGGAAATTCGGAATTAATTCCAAGAGAAAATAAGAAAATAAGATTTAGTTGGATTTGGAAGAGATAAACCTTAGGCAAGTGTCCCTTCAACCTTGGAAAGTCATAGGAACCCTTTCCCAAGTGGAAAAGGAGGTTAAATGAGGAAAAGAAGGGAAATTCAGAATTAATTCTAAGAGAAAATAAGAAAACATGTTTTAGTTGGATTTGGAAGAGATAAACCTTAGGCAAGTGTCCCTTCAACCTTGGAAGGTCATAGGAACCCTTTCCCAAGTGGAAAAGGAGGTTAAATGAGGAAAGGAAGGGAAATTCAGAATTAATTCCATAAAAAATTAGAAAACTTAGTTTTGGTAGGATGGAAAGGGGATCCTTCCTCCAAGTGGCCTTTCAATATTAGGAAGTCATAGGAACGCTCTCGCAAGTGAAAAAGGAGTGTAAGTGAGGAAATGAAGGGGTGCTGCTGGAGTTCGGAATTGAACAAGAATTGACGACCTTGGTCAAGGCGTTAATTGAAATCACGACTGGGACAAAGGCGTTAATTCACGGATTTAATTTTAGCAATAAAAACTTTCTGTATTTAAAAATGATGAAGAGACGCCTGAGGGAGAGGCGTTATTTAAAAACACGACCCAAGGAGGGTCGTTAATTCTTATTTTTCTGTTTTGGAAATCAAAAAATTCCAGAAACTGACGCCTTTGCCTCTAGTCGTCCTTTCTTCAAAACGCGCCTCAGACCAGGCCGTTAATTAAAACACGCCCCACTTCAAGTCGTGAATTCCAAAAAATAGAGAAAACTGCCCAAAAAATCCAGAAAAATAGGGGAAAATAAGAAGAGGGAAAAAAAGGAGAAATCCAAGAAAATTGGGGAAAATAACTCAAACAAAGTTAATTAGAGGGTCAAATTAGGATATTACAAGGTAATACGAGATGCACTCACAGTAACGTCAATTTTGGCATGTCTACACTCACCACCCATAGACTTCATCATAGATAGGGATATTACCTTTGACGGATCACATTCTAGTGACTATCTTAGGTGGGAGGCTACCATAGAAAAGTGCTTCGACAAAACTTGGGTATATGGATCGGCGAGAGTCCGAAAGGTCAAGGGACGACTTCGGGGTCAAGCCAAGAGTAAGTGGGAACACATAGAGGGCTTAAGGAGGGTTGGAAGCCAAGAACCTATTCACTCATGGGAAGAGATGAAGCTAGAACTTAGAAAGATCTACACCCCCAAACATTCCCACCCCTCCTACTCAAGCACCCCTAACCCGAGGAGCACTACCACTCCTCCATCCTCACCCGGACAACTTGAGACCGCCCTTTGGTCTCCACCCCCACCACTCCCAACAAATCACCTATCAACCATCATAGCTACACTTCGCGATCAAGTCCTCTCTATTAAGATCCAAATAAACTAAGCAACCACCTCTCCACTAAATCCCATGAGGATCCCCACATCCCAACCAAAACCTCCTTCCACAAATCTCACTATCCAAACCCAATTGGCCCCCACCTCCACCACCCCACAACTGGTCGATCCTAAGGGGAAGAGACCCCTAACTGACCAAGTTTCCCCAATAAGGACCACACCTACCCCTCCATTTTTCCCTATAAGGGACACTCCCCCCAAGACCGGCCAACCCAAGCCACCCCAACCAACCCATCTCCCACTCCCTCTCCCAAAACTCCCATGTCCTAGTCCCCCACTACTTCCCCTCCCTATCCCAAACCAAGTTTCCCTTTACCTTCCACCCCAGGTGCGCCATACACCAACCCTCATCACCATACCACCAAAAGACCCTCTCACCACCTTAGAGAAAGAACCCATACCCGATCCAATAGTGGTGAACACCCCAAACCCACTCCCTACCATGGAGGAAACCCATGACTAAGAAGAAGAAGAAGCATCACATGGTGACCTTCACCTTACACCACCATCTCTAATTAGGGCCAAACTCATCTTAGAGGAACCCCTTATTAGTTGGCTAAAGAAGAGCCCAATAAGAGAGATCACGGCCCACGATTGCCTTCCCATAAAGGAAAACCTTCCCATAGTGCACATCTCCTCCTATCACACCATAATCCAAACATCCTACCAAGTGGAAACCTTAGAGGACCTTCTCAAGGGCTTAGCTTGGCAATATGAGTTGACCGGCTTGTTGACCCCCATGGCCCACCAATCTAGGAGCCTTGACCTCCTACACCTTTGTGTCCGGTCTATCACCTCGGTTTGCACCATTGGATGCTACACTAGTGACCTCCTTCTATTCCTCCCCATACCCGAGGAGCCCGACCTCCTCCTCAATTTGGAGCTTCTTATATCGGGTGGAAAGTCAAGCCCTTCCCTCATGGTCGACCCACTCACAAAGAACTTCGGCCCAATTGTCTCATTAGAGGAGGATGACCCACCACCACTTGAGGATCTTGAAGACATAGGGCCCCTCCCCCTCGATAACCCTTTTTATGATCCCTTTGATCCCTTCCAATTGGGGTCAAAGAACCCATGGGGCCCAACCACCTTATCCACCACCCACCTTTCCCTATCCCAACCCACCATGTTTGATCCAATCCACCCCATCCTAGACCCGGGTTACACCTTGGGAGCCATGACCTTGGGCCACATATCCCTAGGTAATAAGGTTGTGCCCCACCCCATGATGACCACCTTCTTAGATCCATTCGATCCTTTCCAATGGGAGTTCAAAGGTTGTCCCACACCTATACACATGGAAGTCACCATTGGGAAAAGCATGCATGTGTCTAGGCTTACCATACCCCTTGGCATGAACACTATGTTGGGTCCATTCATTCATATCACCCACATGTCAAGTAGAAAGTATGAGTGGTCCATATTCGGATGTCATGGTCCACCTTCATTCATCATGCGTCTTAAGCATGTCAAAGGCATCTACGGATGTCTGGGTCCCCCAATATTTATCACCAATTTGCATGATAGGGCCACCTACGGGTGTCCCGGCCCACCTAAGCTAACCAAAGTCTACACTGCATCATTACACGATAGGTCTACTTTTGGTTGCCCAGGTCCACCCATCACCCCTAGAATGTCTACATTCACAACATTGCATAAAGAGATCCGCAAGCACATTAGCAAGAAGAATGTGACTTATAAAAGGTGAGCCGACTCTCATCGACGTCACCAAGAATTCCATGAGGGTGACTTTGTGATGGTAAGGACGGAGAGACTCTCCCCGGGAGCCATCTCCAAATTGAGGCCACGTGGGGCTGGTCCCTTCCAGGTCCTGAGGCGCATTGGTGCAAATGCCTATGAGTTAGATCTCCCCGAGGAATATGGGGTAAGTCCCACATTCAGTGTCGCCGACCTAGTGCCATACAAGGGACCCACGGTGGTACCTAGTGAGGATATTGAGCCTATTCCCTCCGTTGAGAGAGCACCCACCCGTGAAGAGAGTCCACCAGCCAAGAGAGCCCAGCGTGAGCGCATTGAACGAATATTGGATGAACAGGTCACTACCACCAGGAGCAAGGTATACGAGTGCTATCTCGGCAGGTGGATAGATCGGTCTCGTTCGGAAGACTTGAGGGCAGTACCACTTCTACACCCTCCAAGGAGGGAAGAACACTTACTCGACGGAGTCGAGTTCTCCGCACCCCGGGAGTATGATGGGGACATCACCTCCCATGCCCACGTTCACAGCTCGTCTCCTCGCCCCGGTTGCATCTGGCATGGTCTAGTCATTTAATTTTGAGTCCTATGTAATTTTTATTTGAGTCATTTGATGTATTTTCCCTTTTATTTGAGTCATGTTCCTAGGTCTTGTGTTCATTTCCCTAAGTTTGAGTGTCATTAGGTTGTCTAGTTAGCTATTGGGCCCAATTCATTGGGCTTGGCCCAAGGGCTCTCCCCTACCCCCTCGGTTATTTGTCATTGAGTCAATTGTCAGGGACTTTTGTAGAAATGTGGGTTTCCTATATATAGGACCCCATTCCCCCCCATTTCAACTTAATGAATCAATCAATGAAAAATTGCCATTTTGTGAGTTCTATCTTTATTTTTATGGTGGAGTGAATCCATTAGTGAGGTGAGAAGCCTTAGGGAGAGAATCCCACCCATCCCTCTCTTAATCTCTCTCTTTCACTCCCCTTTCTCTCTCCTCCACACCCAATTTCAAAATTTTTCTCTCTCCTCCTCCCAACCACCTCCAACCCCCAACCACCTCCATTAAGGCCACTCCACTTCCCATAGCCACCATTACTCCACCCCCTAGTTCCAAGGTAGAATCCTCCCATTCCAACACTATCTTCCCTATTCCAACACAATCTTCCCCATTCCAACACAATCACCCCTCTTCCCCACACAACCTCCCAACTTCCAAGACCATTTTGAATTTGAAATGACCTTCCCCCCACTTGTTTGGCCGCCCCTCCCTCCTCCCCTTTCTCCCTCCATTCTCCTCCACCATTTGCACACTCACTCTCTCCCTCCAGCTGAAACCTTCGCCCCCCCCCCTTCTTCCTCCACCTCCCCACTACCTCTAGCACCCTTCCATAATCCCCACACCTTCCCTCCACCAACCCCCATTCTCCCCCTTCCACCATATACTTCCTTATTCTTCTACTTTCTAGGTCAAGTGAAGGCTTTGTCAAAGTTGCTGCTTGCAGTCCAGATGATGCTGATGAACCAGTAGCTTGCAGAAGCCAGCACGACCTCCTCCCAGCAAATCTGAAGGCACAAGAGGCATCCACAGAAGCGTCGGCCTGTCTTCTTCGCAACGGTCGTGGTTTCGTCCCCATCGGAGATCGGTGCTGCTCTGGAAGTCCATTCTCCCCCGACTGCGCAGAGTTGTCCCTGCAGAGGTCCTGAGTCGGAGAGAAGCTTCACCACGCCAAACCCCAGAGAATCAGGCCAAGGGTTCTTCTACAAAGTTCTTCCTCTCCCTGTCTACTTTCAGAATCAAAAAGCATAACTCTATTTGGCATCCCGTAGCAGGAGTTATCAATTTTCTCCCTTAGCTTCGTAGTCCTGCTACCCACAATCTGCACCGACCAGTCATCAGTGTTCAGAGTTCCCTCGTCTTCTCTAGCATTGTCTGGCCTCCCCGTCAGTTTTTCTGTGAAGAGGATTCGTCCACGATTCCAACGAATCCAATGGTGCTCGATTCCGAGTTCGGGAGCTATCGGGACATTCTCTGCAATCTGCTGTTAGAAGTCTGAAGCTGCCAGTCTGAGAATCTGGTGCTCTGTTCGAACCTCCACCCAGGTCAGCAGCGGCTCCAGAAGAATTCAACAAAATTCTGAGGTGTTCCAATACCAGTCCCGAAGAGTTTCCCATAGCGCCTTCAGCAAAATTCTTGAGCAAGTTCTGCAGCAGCAACACCGACTATCTGTCCCTATTAGGAGAGAGTAGGCAGAATCGGTGTCTTCACCTCTTCATTGCTTTTAGCCCTAGTTTTCCCTCCCCGCTTGGCCGGCTGAAGGCGCCTCCCTGTGTGGAGGTAGTTTTGATTGTAATACCCATTAACCCCCACCCCAAGGTCCCCCTCCTGTGAGAGGAGTAGTGTTGTAATTTGATTGAGCAGGTCAAGCTACACCTGCCGCGGCGTGTGGGGATCCACTCGCCTCCCCGCTCGCCCTCGTCTCCGAGTGGGATCGGTTTCTTCAAACCGGTCGAGTAAGTGCTCCAAACTTTGCTCTAATTTATGCTTGTTCTTTCAATATTAGTTCATAAACTCCGCTGGCCATGAATGACAGCCCGATCCTTAAGCTCCTTTGCTATAAGTGATCACCGTGGGAAAAGAGTGGAACCCGTGCCCTCGGCACGACATCGGCTCTCTTGAATTGGGCTGCCATTACCCTTGGGAATCAACTTAGGCCTTACTGGCCCTCTACCAGCAAGGGCCCAGCCCACACAACCTCCACTTGGCATTGCCAAGTTACCCCGGGTCTTGGTGAGCATCGGGTGAGCGGTCGTCGACATCGGTCCGTTTGATTGCGATTGTGCTTGTTTGTTTAAGTCCTAGGTTGTGTCACATCAATTTGGTATCAGAGCGAGTTTGAGTCTAGGGTGTCAAAAAAAAGTGTCATTTACGTCTAGCCATTAGTCATTGTCTAAGTCGTGTTAGGGTCATCATTGTTTTAAAACAAAACAAAAAGTGTCTTTTGCATCACATCCCAAAAACCCGGTATACCAAAAGGTGTTGTCCGAACGTTAGGCTACGTCTATCGGGAAGGTCGCACACTTGCGCGAGTGACCTTCGGGTCGATTGTCTCCGCCACGTACCGGATATTGGTTTAGGTCTAGGTGCATCATATTAGTGTGCGTTTGCATTAGTCGGTGTTTCCTAGTCCGTGTCGTTGCATGCCCACTCGGCGAGGTACCCAATACCATCGCCCTTCCCCTATGGCTAACCCACGAGATGGCGCCTCGGGAGACTTCCACTCCCTACACGAGGCGATGATGGCCATTATGACTAGGTTGGACCAATCCGATGCTAAGTTTCGGACTTTCTTCGATAATATGGATGGTCACCTTAGAGCCATGGAGGGACGCATGGAGACCTCCGACAGGTCGGTCCAAGACCTCGTTGGGTGGTTAGATAGGATGTCACACGGGGACCCTCCCGGGGCAGCCCAAGGCCCACCCGCACCTCCTCCCGCGGTGGCCCAAGTCCAACCCGCTCCCATGGTCCAAGTCCAGGCCGCTCCCGCGGCCCAAAACCAGCCCCCACCCGCTCCTCAAAACGCCCGGCAATAGGCCATACCACAACATCGTGACCTTGGTTTAGAAGACTTTGGGTCCGACAATGCCTATGAGGGGTATGGTCAACGTCATCGTGGCTTTCAGCCACAAAGAGATGAGGATAATGATAGGGTCCTTAAGACCGTGCGAGCGGACCCTCCCGCTTTTTACGGGTCTTTGGATCCGAAAGTCTACCTAGATTGGGAGTTCGGCATGGACCGTTATTTTGAATGGTATGATATGTCGGAGCACCGAAGGGTCTGATTTGCCACCATGAAGCTCATGGGGCAGGCGCAAACCTATTGGAAGAATGTCGAGAGCCTGCTACTTCAGCGGCTCGAACCCCCGATTGACACATGGGCCGAGATGAAGAATAAACTTCGGCAAAAGTACCTTCCTCCCACATACCGCCAGCGACTCATCGATAGATGGCAAAGTCTTAGCCAGGGAGACCGGTCCGTCTCCGAATACATCACTGAATTTGATGAGTACTTTCTACGATGTGGTGTCACGGAGGAGAGTACCATGCCCGTGTCCCGCTTTCGACGTGGTTTGCGGCCACACTATCAGTATGAGCTGTTCCGCCGCAATGCCAAGACGTTGGAAGAGGCATACCAGGTTACTCTCGAGTTGGAGCAATTTGAGGGAGAGTTTGAGTCTAGCCATCGGTTAGGCCCCACCCCTCTCCGTAGTACCGAGCCCCGTCACTCTGTAGGCCCACATCAGCGGCCTCCCATGGCTCGACCTCAGGAGCCCACCCGTCAGGAGCACTTCGCTCCACGGCCTCGCCCTCCTCCACCCCGGGATCTACTT
This sequence comes from Amorphophallus konjac, assembly GCA_022559845.1. Classification (NCBI taxonomy): domain Eukaryota; kingdom Viridiplantae; phylum Streptophyta; class Magnoliopsida; order Alismatales; family Araceae; genus Amorphophallus; species Amorphophallus konjac. The sequence goes on from CM040123.1 coordinate 363,134,885, forward strand.
CCATCCCAACCACCGGCACCCGTTGCCCGTCCCCCGGCTCCTATAGCCCGTCCTCTGGCACCAGCACCCCCTCCACTATTGTCCAAGGCACCTACACCTCCACCATTGCTGCCTACACCCCCTACCCGACGGGATGATAAGGGTAAGGCCCCTTTTATCGGAGAGAGCAGTCGGTCACGAGTGCAGTGTTTCCACTGTCACGGGTTTGGCCACATTGCCAGTGAGTGTCCCGCTCGTGCCACCCTAGCCCTAGGTGTTGGAGGAACCTTACCTCCCGAGCTTGAACTTGTTGATTACGTGGCCAATGAGGCACTAGCCGAGGAGTACTATGCTTTGGGGGGAGAACTAGAGGATTCTCCCGCAATGCAGGATGCGGCCACCTAGTGGGATTGATGCTACCACCTTAGTCTAGAGTCATGCATGAGTCGGTGTGTTTTCATTGTGTGGTTGTTTTTTGTGTGGTTTGTTTGCATGGTTTGTGTGTAGTTTGAGAGTCTGCATGTGTCTTGTGCAAGCTCGTTGTCGTTCTCTTATGAGTAAGAGGTGAGTGGACTCGCTTGATGAGTATGGGATCGGTTCTACATCTATACCCGGATCAGTCACCTACAGGGACTCAACGGTGATTCCTAGTGAGTCTTCGAGCTGCTTCCTTCCCTTTTGAGAGTGCCCCACCCGGAGTGTCCACCTTTAGCCCATAGTAGTTCACGCATATCGAGTATATATGGAATGAGCAGGTGATGATCACTTGGAGTGGAGCGTACCCGCATTACTTGGCACGATGACGGATCCACCGGAGTACTCGAGCATCCCTACCCCTACTCGACGGGGTCGAGTTCCTCCCACCCGGGGAGAGTTGATGGGAATCGACGCCGAGCATGTACTTTTCTTTTGCACTTATGTCCTTTTAGTTTGTGTTTATATCCTTGGGAAAGTATGTACGTAAATGTAAGGCTTTATAAGCCAATGAGTCATTCCCATGGATTGTGTGGGTTTTTGTGCAATTTTGTAGTAGGTCATGCTAGGGGGCCCTCAGCCCTTTTCCATTGGTCCATGTCACCTTGTGGGGCTGGTCAACCATCCTAGGTGGACATCTAGAAGGTTGGACTAGTCTTATGGACACATGGGGGACAAAGGGTGAAGAATGTCAACATTCTACACCCACCCCACCTACCTCTTCCATGGTCAATAGGCCGCCCCCTTCCCCTTGATTTTTTTATTAATTTTTGTGTGTTGTTCAAACCTCATCCCAGCCCTTCATCAACCATCCTTAGATCCAAGGGTCTACATTAGATTTGATACCTAGCATATAAAAGTGTGTATTTTTATGTGGAAATTAGTGAAAAAATCAGAAAATTGTTGAAAGGCCAAAGAGCTTCTTGCGCCCCCTTCCTCTCTCCTGGTGTTCTTCCCTCTCCAACCTCCAGTTCTAGAGTGGTTTCATCTCTATCCCCTCCCCTCATTCTCTGGTTGTGATCCGTGCCGCCGCCGCCGCCGTTCGTGCCGCCATCGAGCCACCGTCGAAGTTCTATCTTTAGCCAATAGCAGCCCCTTCCACGAATTCTTGCTGTCAGCCACGAGCTCAGATCAATTTGAAATTTTGAGGGTGTGTTCTTACCTTGAATCCCCACCTTCACCTAAATTTTAACGTCTAAACTCCTCAATTTAGTAATTTTCCATTTTCGTTCATCTGTCACTCCCAGATCTATCTTGTTTCTGTCTACAGTGACAGCAGCTCTGTGTTTCCCACTTCCGACCACTATTTTGATTTTTCAAAACCCTCTCAATTTTACTGGGAGTTCTGTCCATCAACCTCTCACTCCATGAATTTTCTTAATTTTTGATCAGCCTTCTATCCATTTTTCAAAAATCGTGTCCTTCTTCAGCTACAGTACTGTCAGCCAGATTCCAGATCTGACCACCTTCCAGTAAACAAATCATATCAACTCATAGCCTCACCAAATCCAGATCCAAAAATATGCCCATTTTCCTGGTTCAATTTCCTACAACATTGATGAAGAGCCCAGGAGCTGAGTCGGAAGTTTACTAGACGATCAATGGCAGTTCTCAGATCCAGGTCCGATCTCCAGGCCTAGATTGAAGTATTTGAAGTTAGCTTTCCAACGGCGCCGGTTTCGTGTCGATCCGACATCGGGGCTGATCGCATCGTCCGTTCTCGCCGGAGCGCGCGCCGGAAAATAGAACCAGCAGATCCGTGGCCGGTGATTCCGACTGGTGCCGATCGGAGCCGCCCGGCCTCCGGCCTGCGAACCAGCGCGCCTCCACTCCTGGGAGCGCTCACCCAGGCACCCACCACTACAGCGGTGCCACCGGGTCCCACACGGCCCCTCCGGACAGCACGTGGGCCCCACAGGCGAGAGTATGTGTGCGGCCGAAGCTACGCGAGAAGCCGCCCGTCAACCCGAAATCGGTCTTCCCGGACCCCATTGTGTCACCCTTTACCTCTCTGCGTGGAGTGGGCTGTAATTCATTGCTGTAACAAGTGTGTAATATTATTCCGGGAGTACGGGTTTCGGCCGGGTCCGTCATCCCCACGCCGAGCGCGTGGAGGTATCGTTTTCTCTCCCTTCTCGGCATTTTGCTTACTTCATATATATTTGTTTATGCCGCTGCTAGAGAGCATGTGTAGGGACAATTAGCTCGCTTTATATTTATATCACCGATGCTGCGAGAGAGAGCGTTATCGTCCCGTGACCCGATCCGGGCACGAAAGTGCGAATTGACCACCCTAGCTCTCGCCGGTTTCTCAACCGTGCACGTCCGACGCTTCCCTCGTTAAGGGGCAGTCACGAGCTTGTCGTGTCCGTGTCTCGTCCCGCATCACATACACACCCTAGTGTGGCCTAGGTACTCATCTCCTAATGGGGTGAACACCAAAGTGGATTCCCTAGGTGGAGTGCCCCTTATTTGTGGTGGGGGGGGTGGTATAAAACTCATCGGGCCTGGGTAGAAACAATAAGAGCTCACTCGTGCAAGGACCCTTACTATAAATGGAGGTGATGGTCTTTATAGAGGGGTGTGAGAAACTAAGGTATTTCGTGTCACTCGCTCCTAAGGCCAGCATGTTTGTCACCACTATTTGCCTTAGTATTCCCTAATCAAGTCCCTCAGGGTCCCTACAAAGCAGAACGAATGGTAGGTTGTGTGGAAGGGAGGGGTGGACACGATTGGGTAATGTTTTTCCATGGGGGGGCGCATGATGTGGAGGAGGAGGTCTTGCTTTAGCCACTCAATAAGGGGTTCCCCTAAAATCACACTTCTCATGGAGGGATGGGTGGGGGGACTTGGTTGGTCATCTGGCAACTCTAGGGGGAGGATGTTCCTAGTTAGGCTCGCTGGGGTCTCTTTGGATAGGGATGAGCCTTCTTGACCCAACCCTTGGCATTGGGCTTCATATTCTTCTTCCCAATCTAGGGGAGCCTCATGGATTTCGGTGACCTCCTCAAGTTCCCCTTTGATAGGGGTAACTATTTCTTCAGTCAGTATGTTGGACATCTCTTGTGAAGGGCACTGATTGATGGAGTGTCCTAAGCCTTTACACTCAAAGCATTGTTATCTATTCCCTTGGGTGGTCTCACCCACACTTGGTCCATTGGAACTCCCTTCTTGCTGGGGCATGTTTTGACTAGGGGTGACCCTTGTCGGAGGAGGGGTGGGAGGAAGATTAGTGGGCCGAAATGGGGTACTCCTACTTGGACATGGTTTGGGGGTCTTCAAGAGTGGGTCTGGGTTGGGACGGGGTCCCATGTCCTTGGGATCATCCAGCCGGAGAGTGAACCTAGGAGGCCTAGAGAATCACATCATTCTGGAGGGATGGTTATCCAGGTTATCCCGGGGACGTCTCTCCTCACGCCCGTAATGTTGGGGCCTCTCATAGTCATAATAGGGATCATAGTCTAACCTTTTCCTATCAAACTCATCCCGTGGAGGCAAGACTCTAAGGCCATAGTTCCTAAGTGGGGGTTCATTGGCTTCCCATCCAAATTCATCCCGAGGTGACCAAGCTCTAGCGTCGTGGTTCCTTTTTTCTTCAATCCGATCAAGCTGGGTGGTGAGGGTATCTAGACAGTTATGAAGTTTGTTGATGACAGGATCAAATCAGTCCATGGGGACTTGGGGCGTTTCTCTAGGGTGCTCATGCAAGGAGCGTTGGAAAACGAGATGTAAGGGAGACCCAAACGCCAATGCCCTAGGACTAGACTCGTAGAGACAAGTCTAAAACTTGCTCTGATACCAAGTTGATGTGACATAGACTTTGTGAATGCAGCAACTAGACCGAGGGTCCTTGGACTTACCAAGCAAGCACAACGCACAAGAGTAGAGAATTACGCAAGTTGCCAAACCACCGTTGCGCACACGATTCCCGGGTGACTCGGCGATGCCGAGTGGAGGTAGTGGAACAAGGCCCTTGCTGGTAGAGGACCAGCAAAGCTATGGTCGCCCTCCTGAGGGTACGGTGCCCACAATCAAGGGGCTGGCTAAGTGCCGAAAAGGGCACCGGGTCGCTCTCTCACAATCCCACGATGACCGCTCGTAAACGGGGGAGCTTCGGGGTCGGGCGCTCTCTCACCGTCAGCGGAGCATTTCCACGGATATTATATGAACAAATACTGATAGGAGAGCAAGGTATAGAGCTTATCCGGTTGGTTTGAAAAAACCAACCCCGTTCGGAGACGATGGGCGAGCGGGGAAGTGTGGGTTCCCTGCACACTGCGTCGACTGAAGCTTCGACCTGTTTTAATAAGTACAAGTACTACGCCTCACGCAGGAGGGGGAGCTTGGGGTGGGGAGAATTGGACTACAATCAAACACTACCTCCACACAGGGAGGGGTGGTAAGCCGGCCAGGCGGGGAGGGAAAAGAGACTAAGAACGGAGACGGATCACCCACTCGGAGTTCTGTCCACTGGTTCTGCCCGCTGATAGGTAGTCACTGTCGGCTCTGTTGTGATCGCTCCCGGAGTTGAAAGTGGACGAGACCAGCACCAAAATGTCGGTGACTGACCCGGGATGAAGCCTAATTTTACCGGACTCTCGAAGCGTCGCTGATGAGGGGAGCAGACGCTGGACTGAAGCTGTTCGGTTCTAGTTCGGACAGGATCCTGGGAGCAGCAGAAGGAAGAAGAAGACGCCATGGATGCTCCCGTGCACCAATCGAGGTGAGACCAAGGCAGTCTAGAGAGCGAACGAGTCCTCCTCGATTGGCAACCAGGAAGGGCACCATAGGAGGTTGGAGCAGGGAGTTGGAGCCCGTAGAGTGAGGGGGGGGTCTGATCAGTCTCTGACAGGACTGACCTGCGTACCTGGGGGAAATAATTTGGAACGGGGAGCTCCAAACTCCAAACGAGGTCCCGCTGGCTGCGTTGGATAGAGGACCAGTGGAGCTTCGCCCCGGTCAAGTGGCGCGCCAAGGGGAGCACTGGTGTGGTCGTAGTAGCTTCTGAATGGCGGCTCTAGTTTCTGGACGGACCGGTTCTGCGCAATTGGTGAAGAAGGGCTCTCCCGGGCAGCTCCAAACACGAAGTGGGGAGGGATTACCTTGCCTGCGAATCCGACTCGGAGATCTTTCCGGCGATGTATGATATGCCTCCAGAAGATTCTCGGTGACGACGTACCGGCCTCTTCAACAAGCGACTAGTCTGCTGCCTACGACCCTGACAGGATATGATGGTGGAAGGGGATGGTAGTAGGGGATTGGGGAGGGGGAATAGAAGTGGGAAGTGGCTGGGGCTTCCCTTGGTTGATAGGGGGGTCAAAGGGGGTCGATCCAAGGGGTGAGAGGGGGGAAATGGGGGATGGAAGGGGGTCTAGCAGGTGGGGGACTGGGAAGCTGCGAATTTGGTGTTGGAAGGGAGAGGGAGATCCCTCTCCTTTGGTTTGAATGAGAGGTTAATGGGGGTTTAATGTTGCTTTGGGAAGGGGAAGGGTTGTGTTGGGGATGGGAAGGGTTGTATGGGAAGGTGGAAGGGTGCTTGGGAGAAGGGATTCTTCCTTGGGGAAAGGAAGGGGTGTATGGGGAATGGAAAGGGTCACCTAGGAAGGGGAAGGGAATTGATGGGGGGAATTCAATGCTTCTTGGGAGGTGAAGGGCCTTGGTGATGTGGCAAGTGGAGAGTGGAGGAGATGGTGATGAGGTGGCAGGGGAAGGTGAAGGGGCAAGGGCGCCCAAGGGAGAGAGAGAGGGGAGGAGAGAGAGAGGGGTTCGCCCCCTTTAGAGAGAGAGATAGATAGATAGAGAGAGAGCTAGAGAGAGAGAGAGAGAGAGGGGAAACTCACAAATTTTATGGAAACTCAACTCAATATCATTCATTCATTAGTTCTCCATGGAGGGATTGGGGTCCTATTTATAGGGAACCCTCAATTTACAAAAAGTCCTTACCTTTTGGACTATTGACAAATGACCAAGGGGGAAGGGGGTGCCCATGGGCCAAGCCCATTGAAGTGGGCCCGTTAACCCACTAGGCCACCTAATGATACTTAGACTTAGATAGATGACTCACTAACTTAGGTACTTGACTCAATAAAAGGAAAATTACATGGTTAAGACTCAAAGAAAGATATGAAAATTACATAGCTAGACTCAGAAAATCAAGATGAACACAATGGCGAGCATCGGGACCCTCGGAGAAATGGGAAGTGGTAAGCGATGTCCCCATCACAAGGTCTTCTGATACCTCTCTCACCATCAATATAGAAGAACCTTTGAAAGTCCTTATTCCACGATATATTGTTGCTACCGATGTTGAGATGCTTGAGGTTTTTCCGCAATTATTTCCCACTTTGGATTTTCAGGGTTGGTGGTCTTTTGTCACAAATCATAAGATATATTACCCCACCCTCGTTCGAGAATTTTACCAAAATTTGAAATATGAGCCTCAAATCCCTAAAGTTTCTTCAACAGTCAGAAATGTCCGTTTTGAGTTAACAAATAAACTGTTTGCCAGATCATGGAAAATTCCAATGGATGGGGTTTAGCTACACAGTTTTCACTTTGATGAACATGTAGCTTATGCTCTTCTGACTGAACAGCCTAGTGATCCTACTATTGTTAAGCAGACATATCTATCTAGTCTTAAAGCCAATTGGTTCCCTCCCTTCAGCAGACTGCTACATCATATCTGCACATCCATCATTACACCCTAGAGCAGTGGTAGGGAACGAGTTACTGAGATGCAAAGATTTTTGCTATACTGTATGCTGAAACATATCAAGATTTCATTGACTGATGTTATCATTCAGACCATGGGTACATGTCTGAAACAGTCTAGGACACTTCCATATGCTGCCCCATTGACTGCAATTTTTAGAAAAATTGGAGTGAACTTTGGAAATGAAAAGAAACTAAACATTCCCAGAGGGAATATATACTCTTTATCATACATTCAGAAGTTCGTGGAATTTAAAATTGTGAATGGACAGCCAGTCAGAGTACTGCCAAGTCAGAATCATGCCTCTGCCTCTGGGACTCCTGTTGTAGAATTGCGAGAAACAGCACAAGAAAACCCAGAGGCCAGTCCAGCCAGAGTAGACAGACAAGAGGTTAGTCCTGCCAGAATAGACCAACAAGAAGCCAGTCCTGTCCAAGCTGATATTGTCACAAATACTACTCCAAATCTCCCAGCTATCACTAGAGATATTATGATCATACATGGTCCTTTTCAGGAACCCTCTCCTCGAAGGGAACATGAATCTACCTACTTTCCTGAGGTAGAAATTCCAGATAGTTTCCATTATGATGCTGGCATGCATGATCAGACTTCTGGTATCAATCCCACTTTGATTCAATTTCTAGAAATGAAATTCAAGAACATTGATTCTTCCATAATGCACCTGAGCTCAACTATGGAAATGAAGATTTCTCATCTTGAGCAGAAATCAGACTGCAGATGGGAACAGTTCAAGCAAGACAAATTCAAGTCAAATAAAAAGCTTCATAACTTCATGGAATCCCTCCTTCAGGTCTGTCAGAAAGCTGGGTCAGTAATGCATAATTTGAAAAGCTTGCATCAATAATTTCTGAGTAGGCTACAGGCTGTACAGACATATAACCATAATGTCAAGGAAAACCAATCCAAGTTGAATTTGAAATATTCCACCTTGATTGACAAGAACAATGAGTTCAGTGAAAAGGTTCAAACCTTGTTTGAAAAGATTACATCTTTTGGTAAGGACCTTGCTACACTGTTTGAACGATCCACTCTAGTGGGTGATGAGGTTATGGATGTCTTGCATATTCTAAAAGAAAACTTCTCACCCACAATTGAAGATCAGTGTGATGTGTACTGCCCTCCACCAACAGAAGCCTCCTGTTCTGCACCTGAATGGGGATCTCAGCAGAAAGCTCAAGTGGACTATCTGTTTGACATTTTACATAGCTGGTTTGATAGTATCACTTCCAAAGTACAGGATTATCATAAGTCTATCATACAAAGAGATTAGAAATTTTCGGACAGACTAGACAGTTTAGCATCTTCTATGACTCAGCTTCAGCAACAACTGGATATTGTGTCTGCAAACATCCTTCAGTCTCACTCTTCCTCACCTGCTCCCCTTCCTGATGATGTCAAAGGGGGAGAGACATGAACTCAAGTTGGAGCCTGGAATTGCATTGCATCTGCATCAAATATGATTGAGTGAAATTTTCTTCACTTACACATTTTGTGAAATGCTCGAAAGAAATTGTCTGTGAGATTGCCCAACTTTTTGTTAGAAAAGTTCTTTTGTTCCTCTTATTGATGTTAAACCTTGGACTTAAATGAAATGAATGAAATGAACTGATGTTCTGGTCTCTGAAGTGAATTACTTGTTTGATCTGATCAATGCATTTTTTATGTAGATGCAATGGCATACACCTCATAGTTGCCATCATCAAAAAGGGGGAGATTGTTGTGCCCCTGGTTTTGATGATGACAACCATGAGATGTGTGTGTGTTGAGTTCAACAGAACTGATGAATTAACCCTTGATTCATTAACGCATGTATATACTTTATTCTTGAATGCAAGGAAGAAACAGGGTCTACGCAGGATGCTCACGGCGTCCACGCAGCGATTTGAATAAAAGGACAGCGCCAACGCAGGATGCTAATTGCGTCTATGCATCAGTACAAGAGGCAGAAGTATCAAATCACTGGCATAGCTCAATGCGTCAACGCCACAGTTCAGCAGCGTCGACGCAGCAGTTCAAGTGGCAGAATCATTGTTCACTGGAAATACCCCGGTGCGTCAACGCTACAGCATGATAGCGTCGACGCAGCAGTTCATTCTGAAATAAAGATCCCTCTGGGTCAGTTCTGTGGGTCGATGCTGTGACCCCATGCGTCAACGTATCCAGCTTTATACTAGAAGACATGTGGGGCATTTCAAGGCTGCATCAACCTCATAGTCTCAATGAGTTGATGCCATCTGAATTTCATCAAGAGATGATTGGGTGGACCCCAGTCGTAAGTGGCGTTAGATGCCACATCATCTAAAAGAGCATGTGCTCTCTTTCCCTCGTGATTTGAGAAGCCTCAAGGACAACAATCATTGGGCTAACCAGAAAATTTGGCTGGGACCCACAAAAAGGAATATTCACGTGAATAGTTAGAGCGCGGGAGAACGCAGAGATGATTTTGGAGAAGCGACAGTCAAACCTGAGCGGGTGAAGCCCTTGAGAAGGATTGTGGAGTCCATCATCTTCTTGTTGGTACCGTGCTGCATCTACTGACGATCAGAGGAGATTCAAGGGCAGTGGATCAGTGCGAGTTCATCTACCCTTCAGAAGGAGAGGGCCAGCTGATCGTTGAAACATCTTCCTCCATACTTCTGAGTTCGAGCTTGAGATCCAGCAGCATCACAGATCTAGAGCTGTTCTTCCATCTCTGAGTGATTTCATTTATTGCTTTTGTTTTCAGTTTGAAATCTGTTATTGTATTTCTCCCTCGTACTAGTTTGAGTAGAGGGAGGGCATTTGATCCAGCGGATTGTGCTTGGATCAAGGGTATTTGGGTGTGTTTGTCAACGGTTGAGAGGATTTGTTCCTCTGTCTAGCCAAGCTATAGTGCTCAGCAGTGTTGAAGAGTTTATTCCTCGGTGTAGCTAAGCTGTAAGGCTCAGCAGGGATCCTCACCGATTTTAGTGAGGGGTGGACGTAGGTCTCCACCGGGAGACCGAACCACCATAAAAATCAGTGTTCACTTGTGGTTTACCATTTTTCGCATAATCTGCTTGACGTTAGATGTTTGAGTAGGCTCGATCTGCACACATTTAGTTACTGATTTTCTGATTAGCATTCTATTTTTGATAGTGAGTGTGATCTTGCATAAAATTTTCAAAGGGTCAACCTATTCACCCCCTCCCCCTCTAGTTTGACCATCCACTTAATCCAACAAAGATGACGTCCTCCTCGACATCCTACCCGAGGGTACGCCTGGGGAAGCAACAGAGGCCATCCCCAACACTGCAACTATGGACCCGTCGGTCCTAATGCTACTTCAAAGATACCGGCAAGAGATAGACTTGCTAAAGAAACAGCTGATGGAGAAGACAGAGCAGTCACCAGCTTCTAAGCTGCCCGAAGTCCAGGGCGAATCATCCCGAGGAGCGGTCCATCATGTCGACCCTCCGCCGCTCTACACCATGCCTCAGCCGTCAGAGCCGAGCATGGCAACAACTCAGCAACGACCATAACAGCCGCAGCCGCTGATGCCACCGGTGCTCCCTCAGGTGCACCAGACACCTCCGCTGTTGCGTCCTCCACAGGCGACCACTCTGGTCACCCCGTACCTGCAGCCGTCACACTTCTATCCGGAGCCAGTTGACCCCACGGTCATGAACCGGATGATGGTGGAGAGAATGATCGACCTGAAGCTCACAGAAAGAAGTGAAGGCGACTACGTCGCATTTGATGCCTATCGGGTGCCATACCCGCAACACCATGCTGCTAAACAGCTTACCCCAAGGATCAACAAGCCACCAAAGATCGACAAGTTCAACGGGAAGGGGTCCCCGAAGGAGCATGTCGCTTATTACATGACCGTCATGGGCGACCTGGCCACAGATGAGTCATACCTGTTAAAAATTTTCGAATCCTCGCTGACGGGGCTCGCATTTGAATGGTACTCCAGCCTCCCTGTCGGGTCGATCAGCGACTGGTAGGACATGCAGAGGAAGTTCAGGGAAAGATTCCATGTTACAGAGAGGGAGGTCACAGTGGCCGAACTCTACTCAACAAAGCAGAGGGCAGATGAGACAGCCCTCGACTATATTAAGAGGTGGAGGAACCTCAGAATGAGGTGCAAGCGGCCCCCGCATCAGGAGGACGCTGTACAAATATGCAAACAGAACCTCAGAAGGGAGGTTCTGAAAAAGATGATTGGAATAGAAATACGGTCGTTTGACCGATTGAACAATGTCGTGGCCGAGGTGGAAGCCTTTCTGGCCAGACCTGCCCTTACATCAACTGCCAGCACAACCCAGAAGGGCAAGGCAGTGGAGCGGTGCCAGGCGCCCAAAGAAGCAAACGCTCTTGACATCAAGGCGTTTGAGCAACATAAAGGTAAAGGCAAGGAGGCGGTCACCCCACAGCCTGCAAGAGCCGCAGACGGCAAAGAAGGTCCCTCGTTGAGGGATAAGATGAAGAAAGCCTACTCCTTTCCGAAGGACAAGACCAGGATTATGTTCGACTGGGTAACAGAGTATGGCGTAGTCACCCTGCCAAAGCCGAAGAGGCCAGAGGACCTGAAGAGAAAAGATAGTCCAAGATTCTGCCCCTATCACCAGATGCTGGGGCATCCAATCGAAGACTGCTATGTTTTCAAGGACATCATCGAAGGGATGGTAACGAAAAATGAAATAGAGTTGGGAGAGTACAAAGTGGACCCTCCTCAACCACATGAAGCCCCTCCCAGAAGGGCAGGAGTCAACATGATCTCCCTATACCAGGCGTTGCCCGAGGAGATCTCTGAAGCAAGTACGCGGCGCACCTATGAAACTCATTTCTTGGAGCCCGTGAAAGAACAACAGGGATGGCAGCAGGTCCCTGCAAAGCATAAAAATAAGTGGGCACCCCGCCCGAAAGTGGGGGCACATGTCTGTGGCATCACACCACGACCTGCTCCGCCGGTGGCAGCACCTGTGTGGACCACTCCACCTATAGTCATCAGAATACCTACACACAATTGGAGGAGACAAACTTCACTGTCGGTGGTCAAGGAAACCAGTCCTGGGATCCGCAGACTACAAAACCTTATTAAAGGGCTAGATGAGTACGTGCAGCCCGAATTGAAGCCTTTGCTGGTGCGAGACCATGTCCCGTGGCAAGAGTTGGAGCAGCTCTCACTTGAGCAAAGAGAAGAAGCTGATGCAGCATCCGATAAGGAAGGCAATCTATTCTGGGGGCAGGCGCCTACTGAAGTAAAAAAGAAGAAGAAACAAAAGAAGAAGAAAAGAAGGGCCACTAAGGTCGATAAGGTGCATGTTGTCTCCTGCAATACCCTCTCAGCACTCTTCAACCTGCCCGGTGAGGAGGAGGAAGAGGAAATTTGCTTCACACCCCCTGTTAAGGGAGACAAGGTCAGAGCCGCGACTGCTACACATGCAACCCGGTCAGGCCGAAAATGGGGGCGCCAGCCGCCGCCCAACCATAACATTATATTCAGGGGAGAGCAGCCCTACAAGACACCTCCCCTGGAGGTCAAGGGGGTCCAGATCCCTCCTCCGCCAGGCCTATACAACAAGAGTGGGGGCAAGACAGTCCCTTCATTCTTCAATTTATGAAGATGTCCAAGGGAAAGCAGCCATGCCAGGAGGATAACCCAGCACCCGGGAACGTTCACCCACAACCAGCACAGTCTGTCGAAGCTCTGAATGCAGATGGAGCTTGCCCTGCAGCGGCTGATGAAGAATAGCAAGGATCCAGTGCTAACCAGAGAGATGTCGAGTCCGAGGCAGATGAAGCGGGTCCATCCAGGGTCACAACTCAGGACTCTCCCAAGCCCAGGTGGGCGGAAGAGATGAAGCTTTCCAATGTCGAGCTGGGAGCCGAATAATGAAGCTACTCAAGAAGCTCCCTGCTAGATTTACAATCTGGGAGATCCTCTCTTTGAGTGAAGAGACCCGACAGGTGATCATCATTGCTCTGCAGATGCCTGCTCATTTTGAGACCTGCTTGGCTAAAGCGATGCCAGAAGCCAGCATGACCTTCACTCAAGAGGACATGCTTCTTCCCACCATCAGCCACAACAAGCCGCTGTACATGAAGGGGCACCTGAACGGAAGGGAGCTGAACACAATTTTGGTCGATCTTGGTGCAACTGTCAATATTCTACCCTACAGAATCTACGAGAGGCACCACTTCAACGTGCGTCTCGAAAAGGTCAGAGATATGCGTATCGCCGGCTTTAATCAGAAATGTGAAGTGTTAATGGGGGTGGCAGAGTTCACGCTCACCTTGGCAGATTTCACTACGAAGGTGCAGTTTCATGTCATCGACTCCCGCACCTCGTACAAGGCACTGCTTGGCCGTCCGTGGCTGAATGAAAACATGGTGGTGCCCTCCACGCTCCACCAATGCATCAAGTACAGCCTCGAAGGAAAGGAGGAAAGGATCTTTGCTGATCTCCACCCATTCGAAGTGTTCAAGTGTCATCTGGTAAACGATCACCTATATGCAGAGCGGCCTCAGAAGGCCCCTGAAGTCAAGACCCCTATAGGGGCATCAAAAATGCGGAAATGTCAAGCCCAAGGTGGTCTCTCACATCACCGTCACCGGGGACATGGGTAGAATAGCGCCTCCAGCTATATACCCTGAAGTGAATAAAGCCCAGGTCGATCAGCAGCACGACCACATTGGAGTCCCTGACGGCCTCACCAAGCCTATTCCTGGCCTTGATAGCCCCACTGTCGAGCCTTTCAAAGCTTGGGAGGTGGCGCAGATAGATGGGCCCAACATCTTGTTCTACACAGCTGAAGAACACCCTACTCGGGAAGACACAGATTGTTGCCTGCCCAAAGACATAGAAAACCCGTCAGTTCCCATTCGAGGTCTGGCGTTCACAACCGACCGGATGGCCAGGATGTTCCAAAAGCAACACATCCCCTCTAATCAATCTCATAAAAATAAAGAAGCTTTCCAGAAAATGTGGCATCCCGCAAGTCTGGACAAGAACTGAGGCGCATCTCTCAACACCCGGGGTTAGGCTTCACCCTGGAAGAATACTACTATAGTGGGCGATACGAGGTGGACACCATCTCCTCCTACCCTACTGAAGACAGCCCACTGGAGGCAACTTTTGACGAATACCCAGCAGAAGCTGAATACGCTGAGCCGGTTCGGCCAGGAAATCAAGAAGCGGAGACCGTGATTCCTTACCGATGCTGGGAGCAGGTCTATCCCGAAGACGCGGCCCTTCAAGTCAAATTTGATATGGCTAGCAGCAGCGAAGCCGAAGATGTTGAAGAAGCAGGGACCTCTCCCTCTAGTAGAGTCCTACTGATGATGACCTCAGCACCTCTCCTGCCAATCGGGGAAGCATCAGCCGACTCCGATCAAGAGGCACATTCTGCCAGGAAAGAAGAGGCCACTTCTACGGAAGATGCAACTGCCTCAGAGGGCGAGACCTCCTCAACCTCTGCTACAAGACTGGGAGTCTGTCCCAGCCGGGCAATAAACAACCACCAGCCTATCATGGCTACAACTCTATCTACAGGGGATGAAGCTACTCTCTCACCCTTGGAAGCTGCAACAGTGGTGGATTTGCTGAGAGAACAATCCGCACGGCCGCTATTGAATGAAGCAGAGGACCTTCTGGAGACTCTGATGATGTCAAATGAGGAAATCAAGGTCCTTGACCCCGAAGATGGTATTCCAGATTTTGTTGACCTCCAACTGGCACCTCCGGAGATAGAAGACGGAGGCCAATCTACAGTTGACGAGATGATAGAGGTCAACTTGGGAAGCGAGGAAGACCCTAGGCCTACCTTCCTCAGCGCCCAACTATCGCCAGAAGAACGGGAGTTGTACATCCAGCTACTGCAAGAGTACCGGGATTGCTTCGCCTAGACTTACAAAGAAATGCCAGGTCTGAGCCCTGCGGTTTCGCAACATGAGCTGGCGATCAACCCTGAAACCGAGCCGGTGAAGCAACCGCGACGGCGCATGAGGCCAGAGCTCATCACTCAAATTTGTACAGAAGTCGACAAGCTCATTAACATGGGATTTGTCGAAGAAAATCAATATACCACGTGGCTGGCGAATATCGTCCCCGTGAAAAAGAAGAATGGACAGATCCGGATATGTGTCGACTTCCGAGATCTGAATAAGCTTGTCCCAAGGATGACTTTCCGGTGCCGATAACGGAAGTCATGATTGATGCTATAACCGGTCATGAGGCCCTGTCATTCATGGATGGGTCATCCGTCTACAACCAGATATGGATCACGGAGCATGACCGGGTCTACACTGCCTTCCGAACCCCTAAAGTCATCTATCACTACAGAAGGATGCCGTTCGGACTGAAGAATGTTGGCGCAACTTATCAGCGCACAATGACCAAAATATTTGATGAGTTGCTCTACCACAAGGTCGAGTGCTACATAGATGATCTAGTGGTCAAGAACAGAAGGAAAGAAGACCATCTGCAGGACCTCTGATGCGGAACGGGACTAAAAAGGACTGGACCTACTATGAAGACCAAGTGCGGCCAGCACTCACACGTGACAAGGCAAGCCGAGAGATCGACCTTCGTACTATTCCTCCGAAGAGAGGCGTCTCTCAACAAGAAACCCAAGTCCACGGCCGTCCCTATGAGGGAAACGAGTGGATCAAAGCGGCAAAGGGAGCCGACGCGCAACTATGGGAGTCTAGTCCGAGCTCGGTGCTCGACTAGGGCCACGGAATGGTGCTCTCAACTCGCAAAACCCACGGTGAATTGAATATGTAGCTAGGATCCTACACTCGCACGCTGCATAATCGAGAGCATACTAGCAAAGCAAATGCCAAGGGAAGGAACGTCGCACGTACCTCCACGCCTAGGCATGGGGAAGGAACCCCGGCCGAGACCAACAACCCCGATACACGTAGAAGTAATAATACACAATTGACCCAAAATGCCCACTCCTCGCAGGGAGGTAACAGGCTACAAACAGAGGAGTCGGGGCTGCCGATGCACGGGCTGACGGGCAGCACTCGGTGAAGGGGTGGGCCGCGAGGAGGTCCCGGGTAGCTCTGCGAACTGCTGAAAGAACGTCCACCTCTGGAGGGGCTGAGGTGGCAGGAGTCCCCGGTACCTTGCTGTCGTGGGGTCGCTCCTCCAGAAAGAAGAAGGATGTCGCCGATCCTCGGGGAAGCCTCTGGAGTGCGTTCGGAAGGAGGGGACAGGTTGCTGGCCAACCTGCACAAGCCCGCCAAACAGCCCGGGGGCGACTCCGGTAAGCGCCCTTAATCACGTCCTGGACCTGCGAAATTCAGCGAGGGCGCTGGTGGGGATGTCCCACAGGCGCCCGTGGAAGGAGAACTGCAGTCGAGGCCGATGGTGACCGTGGCAATTCGTCAAACACCTGGCGTGCAGTCGGACTGCCTGTCTGCCCACACCGGTAGAGACCAGGAGAACAGTCGGTACGCAGGCTTCCGGACAGATTTAGGGATGGGGTTTTCTCTGGTGGGTAGCTTACAGGTAGGGCTAACAGATGACCAAGGTAGCGGGGGCGGTGCCTTGGAGGATTTGGGCGTGGGCGGGGTGGAAAGTGGGGGTCGCAGCCTGCACTTCAGGGCAGTCAGGTCTGTGAACCCGAGATGGGATATGAGGGCGTAGGGGTGCGGATGGAATTCTGACCAGGGGCGGCCACTGGAGATGGAGTGGTGTGTGTGGAGATAGCCCTCCAATTTTCAGGCCATTCCAGTAAGGGGAGGTGGTGGTCCCTTTGGAGGGTACTGCGGATCTGTCCCGCCGGGTTACTGTAGCGCCCAGAGGAGGACCGAAAGTAGCCACAAAGGGAAGTTTCAGCCCCAATGGAGTTTTGAGGCGAGACCACTTGGAATGGCTTCGTAACTGGCAGAGGAACAATTCTTATGAAGGGAAATGGGGCTAGAAATGGTGGCAAGGGTCCGTAAACGGGTGCCCAAGTGGACTCTGGTCACAGGCGAGACTGCCAGGGATGCGATCTGCGCAACGAAAGTGCCTGTGAAGACAACTTTCTGTGACGAAAGAGTTTTGGGGCGAGGCCAGATGGGTTGGAAAGCTAACAGGCAAAGGAACAAAAACCTTGAAGACACCCCTGGGATTTACTGTCGGGAACTGGGCGTACCGTTTGCATCTTTGGACCCCTAGTGTGCAGGTCGGACAGGCACTCCGGGGTTGAGCAGCACGCCACCACGAACGTCGTCACCTCGTCGACCGGATCGCCCGTGGACGTGGGGAAGAAGACCGCTGGCGTTGAAGCGTACCACGTGACCTCCAGGCCTCAACTCCAGGGCGTCTCACCCTAGAGGCTGAAGGAGATGGCTGAAGAAGAAGATGGCGGAGGTGGGAGGGGCGTCGCACCCCTTAGAGGATGGGGAAGAGGATCGCCCTCTTCCTTTGGAGCTGGTTGCGCACCAAGCAATTCTCTCACAAAATAAATTTTTCATTAACTTCAAAAGAAAAGTACATAAGCTCTTTTATATGCTAGGGTAGGAACCCTAGCCAAGAGGGAGGGGAAAGGGGGCCGCACATGGCATGGGGAAAAGGGGGGAATGCGCCACAAGGCAAGGGGAAGAGGGGGGGTGCGAACCACTCCTAGATTCTAGGAGTGGATTGGGGAAAGGGGCGGTCAAGTGGGGGAGGGGGGGAAGGAATCGGTCAAGAGAGGGGGGGGGAAGGTGACCGCACCCTCTTCCTATATTCTAGGAGAGGGGGCGGCTGCCACCTCCTCCTCTTGGAGGATGTGATAGGGGCGCCCAAACCCTAGCCCTAGGAGGTGGGGGCGCAAACCCCTAGGTGGGCTAAGCAGGGGAGTGGGTGGCCAGCCCAAATGGGCCAGAGATTGAACCAAAGAAATGGCCCAATAGCCCTATCTCCTATCTAATGAGCATAAAAGGGTCCAACTAAAGCCTAATTTGCTCCAAATGGCCTACAAAGGTCCACACAACTAATAAAAGTGTCCACGCAGGGACTAATCCAAGGCCCAACATGGCCTAAAGCATAAAATAACTAAAGATAGCTCTACTAGTCTGCCAAGTGGTCGCCGAGCCAAAGGGATGCCGGCATGCTCCGTGTGCTCCGTCGAGTGATGCGGCGCGTGTCCTCACCAATTCTCCCCGGGTGGGAAGAACTCGACCCCGTCGAGTCAGGGTCACGGTCGCTCAAGTAACGCTCCAGCAGGTCTGGGTCGATCCGCTCCAGCTCTCCACGTGTGATCCAGGTGTCGTCTGTCGCAGGGCGCCCTCTCCAACGCACTAGAAAGCGCTGGTAGGCTCCGCTCCTGGTCGTGGTCACCTGCTCATCCAGTATGCAATCTATATGCTCGCGTGTCTGTAAAGGGGCTGGAGAAGGTGGACGCTCAGAAGGTGTAATGCTCTCAACAGGAGGGGTAGGCCCAAAAAGCTCACTGGGAATCACCGCGGGATCCTGATATGCCACCAGATCTGAAACATTGAACGTCGAACAGATCCCATAGTCGTCTGGCAGCTCAATCTCATACGCATTCGACCCAATTCGCTTCAAGACTCGAAAGGGTCCGGCACCGCGGTCCTGGAGTTTCTTCACGGCCCCCGAAGGGAACCGTTCAGGTCTAACCCTGATCATGACGTACTCTCCCACTTGGAACTCACGGGTGCGTCGATGCGCGTCAGCGAATTCCTTATAACGTGCGTTGCTGGTCTCGAGGGGGTGATGATGATGTAGACTCCGAACTAGCTGTGTTGACTCATACCTATGTGAATGCAGTGGTGGTCCTGGACATCCAAACACAGACCTAGCATGCCTATGACTCCTACATGATTGGACAACACGGGGAGGACCAGGACAACCAAAGTTGTATCTATCATGCATGGGTGTCCTACGGAATGTGGTAGACTCATGGGGACTAAATTGCCCAAACTCACTCATGACATTCCCTACATGAGACAAACCCCTATATGATGGTGGACATGCAGAAACATGGGGAAGAGACATGTGTCCCTGGCCTCCTAAGCTCGGGCATCTGGATGCCGGTAAGGTGAGGTGTTGACTAGAAGGCCTAGGTAGTGTATGATAGTGGACCTCCTCGACAAGGTGGGGAAAAGAATATGGGTCGAGAGGCTCACTAGGGAGGGGATCGAAAGGGTCAAAGAAATGATGACCCCTCCCGACAGGTCCCTTCACTATACTTGCCCATGTGCGACATTCGCCCAGGTGCAGATAATCACCTTCAGGCACTCTCATGTATGGGGCAAGGGGCTCATGAGGAAGGCAAGGAAGGCAAGGTTCCTCCCTCGGGACCGTGAAACCATAAGCGGGGACAAAATCAACCTCCACGGGTATAGGAAATAATAAAAGGACCTCGGATGTGATATGTCCTATGGTGTAGACCGAGGTAATAGACCCCAAAGCAGGGAGTGTAAAGCTATGACTATAGGGTTGGTCAGACCCTAAGGTCAACATGTAAGTCAACTCCCATTGATAATCTAAACTCCTAAGGAAGTCCTTCACATTTTCAAGAAAGCAGAAGGACCGAAAAGTGGTGTGAAAGGAGTTAAGGGGTATTATTGGGAGGGCTGGTCCCATGGGTGTATAGCAAGGAATGGAGACATCTAGAAGTGGACCCTCCCTTAGCCAGCTAGCTAAAGACTCTCCAATGACCAGTTCACCATCGGAAGGTAAGAATGTCTCTATATGAGGGTCTAAGGGTGAAGCCTCTCTCTCGGGAGGGGAAACGGAGTCCTCTATGATGTGGAGGGGATCACTCCCTAACTCCTCAACCTCAGTTAGGTACTCCTCAATCAACTCCTGTTCAGCCTCGTAACTCACTGGAACAAACCCAGGTGATGACAGGGAGGTGGTCAGCATAACGCCGTCATGGAAGACAAACTCACCGGGAAGGTGAGATGGGTGTAAGGTGCAGGTCCTCCTATCCAGGTCGATGGTCGCACTTCTTTCCTCCAACCAAGTTCGCCCTAAAATGATGCATGGACCAGCAAGTGTGCTGATCTTGCACCAAGCGCCATCGAAATATTTAACGGGGCCAAACCACCGTTGAAACTCGATAAAAGCTAAACCATCACGGAGAACAATCTCCCCAGTCTTAGAGAGTGACTCAACAATGTCTTGTGAGACACAGTTAGACGACACCCTACTGATGAAGTCGATCTCCGTATGCATCCCATTAGGTAGGATGGCAGTGGACATGACAGGGCGCTGGAATGACTCGGTCATCGGTATAGGGATCGGGTCTCCCGACGACTGAGTGGTAGGGGCGACACTTAGGGGTCGTACCATAAGAGCATCGAATCGGGCCAATAGGGATGATGATGCATGGGCTCGAGGAATCGCCATGGGGCTGGCGGGAAGCTGGACATGCAAGACTCAACGAGACAAGGACAAAACTCTAACTAGACACAAACCTAACATTACAATGCAATGGTGGGTTACCTAGATGAACTAAGAAACTCAATGCAACCTAGATAACTCTAAGGCCTCAATTGCACCCTAGACAACCTAAAGACTCGAATGACCTAAGACCCCAAATTGTTAGAACAAACTGGTTCCCTAAGCTCTGATACCAAATTTGATGCGGGACTGACCAACAATGCAACTAATCTAAGACTATGACTTGTGCGACCAGCACGCGCACGTGACAAGGTAAGCCGGAGTTCCCGACTAGCGTGGTATTCCTTCGGGCGTTCGCGTCACTCAACAAGATCTCCGGACTCACGGCCGTCCCTATGAGGGAGGCGTTAGGATCTAAGCGGGCAAGGCGCCGCCGAGCAAAAATGGAAGTCTAGTTCGAGCTCGGTGCTCGACTAGGGGCCGGGGAACAAAAGGGGACACTCACCTCACCAATCCGCAGTGATTGTGTATGCTGGCTAGGATCCTACGCTCGGACGCGCCACATGCAATCACATACTAAAATAAGCAAGTACCAAGGGAAGGAGTGGAACACGTACCTCCACGCCTAGGCGTGGCGAAGGAACCCCGGCCGAGTCCGACAACCCGATACACAAGATGATAACTATTACAAACCCAAATGGTGCCCACTCCTCGCAGGGAGATAACAGGCTACAACAACACAAATAATTCGGGCAGTCGGCGCACGGGCTGACGGGCAGCAGTCGAAGTGGGTGGAAGGCGCCGGTAGTCGATCTCCGGGGCCTCACTCGTCTCCGAAGTTGGGTGTAGAGGTGGTCCACGTCGCCGAGGGCGTGCGCTAGGATGCTGAACTGCTACTGGGGTCACGAGCCGGTGATGGTCCGTGAAGAGTGACGATCCACAACGCTTGCTGCTTGCTGGTTGCTGCAACAGGGGGGCAGAGACGCGGCTGGTACGGGGCCTTCCGAACAGCAATAGGGGCGGGGTCTTCTCTGGTAGGTGACTGACAGGGGAGGCTAACGGTGGGTTGTGGTGGCCGGCGGGGTGCCGTGGGACTTTTGGGCGTGGGTGGCGATGGGAGTTGGGGTCACAGTCTGCACTTCAGGGCAGTCAGAACTGTGACTCCCGGGAGGGCAGTAATGGCGAGGGGTTGTAGGTGGACTCCGGGCCTGTGGCGATTACTGGAGATGGGGTAATGTGTGAGGGGGTGGCCTACCAAATTTCAGGTCAATCAGAGGTGGCTAGAGGGTGGTCCCTTTGGAGGTCTCTGCTGACTGGTCCCGCACGGGTACTGTAGCAGAGAACTCCGCACAGAAAGTGTGTAAAAAGGGAACTCTCAGCCCCGATGGAATTTTGAGGCGAGACCAATTGGAATGGCTTCGTAACTGGCAGAGGAACAATTCTTATGAAGGGAAATGGGGCTAGAAATGGTGGCAAGGGTCCGTAAACGGGTGCCCAAGTGGACTCTGGTCACAGGCGAGACTGCCAGGGATGCGATCTGCGCAACGAAAGTGCCCGTGAAGACAACTTTCTGTGACGAAAGAGTTTTGGGGCGAGGCCGGATGGGTTGGAAAGCTAACAGGCAAAGGAACAAAAACCTTGAAGACACCCCTGGGATTTGCTGTCGGGAACTGGGCGTACCATTTGCATCTTTGGACCCCTAGTGTGCAGGTCGGACAGGCACTCCGGGGTTGAGCAGCACGCCACCACGAACGTCGTCACCTCGTCGACCGGATCGCCCGTGGACGTGGGGAAGAAGACCGCTGGCGTTGAAGCGTACCACGTGACCTCCAGGCCTCAACTCCAGGGCGTCTCACCCTAGAGGCTGAAGGAGATGGCTGAAGAAGAAGATGGCGGAGGTGGGAGGGGCGTCGCACCCCTTAGAGGATGGGGAAGAGGATCGCCCTCTTCCTTTGGAGCTGGTTGCGCACCAAGCAATTCTCTCACAAAATAAATTTTTCATTAACTTCAAAAGAAAAGTACATAAGCTCTTTTATATGCTAGGGTAGGAACCCTAGCCAAGAGGGAGGGGAAAGGGGGCCGCACATGGCATGGGGAAAAGGGGGGAATGCGCCACAAGGCAAGGGGAAGAGGGGGGGTGCGAACCACTCCTAGATTCTAGGAGTGGATTGGGGAAAGGGGCGGTCAAGTGGGGGAGGGGGGGAAGGAATCGGTCAAGAGAGGGGGGGGGGAAGGTGACCGCACCCTCTTCCTATATTCTAGGAGAGGGGGCGGCTGCCACCTCCTCCTCTTGGAGGATGTGATAGGGGCGCCCAAACCCTAGCCCTAGGAGGTGGGGGCGCAAACCCCTAGGTGGGCTAAGCAGGGGAGTGGGTGGCCAGCCCAAATGGGCCAGAGATTGAACCAAAGAAATGGCCCAATAGCCCTATCTCCTATCTAATGAGCATAAAAGGGTCCAACTAAAGCCTAATTTGCTCCAAATGGCCTACAAAGGTCCACACAACTAATAAAAGTGTCCACGCAGGGACTAATCCAAGGCCCAACATGGCCTAAAGCATAAAATAACTAAAGATAGCTCTACTAGTCTGCCAAGTGGTCGCCGAGCCAAAGGGATGCCGGCATGCTCCGTGTGCTCCGTCGAGTGATGCGGCGCGTGTCCTCACCAACCTCCGAATCATTTTTAAGAGGCTGAGGCAGTATGAATTGAAGATGAAACCTATGAAATGCGCGTTCGGAGTATCGAGCGAAAAATTCTTGGGTTTCATTGTCAGATACCGGGGAATTGAGATAGACCCCGCGAAGATCAAAGCGATTCAGGAGCTACCTGCACCAAGGAACCTCTCCGAGCTGAGATCACTGCAGGGCCGCTTGGCTTATATCCGGCGGTTCATTTCTAATTTGTCAGGGCGATGCCAGCCATTCCACAAATTGATGATGAAGGATGTTCCCTTTTACTGGGATGAAGATTGCCAGACAACCTTTGACAAGCTGAAAGACTATCTGAAGACTCCTCCAGTGTTGGGCACACAGGTGAAAGGACGGCCGTTGATATTATATATAGCAGCCACACAAAACTCTCTGGGAGCAATGCTGGCCCAGAATAATGAAGAAGGGAAAGAACAAGCCCTCTACTACCTCAGTCGGAGACTGGTCAGGACTGAGGAGAAATATACTTACATTGAGAAGATCTGTCTGGCACTGGTCTTCACAGTGAAGAAGCTTCGACACTATATGTTGTCGCATGAAATCAGCCTGGTATCCAAAGAGGACCCGCTGAAATACATCATGTCCCAGCCGGCACTCAAAGGTCACCTGGGCAAATGGGCGGTGATCCTTATGGAGTTTGATATCTCCTATGTGCCGCGAAAGGCTGTAAAGGGCCAAGCTATTATAGACTTCTTCGCCGAGCACCCAATATCGGGAGAGTGCCCGCGGGAACCGGAGCTTCCTGAAGATGAAACCCTGGAAGCCGCTCAAGCGCAGCCCTCCTTGTGGCAGCTATATTTTGATGGCGCTTCCAGAATTGACACCTCATCCACTAGGTCAGCCAGGGTCAGAGCAGGGGCAGGCATAGTCCTGAAATCTCCGGAAGGGGAAGTCGTGCACACATCTTGCTCGATAAACAAGCCGTGCATGAATAATGAAGCAGAGTATGAAGCCCTGGTAATCGGGTTGCATATTACTCTATCCATGGGAATTCAGATGCTGGAAGCATTTGGACACTCCATGTTGGTTATAAAGCAGCTGGAAGGAGAGTTTGATGTGCGAAAGCAAGAGCTCCTCCCCTACCATCAGCTGAAAACCTGCCTAATGTCAAGATTCTACTTCATCAGCATCAAGCATGTCAACCGAGGATAGAACGCTTAGGCGGACGCCCTCGCTAAACTGGCCAGTTCTTTGGCGATTACGCCAGACACGAGCCTGAACATAACAGTGATCAACCGCCGGCAGGTCCCTACTATGACAGAGGTCTTGGCCGACGAACAAGAGAGTGAGGCGGCAGCCGTCGAAGAGGTTCAACAGCCCGACTGGCGAGAGCATCTCCTACGCTGGTTCCAGCACCAGCGGCTCCCGAAAGAAAAAGAACAAAGAATGAAGCTCTTGAGTATCAAAGATTCTTACGAGATGAGAAACAGAACCATGTTCCGAATAATGGCAGATGCCCGAAGGAAAGTTCTACTTCGTTGCTTGTCTTCAGCAGAAGCTGGGCAGGTGATGCAAGAAGTCCACGCGGGTTCAGCTGGAGCGCATCAGGTCGGCCCAAAAATAAAAATTGAGATAAAGAAATTGGGTTACTATTGGCCAACCATGTTTGATGACTGCTGCAAGTTCGCCAAGGCTTGTCAGAAATGTCAAGAGCATGCCAATGTGTCAAGAAGACTGCTAGTGCCGCTACACCCTACCATACCAAGTTGGCCGTTTGCTCAATGGGGCACAGACGTGGTAGGGCCACTTCCAGCATCTTCATCAGGGTGCAAATACATCTTAGCAACTATAGATTACTTCTCCAGATGGGCAGAGGCAGTAGCACTAAGAGAAGTGACGGGAGAATTGGTTGCAAGGTTCTTCCGGTAGAACATAATATTCCGGTTCGGGATTCCCAGCCGAATTATCTCTGACAACGGCAGCCATTTCAGAAACCAGAAGGTTTATCAGCTAGCTGATAAATACAAGATTGACTGGAGGACATCATCCCCCTACAACCCTCAAGCCAATGGACTTGCAGAAGCCTTCAACAAAACGCTATGCACATTGCTGGCAAAGACCGTCAAGTCTAATAAGAAGGACTGGGAAGAAAAGATGTACGAAGCGCTCTGGGCCTATCGTACAGTCTATATAACTCCAATCGGCTGTTCACCATGCTCCCTCCTGTACGGGTCAGAGGCTGTGGTGCCGATTGAATTAGAAGTCCCCTCGCTACGAGTCACCATCCAGCATGGACTAGTCAGTAGTGAACAAACTAATGCAGAAAGAAGATTGGAGGAGCTCATCAAGCTCGAAGGAAAGCGTCTTCGTGCGTAACAAAACATTCAACTCTACCAAGCTCGCATGGCCCGTGCTTTCGATAAGCTGGTCAAAGGTCGAGAATTCAAGAAAGGAGACCTCGTAATGGTCAAAAGAAGAAAAGTGATGGCCTCCAACCCCAACGGGAAGTTGGTTGAAAACTGGGTTGGACCATATGTCATCCGCCGAGTATATGAAGGGGGTGCCTACGTCCTGGCAGACCACAAAGGAGTCATCCAGTTCTCTCCCCTCAATCGAAAGCATATAAAGCTGTATCACACGGATCAACTGGCATTCCCAGAATGACCGTCACCTTCATCTTGGTCTAGTGGCATTCCGCCCTGGCCGAGCTACCCATACCTTGGTCTAGTGGCACTCCGCCTTGATCGAGCTACGCTTACCTTGGTCTAGTGGCACTCGTCCCTGATCGAGCTACCTTCATCTTGGTCTAGTGGCATTCCGCCTTGATCGAGCCACCCTTCACCTTGATCTAGTGGCACTCCACCTTGACCAAGCTACCCATACCTTGGTCTAGTGGCACTCCACCCTGATCGAGCTACCTTCATCTTGGTCTGGTGCCATTCCGCCCTGGCCAAGCTACCCATACCTTGGTCTAGTGGCACTCTGCCCTGATCGAGCTACCTTCATCCTGGTCTAGTGGCATTCCGCCCTGGCCAAGCTACTCATACCTTGGTCTAGTGGCACTCCACCTTGATCGAGCTACCCTTACCTTGGTCTAGTGGCACTCCGCCCTGATCGAGCTACCCACACCTTAGGCTAGTGGCACTCTGCCCTAAATCGAGCTCACATAAAATAAACAACATCGCCAATGCGGACCTTATGTCCGAATCGGTGAAAAGCTCCTCCTTTGCGTCGGCATTGTCTCCTTGCTGACAAATAAACCCTCTTCCTCGGAAAAAGACTCCGTGTCCTAGCCGACCCCTATACAGCATTGCCATTGCGGGCCTTACGTCCGAATCGGCACAAATCTGTCCCTTGCGTCAGCATTGTCTCCTTGCTGATGAATAAACCCTTTGCCTCGGCGCGAGACTCCGTGTTCCAGCCGACTCTCAATTGATATCGCCACGTCGGGCCTTACGTCCGACTCGGTAGGAAGCTCTCTCCTTGCGTTGGCATTCTCCCCTTGCCAACGAATAAACCTCTCCTCAATTGGCGCAAGGCCCCGTGCCCCAGCCAACAGCTGTTTGCTGTCGTCACAGGCCAGATACCACGTCTGGACCTGCCGACTATCCTCTCCCACATATTTCAAAAAAAAAGAAAAGAAAAGAAAAGAAAAATGGGGTTAAAAATAGAGATACCCCGCCGGACTTGTTCCTATATTTAAAATAAGGGTAAAAAAATGGCTATCACCTGGCTGCGGTGAAACCCGAAAGGGCGCCGCAGGAAAAATAGGGTACCCCGCCACGTGAAAACCTAAAAGGGCGCGTGGGCAAAAGTAAGAGGGGGCTGACTTCGGCAAAAACCCAAAAGGGCGCTTAAGCTAGTAAAGTGGTAATCTAAAAGTTCCTCTTCTTTCTCCTCCTAATGAAACTCCAGAAGGGATGATCATCAAAAGTCCCACCGAAGATCCCCTACCAAACCTATGTTAGACCCTCGTCATCATCGGCGAGATCGGTCAATCTCTACCTTTAACTCAGACCCTTCGTCCCTATTAATGAACATGCCTTTGCTTCGACATGTAACACATGTCGATGAACAAACCCATGTTCGACCCTCATCATCATCGGCGAGATCGGTCGATCTCTACCTTTAACTCGGACCCTTCGTCCCTGTTAATGAACATACCTTTACTTCGACATGTAACCCATGTCGATGAACAAACCCGTGTTCGACCCTCGTCATCATCGGTGAGATCGGTCGATCTCTACCTTTAACTCGGACCCTTCGTCCCTG
Organism: Amorphophallus konjac; assembly: GCA_022559845.1. NCBI lineage: Eukaryota > Viridiplantae > Streptophyta > Magnoliopsida > Alismatales > Araceae > Amorphophallus > Amorphophallus konjac. The sequence continues at coordinate 363,162,304 of CM040123.1, forward strand.
TTAATGAACATACCTTTGCTTCGACATGTAACCTATGTCGATGAACAAACCCGTGTTCGACCCTCGTCATCATCGGCGAGATCGGTCGAACTCTACCTTTAACTCAGACCCTTTGTCCCTGTTAATGAACATGCCTTTGCTTCGACATGTAACCCATGTCGATGAACAAACCATGTTGAGTAGTGGACAGCGGATCTAGAGGGGAGGGGTGAATAGATCTGCCCCTCTTTTCGCAATGCAACCCTCTATATAGCTAGATAAAATAAATTACAGCGGAATATAACTAACTTAACGAAGGACACAATGATTTGCTTAGCAAGATGATTACACAATATAGAGATTGAACCTAAGCATGTATCTAGAACAAAGCAATCACATAAACAAACCACAACACAAAGGATTTTAAGGTGGTTCGGACTGAATCCCCAGTCTTACGTCCACCCCTCACCAAATCCGATGAGATTCCACTAGTGCCACGCACTGAACCGTAAATCGAAAAGACCTCCGATTACCTTCCTACTAACCACAGGTAGGGACATCAACACCGTAGATCGGACAACTTCCGATTGCCTTCCTATTAACCACCGGTAGGGACGATCTTCAGTTTCAATCGTTTGTATGAAATGGAAAAGAACAAATATAAACACACTCAATCATCAAACAAGATATAGAATATGCTCATGAAGAAAAAACTTGTCTGAGATTGCTGGAGCTTGAGTCGGATGCTTCAATGGTGTCTTCTTCCTTGAGAGATGATCTTCCTTGAGTTGATGAAGAAGACTATAGATGTAGCTTTGATCTTCCTCTTGATCTCCTTGAGTTGATGAAGAGTTTGATGCAGTTTAGATCACCCTTGAGAGCCTTGATTGCTTCTTGCATCTTTGGAGGTTGAGATGGCTTCAGATCTAGGCTTGAATCCCTTGAATGGATGAAGAACTTCTTCCCGGAGTACTGTTCATAGCTACAGTACTCGAACTCCTCTCACCCTTGTAGCCTCCTTTGATCTCCCTTGGATTCACAAATGATCAACTAGGGTTTCTAACCCTCTTGCATGTGTTTTATAACCTTTGAATGGTCCTTAGAGATCCCCCAGACCAGATCCACAATCCATGGAAGATTGGGTGACTTTGGAGTTAAACAAATACAAGGAAAGGGGCTAGCCTCGAGGTGGAAATCGAAGTCAAACATGGCTGCATCGGGGCTGGCGGTCGACCTACAGCTTCGGGTGGTCGATCGCTACTGAGAAACGCTGTAGACGGATGTTCCCTGGGATTTTCGGTCTACCCCTAGTGGCTGGCGGTCGATCGCCACTGAAAGACCTGTAGACGGTGGGCTGTTGGCTGGGGCGATCGACCGCCCCTGTGCTGGCGGTCGACCGCCAGCTGGGCAGACCCCGGGCTTTCCCGGGTCGGTCCGTTTAACTGCTTTAGCTCCATCGCTTGACTCGTTTAGCAGCTCGTTCATGTCTGTGGCATCACCCTTGACAGTCTTGAAGATTTCTGTTGATTATATCGCTCCTATAATCAAATTTTTGTTCCGGGATGATAAGTGTGCATTTATATGAGTTAATTTATGATGTTCACACTTTTTATGAGCTTTAATGTTAATAATTATGCACTTATCACACTTAACATCAATTTCGATCAAAATACTTAGTTTGATGAAATTATTATAATTTGATTAATAAATATGATATTTTGCAGGCACTCGACAAGAATGAGCCAAAGCCCATGGCCGACCCCGGAAACCCCCGCAAGGGGCGCTGCCCCCTTGAGCCCCGCGACCTGACCGCGTAGGTCGATCCACGTGCGAGGGCATAACATTGAGCTTTCACATTTGCCATCTCCACTTCATTCCTTGGCAATTCATTGGCATATCAGTCATGAACAAAACATCACGTATGTCAGTCATATGAGAGTTAACACAATAATGACTTATAGTGTTTAGCTATTATCAAAACCAAGAATATCCAATAACTCAAATGACCACAAGACGATGTCGAATGACCCAAACCACAGGAAGACTCAAATGATCACAGGGGCACAACATTCTCCCCCTTTTTGATGATGGCAACACTGTGAGTCATTATGTGACAGTAAGAACCAAGATGGCCAAGTTGAGTCATTATGATATATGCGACATGTGCAGCTCAAGATCCATGATAGTGAAAGCATGTGAATGCAATAATGCGGATATATGCATGGATGATGTGAATGTAGATATATGCATGGAATGCAAAGTTTCAATCCCCCAAAAGCTCACAGAAGACTCAAATGCTCACAAAGGTTCGCTCCCCCGTCCACAATGCATTCTCACCCTTTGACAACTCACAAAGGACTCACAACAACAAGACATTCCCCCTTTTGACAACAGCAAAAAAGAGGGATAAGATAGAGAAGGTGATTAATGTCTGAGAGACCAGAGGTGAATGAGATTGGAGAGCAAGCCATTATATGCAAACCTGAAACATACCGCGAGCAACATATATGGTTCAAAGCTAATGAAATCCGAGATCATCAATAGAGTTCGAAAAGAAGCTACATCCAAGATTTAATAGGAATGAACCAAAGGTGCATATCATGGCAGTGTTTAACCTTCCATTGTCTTATATATCCATATTCAATAACTACAAAGGGAATAGCACACAAACTAGTATTGAGGCTAAACAATCATGACTAAAGCATGGAATTTGCTGAGTTCAACAAATTTGATTTTCAATATCTTTTGAATTTGACGGCACATGACTCATATTGTACGAGCAATCAAGTCTAGTACATGCCTCCTAGCCGTAAGAATGCACGTTGTTTAGACGCCAGTATCCCTAGGTATTTGGCAAGACTGACAGTTATGCTTCAGAATGAACAGAGATAGTAAAGTCACGTCATGACATATCCAAACTCCTTTTATTGATGAGAAGATATATTTCTCAGCAATTATGCCAGTGCTCTGCCTAGAGTCCAATATAATTAAGACAGAGATAACAGAGGCGCATCATGACATATCATTCGTCACTTGATTTGATGACGTGACATATTTCTCCGTGCAACAATATCATTACTCTGTCAAATGGATTTCTAAGAATTCCAGCTCATCAAGATGTTTAAGAACAATACTAAGACTGAGTGTATCACCAAGATGGTCATGAATTTTAAATTTTCAGATAGCAGATAGTCATGCAAAGCACAATATGCAATCTCAAGTTAAGGTCTATTAAAACCACAGAACATAGATGATTTCAGAATAAATATTTTTGAACTTCAAGGAAATCATTAAATCTGAACCATTTTCATTTGATGGATAATCATCAGGGCATATAATAGAAAGCTCTTACGCCGTAGTTCTGTCGGTCTCATGATCTCATATTCAGACTATAAGCCATGAAGTTCAGATTTCAAGAGTAAGAATAGCAGCAGGACTCCCCCTAAGGATATGCAAGGAATGCACTCAAGGAGTTATGTGTGTAAGTAAGTGTAATGACAAACGTCAAGGAGAGAGAGACTAGAACCATGCAGGGGTTTACCTGATCAAACATGAATTTGGCAGACATGAAATGCATGACCCAACACATGGTTGTACACTTATTAAATGCAACAGAATGAAGATGAAACATATGCATGAATGCTGCAAAGAGACAACTCCCCCTTACTATATGGCCTATATGCGACAGTGACGCATGGTACTTGGCGGAGGTGAAACCTCACGCATATTGAGTGCTTCTAAGCAAGCATAACGTGCCTTTCCATACATCAATATTTAATATACCATGGCCATGCAAGAAGGATGCTACACAAACCATGCAATGCATCGTGAACATGAATTCAACTTTATTATGCATTATGACTACATGCAATGCTACACCATATGTAAAATGACGTAATTACATATAAACAATGCATGGACACCAATCTGCAAAAACACACAACTAAATTGAATAAGATCATCATTTCAATTTTTATTGGCCTGAGGTCGGTAAAGACCAAGCTCCCTTCTGAGTGTTGAAAACCTGTCATTACACAAGGGCTTGGTGAAAATATCAATAATTTGATTTAGAGTATCATCAAAATGCAGTTCTAAAATTTTTCTTACCGACCTCATCTCTAATGAAGTGATGCCTAATCTCAATATGCTTAGTCCTAGAGTGCTGGACTGGATTTTTTGCAAGGTTGATAGCACTAGTGTTATCACACAGAATCGGGACACAATCAAGATCCACTAAGTAGTCTTAGAGTTGGTGTTTAATCCACAACACTTGGGTGCCACAGCTCCCCGCAGCAACATATTCTGCCTCTGCGGTTGAGAGGGCAACCGAGTGTTGTTTCTTGGAGGCCCAAGAAACTAAACACCCGCCCAGAAACTGACAGTAGCCACTAGTACTTTTACGATCCAACTTACATCCAGCATAGTCCTCATCAGACTAAGATATAAGAGATAAATCACATGATGACGGATACCACAATCCCATTAGGCTCATCTCAAATTCGCTAGTCATGAGGTTAGCAAATTCTTCACACATTTCAAATTTAGTAGAACCAAACACAATATCATCAACATAAATTTGAACGATCAAGATATTCTTACCTTGCTTCTTGGTGAAAAGTGTTTGATCTACCTTATCTCGTGTGTACCCTTTTTCAATGAGGAACGAGCTTAGTCTCTCATACCAAGCTCTTGGTGCTTGCTTAAGTCCATAAAGTGCCCTGTCTAGCTTGTATACAAAATCTGTATGGTTAGAATTTTCAAAGCCAGGGGGCTACTCAACATAGACTTCTTCTTTGATCAAGCCATTCAAGAAAGCACTTTTCACATCCATTTGGTACAGCTTTATTCTAAGGGAGCATGCAAAGGCAAGTAATATTCTAATGGCTTCGAGTCTAGCAACTGGGGCATAAGATTCATCAAAGTCTACCCCAAATTCCTGATTGTACCCTTGAGCCACCAATCTAGCCTTATTTCTTATTATCTTGTCATTCTCACTTAATTTGTTCCTAAAAACCCATTTAGTGCCTATGACAGATTGTGATGATGGTCTAGGAACAAGATGCCAAACTTTGTTTCTTTCAAACTGGTTCAACTCGTCTTGTATTGAATTTATCCAGTTTTTATCTTTTAGTACTTCATCAATATTTTTAGGTTCATACTGAGAGACAAGAGTGTAGACACGCCAAAATTGACATTTTGTTGATCAAATCTCATGTTATTATGTAAACGCCCCAAGTGGACTTCAATATTCCTATAATATAAAGTTTTTTTTCATGAGTTTTCTGCATTTTTCTTGCATTTTTGTGAATCACGACTTGACTAAGGGCGTTACTTGATAAAGTAACGACCTGTGATAAGGCGTTTTAAAAGAAAGGACGACCGTATGTAAGGGCGTCAATTCCTGGTATTATCCTTTAATTTCTGGAATTATCTATTTTCAAAATAAAAGGCTTTTTCTGAGTAACGCCTTTCCTCAGGGCGTGTTTTGAAGAAACGCCGTTTTCGCAGGCGTGTTATCTCAGTTTCCAAACGGAGGAAGTTTTCATTTCCAAAATTAAACCCAGGAAGAAACGGCCTTTACTAGGTCGTGTTTCAAGAAACGCCTCTGTGCAGGTCGTCAATTCATAAAAAGACACCCTGACGCAAGGCGTGTTTTCACTCCAGAGTCCTTTTTTTCTCCATCTTTCCCCCATAGTTCCCTGCTATCCTTGGACTCTTGCTCGATCTTAATCCTTCCTTGGATGCCTCATTACCTATTCTTATCATTTCCTTGTTTGATCACATCCGATTGAAACTATAAAAGAAAACTTCATTCGCTCGTAACAGAGGTTGAAGATTTTAAGTATTCAATAGGCACCCTGAGCATTTAGAGGTTAAGACGTGAGTTATCAAGCAAGCACGCAGAGCTTCCTCCTTCGAGCATTGATTTTTCTTCATCCCTCTGCATCCGTTCAGCGTCTTCCCGGTTCCCTTTACTCTCGTCAGGGAGGGCAGGGCGATATATATATATAGCTTGTCTGTTGTTCATCACATTCTTATCATCACTATTGTTACCTGTCGTTAGTTCTTTTACCGCATTTAGCATATCATATTCTTCCCTAGTTCTCTGCTAGGGGTTTACAAAACAAAAAAAAAGAAGGTGCGCATGTTGATGTCTTTTCATCATTTTTATGTTGGTTCTTGACTGATACTATTGCACTTTGGCTGATCCCCTTCTCTTTTCCTTGTTTTTCATTGTCTTCTTTTACAAGGTAATCAATCGAGAAAACCCACTTCATCGGCCGGCCGATTGGAGTTGGAGGAGGAGACCCACATTCATCCCGCATCCCACTTTTCACTAGGTACATGCGATCTCATTTCTTCTTATTGAGGTAAACCCTCTGGCGATCACAACTCCCCTTTAGCACCTCGTGCTATATTCTTTATCACATCTTATACATGTTATCATCATTGTTATTTATTTTTCACTCCCTGGTATTTGAGGATTTTTAATCCGATCTACAAATTGGCGATCACGGTGGGACCTCCACTGTTCTCTTTGTTGATTACCATCACCATTGGCACCCTCGTGTGCCCTTTCCCCTTGACACCCTCGCGTGTCCTTTCCCCTTAGGCACCCTCGCGTGCCCTTTCCCCTCGGTACCCTCGGTACCCTTTCCTTTGTGCCCCTCGGGCACCCTCCATTGTGCACCCTGCACACTCCCCGGATCAGTCAATTGCTGCTTATTAACGCCTTCGACAAGGGCGTCTTTTGATTTAACGCCCCTCACAGGGACGTGTTTTGATTAATTAACGCCCCCTTCAAGGGCGTGTCTTTATTGCATCTGCTTGCCTGATCTCCGCTATTTTCTCGTCTGCTATTTAGCGCCCCTTACAGGGACGTGTTTCATTGATTAACGCCCATCTCCAGGGCGTCTGTTTCTATAACTGCGGTTTGTTGCATGCTGATTATACTGTCTGTGGAATAACGCCCCTCTTCGAGGCGTTTCACTTCCTATCAACGGCTGTCATTAGGGCGTTTCTCTTTATCATAACTGCTGTTCGCTGCATCCTTATCATATTGCCTGTGAATTAACGCCCCTCTCAGAGGCGTTTCATTTATTATCAGCGCCTTCCATCAGGGCGTGTCTCTGAGTTTTGACGTCCTCAGTTGCAGGCGTCCTTTCTTTATAACGCCTCACCCTAAGGCATTTTTTTTCTACGGTCTGTGAGACCCTCACAGAGTTCACGACAGCCACGCTGCCGTGTTTTCATTTTATCACGACCTGCCGTAGGGCGTGTCTTTCCTCTTGCTGTAAACACGACCTTTCCAAAGGCGTGTCTTTACTGTTCTTTTCACAGATCGGCTATTATTCATTGATGAGCATTTGTCTTGATATTACATTGCTGATTGGATTATCTTGATTTGCTGGCTTGGTTGAGAGACCTCCTCTCTCTATCCTAGGATCCACACACCCTTCTTGGAATCGGGACGACCCTCCATTGAGCATTCCGTCTCTTTGGACCGGAAACCCCTTTTCCAAGACCTCCGTAAGTCCCCGCACCCGTGGATTCCCTCACGGACGCCGGGCTGGTTGTACCCTCAAAGTACCTGGAGTTTAGAGAACCTATACGTTGTTAAAAGAGAGAAGAACTTAGTTGACCCGGAGGTTACATTCGGATCAAACTAGGTCTCATTTGGTAAAAGAGTGAACCTTCACAAATAATCCACCCTAAATTCAAACATCAAACATTAAAATCTTGCGTTTCTTGCCAACCTTGTTTGCATAAAACATAGTTGGGTGATTTGATTGCTTTGTTTGGATTGAATATTTTGTGATAGTTCCTTCATTAAACATCCTCTCTCTTAAGAATGAAACTCCGTTCAGGTAAAACCATCAACATGTCAGGCAACGGGTACTCTTATGATGATGAGAATGAGAACATATTTGGTCAATATGAGGACCCTCTCCAAGATTCTGTTTATTATGAGGGGAACTACCTTCCTCCTCACCCCCATTACTCACAAGTCCATGTGGTCGATACCACCATCCATGAGGCGGACCCTTCGTCTCAAGTTCCATCTTCCAACACTTCGGGGAACCCTTCCTCATCCATCAACGTCACAGATTTGATCCAAGCTCTCTCCCAGTTGGATGACTCCCAGCGGCAAGCCATTCAGGCCGCTTTAAAGGGGAAATCCGTCCTTTCATCTTCCTCTAATCCCCCTCCGGCCGTGAGTGGCCATCAGATTGCTAATGACCAGGCGGTCTTGCATCCCCCTTCCTCTCGTCCACAAACGCCTACTACGGCCATGCCGGCCCAGCAGGCGAGCTATTCGGCGGTTAGGCATCAATCCTTCCAACCTCCTCGGATTCTACGAACGCCTATACCACATTCTTTTGTTCAGAATCAGGCCCCAGTCGAGCCCAATACCAACACTCTCTTGATTCAGAAGCTGGCCAGCATGGAGGAGCAGCTCAAGAAGGTTACAGCAACTAAGAATGCTCCGGAAATTTCTCTTCCTACGTTGCCAGTGTTCCATTTACCACCTTTTGAAATGCCGAATTTCCGGCGATATAATGGAACAGGCAACCCATTCATTCATTTAAAGGATTTCCGATATGAGACTTCTTTCTGGCAAGACAATAAAACCTCTTTGGCCTATTTATTCAGGAGATCTCTTGAGGGACCCGCCCTCGAATGGTTTTATTCTCTGGAGCCAGCTGATGCCGGGGATTTTGATGTTATCCAAAGGAAATTCTTGCAAAAGTACAAAGACCGGGTAGGACCATCCCTTTCTGTTACAGATCTGGTCGCTGAAAAGATGAAGCCCGAGGAAGACTTCATTATATTTGCTGACAGGTGGCGGTCTATGGCCGAGAAATTGAAGGACACATTGTCGGAACAAGAACAAGTAAAAATGGTCATTTCTAATGCAACTCCTCAATTCCGGCACATTTTGGCCATGAATCGGCTGACAACTATGGAAGAGCTCTATGAAAGAGCTCGTTATATACAAACATAAATGAAGGATTCGCCCATCATGGGCATGTTTGAGCCGAAGCCTCGGCTGTTTAAAAAGAATACAAATGTCAACAACGGGCCCACGACTGAGGGCACTGTCATAAACGAGCAGGTTGGCGTAGTTGGTCACCCCCACCACCAGTCAAACCCACGACCTCCGCCACCTCCACAGCAAAACCCCCATTTTACCTCCGCTCCACAACGCCACTTCACACCCCAACCTTCTTTTGCTCCATCACCGAGCCAAGCGCCTCGCACCGACCCTCCAGCACCACCACAATACCATCAGGTCCCCCCACCTTCCAACTATGGCCAACAACAACGGAGACCACCGCTTGGCCCCAAGAGGGTCCATTATCCGCCACTCCCAGAGAGTCTCCCTGACATTTTTAATGCTTTGATGGCCGCCAACCTGCTCGTCCTACCAAAAGAAAGAACAGTGTGGCCCGACAATGTTGACACATCCCGTTACTGTGCATTTCACCGCGCCCCTGGTCACAACCTTGATCGTTGTTTCCATTTCAGAGATCATATTTATGATTTGAATCACCAGGGTGGCATTAATTGGGATGAAATGAGGCAAGTCATCGCCACCATGAAAGAGAGAAGGCCGCATCGGCAACAGCAAAATCAGCAACAACAACAGCTAGCTCCGCAGCAAGTTCAGCCACAGCAAGCTCCAGCACCCCAGCAGGATATGGGGATTGTCCGTAATCCATTGCCGGAGCACGCTCCTAATCAACACGTGAACCCTGTCACGTCTCTCTACGAGGTGGAGAGAGGGCAGGGATGGCACGAAGAAAACGCCTCTGTCGGGGCATTCCACCATGATCCAAACCAAAATCAAACTCCGCGCCTGTTGCGCGTTCCTCCTTCTCCTTCTAGTCTCCTATCGGGACGTTCTCTTTTACGCCCCGTCAACCCACCTACCACCACCAATTCCACGGCCTTGCCGGCTCGCGCTCTTCTTAACCGCTTACCACCACAGCAACCTGCCATTCCACCTTCCACCACCAATCCTACATCCGCGCCCTCCAGGCCACTCCTACTCCGTTCACCGCCAGCACCCGCTACCCCCTCTACCACTCCTACACCGGCAAGAGTTCCTCCACCATCAGTACAACCACCTTTTGTGCCACGATCTCTCCTTATTCCACCACCTGCCAATACCCCTCGCATTCGGATATCCCTTTCTTCTCTCACGCCTCCTGCGAGAGTACCTTCTTCAAATACTCCTCCCATGCCTCCCGCGGGGGCATCTTTATTAAACACCACCACTACTACGCCTCCTACGGGGGCGCCCCTTTTATTGAATTCCCCTTTGGTATCCCCTAGCAGGGCCTCTGCTACCGACATTCCTTCCTCCTCTTCCAACCCTCCTCCTAATATTGCCCCGACAGAGGCGCGTCAAGGCGTAGCGCCGCTCCGTAGTGGACGGATGTTCCACCGTGTTTTCCCACAGAGAGAGCTAGAGCCCGTACAGGGGACGCAAGAGCAAGAACAAGAACAGGATTCAGTGCCGGGAACTCAGTATGATCTGTTAAAGCACCTGGATCGCACTCCAGCCAGAATCTCCATTCTTGAATTAATCAAGAGGTCCACCACTCATCAGCTGGCCTTGAAAGAATACCTGCAGAAGGTTATGGTCAATGAGGACCTCCCGGTTGAACAGATAATTACAGTCTTAACCCCTACCAGCAGTCAGCCGGCAATCACATTCCATGAACATGAGCTAGCACCTCTACCGGCAAGAAAATATGCCCTGTGTATTACGGTTGATATCAACAAGGTGGCTGTTAAGCAGTGTTTGGTAGACACCGGTGCATCTATCAATGTGTTGCCTCCAAGCACTCTGAAGTTATGCGGTATCCCTGAGAGCCAGATTCGGCCATCCACCATTACTGTCACTGCATATGACAATACAAAGAAACCCCCTCTGGGTATGATTACTCTTAAAGTCAGCTTAGGTCCAGCCACCATTACGGCAGATTTCCATATTCTGGATATGGACCCGACCTTTAACGGCATCCTGGGTCGCCCTTATATTCAGCAGCTTGATGCAGTGCCCTCTACAAACCATCAATGCCTTAAGTTTCCGCACAAGGGCCGCATTATCAAGGTGACCAGCGTGCCGATCTTACCAGAGGAGGACATTCATGTAGCTTCATCAGTTCCTTCTATATGGCCAGCCAACAAGCCGTTATTATCTGTGCTGGACATTCCCCACTCTCAGCCGATGCTGTCTGAGACTGTTACAACGGTTGCTATGACACCCCTGCCTTCTAAGGGGAAGAAGAAAAAGAAAAATATGATGAATACCCCCGGCTGGAACATTCTGATAAGAATGGGATATCAAGATGGCAAGGGCCTGGGCGCTAAACTCCAGGGCAAGATTAGGCCCATTAAGCCTCAAAAAGTGGTTGCACGAGGCGGCTTAGGCTACAAAGCACCGGGCAAGAATGAAGGAGAGCCGTGGGCTGTTATGACGTCCACCTTCAAGCCAGATCGTCAGCCGCTCACCTGGACTTTAAAGACACATTTTGTCACCGGTGGCGTTCAGAACAATGAACAGACTACCATCATTACATCATTGCTTGATTGTCAGGATGTGCACGCTAGACAGTTTGCTCGTCACATTGCCCCATTGGCTACTTACAAAGCCCGGGAGTCGTTAAGGCCAGATAAAAGAAGAAAAATGGGTGATCCGGAATGTGACTGGTACAGGTGGTTTGACATGAATGACATCACTTTCTCTTTAAGCCGCCTGTTCATGCCGACAGATCCAGAATGGCCGCCATTGATTCAAGAACTGATTGAAATGCCTGCCGCAATCACATATAAAAGGCAGATGTTAAGTGACTACACAGATACGGGGGAGCCAGATGTCCCCTTTGAAGAAGGATTTTCCGTGGATAGGCTGTGGGCCGGCCTTTTCTCCCTCACTTCTGTGCATCCATTGGTGTTGGCTTCTCTCTATTCCCATTGGTTTGGTCACGTGCCGCGACCACCACCGATTACTATCAACTTGTCTCCTGATTCAATTCAGATTTCCCTCCCGATTGCTCCTTCGCTCCTCGAGCGATTTGCTGAAGACTCCATCTCGCCCCCGCGTGGGCCATCTTTGATTAAATCTTTCTCCAAACTTGCAATTTCCACTCCACCTACTATTCTCCCTTCACATTGCTTTTTACTTGAAAAAGAAAATAAAAACAAAGGAAAACATGAAAACGAAAAAAAAACGCCAAATCTCCAATATTCCAATCCTCCATTTCTTTTGAGGAGACCTCCTACTTTTCTCCCGAGCGCGTCCCAACCCAGGGGCCGCTCTTCCAAGATTCCTTGGTAAGTCTTTTCTCCCCCTCCGATGAGGGGTCCTCCCCTGTATCACCTCCTGTATCCACTTTATCACCTCCTTCTTTCCCTTATAATCAAGCTAGTTGCTCTTCCTCCCTTTCTTCCTCTTCTTCTAATAAAAATCATGGGGTAAATTCACACAAGAAGGTCAGGGGTAAGCAGATTCCTCGCAGATTTTTGTTGGAATTGGCCATTAGATGCCAAGCTTGTTTAGCTCTCCCTGAGTTTGTGGAAGATCCAATTATCCTGCCGGAGTTAGAATATGAGGATGCTGATGCTTCTTATGAGGGTTTGGGCGTTTATGAAATTATGAATGATAAAGACCCTATTGAAGAGGGGGATGAGAGTTATGAAGAATATGAGGACGAGGCTGATGCTTTTGCTAGTGGAATAAGAAGATTCGACGAACCATCAGCCTTTGTAGAAGAACCGACCGAAGAAATTAATCTGGGTACTGAGGAAGACCCTAGGATTGTCCTCATTAGCAAAAATTTGCCGCCCTCCGAAGAGGAGGCGCTCATCTTAGTTCTTCAAGAATACAAAGACACGTTCGCATGGAGTTATGAATATATGCCTGGATTAGACCCTGCGCTTGTTGAACATCGCCTTACGCTTAAGCCAGGGTCTGTCCCGGTAAAACAACGGTTGAGGCGTTTCCACCCTAGCATGGCTTTGAAAATGAAAGAAGAGGTCGATAAACTCCACAAGGCTAGATTCGTTAGAGTCGTCCTCTATCCCAATTGGGTGGCTAACATTGTCCCGGTTATGAAGAAAGATGGAAAAGTTCGAATTTGCATAGATTTTCGGGACCTCAACCGAGCGTGTCCTAAAGATGACTTCCCCCTCCCTCATATTGATGTGTTGATTGACAACACGGCAGGATTTGAGACTCTTTCTTTCATGGATGGCTTTTCAGGCTATAATCAGATTCGCCTGGCCGAAGAAGATCAAGAGAAAACTTCATTCACTACACCATGGGGCACATATTGTTATGTGGTCATGCCCTTTGGACTTAAGAATGCTGGAGCCACTTATCAAAGGGCTATGATGGCAATTTTTCATGACATGATTCATATTTATATTGAGGTGTATGTGGATGACCTGGTTGTGAAATCAAGAACAAGGATTGAGCACCCTGGGGTTCTGGCTAAGGTTTTGCAGAGATCACGAGAATTTCAATTGAAAATGAACCCCAAGAAGTGCGTATTTGGCGTTTCTTCAGGGAAATTGCTCGGTTTTATCGTTAGCAAGAGGGGAATTGAAGTTGATCCCAACAAGGCAAAAGCCATTAGAGATATGCCTCCTCCCAAGAATTTGAAGGAAGTTCGAGGATTAATCGGGAGGTTGCAATTTATTCGCCGCTTCGTCTCCCAGCATTCACAAAGATGTAGGCCGTTTTACGAGCTTACTAAGCCAGGAGTCAAGTTTAATTGGGATGATAAATGTCAGACAGCCTTTGACGGATTGAAGGATTATTTGGTCAATCCTCCTGTCCTGAGGCCGCCAATTCCAGGTAAGCCACTTATTCTCTATGTTTCAGTCCTGGATGACTCCGTAGGTGCTGTCTTGGCTCAAGTGGATGAAGAAGGTAGGGAGAGGGCAGCATACTACTTGTCTAAGCTTCTTAACCCCTGTGAGCAGAGATACTCAGCCATGGAGAAAACTTGTGCAGCTTTGGTTTGGGTAGTTCAGAAGCTAAAACACTATTTCCTAGCTCACGAGGTTCACCTCATTGCTCGTATGAATCCAATCAAATTCCTCCTTGAAAAATCTGTCCTCACTGATCGATTGGCATGCTGGCAAAGCTTCCTTTCTAAATTTGACATCACTTACATTCAGCAAAAAGCTATCAAAGGTTATGCCATTGCCGAGCATCTTGCTCACCACCCTCTCCCCCGCTTTGATCCTGTCAATTCAGAGTTCCCAGATGAAGAATTAATGTCCATTAATCAATCCCATGATCCTATGTGGACGTTACATTTTGACGGAGCTCTTAATTCTCAAGGAAGAGGGATCGGCATGGTTCTTTTAACACCCGAAGGGGTCACCATTCCATTTGCTGCTCGGCTCACTTTTCCCGTCACCAATAACATAGTCGAGTATGAAGCTCTTTTGGCTGGTCTTAAAACCGCTCATCAATATGGTGTCACTCATTTGCGAATTGTCGGTGACAGTCAGCTTATTCTACGCCAAGTGTTGGTCAAGTGCCGCACCATCCATCCTAAGCTCAAGCCCTACCAGGAGCTTGCTTCAGCTTACGCCAAACTCTTCACTAAATTGATTTTCGTTCATGTCCCGCGTAGCCAGAACATTTTGGCCGACGCACTTGCTTCCTTAGCTTCCGCTTTAGTTTTCCCTCTTGAGCGTGATTTTCATGTCCCCCTGATTCATCAGCGTGATACTCCAGCCATTAGGGATCGTGCTTTTCTCGATATTAGGGATCAGGTGCTTGAGAAGGTTAGACGGAAGGAAGCTCTTGAAGGCAAAGAGGTCATGCTATTGGATTGGCAAGAAGAGTTGGCTGATGAAGAAAAGCCTTGGTATTATGAGATTGCCAGATACTGTGATGATCAGTCTTATCCCGAGGAAGCCACAACAGAAGAGAAGAAAGCAATAAGAAGAGTGGCTCAACGTTATACTTTGGTTGGAGGTGTGCTTTACAGAAGAGGGCTCACCGGTGTTTTATTGAGATGCCTCGATGATGATGAATCTTGGAAAGTTGTGGAAGAGGCGCATTCTGGTGTGTGTGGTGGTCATGTGAACAGCCAGATGCTAGCTAAGAAGATTCTTAGACTAGGTTTCTATTGGCCCACTCTAGAAGAGGATTGTTCTATCTATGTTCGAAGGTGTGTTAAGTGCCAACTGCACGCCGACAAGATTCATTCTCCTGCTTCTTCACTCCATCCTACGTCCTCCCCACGGCCTTTTTCCATGTGGGCTTTTGATATCATTGGACCTCTTGGTGATTCGAACCTCCTGACCAAGCAAAAATCATTCATTCTCACGGCAACGGAGTACTTCACCAAGTGGGCGGAAGCAGAAGCTTACGTGGAAATTAAAGCATCAACCGTCTGCAAATTTATTATGAAGAACATCATCACGTGTTTTTTCAGAAAACCACTAAAAAATATATATATACTGAAAAGAACAAAAAAAAATAAATTCTTCATATTGCATGAGTTGCATTCTTGCCTGGACATCTTTTAATTATTGTTTACATATGTGTGATTGCATGAGGCATCCACGAGTTTTGATTATTCCATTTTGCCTTATTAAAGGCTTGGCCCCTTGACCCATTACTAAGGTCAGAATATAGACACCCCTTGCTCATCGGGCAAGGGGCCAAGTCGAACAGATGAATTAACCTGTTTGTTCAAGTGAAAACCGCAGCTGCAGATATAGGACAAAATAAAGCAAACACATGGAACGTGGAAAGAAAAAGTACACAAACACAAGTCCACAACCACACAAGTGCTCAGGTAACAAAAGCTCAAATCTCCTATATATATATATATCATCATGTCTATCATGTACAGGTGTGAAGGTGGAGGAGTACAAGTACCAAACTCTCAGCTCTCGCCTCCACCCTCCTCTCTCCTACTCTCAACCTCCTCCTCGCCGTCCCGAGCTGGTGCTGGTGGAGGAGGCATGGGCCCCCGTGAAGAAGCCGGAACCCGAACGTGTCCCCCTACCTCGCTCCTCTCTCGGAGGGAAGAACCCGCCACGAAGGTGGAGCTGGTGAAGGAGTACCCCGCGGCCCGTGCTCGCTCGCGGCCTCGCTGCAACCGCTCCTCGGACACTCGCAGCCGCTCCTGGGAAAGGATCAACTGGGTCCTCGAGTCCGCCAGCTCACGCTCTCGTACCGACAACTGCTCCTGGAACCGGGCACGCTCCGCCTGGTGCTCCTCCCGCTCACGAGCCCGCTCCTCGCGCTCCCGAGCACGCTCCCTCCTCTCCAGCTCTAGGGCAACTCGCAGCTCGGCTACGTCCTGAGGAAGCTCACTGCGTCGCTGCAGGGTCCGCTGAAGCTCTGCGATCCGCTGATCGCGGATCGACAACTCGGTACGTATAGCCTTCAGCTGAGCAGCCTACAAACAGGTAAACAAATCATCAGTTCCACAGTTCAATAATTCATGAAATGAAATAACAACATGTGACTGAAGGTAGATCACGCACCTGTGAGCTCGTCGCTCGGAAGCCCTCATCTACACAGATAAGAGTGGCTCGAAGCTCTTCAGTCTGCAAAAATAAATTTTTATCAGTGCACAATTTATATCTAATCATTATTTGAATGAGGTTTTGAGTTCAGAATTTACCCGTGAGGCAAGGTCACGCTCCGCCGCCTCGGCTCGCGCTATCGCACCAGCCAGCTGCTCTGTCAGTGCAGTCACCTCTGCACTAGGCCCCCTCGAGCTGGAAGCCTCCCCTGGATCTCTCCTCGCTGCTCCCTGCTGGGCACGCAGCATTCATTAAGACCGTCAGTGGCTAATCATTAATTCAACACAACAAAAAAAAAATTCATTTGCATATAGGAATAATTTAAACACTCACCAGGGTCTCCAGGTCTGCCCGTGTGGCAGCTAGCTGGTCCTCCAGGCTGTGTAGGTGAGCCTGGGCATCTATCGCCGCTATGTCCCTCGCATCCTGCATTCATTACATGTTAGTCGCATAATAGTTACATAAGCATTTGCATTCAATTTAGAAATCATTGCATTCATACATACCCCTAAGACCCTCATCTGAGGTCTGCCGGCGTGAACCTCCCAGTAGCGTCGGAGGTACTCAGAGCTGTCAGTCGCGTGGGAAACGACTGTGGTCCCGCCACGCTGCCAGTCGGCGTACTGCTCCTCGAATCGCACCCTCCAGTCGGTCGTCTTGGTGCGACCGCGGGTCTTCTTGCCAATCCCTCGAGGCTCTCCGACCTCGATCCACTCCTGGGGCAGGCCCAGGGTCCTCATCACCAGCCGAAGCCGTAACGGCTCAATCTCGCTCAAGCAGTGTAGCCACAGTTCACGCCCGAAGCGAGGTCGCCCCGATACGACCCAAGGCTGGCCCTCATCGGTCATCCCCTCATATGGTCTCCACTGTACCTGCATTCATGAACACGTATCATTATCATTTCATCATATTCAAATAAACAACAAAAAGAAATGCATATCATTCATTCATACATACCAGCGAGGGAGGGAAGTCGCGGAACTCTCTCCGTAGAACCCACAACTCGTAGTCAAGTGGGGCGCCAAAGATGACAGGCACCCAGCGTCGCGCCAGAGGGAAGGACCCCTCAGCTCCTGGCCGTGGGTCAACGCGCCCCATCGGCATGTATAGGTGGCTCCACACCTGCATCCATGCATTGCAATTAGTACTATATTCACACGCATCATAATAAGAAGGAAAAGATGTAAAAATGAGAAATTGCATACCTGAAGAAGAGGTGAGAATCCACTGACGGTCGTCTCACGGCCTGTCCCTGTGGACAGATCGGCCATCAAATGCGCCAGCAGGGCCGCTCCCCAGGCATATGTGCCAACCGTCTCCAGATCCTCAAGGATGCCTAAGAAGCGGCAGTTGATGACATCGGCTTTCGTCCCCAGCAATAATCTCCCGAGCAGCAGCAGCAGCAGGAACCTCCTCAGGTCTCGGTCCGCTCTCTCATGGTCAGTCGGGTCCTGGCAGCATGCCGCTCTCACCCCGTCGGTCAGTCGCTGTGCAAACTCACCTAAGGTCTCCCCCGATCTATGCCTGGCATCTCCTAGACCCATCGCTGTAGTCAGGTCCGTACGGAAAATGGTCATGCACTCGCTAGGTCCCACATAGACCATCTCAAGCCCTAGTAGCCTCTGGGCCATCTCCGTATAGTCAGAATAGGTGAACCCACTCACGGCCTCACCATCTACCCGTAAACCTGTGATCCTGGCTACATCCTCTAAACTAGGAACCATATGCCCCCAGGGCATCAGAAAAGTCCGGCTAACCCTATCCCATCTCTCCCTCAAAACCTGGATCAGTGCTAGGTCAGGTCTAAAAGGCTCGATGGATAGAAAAGCCCCAAACCCCATGGCCTCTACCCTAACCCTCTGGAAGTCGGGGAGACCCTGGTATGCTGCCCAGACCATGACCCATGAGATACGGGTCCTCATCAGCCCCTGCATGTATTAAAAGAGAATTATTTTTCTTAATTATCTGAATATCCATGCGGAATTACATTTGATTTGGGTTAAATGTTGAATTTTAGCATTTTTGGAATTCACGGCCACCCTCAGGTCGTTTCTTGATAAATTCACGCCCCTGTGGGGGGCGTTTTTCAGAATGAACTTTAATGTAACGCCCTTAATGAGGGCGTTTTTTATGTTTATCACGCCATAGTCTTAGGCGTATTTTGGTGGCTGTTTTGCTATTTCTGAAACATATTTCTAATCACGCCTCGGTGATGGGCGTTTCTTGTTGAATTAACGCCCTGTGGTAGGGCGTTTTCCTAAAGGTGGTTAATTTTGAATCGTTAATGAATGAAGCGACGCCCTCTGGTTTGGGCGTCTCTTGTTGAATTAACGCCCTACTGGAGGGCGTGGTTTTCTCAATTTAACAGAAAATCAAATAACTGACAGCATGCGAAATAATTCATGAAAATATTTTTGGAAATTGTTTAGTGAGCATGGAATTCATGAAAAATCATAAGTTTTAAGAAACGACAAGCTTCAGGGCGTTTTTCATGAAGGATAATTAATTTTCAGAAATTAAAAATAATTAACGCCCTGGATTAGGGCGTTGCGTTTGTAAGTAACGCCCCCGTGGGAGGCGTGTACTTTCTGAGTTGCAGGTTTAATGCCCGAGGGCTATGAAAAAATCAAGAAAAAATATAAATAAAATAAAAAAAATGGAATTGGGGAGGGGGAGCCTACCTTCTTGTGCTTCTGGGGTTGTGGCCGGGGTAGCGGCCGTCTGGGCCGCCGGAGTTGCCCCCGGGGAACGACCGCCACCGTGGGCGGTGGTCCTTCTTCTTCTCCATCTCCTTCTTCTCCATCTTCTTCTCCTTCTTCTCCACCTTCGTCTTCTCCTCCTCCTCCTGTCGCTGCTTCGTCGGCGTCGTCGCCGCCGGCCACCACCGGCTCTTCTTCAAAAGCCACGACGGCGAGCTCCTCCACGGAAAGTTCTTCCTCTTGGGCGTGGGAGGCATCGAGATCGACCACATCTGGGGCGCTAACTCTTTGGCGTTTGGCCATGGCTAAGATTGAGAGAATGTTTGAGAGAATGAGAGAGAAGAGAACGGGAGAGAAGCTTTGGGGAGGGCTTCGGTTAGGGTTTGCAGAGAAAAGGGGTGAAATGAGAATGGAAGGAGGAAGAAGAAGGGGCCCGACGGCTTTTGGGTTTCGAAAAGAAGACACGCCCTAATGGGGGGCGTTTATAATGAAAGTCACGTCCATTCCTTGGGCGTTTTATGAAAGTTGACGACGATGATTAAGGCGTTAATTTCTTTTGCATGGGGAACGATAACCGTCGTCAGACGCATTGAATGGGCGTTGATTGATGTAAGAGAAGTCATTATTGCTGTTTGAAGTAACGCCTCTTGTAAAGGCGTGTTACACTTGAAACGTGACCAAGGAAAAGGCGTTATTTTTGAAGAGTCAACGATTATATTCTTTTGGTTTGAATCTAGTCACGCCTTGCCTGAGGTCGTTATTTAAAGTTACGCCCACTCTGCAGGCGTCATCTGTTGACAAAGGCCCACTGGAAGCGCCTTTAGGTAAGGCGTGTATTTTTGAATTCACGGCATTCTTGGAGGCGTTATTCATAACAGAAACACAGGTTTTTGGATGATTTGGTTCATAATCACAGTGGCAGTTGGCTCAATCAGAGAACAGTCTTTATTATTTTGAAAAGAGGAACTACAATGACTAATGAGCCACTTTGGGCCTTATTTTTCTCAATGAAGTTACATAATTTTTCCACTGTTCCTTGTCTTCATCCAAGTCTTCTACAGGTTGATGAAGCTTGCTTAGCCTCCATAGAGCTTGAATGGTGGTAACCTCTTCTCCATCTTCATTGCTGCCTAGGTCTCTTGATCTGATTGGAGGGAGATGAGAGATGTCTTCTAAGTGTTGCCTTGGGAGCCCAAGCTGAGGAAGGCACCGGTGTGCATTATATAAAACGAAGTCCGAAGCACCAATAAGACGAAGGTCCGTCCCAATGGAGAAGCGTGCACGAAGCTCCTGCATTTTGAATACACCCGGGGCATAGGTAAAAAGATTCTTTGGCATTACCTTCAAATGCTCCCTCCAATCCCCTCTCTTCTTGATTTGAGGAATCCGGTTGGTCACTCTATTGCTTATACCTAATGAGCCGGTTATATATGAGAGTGGGCTCTTTGAAAAAATTCTTGAGGGTTGTTGGGCTTCGTGGCATGAGTCGAATTTGAAGTGTAGATCAACCCAACTTGAGAGTGCTAGCATGCACCCGTTAATGGGCCTTCCCATGGCTGCTGATGTAAGCCCGCTATAGAGATATGCTAGGATCGCCGGTCCAACTCTCTCTTCTTCCCATAAGCTCACCACTGCGCTCAATTGGGACTCCTCTAGAAAGTCCTCCGTGGATGGGAATAGGAGTGCTCCTGCCAAGCACACCACGAAGGCTTTGGTCACTCTTTCTATCTCCTCCTCCTCTTTAGCTTGACCCGCTCTCTTGTACACCCACGAGGCGAGCTTCAAGAGGTTAACTCCTTTAGTGACCTTGATTTGGTTCACTATATTTGGGCTAGGTATTAACGAGGTTAGCAATTCATGGGAGGAGATGGGCCTTGGCATGATGGCCATCTTTTCTTCTTCTCCGTGTTTCATCCTTTTCAAGCCTAGGATCATCTCTACTTCCTCTAGCAAGATGGTGGCCTCAAATGTGGAAAATAAGAAAGTATGGGTGGAAGGATGCCAGGTTTCAATCAATGCTCCTATGGCAGCCCAATCTATGTGGATTTGATCATAATGCTGGAGAGGATGAGGGGCAACCATTTGATTTGGACATATCTTCTAGCTTCCGGAAGATTTGGATAGTCCTCTGAAGAACAGAACACATACAGTAAACAAGTATGAGCATATGCAACGTGAAAGGAGAATTCGGCAGAAGGAGCATCGCAAAGCAACGGGCAGAAGAGAAAGCTTACCTGTTTCAAAGCAATGCGGTTGCTTATGTGCCCTTGTATTTCAGAGATTCTAGGAGTAGAAATCTTGGGTTTCTTCAGTATTCTGTCCATCGCCGCCAGCAGTTGAGAACAGAAGCAAGAAAAGAACAAAAGGCCTGCAGAAAAAGAAAGAAACGAAGCAGTTCGGCCGCAGAAGAATTCTGATGATTTGGTTAAGAAAGTCTGCCATTTTATAAGGATTTGAAGAGTCCTAAAGAGCCCCGAAGATAGAAGTTTGATTGGGTTAAGGACTCTGTTCTTGATTTAGAAACGGAGGATCGGGCTAATTCACGCCATGTGTAAGGGCGTGTATTTTTGATTTAACGACCTTATACTGGTCGTGTTTAATGTAACGCCTTTGATAAGGTCGTGTTTCTTCCAAGCTTTCTCTGTTGGTTACGCCCTATGAAAGGGCGTATTTTTTGATGAGACGACATTTGGCATGGTCGTGTCTTGATGAGGTCGTGTTTCTTCTAAGCTTCCTTTCTTGGTGACGCCTTTGAGTAGGACGTGTTTTAACAATTAACGACCTATGGAACGGCGTCTTTCATGCTGTTAACGCCCTATTCTTAGGCGTGTTTTATTGGCCTACGTTTTTGCCCTCCCAATGCTTTTGAATGAACTTAAGTGCTATTATTTGATGAAATTATTTATGATTAAGCACTTATGATCATGTCATGTTCTGAATTGATAAATGAAGTCTAATAACTTTCAAAGTGCAGAAGTTTGCAGGATTCAGGGCGTTTGGATCGCTCATGGGAGCAACATCGTGTCACCTTGTATTGTTTCTTGTAAGCATTATTATTATATGATATCTACGATATTATAGTATATCAGGGACCTTGTGGTTATGATGAACCTGAAATTTGAGTTCCCCTTTATCAAAAACGAAGACGATTTCAGGAGAATCTTGATCACACGGATAGGCCGTTGAGTTGTTAAAGACTTGGGACGATGGTTCCACTTTCTGAGTTGATACGTGGACAAACGGGCTTCGGCTTAGTGTTAGCTCAGAAATATGGATTCTTGACCAGACCTAAACAGCTTAGCAATATTATCCTTGATTATTTTCTATTTAGTTTGTTTTAATCTTTTCTTTTAGCCCAGCATGCATCATGTAGGACTTTGAGTTTCACGCTGAAAATCTTCATATTATGGAAATAATGAAGTTCACTCGCTCTCGATTGAGTTGACATGAGATATTCCATTCCAAATCAAGTACTTCGTTCTATTTGAAGCCATTCAGGCTGATTCCTTGAAAGTGTTCCTTTTGTTGGATCTTTATCCCAATTCTCTTTACTTTTCTGCAAAATTTACCTTGGTTGTAGCACGTCCACATTTGCTGGTAATCGCTCTCCAATGGTCTTTCCCTGTCGTGCCCGCGCGCACACCCTTTATTTATTTAGTTTAATCTCCTTTTGTCCGACAAATCGATTGTTTCCTTGGAACCACTCAGAGTTGTTTCACTTTGAATCTTGGAAAGATTTCAAATGCTTAGTGTCTGAGGCGTGTCCCATCACACCTTGGCGTCTCCTTATCAGTTCGTTCCACTTCAATCCTTTCATTACACTTCATTCCATTTCCGTCTCACTCCCTTGCAAAGCAGACGCCAAGGCGGGGCAGCTGTAGACACGCCAAAATTGACATTTTGTTGATCAAATCTCATGTTATTATGTAAACGCCCCAAGTGGACTTCAATATTCCTATAATATAAAGTTTTTTTTCATGAGTTTTCTGCATTTTTCTTGCATTTTTGTGAATCACGACTTGACTAAGGGCGTTACTTGATAAAGTAACGACCTGTGATAAGGCGTTTTAAAAGAAAGGACGACCGTATGTAAGGGCATCAATTCCTGGTATTATCCTTTAATTTCTGGAATTATCTATTTTCAAAATAAAAGGCTTTTTCTGAGTAACGCCTTTCCTCAGGGCGTGTTTTGAAGAAACGCCGTTTTCGCAGGCGTGTTATCTCAGTTTCCAAACGGAGGAAGTTTTCATTTCCAAAATTAAACCCAGGAAGAAACGGCCTTTACTAGGTCGTGTTTCAAGAAACGCCTCTGTGCAGGTCGTCAATTCATAAAAAGACGCCCTGACGCAAGGCGTGTTTTCACTCCAGAGTCCTTTTTTTCTCCATCTTTCCCCCACAGTTCCCTGCTATCCTTGGACTCTTGCTCGATCTTAATCCTTCTTTGGATGCCTCATTACCTATTCTTATCATTTCCTTGTTTGATCACATCCGATTGAAACTATAAAAGAAAACTTCATTCGCTCGTAACAGAGGTTGAAGATTTTAAGTATTCAATAGGCACCCTGAGCATTTAGAGGTTAAGACGTGAGTTATCAAGCAAGCACGCGGAGCTTCCTCCTTCGAGCATTGATTTTTCTTCATCCCTCTGCATCCGTTCAGCGTCTTCCCGGTTCCCTTTACTCTCGTCAGGGAGGGCAGGGCGATATATATATATAGCTTGTCTGTTGTTCATCACATTCTTATCATCACTATTGTTACCTGTCGTTAGTTCTTTTACCGCATTTAGCATATCATATTCTTCCCTAGTTCTCTGCTAGGGGTTTACAAAACAAAAAAAAAAGAAGGTGCGCATGTTGATGTCTTTTCATCATTTTTATGTTGGTTCTGGACTGATACTATTGCACTTTGGCTGATCCCCTTCTATTTTCCTTATTTTTCATTGTCTTCTTTTACAAGGTAATCAATCGAGAAATCCCACTTCATCGGCCGGCCGATTGGAGTTGGAGGAGGAGACCCACATTCATCCCGCATCCCACTTTTCACTAGGTACATGCGATCTCATTTCTTCTTATTGAGGTAAACCCTCTGGCGATCACAACTCCCCTTTAGCACCTCGTGCTATATTCTTTATCACATCTTATACATGTTATCATCATTGTTATTTATTTTTCACTCCCTGGTATTTGAGGATTTTTAATCCGATCTACAAAGAGCAAGTTGATCTAATTCTTCCATAATCTTAAAATGTGACCTTTTTCTAGGTGGGTCATTCAAGCTGCCAATGACGTTTTCTAAAGGATGATCCTTAAGAATTCTAATGTTTGTAAAATCATTACCTTCTCCTAGAGCTTGATCCCTTGCATTGCTTGATTCAGCTAGGTCACCATCTTCTCTTTTTTCTTCTTGTGGAGGATCATTCTTTTCCTTCATACTTAAGAATTCCCCATCTTCATCATTTTTCCTGCAAGAGTTATCATTGTTAGAATCATCGTGATATTCATCAAAGGAAACATGGGGTGATTCTTCCACTGTTTGACTCTTGACATTATAAATTCTATAAGCCCTAGATCTATCAGAATATCCAAGGAATATACCTTCATCGCTCTTGGGCTTGAATTTATCTAAGTCTCTTTTATCATTGTTGTGGATGAAGCATTTTGACCCAAACACTTTCATATGTGAGAGAGAGGGCTTTTTACCTTTCAACAACTCATAAGGAGTCTTTTTGGTGTGTGGCCTTACCATAGAGCGGTTGATAATGTAACATGCTGAGTTTGCCGCCTCAGCCCAAAATTTCCTTAGGAGTTGCCGTTCGGCAAGCATTGTTCTTGCCATCTCTATAAGTGTTCGGTTCCTCCTTTCAACTACACCGTTTTGCTCCGGAGTTCTTGGTGAAGAAAATCGGTGTGAAATACCTTCAGCCCTGCAAAGATTATAGAAGTCAGCATTTTCAAATTCACCACCGTGATCAGATTGAATCTTAGAAATTTTAAACTCACCGTCCTGCTTTATCTTCATGTAGAGTGCCCGAAACTCATCAAAAGCATCATTTTTATGTGTGAGAAAGAAAACCCATGTGAACCTAGAAAAGTCATCCACCAAGACGTATCCATATTTTCTACCACTTAAGCTAGTAGTTCTGGTTGGTCCAAACAGGTCCATATGAATTAGCTCGAGTGGTTTGGATGATGTATTTTCAGATCTTCCCTTGAAAGATTTTCTTGTTTGTTTACCTAGGGCACATGTATCACACAACTTATTTTCTTATTTAAATGATAATTCAGGCAACCCTTTCACCATTGAATGCTTTAACAATTTATGTAAGACATTGTAGCTAGCATGTCCTAGTCTACGATGCCATAACCATGCAATTTCAGATTTTGGTGTAGCAAGACAAAGGTTTGAATAAGCAGGATCATCTAAGTCAATCATGTAAACATTGTTGACTCTCTTAAAAGAAAATTTTTCCTTGTCATATTTTGGTTCAAAGATTTTACATTCATGAGAATCAAACAACACTTTGTGACCTTTATCACACAATTGCCTTATGCTGAGCAAGTTATATTTCAATCCTTCAACTAACAACACATTTCCAATGGAGTTGGAGAGATTCTTACCTACATTACCTATTCCAATGATTTTTCCTTTGTTGTTCCCTCCAAATGTGACGTATCATCCTTCCTTTTCCTCCAAGAGAAAAAATTTTATTTTATCTCCAGTCATGTGTCTTGAACAGCCGCTATCAAGGTACCACCTGTTATGCATGGCTGCAAGACATTCCTGCACAAGCAATTAAGCAATTGTGTTTGGAACCCAACCAAATTTAGGTCCCATCAAACTATTCAGATTTTTAAAATATGAAACCATTTCTTTTGGAATCCACACCTTCCTAGCATTCATATTTTGTTTGCTTGGAGCATGGATTTGGTTTTTCTTTTCAGCTTTGACATTCACATTTTGTTTAGAAGCTCTTTATTGAAATTTGTGGAAGTTTGAGGAAGTTTGCTTCTTAAACCATTGAGGCCGTTGGTTGGTTTTGGGTTGAAAGTGATTGTTTTGCCACCTAGGGGATTGAAACTTATAGGATTGGTGAACACATGAATCACAATTTCCCCAAAAGTATGGTGGTGTTGGCCTATATGAATGTGCAATCCAGTTATGGCTGACATCTGGAAGATTGAGCATGCAATGGTCAAGGAAGTGTTGACCTATGCTACGGGGAAGGTCGACCTTTCTTAGGTTTTTGGATAAACTTTTTAAGAATTTCAGTTACTGCATCTTCAATCTTTTCTTTTTCTTTGGATGTTATTTTTGAGGTTGAAGCATTAGAAGAGGAAGGTTCATTCTAGTTCCTAGCAATGCATCTAGGTTTTGTCTTCCATCCACAAACTTTTCTAAAGATTATTGTTTATCCTTCAACTCTTTTTGTAGGTTTTCAATATTTTGAAGAAGTTGAATGTTGACTTGTTTGATAGCTTCATACTTTTCATTGCTCAATTTGCTATCTTTTTCATAGGTTTGCATTTTTAGCTTCATGCTATCAATCTCATTTCTCAAATCTTCATTTTCAGTTTCCAAGTCAGCCATTTCTTTTCTTCCTTCCTCCAAGTTCTCAATCATTTTCTTAAGATCTTCAATTTCAGTTTCAAGTAGAGCATCCTTATCATTCATATCATGATCATGCACAAATGAGTTAATTTTCTTTTTCAATGATTTATTCTCCTTTTTGTACATTTCATATTTTTCCATGAGTTGTATATATGCATCCTCCCAATCATCAATTGTATAATCTTTAAATGGAGAATTTACCTCAGTTTCTTCATCACGTTTGGCCATAAGGTAGAGATCTTCTTTTTCTTTGTCTGAGGAGCTAGTTCCGTCATCACTTTCCTCTTCATCGCTCCATGTGGACACCATGGCCTTGTTCTTCTTCTTGCCCTTCCATTTGTCAGCTTTTCTGAATCTGTCGGGACAATCATTCTTGAAATGCCCTTGTTTGTTGCAAGAATAACAAATGATTTTGTCAGATTTCTTAGAGTTTTTAGAATTAGAATTGAAACCATTTCTTACCTTTGACCTCCCTCTCATGAAGCTCTTACCTTCCTTTCTCAGGAATTTTTTGAACTTACGTGTGAGCATGGCTACGTCATCCTCATCTCGCTCACTTGTCGAATCCTCACCTTCACCAGAAGTACCTTGACCACTGGGTCCTGTTTTAAGAGCTAGGGATTTCTTCTTAGGTGCCTCAGCCTCTTTGTTCTTAAGGTTGATCTCATAGGTCATCAATGACCCAATGAGTTCATCTACCTTAGTCGTTGCGAGATCTCTGGATTCTTCAACAACGGTCGCCTTCGTGTGCCATGCTGGAGTTAATGATCTGAGAATTTTTCTTACAATTTCTTGCTCTGAATATTTCTTTCCCAAATCAGGTAAACTATTAGTGAGCACAGTCAATCGAGCATACATATCTTGAATTGACTCATCAGGCTTCATGCGGAACATTTCATATTCAGAAACTAAAATGTTAGCTTTTGTTTCTCGTACCTGAGAGGTTTCTTCGTAGATTACCTCTAGCTTGTCCCACATTAGTTTTGCAGATGCGCAGGTAGCCACTCTTGAGAATTCAACTGGATGGAGTGAGCATTGCATAATATGTTTAGCACTCCAGTTGACAGTGGATTGCCTTATCTGTTCTTTGGTCTACAAGTCCTCATCATCTGACAGCTCATACGGACCTTTGCTGATCACTCACCAGAGTTCGTAGTCTTGGGCGCGAATGAAAACCTGCATGCGATGTTTCCAATAAGGATAATTAGATCCAGTGAAATAAGGAGGCCTATTCACAAAATGTCCTTCAGGTAAATAACCCTTGGACGCTAATCCACCAATTCCCTCAAGGTCGTTGGACCCCATAATAAGAGATTAGGCTCTGATACCACTTGTTGAGTAGTGGATAGCGGATCTAGAGGGGAGGGGTGAATAGATCTTCCCCTCTTTTCGCAATGCAACCCTCTATATAGCTAGATAAAATAAATTGCAGCGGAATATAACTAACTTAACGAAGGACACAACGATTTGCTTAGCAAGATGATTACGCAATATAGAGATTGAACCTAAACATGCATCTAGAACAAAGCAATCACATAAACAAACCACAACACAAAGGATTTTAAGGTGGTTCAGACTAAATCCCCAGTCCTACGTCCACCCCTCACCAAATCCGGTGAGGCTCCACTAGTGCCACGCACTGAACCGCAAATCGGAAAGACCTCCGATTGCCTTCCTACTAATCACAGGTAAAGACGTCAACACCGTAGATCGGATAACTTCTGATTACCTTCCAACTAACCACCGGTAGGGATGATCTTCAGTTTCAATCGTTTGTATGAAATGAAAAAGAACAAATATGAAAACACTCAATCATCAAACAAGATATAGAATATGCTCATGAAGAAAAATCTTGTCTGAGATAGTTGGAGCTTGAGTTGGATGCTTCAATGCTATCTTCTTTCTTGAGAGATGATCTTCCTTGAGTTGATGAAGAAGACTATGGTTGTAGCTTTGATCTTCCTTTTGATCTCCTTGAGTTGATGAAGAGTTTGATGCAGTTTAGATCACCCTTGAGAGCCTTGATTGCTTCTTGCTTCCTTGGAGGTTGAGATGGCTTCAGATCTAGGCTTGAATCCCTTGAATGGATGAAGAACTTCTTCCTGGAGTATTGTTCACAGCTACAGTACTCAAACTCCTCTCGCCCTTGTAGCCTCCTTTGATCTCCCTTGGATTCACAAATGATCAACTAGGGTTTCTAACCCTCTTGCATGTGTTTTATAACCTTTGAATGGTCCTTAGACATCCCCCAGACCAAATCCACAATCTATGAAAGATTGGGTGACTTTGGGGTTAAACAAATATAAGGAAAGGGGCTGGCCTCGAGGTGGAAATCGAAGTCAAACATGGCTGCATCGGGGCTAGCGATCGACCTACAGCTTCGGGCGGTCGACCGCTATTGAGAAACGCTGTGGACGGATGTTCCCTGGGATTTTCGATCTACCGCTACTGGCTGGCGGTCGACCGCCACTGAAAGACCTGGAGACGGTAGGCTGCTGGCTGGGGCAGTTGACCGCCCCTGTGCTGGCGGTCGACCGCCAGCTGGGCAGACCCCGGGCTTTCCCGGGTCGGTCCGTTTAACTATTTTAGCTCCATCGCTTGACTCCTTTAGCAGTCCATTCATGTCTGTGACATCACCCTTGACAGTCTTGAAGATTTCTGTTGATTATATCGCTCCTATAATCAAATTTTTGTTCCGGGGTGATAAGTGTGCATTTATATGAGTTAATTTATGATGTTCACACTTTTTATGAGTTTTAATGTTAATAATTATGCACTTATCACACTTAACATCAATTTCGATCAAAATACTTAGTTTGATGAAATTATTATAATTTGATCAATAAATATGATATTTTGCAGGCACTCGACAAGAATGAGCCAAAACCCATGGCCGACCAGGCCCAATCTTAATTCAAAAGAAAAAGAAAACTATAAATAGATATACTTATGTATATATTCTATGTTTGAATAATATATATATATGTATATATATAGATATATCTCTGTCAATCTATTTAGATATATATATATCATACTATTTATATATATATCTAAAATTCAAATAAAGGAAAGACAATAAAAAAATAAATAAAAATAAATAACAATAAAAATCAAAACATTGACATATATATATATATATTAGGATATATATATTAATTCATATAATATATTCATAATATATAAATATATTCTTAATATCTATATATATAATATAATATAATATATATAAATATATTAACATATATCTATATTTTTATATACTCATATTCATAATATATACTCATAGTATCTACTCATATCATATCTATATACATATCATCTAAATATCAATATACGTACTACATACAACCTCATTTATATACACATACTCTATTTATGTAACTTGGCAGCACCTGGACTTTGGCCTCGAGATAATGAGAGTGAACTGAGATATTTATATATATATCATAATACATACAAGGCACGTCGGCTGGCGTGGTGGCCAGCCATGCACCGCATGGCCACATGGGGGCCTTTGCACGACAGCATGAAGCGTTCTCCAAGCGGCGCTGGCAACGTTGACTCTTCGACGTGGGCCATTCAAGCATGCAAAGGCGGACGTGGTTGGCGAGCGAAAGTGGCCATGGGACCCACGGTAGCCTTCTCCACGCAGCCTTCGGCTTCAAGAGGCCAGCTTCATGTGTCTTCGGCGGGCTTCCAGCGGGTCAACGCGTTGGAGGCGAGCTCCTTCACGCGGCCAGGAGGCCAGCAGGTGAAGGTCGGCAATGGCTTTGGCGGTTAGCACCTCATGCGCAGCCTTCTCAATGCGGCTTCACACCAAAGGCCGCAGGAGATTTTTGTTCACACACGTTCACACGGTCGACGAGGCCAAGGCTTCACACACAAGACGTGATAGAGAACAGAGAGCAGAGCCCGGAATAAAGAGAGAGCAGGGGTTCATTCTGGGCCTATAAAAGGAGAAGTTGGGATGTGGTGAAAGAGGAGAATAGCTTTGTAATACAATGGATTTCATTTATTGCTGTTAGTTCTTGAGAGTTTTTGAGTTTTGTTGGTGTTTTTGAAGAAGCAAGGAGGCCCCTACAGGTGTTAATTTCTTTCAATCTTATTATTCATTTAAATTATTAGAAGTTTTGGAATTTTGAGTGGTGGTTATTACAAGTTCTTAAGATGTTAACCCTTTCATAGCCATTTACGTATTTTTCTAATCGTTATTTCAATTTCTTGTCTTCTTCAAAGTTGTTCATATTTCAATTCTACACATTTTCTATTTTTACTATTTTTTCTAACTCCTCTCCGTTTTTAAGTTATTGCATATTTTTCTAAGTTCTATCCTGGTCAGTTACTATTCATCTAAGTTGATACCTTCTGCCATTTCTCCATTTTGAAGCCCTTCCAATCCTCTTTTCATTCTGAGTTCTTCATAAAAGTTGTTTCTCTCGTATAGATCTAACTGTTATTCTTCTACCACTTCCTCCAATTCTTCTTTGTTTTTGAGTTATTTTAATTTTCCCACAGTTCTATCTTTAACATTTTTACTGTTCATCTGCGCGCATAGGTTCCGTGTTTTCCCAATTTTCACAGTCTTCCTCTCATTTTCTGTTTCTACACTCTTCATAAAAGTTATTCCTAACCCTCTGATCTTTAACTTTATCTTCTGTCACTTCTTCTAATTCTCGCCAGTTGAAAAGTTATTTTCATTCTAATGGCACCCTAGTTTCATTATAATTTTTTTTCGTAGTTCTTTCATCCACTTCCCTTTCTTTACATCCTTCACACACCCTAAGACGGTTTCAATTCAATTCTCATGATTTTTAAATCTTAAAAACTCAAGGTTTTTAACTTTTAAATCTACTTCTCCCCGTGAATTCGACTCGGTCTCATCACTTAACTATTCCATTTATTTAATTTATGAGCCAGATATTTTATTTTGATAGTGGGGTGTATTAACGACGTGCGTTTTTCACGTATCAAATTTTGGCGCCGTTGCCGGAGAGGGTTTGAATTTGAAGTTGATAACTTTATGTTTTCTTTTGTATATATATTGGTGCTCACTCTTATTTTTGCAGAAAAATAAAAGGATCAACAAAAGCACAAAAAAATAGAAAATTTTGAAAATGTCAAAAAATGTTGTGTCTTCCCGAGGTAAGTCTTCTTTATCTTCTACTCTTGTTATTTTTTTATTTACCAAATAAAGAACGAGGGAATGCGATTAAGGTTAGTATTCTTACCCTTTTTCCATAGAATTAGTTTCTTTATTTTTTCTTTCAATATGTAATTAGTTTTCATACTTAGAAATGTTCTTAAAAAAAATAAAAAATAGAAGAAATAAAAATATGGTGGATTAACTCAGTTCACTAAAAAAAATAGAAAAAAAAACACAAAAAAGGTATAACTTGGGCTCACTATCATCTTTGAAACTGGTGTCTAAGGCTAGAGGTCAACGGCAAACGGTATAAGCGGGAAAGTGGTTACTTAATTAGGACCTTGTGAAAGCAAGGGGAGCCTCCCACTTCCCCACCTGTTACCTGGCCGGTGGATAAGTTTGACTGTGAATCTAAGTTGGACTTTGTTTGATAATTTGTTTGTATCAAAAAAATACAATATACAAAAAATGGTGAGAGCATAAATTTTCATCTATGGATTGGGCACACAAATTACACAGGTTTGACCAATTGGCTCATAAATTTGATCAATTTCTAGCCATGGATCAAGACCCTTTCATACCACCTAGTCGCCATGATAATGATCACATGTGGGTTAACCGGACCTATTATGTAGGTGGTTGCCCAAACCAAAACTCATATCTCACCTAAAATAGCCCGACTTATTATGAAAGTCCATATTCGTGGTCGGCTCAAATGAGATCCCGTCACCTATGATGGCCCAGTCTCCATCGTTTACTCAAGATCAGGCTCAAACCACTCAGTTTGGGGGTCATGATCTACCTTTCCTCCCAGAGTAAGCCCAATATGATCAACAGTTTTTTTAGCCCGATTATTAATCACCTTCAGATACTTATACCTCTAGCTGGAAAAATCAACCAACAATCTCTTGGATGGACCAAGCAAGGTAAACCCAAATGTCTCCAGAGCTCTCCACACCTTATTGTGACCCATGTCCAAACAACTTTAATTCTGGATGGAGAGATCCATATGATTCTTCTTGGGAGTCTTATCAGGATCGAGGCCAAAATCCTCAAGAACAAGATTTTTCAAATTGGGCTCCATACCCAAATGATTCTTATGATCAACCCTATTATGGAGGGCAACCCATACACTCTCCACCACCTCATTCTCAGACTGAGTGCCCTTCAAATTACTATCCATCACAATCTAACTCTCATCCCACTTATCTATCTCCTCCATACACAGATTTGCATAAGGAGGAGATGTTTGATCAATTGACACGGCTCTTCCAGACTCAACAACAAGCCTTCCAAGAACAACTACAAAACTTTGAGGCTCATGTGAGCCGGGTTGCTAAAAATATCGTAGAAATGGAAGTCGATCCAATGCCTAGCAACTTCACTGCAAGTCTTGAGGATCAACTTCCTAGATTTGATAACACTCAAAGTCCATATGATCAATCCATAATTCCCCAATCTATCACTCATATCATTTTTGATCTTGAGGGGATAATGGAAGAATCTTATGAGGAGGGCTTAACCGAAGAGCAACCTGAGAAGCCTAAAACCCATTTCATTTGTGGAGAGAATTATGATGATCTTGAGTCGTCGGGGGGAAAAGAAGAGGAAGAGGATTTACTAGTCAATGATCAAATTCCATTACTTGCCCTTTCTGAAATTGATGAGTCCTCCTTCCAAGTGAATGACGAAGAAAATGTGAGTGTGGAGAGAGAATTGAGTGTGGCCATAAGCCATTCTTCTTTGGTAATTGAGAAACTGGGTGCTCCACTTGAAATTTACTCTGATTTGGTGTCTCTTGATTTTGGGGAGGATCTCGATCTTTTACCTGTTTCTGACCTCGGCACTTCTATACAAATCCCCTACATCCTACCACTAGTCGATCGGTCGATTCCACTTGCACTTCATGATCATCCGTGTGTTAAGGAGCAAACTGATTTCATTCTTAATCCTTCTTATCTCCTTGACATTGGCCATGTGGTGGACTCCCCCAAAATTCATAACACTCTCATCCTCTCTCACTTGAACGATACACAAGTAACTCCTAAGAGTGAGGATGAAGAAGAAAAACTAAAGAAAATTAAGGTCTGTATTGATGTGTTTAATACTTATAAAGACCTTAAAAATACAGAGGAATATTTTGTGATTGAAGATATGATAATTCCTCTGGCATTCTCTGACGGAGAGGGTCCATCCAAATTTCTAGACCCACCTTGGCATATTTCTAGCCCACATGCACATGCATATAATCTTTTCCTCCACTGGTACAAGGGCTGGAATTTATCGGAGGATAAGATCACTTGGTGGCTCATTCTGAATGCCACCCGTTGGTTAGTGAACTGCAATGCGTCTGGCTGGCGACGTTAAACATAGCACTTTTTGGGAGGCAACCCAAACCTTTCATAGTTTCGTGTGATAATAAATGGCTTTTTGGGAGTCAACCCAAGTTTTTATTATGGTTTTATGTTTATTGTTGCATGTTTGAATAACGGATAAGTTGGGAGGAGAGAGCTGATTGCTTACTCTATTTCTCCGATTTTCAAAACCAAGTACCACCTCTCAAACGCCAAAGTCGTCGAAGTACACATCAGGTTGTCCCGTTCCTTCGTAAATTTCATGTTTCCATTGTTCTATTATTCCCTATTGTTCATGCCATTGAGGACAATGTCATTTAAGTTGGGGGGACAAAAATCATGTTGCAAATATTACATTCATATACAACTTCATTTTTTTTTATATAAACCCTTTTTGAGTTTCATGATTCATGCTTCCATTGAAAGTAATTCTTGAATAGAAACGACTGGGAGAAGGATGATGAAAAATTGATTTAACCTAACCCTGAAAAACTGATCTAAAGAATCTTGTTAAAGTTTATGTGCACTTTAGAAAACTAAAATCACTTTGCACGCTAATGAAACAAACAAGACAAGCCTTCTGCTATTTTGGGTGTGCTGCCTGATATTCTGCACTTCTTGAAGAAGAGATCTTTTATAAGCTTTCTGCCATGTTATCTATTGAAAAATATGAATAGAAAAACACCATGAAAAATGCTCCGATTCTGAGTAACCGGGCCTACTTCACCTAAGACGTGTTGAGCTTCACGTCAAGAGGAAAAGAGAACCTTGATCTGTGTAACCGGGCCTACTTCACCTAAGACGTGTTGAGGTTCGCGTAAAATAGTGAAGGGTAGTGCAGCATCATGTGTGTATAGAATAGAAAGAAAAAAAAGAGAGAGAGAAAATTGAGATCCCAAAAAGGGACCAAGTAATAAGGTAAACAAAACGCTATTATGCTTAATGCTCTGATTAAGAAGTGCAGGGTTGAAAGGTATTTACTTAGAATAATAAATGGGGGATGTAATTATCTTCACTGTGAACTTAGCGTTACACATACACAAGTGCTATTGAACTTTAAGTTCACTTCTTGATCATGTAGCTTAATTTCCAAATCTGGGGCCAGTGTGTGTTAATGATTCCAGATTCCTAATCTTTAGTTAATTCTATGAAAGATGATCTAGAAATGAGGCGTGGATATTTTAAACTCTTGTTGGTCCTAAATTTAAAATTGTGTGCATTGCTAAGGGACTAACAATGAGTAAGTTGGGGGGTGTGATAAGTGTGCATTTATATGAGTTAATTTATGATGTTCACACTTTTTATGAGCTTTAATGTTAATAATTATGCACTTATCACACTTAACATCAATTTCGATCAAAATACTTAGTTTGATGAAATTATTATAATTTGATCAATAAATATGATATTTTACAGGCACTCGACAAGAATGAGCCAAAACCCATGGCCGACCAAGCCCAATCTTAATTCAAAAGAAAAAGAAAACTATAAATAGATATACTTATGTAGATATTCTATGTTTGAATAATATATATATATGTATATATATAGATATATCTCTGGCAATCTATTTATCTATATATGTATATCATACTATTTATATATATATCTAAAATTCAAATAAAGGAAAGATAATATAAAAAATAAATAACAATAAATAACAATAAAAATCAAAACATTGACATATATATATATATTAGGATATATATATTCATTCATATAATATATAAATATATTCTTAATATCTATATATATAATATAATATAATATATATAAATATATCCACATATATCTATATTTTTATATACTCATATTCATAATATATACTCATAGTATCTACTCATATCATATCTATATACATATCATCTAAATATCTATATACGTACTACATACAACCTCATTTATATACACATACTCTATTTATGTAACTTGGCAGCACCTGGACTTTGGCCTCGAGATAATGAGAGTGAACTGAGATATTTATATATATATCATAATACATACAAGGCACGTCGGCTGGCAAGGTGGCCAGCCATGCACCGCATGGCCACATGGGGGCCTTTGCACGACAGCATGAAGCGTTCTCCAAGCGGCGCTGGCAACATTGACTCTTCGACGTGGGCCATTCAAGCATGCAAAGGCGGACGTGGTTGGCAAGCGAAAGTGGCCATGGGACCCACGGCAGCCTTCTCCACGCAGCCTTCGGCTTCAAGAGGCCAGCTTCATGCGTCTTCGGCGGGCTTCCAGCGGGTCAATGTGTTGGAGGCGAGCTCCTTCACGCGGCCACGAGGCCAGCAGGTGAAGGTCGGCAGTGGCTTTGGCGGTTAGCGCCTCATGCGGAGCCTTCTCAATGCGGCTTCACACCAAAGGCCGCAGGAGATTTTGGTTCACACACGTTCACACGGTCGACGAGGCCAAGGCTTCACACACAAGACATGATAGAGAACAAAGAGCAGAGCCTGGAATAAAGAGAGAACAGGGGTTCATTCTGGGCCTATAAAAGGAGAAGTTGTGATGTGGTGAAAGAGGAGAATAGCTTTGTAATACAATGGAGTTCATTTATTGCTGTTAGTTCTTGAGAGTTTTTGAGTTTTGTTGGTGTTTTTGAAGAAGCAAGGAGGTCCCTTCAGGTTTTAATTTCTTTCAATCTTATTATTCATTTAAATTATTAGAAGTTTTGGAATTTTGAGTGGTGGTTATTACAAGTTCTTAAGATTTTAGCCCTTTCATAGCCATTTACATATTTTTCTAATCGTTATTTCAATTTCTTGTCTTCTTCAAAGTTGTTCATATTTCAATTCTACACATTTTCTATTTTTACTATTTTTTTTACCTCATCTCAGTTTTTAAGTTATTGCATATTTTTCTAAGTTCTGTCCTGGTCAGTTACTATTCATCTGAGTTGATACTTTCTGCCATTTCTCCATTTTTAAGCTCTTCCAATCCTCTTTTCATTATGAGTTCTTCATAAAAGTTATTCCTCTCTTATAGATCTAACTTTTATTCTTCTACCACTTCCTCCAATTCTTCTTTGGTTTTGAGTTATTTTAATTTTCTCACAGTTCTGTCTTTAACGTTTTTACTGTTCATCCGCACGCATAGGTTCCGTGTTTTCCCAATTTTCACTATCATCCTCTCATTTTTGGTCTCTACACTCTTCATAAAAGTTATTCCTAACCCGCTGATCTTTAACTTTATCTTCTGTCACTTCTTCTAATTCTCGCCAGTTTAAAAGTTATTTTCATTCTAATGTCACCCTAGTTTCATTATAATTTTCTTTTCGTAGTTCTTTCATCCACTTCCCTTTCTTTACATCCTTCACACACCCTAAGACGGTTTCAATTCAATTCTCATGATTTTTAAATCTTAAAAACTCAAGGCTTTCAACTTTTAAATCTACTTCTCCCTGTGGATTCGACTCGGTCTCATCACTTAACTATTCCATTTATTTAATTTATGAGCCGGATATTTTAATTTGATAGTGGGGTGTATTAACGACGTGCGTTTTCCGCGTATCACGGGGGCTCCGCCCCCGGAAACCCCCGCAAGGGGCGCTGCCCCCTTGAGCCCCGGCGACCTGACCTCGCAGGACGATCCGCGTGTGAGGGCGTAACATTGAGCTTTCACATTTGCCATCTCCACTTCATTCCTTGGCAATTCATTGGCATATCTGTCATGAACAAAACATCACGTATGTCAGTCATATGAGAGTTAAAACAATAATGACTTATAGTGTTTAGCTATTATCAAAACCAAGAATATCCAATAACTCAAATGACCACAAGACGATGTCGAATGACCCAAACCACAGGAAGACTCAAATGATCACAGGGGCACAACAAACCCATGTTCGACCCTCATCATCATCGGCGAGATAGGTCGACCTCTATCCCTTAACTTGGACCTTTTGTCCCTGTTAAGAACTATATGGCCTTTGCTTCGGCATTTAACCAGTGTCGACGAACTAAACTAGGGTCCGACCCTTGTCATCATCGACAAGGCTGGTCGGCATTCTAGCAGGCAAGCTCTCCTGTGTTCCGGATTCTCCACGGAGTACAAAAAAAAGAAACGAAAAATGGGGTTAAAAATAGAGATACCCCGCCGGCCTTGTTCCTAAACAAGGACAAGGGCAAAAATGGCTATAACCTGGCTGTGGCGAAAACCCGAAAGGGCGTTGCAGGCAAAATCGAGTACCCCGCCACATGAAAACTTGAAAGAGCGCGTAGGTAAAATCAAGAGGGGGCTGACTTCGGCGAAAACCCGAAAGGGCGCTTGAGTCAATAATGTGACAAAAAATTGAATGAAAAAAAAATAAAAATGAAATGAGATGATGATGTAGTAACGAGGTTACCCTCGTTCGTCATTCCACTTCTAGCTACCTTTTCGGCCCTTGTCACCATCGGCAAGACCGGCCATCCTTTCGACCCTTGTCAGCATCGGCAAGATCGATCGCTACCTTTTCAACCCTTGTCACCATCGGCAAGATCAATCGCTACCTTTTCAGTCCTTGTCACCATCGGCAAGATCGGTCATCCTTTCGACCCTTGTCACCATCGGCAAGATCGGTCGCTACCTT
The DNA here is from genome assembly GCA_022559845.1 of Amorphophallus konjac. Taxonomy (NCBI): domain Eukaryota; kingdom Viridiplantae; phylum Streptophyta; class Magnoliopsida; order Alismatales; family Araceae; genus Amorphophallus; species Amorphophallus konjac. Next base: position 363,201,244 of record CM040123.1, read on the forward strand.
TTCGGCCCTTGTCTCCATCGGCAAGACCGGCCATCCTTTCGACCCTTGTCACCATCGACAAGATCGATCGCTACCTTTTCAGTCCTTGTCACCATCGGCAAGACCGGCCATCATTTTCGACCCTTGTCACCGTCGGCAAGATCGGTCGCTACCTTTTCGGCCCTTGTCACCATCGGCAAGACCGGCCATCCTTTCGACCCTTGTCACCATCGGCAAGATCGGTCGCCACCTTTTCGGTCCTTGTCACCATCGGCAAGACCGCCTATCTTTTCGACCCTTGTCACCATCGGTAAGATCGGTCGCTACCTTTTCGGCCCTTGTCACCATCGGCAAGACCGGCCATCCTTTCGACCCTTGTCACCATCGGCAAGATCGATCGATACCTTTTTGACCCTTGTCACTATCGGCAAGATCGATCGCTACCCTTTCGACCCTTGTCACCATCGGCAAGATCGGCCATCCTTTCGACCCTTGTCACCATCGGCAAGATCGATCGCTACCTTTTCGACCCTTGTCACCATCGGCAAGATCGGTCGCTACCCTTTTGGCCCTTGTCACCATCGACAAGACCGGCCATCCTTTTCGACCCTTGTCACCACCGGCAAGATCGGTCGCGACCTTTTCGGCTCTTGTCACCATCGGCAAGACCGGCCATCCTTTCAACCCTTGTCACCATCGGCAAGATCGGTCGCTACCTTTTGACCCTCGTCACCATCGGCGAGCCCGGTCAACTATCCTTTAACTTGGACCTTCCATCCTCGTTAATAGACAAACTACCATTACTTCGACATTTAAACCATGTCGATGAATAAACCGCACTCTCAGCTTTCGTCACCATCGGTGAAATTAGTGGGGTACATTCGCCTACTTTACCTATGTCCCACCCTGGCCAAAGCTCGATTCCAGGAGTAGGTAATCCACGATGGAGCGAACACCTCACCCCTTCGCTGGAGGTGTGAGCGCTCTCCTGCGCTAGTATCTTATATCTCTGGACTGAGCTAATCGGCTAGAGAGAGAGAAAAAAGAAAAGAAAAGAAAGAAGTCGTGATGGAAGCGACAAACAAAGATAATTCATTGATATGAAGTGTCGAGATACATCATTGCTCGGGGCCTTCCCCGAGGAACATAACCTCCGAAGACAAAAAGGAGAAGAATTGGATACAGAAAAAGGGGAAATATAATAAAGCTACTGTAGAGGGCGCCGGAAGATGTCTTCCAATTCCAAGAGGCCCAAGGAAGGATATTGAGTCAGCTCTTGCAGCCAAACTCGGTAGCTGTCAGCTGCGATAACTTTTCATCGATAGAGGCAGGCTGCCTTTCAGCTAGGTCAGCTTCCTCTATGGTCTGAACCTCTAGGCGCTCAGTCTCTTATAGTTCAGCTTCGACCCTGACAAGTTCTGCACGTAGCTCCACTATCTGCGCTATGAGGAAGGACTGATGTTCTGAAGTACTGCTAGCAGCATCTCTCAGTTGCCCCACGGTCCCTCTCAATGAAGTGGCAGCAGCCCAGCGATCAACCTTCTCCAATTTTACAGCCACCAGCTGATCGGATACCTCCCGGCTAAGGTACTCCCGCCGGTTGGCGTGTTTCAGCAGCTTTGTAACCCGTGGGGTCCAATCATCCATTGGACACCCGAATGCCAATAATGAGCGGGAGAGGTACTCTATCAGACTCCTCAGCTGCGCATAAGTCAAGCTCGGGGAAGCCGACATGGCTCGCTGAAGATTATCCAGAGATTGCCACACCATGTCGCTTGAAAATTATAAACCCAGTGACGAAGTCTCAGGAAGCTGAAAGTCCACCCTACCGTCCACCTCAGCCCAGATATCGTCGCTCACCGTGGAGGATGTATACGGCATGGTTTGTAGGGCACCAGCGTTGGACTCGGCAATGGCAACTGATACAACTGAAAAAGTCTCTGCTACGATGACTTCTTTACCTGCCTCTTGAGGTGAAGCCGTGCCGGCCATCTCGATGGCCGAGGATACTCGCTCCTCGTGTGCAGTCCCACCGGCTTCCACGGGAGAAGATTCCTCAATGACGGCCAAGGCCTTTGGAGCATTGGCCTCTTCTTCAACAATTTGTTTTATCGCATTCTTACAATAAAGGTTCGTGCAACTTCATGTTTATATGCAGTCAATAGATCAGTGCATGCCTTACTCTAGACGTGGCGGTAAGTCCTTGCCTCGGTGCAAGTCTCCTTTAATAAGCTCAACACTTGTGCTCGTCTCAGTAGAGCTCGGTGGATCTCGCATTAAGTCCGTGCATATTTTGCCGCGGGGCATCTCTTTGTTTCTAAGCATGAAGGAGCTCTGTGCTTTTTGCATGATTTAGCTCTGTGCATTATCTGTCTTTCATCTTCTTGCTTAAAGCATATTAAGTCAGTGCATGCATTGTCTCATTCATAAAGTGCTTGCCTCGGTGCAAGTCCTTGTTCATGCACATGTTCTGTCGTTCATACTTTGTCTCAGTGCATTTTACTAGGTCGTGTGCACTTAGGTCCGTGCCTATCATGTCTCTGCATCTCACCTCTTGAGATCGGTGCAACTCTTGACTAGAATGCATTGCTTACTCTGCTCATTTCTTTATCTCAGTACAAATTCAACTTCATGCAAGCTTTGTCTTGCTTATCTCTTTGTTCTGCTCATTTCTCTCTGCCATCTCGGTGTAGCTCTTGCTTGGACTGCACATCCCGACTCAGTGCATTCTTTTTTCTTTCTGAATAACATGAAGTCAGTGCATATTTGTGCCTTATCCCTTCATGTCAGTGCACATCTGTTGCACGTTCAAACTCTATGGTCCGTGCTTATGTCATCGTGAGTTTTCACAAGTCAGTGCAATGGCTGACTTGGAAACTCCTACTCTGTGCAGTTTATGCTTACTTACTCGCTTCATCCGTAAAACTTGTGCTAAGTGTGTGACAAAGTGTTTATTCCTTTTCTGACAATTTGTCTATGCATTCACCATGTAAATGGCACGTGTTCTGAGGAAGATAGAGGCCGTGAATATTCCTACACGTGCCCCAACCTTTCAGGCGGGAAACGTGATATCCACATGCCTAAGTTTCTGGAGCAGACATATATATATATGCTGAGGAAAAGGGTTCGAATAGAGAAAGAGGATGGAACAGTAGAAAAAGGAGAGAAGCGTGAGAGCAGTGCTGGTGAACTAGAAAGAAAACTAGAGACAAACCACTCCATCCAGAGCAGAGAGAAAATTCTGAGAGAAAGCTATCTGTGAATCTGAAGATCTGCTTCTACAGAAGCTACATTGTTTTGAATTTGAGATAGTTGTTTTCCATCGGTCTTTTCTTTTCGAGTTTCCTTTGTTTCCCATTCCATTTTGTTACCCTCCAAGCTTGTTCGGAGGAGGGGAGAAGTTCTCCGATTTCCCTCCATTGCTCTTGGAGGAAGAGAGGTTTGATCCTCTAGTTTTGTGAGTTTCTTGGGAGCAATTTCACAGGGTTCCCTTTGCTACGTGAAAAGGAAGGGAGATCAGTTCTCCAGTGCTTCTTCTGGTTGATCAGAGGCTGAGGAGGGTGTTCCTCAGGGCAAGCTGTTTGGCAGCGGTTGTCGCAGACTGAGTCTGCTGTGTGCGATTGATCAATTGCAAGGAAATATTACTCTTCTGAGTGAGGGGTGGACGTAGATTGCGGGTAGCAATCGAACCACCTAAAAATTTTCTGTCTCACTTGTGGATTTGCCTGTCTACTTTGTGTTTGCTCTCCATCTACTTGATATATTGCTCCATCGCGTATTTCTTTCTAGATCTCTATCCATTGTCCAGATATTTCTATTACCTTTCTTTGAGGTTTTTATCACTGTTGTTTGAGGGGTTGAGTAATTGTTACTAAGCTTATCGAATTTGGGAGTGATCTATTCATCCCCCCCTTTCTATCTCACTTTCCGTTGTGCGTATCAATTGGTATCAGAGTAGGTTTTCACTATATGGTCCAATGGCCAAGGTCACCCCGGATCTAATGCTCCTCAGAGCTTCATGGCTGAGGGACAATCCATCAGCCGCCCTCCGTTCTTCGATGGTAACAATTACCTTTTTTGGAAAAGCAGGATGGAGGTTTTCATTAGAGCGCAGAGCCACAAACTTTGGAGGGTGATCACCACAGGGCCATATGATCTGTCATCGAACGAAGATGCATGGACAAATGATTAAGTCAAGCTTTCGTCACTCAACTGGATGGCCCTGAACATCATCCAATGTGCAGCTCATCCAGACGAATACGCTCGCATTTCAGCATGCAAAATGGCCAAGAAAATGTGGGATGAGTTGGAGTTAATCTACGAAGGTACATCCCAAGTGAAAGCGACAAAGGTAAATCTCCTCACCTTTGAATATGAGCTGTTTAAGATGAAATCGGAGGAGACCATAACTGAGATGTATGCCAGACTGTCATTGATTACGAACAGTCTTAAGGGGTTTGGGAAAGAGATATCTGAGGGAGATATAGTCATAAAAATACTTAGATCTCTAACCCCTACATGGCACACTAAGGCCACTGTGATAGAGGAGTCTAGGGATCTGTCGAAAATGACAGTCACCAAACTTATAGGATCCCTAATGACGTATGAGATGAATTTCAAGAGGAATGGTGAAGGAAGCGACAAGAAGGGCAAGAATATTGCCCTCAAGGTGTCCCACAGCAAAGGCAGTAGCAGCAGGGGGAGTAGTAGTTGCGAGTCTGACGGGCTGTCAGACCTCGACCAGGAGGAGCAAGCAATGCCCACTCGACAATTCAGGAAATTCTTGAGGACTAAGGGAAAGACCTTTAGAAGAAAGAGGTCATATCCCTTTGGTAAGAACTTTGATTCCAGCAATGATAAGAATAGGAATGCCAAGAAAATCACATGCTTTCATTGCAGGAAACCTGGACACATGAAAGGGGATTGCCCTGATCTTCAGAAGAAGGGTCCCGACTTTCAAAAGAAGACCTCCAAGGTGTAGAAGAAGAAACCACAAGCAATGGTCTACACGTGGAGTGATGAGGAAGAAGATCCAGAAGCCAACTCCTCTGAGGAGGACGAAGAAGGAATCTGCATGATGGCAAATAGCGATGAGGAGGTAACAAACCTTTTCAAGAACTTTTCTATTGATGATTGGGAAGATGCCTATGCTGAACTGTTAGATAAGTTCAATTCATTGAGTAAAGAGCATATGGTTCTGAAAAGAAAACTCAATGCTAATTTTGAAGAACAAACTCAAATCAGTAAGGAAAATCAAAAATTGAAGGAACAATTAGAAGAAATGACTACTCTGAAGAAGGAAAATGAAAAGCACAAATCAGAGAACTAGGAAGTTCACACACAGCTCAACGAACTCAAGATAAAACTTGAAGAAAGTCTGAATGGAAACAGCGTGATCAGTGAGAAGTATGAAGTTGTTAAGGAAGTAAACACATAACTTCTAAAAAATTGTGAGTCTATGCAAAGAGAGCTGGAAGACAAACAAAAAATCTTAGAAAAATTTGTTCAAGGGAAAACAAATCTGGACTCTATATTAGGAACAAGGGTAAATTTTAACAAAGAGGGTTTAGGCTATAACCCGACAAATAAGAGACCCTTTCAGTTCAAGACCACTACCTTCTGCCCTGAGAAGGGAAAAGATAAGCTGGACACACCATCTAGCTCAAACAGTAATCAAACTACTCAGCATCCAAAGGAGAAAGCAACAAACCATGTTGAACAATATCTTAAAACAGGGAAGAACTTCACTATGCCCATTCACTAGAAGAGAAATGGTACCTGGACCAGGCAAGAGTATCAGAATAGAAGCTGGAATTACTATAAAAGAATGGGCCCGAACAGAAGTTACTGGGGAAATAACATACACCCTCAAAAATTCGGTAATCAACATGCGTACAGTAGGTACCCCAAGGATGAAAGCTCTAATAACTGGAATAGATTCCATTCCTCCAGACCAGCTGGACATAATTCTGGTCGTAATCTCAAAAGACCTGAAAATAAGATGCAAGAGAAAAACAAACTGAAACAAGTTTGGATTCCCAAACACCTGATAAAGATTTAAATGATGTCTTTGGACCCAACTTATCTTGGGTTCCAAACCACCTTGCTTGATTTCTTTTGTGTAGGTTTGCCTGGCAGCTGAGAACAACAAATGGTACCTTGACAGTGGCTGCTCCAGGCACATGACAGGAGACCGATCCAAGTTCAGCAAGCTAGAAATGAAGGTAGGGGGTCTGGTCAAATTCGGAGGAAAGAACAAAGGTAAGATCATTAGGGTTGGCACAGTTGGTAAGTCCTCCACTAACTCAATTGAGAAAATTTTACTTATGGAAGGTCTTCAACACAATCTGATTAGCATCAGTCAACTATTGACAAGGGTAGGGTTGTGTTTGATAATAATTCATGCAAAATCTTCGAAATAAATTCTGATCTTGTTAAGTTTGTAGCCAATAGGACCAATAATGTCTACATGGTAGACTTAGATGTTGAGTCTGAATCTAATCTCTGCGTGTCTGCTAATTCTGAAAATAATGCTTTTGATTGGCATAGACGTTTAGGGCATGCTAGTTTTTCCACTTTGAATAAATTGATCAAGCATGATTTAGTCCAAGGCATGCCTAAAATCAAGTTTAATTCTATCTCAAAAATCTGTGATGCTTGTGCTCTAGGCAAGCAAACTCGCAAGTCATTTAAGCTCAGATCTGAGCCTTTATCAACCAAACCAATGGAACTCTTGCATATGGACCTTTTTGGTCCAACCAGGACTCTGAGCTTGAATAGGAAAAGGTTTGGGTTCGTCATTGTAGATGATTTCACTAGGTTTTCATGGCTATTTTTCTTAGCAAATAAAAATGATGCATTTCAGAAGTTTGAACATTTCTTCAATAAAATCAAACAAGGTGCTTCTCACTGCATTTCAATAATTCAAACTGACCATGGAGGTGAGTTTGAGAATTCCTTATTTTCTGACTTCTGCAACAAAGAGGGACTGACTCACAAATTTTCTTCTCCCAGGACTCCAGAGCAGAACAGAATTGTTGAGAGAAGAAATCGGACAATCATCGAAATGGCCAGAACTATGCTGGTCGAAAGTCAGCTTCCCAGGAGATTTTGGGCAGAGGCAGCCAACACAGCCTGCTACACAATTAACCGGGCAATGGTAAGACTTGTCCATAAGAAAACTCCCTATGAACTCCTTAAAGGTAAAAAGCCAAATGTCTCATATTTCAGAATCTTTGGTTCAAAATGTTTCATCCATAACAATAATAAAAAAGACCTAGATAAATTTGATGCTAGAAGTACTCCAGAATCTTTCTGGGATACTCTAAAACAACTAGGGCCTATAGGGTTTTCAATGTAACAGACCAAACTGTAGAGGAAACTCCTCATGTGATAATTGGTGATGCTGACAGGTCTTCAAAGCATGATGGTGAATTTCTTGAAGAGAAATTGAAGGATGAAAATGAACAACCCAAAGGACAAACCGATCAGAATCAAGTAAGCTCAACCGAACTAGGTGAGTCCTCAACCAATGTTAGATTCTTGAAAGACCACCCTGAGGATAATATCATAGGAAATTTAATAGATCCCCCTAGGACAAGGTCTCATTTCAAAAGTGTCCAAAATCAAGATTTAATTACTTTAGTTTCTCAAATTGAACCAAAATCAATAGATGAAGCCTTAAACGATGCATCTTGGGTCAATGCCATGTCTGAAGAGTTAGGTCAATTTGATAGAAACAATGTCTGGCAACTTGTTCCAAGACCTGAGAACACTAATGTGATAGGAACCAAATGGGTGTTCAAGAATAAAATGAATGAAGATGGAATTATTTCTAGAAATAAAGCCAGACTAGTAGCCAAGGGCTACTGTCAGGAATTTCGAGTTGACTTCGATGAGTCCTATGCACCTGTTGCTAGGATGGAAGCTATAAGAATATTATTAGCATTTACATGCTCCAAAAATATAAAACTCCAACAAATGGATTTGAAGAGTGCGTTCCTAAATAGAATTATCAAGGAAGAGGTTTTTGTTGAATAGCCCCCTGATTTTCAATTCTCCACTAAACCTGACCAAGTTTTCAGATTGAACAAAGCCCTGTATGGTTTAAAGCAGGCCCCTCGAGCCTGGTATGAGAGATTAACAGAATTTCTGATCAGCAAGGGCTACCAAAGGGGTAAGGTAGATCAAACTCTTTTTACAAAAAGCTTTAAAGAAGATCTCATGATAGTCTAGGTATACGTAGATGACATTGTCTTCAGCTCAACAAGTACTGGTCTATGTGATGAATTTTCAAAATTGATGTCAGCAGAATTTGAAATGAGTTTGGTAGGCGAACTGAAGTATTTTCTTGGCTTGCAAATACAACAGTTGGAGGAAGGATGCTTCATCAACCAGACCAAGTACACATTGGACATTCTCAATAGGTTTAGCATGACCAACTTGAAGCACATTACTACACCAATGGGTACCTGTACCTCATTGGATGCAGATGAGACAGGTAAAGAAGTAGATGCCAAGCTCTACCGAGGTATGATTGGATCTCTACTCTATTTGACAGCTTCAAGACTTGATATACAGTTCAGTGTAAGAATGTGTTGGGTCCCGTAGTGCAGGAACACGGTTCTAGAGGGGGGGTGAATAGAACCCTCTACTAAAATTATATCCAATTAAAACTTTAAACTAGCTCGCAGCGGAATTAGCAAGATTAGCAAGAGTGAGGAATTTAAACTAATTGGAATAGACTAGATTCACTCAATCTCACCGTACTCACTCGAACGGATAATTAGATATGAACAATAAAGCAAACCACCACAACACAAACCACAATGCAAGCCACAATTCACGGAGATTTTTAAGGTGGTTCGGGACCACGACGGGCTCCCTACATCCACCCCTCACCAAACCGGTGAGGCTTCACTGCTGTAAAAATAGCCTAGGGATAAATCACCCCACACACACAGAGCCAAGCTCCAACACACACACGTAGGGCGATGCCTACACAACCACACGGGAGTAGACTCCCAACCACACACAAACACTCGGAGAACCCTTTCTCCGAACACCCACACAAAGTATTCTTTCAGATGTATATGAAACAAAGACAAATATATCCTATGACCCCCCAAACAAACTCTATAGACTGAATCAAAGAAGATAAAGCATGTATGAAGCTCCCCCTTCAAGAAAGACTCCGGCTCTTCTTGGCTCGTTGTCGGATGGCCGCGATTTTGGCGTCCTCGCATTCCTCTCTTTGAGACGCTTCTTTTCTTCTTCTACCACGAGCTCCAAATCTCCATGGAAGTAGATGAAAATCACCTTGCAATAGCTCCACCACGTTTTCCCCCCTTTTCTTTATTGTGCCCCTGGTTTTGATGATGACAACCATGAGATGTGTGTGTGTTGAGTTCAACAGAACTGATGAATTAACCCTTGATTCATTAACGCATGTATCTACTTTACTCTTGAATGCAAGGAAGAAACAAGGTCTACGCAGGATGCTCAAGGCGTCCACGCAGCGGTTTGCATATAAGGACAGCGTCTACGCAGGATGCTAATTGCGTCTACGCATAAGTTCAAGAGGCAGAAGCATCAATCACTGGCATAGCTCAGTGCGTCAACGCCACAACATGTAAGCGTCGACGCATCTGCTCTTGGTGGAGATAATAGAGAGTTCGGGGTCAGTCCAGTGAGTTGACGCAGGCACCCTATGCGTCAACGCATCTGGCTTATGTACAAAAATGGTCTGTGGGTAGTTCAAGGCTGCGTCAACCTCTTAGTCACAATGAGTTGACGCCATCTGAATTTCATCAAGAGATGATTGGGTGGACCCCAACCGTAAGTGGCGTTAGATGCCACATCATCTAAAAGAGCATGCGCTCTCCTTTTTCCTGGCAATTCTAGAAGCCTCTATCGAGAACAATCATAAGGCTAACCAGAAAATCTGGTTGGGGCCCACAAGAGGAATATTCACGTGAATCAAAAGAGCGTGGGAGATAAAAATTGGTGAATAGTAGAAAAAAATGGTAGCAGAGAAGTAGCTCTCGAGAAGAATGACCAAGATCATCATCTTCCTCCTGGCGTGCTGTTGCATCCACTGAAGATCAGAGGAAGCCCAATGGCAGTTGATCATCGTAAGACTATCTACCATCCAGAAGGAGAAAGCCAGCTGATCGACGAAGCCTTTTCTCTCCGATCTCTATGTTTGAGATTCGAGAATCAACACCATCATATATCTGAAGCTCTTTCTTTCAATTTGTTTTGGTGGCTTCGTTTCTTGTTGTTCATTTTAGTTTGAATTCTATTACGGCTATTCTCCCTCATAGTGGTGATTGTAGAGGGAGGTTTCTTGATCAAGCGGGGTGTGCTTGGATCAAGGGGTTTGGGTGTGTATGCCCTCAAGCTGTTTGTCAGCGGGTAATTGATTGAGAGGATGTGTTCCTCTTGTTAACCAAGCTGTAGTGGTCAGCATTGTCGAGGGGATTGTTCCTCGGTTTAGCAAAGCTGTAAGGCTCAGTAGGGATCCTCACTGATCTAGTGAGGGGTGGACGTAGGTCTCCACAGGGAGACCAAACCACCATAAAAATCTGTGTTCTCTTGTGGTTTGCTGTCTCTTGCAATATCTGTGTGTCGCTAGGTGATTGATTAGGTTCGATCTCCACACCTTCTGTTTACTAAATTTTGAACTAGTATTCTGCTACTTAAAAGTTGATTGTGATTTTCGCAAAAGATTTCAAAGGGTCAACCTATTCACCCCCTCCCCCTCTAGTTTGACCATCCACTTAATCCAACACGTGGTATCAAAGCTTGGCTCTCTTGTCAAGGGTCTCACAACCCAGAGAGATTTAGTGGAATGGAAAACATGGCCTGAAGGGTATGCAGTGAATAGGCCACCATTCTTTGATGGCACTAACTATGCTTACTGGAAAAATCGGATGCAGGTATTCCTGAGATCTCAGGACCATGAGATTTGGAGAGTCGTGAGCAAAGGACCCTATCAGTTAGAAGGAGATGAAGAACTATGGGTAAAAGAGCATATTCGGAAGTCCAACATCAATTGGCAAGCTATGAATATCATGCAATGCTCATTGCATCCTAAGGAGTTTTCACGAGTGTCCTCATGTGCCAGTGCCAAGGAAATGTGGGACAGACTTGAAGTCATCTATGACGGTACGTCAGAGGTAAGAGAGACAAAAGCTAATATGTTAATTTCTGAGTATGAAGCTTTTAGAATGAAGCCAGAGGAAAATATATTTGAAATGTATGCTAGGCTAACTCTATCAGTGAATGGTCTTAAAGGTCTGGGAAAGGTTTATAGTGATTATGAACTGGTCAGGAAAATTCTTAGATCCCTAACTCCAATTTGGCACACCAAGGCCACGGTTGTTGAGGAATCTAGGAACCTTCCTACCACTACCCCTGATGAGCTCATTGGATCACTGACGGCTTACGAGCTGAATTTCAAAAGAACTGATGAGGATGTGAAAAAGAAGAAGCCACTTGCATTGAAGGCTGGTCCTAGCAGCAAGGAGAGTTTAGATGACAGTCAGTCATCTACCTCAGATGATGACTCAGGTGAGATAGCAATGCTCATCAGGAAATTTAAGAAGTTTCTAAGGAAGGAAGGTAAATTTATGAGGAACAGTAGACCACATGTAAGAAAGAGTTCAAAATTCAAATCAGAGAATTCTAAGAAATCTGACAAGGTTGTTTGTTACAAATGTAGGAAACAAGGTCATATCAAATATGAATGTCCAGAGAATGTGAAGAAAGTCCAACCAAAATGGAAGAACAAGAAGCCAAAGGCTATGATGAGTACTTGAAGTGACGAGGAGAAAGATGAAGATGAAGAAGAGAGTACCTCTGAAGAAGAAAGTGATGTTAAGCTATGCTTTATGGCTAAGGGAGATGATCAGGATGAGGTAACCTCCTCTTTTGAAAACTTTTCTTGCAATGATTGGGAAGAAGCATTTAATGAATTGCTAGATAAGTATGATTATGTAATAAAAAGAAAATAAATCACTGAAGAAGAAGAAAAATTTGACTAGTCAAGATAATTCCTTGAATGAGAAAATCATGTGCTTAGAAGATGAAATTACTCATCTAAGAGAGTCTCTTGCTGAAAGTGATCTGTGTAAAGATCAATTGATAGAGATGAAAAGAGAAAATGAACTTTTACTGAAAGTGCATGATGACCTGAAACTCAGAATGCAAAAAATGGAGAGTGATGTAAAAATTGCTGAAGAAAAATATGAAGCCATTCAAGGAGTAAATCTAGAACTCCAAGAAAACTTGAAGAGACTGGAAGATGAAAACTTAAATAAACAAGCCTCCCTTGAGAAATTTACACAAGGCAAAAATAACCTAGAAGCTGTTATGGGAATGAAAAGTAATTTTGGAAAAGAAGGACTTGGATATAATCCAACTAAAACGAAGAATCTAGGGATAAGACTGATAACCTTTGTTCCAAAACAGGGCACATCTGAGCAAAACCCAATGGCTGCAGTGAAGCCACATGGGAAAAATCAAGAAGAAAAGGGCAAAGACAAAATTAATGCTACCTTGAATACCAATCACCACACAAATATGCCTAAGTCTAGAAGTAAAACCTCAAATCAACCCATGGACCCTAGTACATCAACCCAGCATCAAGCTTATGGAAATTCAAGGAGTCATTGGATTGGCACAAGATAGCCGCGTCAACGCACTGGCCATCCTGCGTCTACTCAACCTATGTCTAAGGGCTTCTACAGAAATAAGGCTAAAACAAACCACTGGCCGCGTCAACGCAATGTCTATACTGCGTCAACGCACCTGGCATACCAGAACCCATATGACATGGGTGTTGTGCCCCTTGTGCTTTGATGATAATGTGGTGTTTTAATGATAGCAACATGAATGAGTCACCATATTGTTTTGCTAAGAACAACACATTGAGTCTCCACATAAGAATGCATGAGTGTGCTATGTCTGATATATTCTGTGGAGAATGCATGAGTGTGCTTTGTCTGATCTATTCATTGCTATAGTCTTTGTGTTTAGCATACACTGCATCAGTGCAATATCTTTGTGTTTAGCATACACTGCATCAGTGCAATAACAGTTGCTGCATGCGCCTCTTAAGAAGTCTATACATTGCACTGTCTCACTTAGCGTCAATGCATAAGTCTACACATCCCTCCATAGCAAGTATGCACATCGGCTACACAGCACACACAGGTCTACACATTGCACACACACACAAGTCTACACACTGTATTGCTCGCACAGGCAATGTCTATACTTCGTGTTGCAAGCACGCATTCAAGTCTGTACAGCTGGTGAGGTCCGTCTCACTCAGCGTCTCAAGTAGACTTGAAGTCTGTACATCATCCGTCTCACTCAGCATCTAAAGTGGACTTGAAGTCTGTACATCATTCATCGTCTCAACTAGCGTCTCATGACTTGAAGTCCATACATTGCCTTTCTTAATGCTAAGTCTATACACTGCAGCATGCATTGTCTCCAAGTCTGTACAACGTCCAGCGTCTCATGCAGCGTCTTATTCCAAGTCCATACATTGTCTGTCAGTATTTAGAAGTCTATACATCCACCATCTCAGTTGAGAGTTGAAGTATGTACATCCACCGTCTCACTTGAGCTTCAAAGTCTATACACTTAGCGTCTCATGCATATGCAAAGTCTATACATCGCTGCTTTAGCCAAGTCTATACATCGACACTTGTTCATGCATGTTAGCAAGTCTATACATTCTTATGTCTCACTTAGAGTCTATACATTGCAGCTGAGTTGAAGTCTGTACAGCTCTTGCTTTGCCAAAGTCTATACATTGTGAACTCTCAAGTCTGTACAGACCTTGCTTTGCTCAAGTCTGTACATCGTCCAGTTGTCTTTGGCAAGTCTATACATCGTGAAAGTCTATACATTCCTCATTGCCTTGCTTCATGCTTCAAGTCTGCACATTCCTTTCTCAAGTCTGTACATTGCATCGGTTGTTCATGCATTATCTCTAAAGTCTGTACATTGCATTGCATGAAGTCTGCACATTCCACGCTAGCGAAGTCTGTCTAAGTCTATACATTGCTTCTTCATGCATTGCACGAAGTCTGCACATTGTGTGCTGCATGCTCACCAAGTCTATACGCTGGCTAGTCTGCACAAGTCTGCAAGTCTATACATTGGCTGATGAATGCTCTTCAAGTCTACACATTGCAGCTTGTGGTTCATTCGTCTAAGTCTGTACAGCCTGTTCCTCATATAAGTCTGTACATGCATTAACTGTGAGCATGGCATAGTCTGTACATTATCTTTGCTGCACGCATGACTAAGTCTATACATTGTGCATTGCTCAAAGCAGAGTCTGCACACTCATTGTCAGCAAGTCTGTAGATTGCTTCATGCATTGCATGAAGTCTGCACATTGCACGCAGAGTCTGCACACAATGCATTAGCAAGTCTATACAACGTCTGCATAGTGAACATGAGGTCTGTACAATGGTCGACGGCATGTTAGTGCATTCAGTTCTGTTGTGCATACTTCACCTTGTGCACACTTCAGCAAGTCTATACAACGTCTACACATCATGCATTCAGGCTTAAGTGTTAAGCATAGAATGTCTGTATAGCCTATGCATCCTTTTGATTCAATGTCTACACATTGCATGTTAGCATGCTCGCACACACTAAGTCCATACATTACACAAAGTCTGTACAGCCATGCACTGCTTCGCTTGCATAAGTGAAGTCTGTACATGCCTCAGTGTTGCATTCACTAAGTCTGTACACACCTTAGCTTTGCATTCACAACGTGAAGTCTGTACATGCTTTGTCTTCGCATTGCAAAGTCTACACACTGCATTGCCTTCATAAAGTCTGTACAAGCTGTTAGACTTAAACTGATATTCCTTTCGTCTGTCTGACAGGGACTCTTTGCTAAGCTTAATGAAGGCACGTGATTCGAGGTTGGCACCTGGCACGTGATCCGAGGCTGGAAGGGTTGACAGGATGCTGCCACGTGGTCTGAGACTTCTGGGCGGGAAATGTGGAAGACACACGCCCTATCTGCTTCCTGCTGCTCTATATATATGAAGCCTCTTCCATTAGAAGGAGGCTGATCGACTGAAGCAGAGGAGAGCCTGCACGATCTAGTGAGAAAGAAAAGAGAAGCAGAAGAAGCAGAGAAGAGAAAGAAGAGAAAGAGAGAGATAGAGAGCTCGAGCAGAGAAAGAGAGAGAGATAGTGGCTGTCTGGCATTTGGATCAAATCCAAGCCAGAACTGCTCCTTCGAGAGCTATATTTCTTGTGCTTTATTTTCAGCTTTCTGTTGCTGTTTGGTTCCTATTTTTGTTTTCTATTTTATACCTTTCTTCAAGCTGTTAGTCAGCGTTTGCAGAGGTGTTGCCTCTGGACGGGTCAAGCTGTAATCCCCAGCAGTTGCAGTGGTGGATTCCACTGGACAGCAAGCTGTGTTGCTCAGCGGGCGACGTGGATACCTCGGATAGCAAGCTGTGAGGCTCAGCGGGTTATAGGCAAGCTGTGTTGCTCAGCGGGCGATGTGGATACCTCGGATAGCAAGCTGTGAGGCTCAGCGGGTTATAGGCAAGCTGTGATGCCCAGCGGTTCAAGCTATGAGTCAGCAGTAATCCACACTCAGGTTGAGTGTGGGGTGGACGTAGGTCTGGAGGACCGAACCACCTAAAAACTCTTTGTGCAGTGGTTTGATTTCTTCTATGTGAGTTCGCTAGATGAATGGCTAGGAGCGCTCCAAGTGTTTGCTTACAGGTTCAATATATGACTTGATTAGTTCTTCTTAGTTCTTCTTAGTGTTTCTATTCCGCTATTCTGAGCACTAGATTTTTAATTGGGCGAAAGCTTTTAAGGGGAGATTCATTCACCCCCCTCTGAATCGAACGCACCGAACCCAACACTTGGTATCAGAGCGGGTTGCTGTGCATAGGATCTAACAATCCGTAGCAGATCCTGCATTTCTGGTTGGTGCATTGTAGAGTGGGCTTCCTATGTTCTGTGTTTTGTTTCACCAATTTAGTGTCTTGATTTGTTCATCTAACTTCAGTGTATTCATCATATCTCGATGGCTAATCCTCCGATATTCAGAGGTAATAACTTTGATTCTTGGTTAGAAAATTTCCATCGTTATGTAAAATCTACTTATCCAAATCTTTGGAAGGTAATAACTCATGGTCCACACAAATTATCAAAAGATAAATCTAGATGGACTGAGAAGGACAAATTGAAAGACTCTGTCAACACTAGAGCAGTAGTTTTAATAAAAGAATCAATTGACAGACCTCTAATCAATTGCACTTCTTCTTGCAGGTCTGCCAAAGAAATTTTGGAAAAACTAAAGCTAATCAGGAGTCACAGCAAATGCTTGATGGCTGATCGGAGAAATGATGATGATGAAACCTCATCTCAGGTAAGATCTGAATCTGAAGAACTTTCGATTGATGATCTATGGAATATAAATGAGGAACTAAATGATAGATGTGAAAGATTAAAATCTAAGAATAAAAGATTGAAAAAGAAATGTGATCAGATAAATTTGAAAGCTTCCTGTGAAAAATGTCCAAATCTGAAACAATCTTATGATGCATGTATGTTAGATGTTCAGAACTTTAAGGAACAAAATGGTTCTCTAAAACTTGAAAATCAAACATGTTTGGACAAGATATCTGAACTGGAGAATCAGCTTATTAAGATGAAAAATGAGCATCTAAAAGGCATGCAAGAATTGATTGAGATAAATTCTGTAATGGACAAACTGAAGTCTGAAAATGTTGAGGTTCAAAAGCATAATGAAGATCTCAAGGCTAGTCTGAATAAAATCAATAAAGAAGCAATGCATATTTCATCTGTAGAGTCAATCTGCAATATGTGCTCAGCTCTAAGAGAACGCAATGAAGATCTTTTTAGTGAGAATGAATGGTTGAATAAGCAAATTGCCTCGTTTAAAGAGGATCACAAAAATCTGATTATTGAGAAAACTAAAGTGGAAGAAAGAGAAGAGGAACTAATTGAAAAGCTGGAGCTGATGTCTGGAAGAGAAAATTGTAATGAATGAGTCAAGAAGCTGACTGAAGAAAACAAAGAACTGAGGGAACAAAATAAGAAAATGATGATTTTAAATACTATTTTCTCACAGAGGTTTCTGACTGTCGAAAAAGAAAAATCTGCTATTAAGGAAGTTCAACCACAAAAACTTGAGGAGAAAAACACTGAACTGAAAGCTGAAGTTAAAAAGTTAAAGTTGTTAAATACTGGCTTATCTGAAACACTTCTCACCTTAAAAAGGGGAAAGTTCACTTGTGATGGAGAATCACAAATGTTGAACAGTCTAGAACAAGAAATTGAGAAGTATAAAATTGCAAACAAAGTTCTAAGGGAATGTGTTAATTGCAGTGAACAGGAGATAGCCAGTTATGAACTTCACATTGCTAGCTTGGAAAATAAAATTCATGATCTGGAAAATTCAGCAATTGAGTCTACTAAAATAAATAGAAAAATGACATCTGTCATGAAAAGTGAGGACACGAATTCAAAAAGGGGGACAAGCTGTAGTTCTGATGTTAAAGAAACTACTAGAAACCAGCTATACACTACCTTTGTGCAAAGCTCTGATGTAGCTGGTACCTCAAGTCAATCCCCAAAACAAAACAAAAATCTGAAATCACCTCCATCATCTGTCTTTCAATTTAAGGCACAGAAAGTTGAAAAACCAACAAGAATTGTAAACAAAGTTAAACAATTGAACAAGAATGGAAAGAAAGATGGGGTTAAAAATGTCCCTACTTGTGTCATGAAATCAGTTAGCTCGGCTGAATTTGATGGGTCAATGCAAAATGCTCATGCCTCATGTACTCATTCGCATGCATCTAGGAATTCATTTGATAGAAACCATGCCCCTAGGAAATCTAATGCTTCTTGCTATTACTGTGGTAAGTATGGTCATATCATGGATGCATGTTCCATCATGAAACAAGATGATAAACTGCATGCTATATCTTCTGATCATCATGGGTACGACAGAAACAAACTTAAGTTTAACCAGTACATCACATGCTTCAATTACAACAAGCCAGGTCATAAGGCTGTTGAGTGTTGGTCAGAGAATTACAGGAATAATTCTGGATCTAGAAGTAAGCATGTTAGGTGCTTTGAATGTGGGAAATATGGTCATGCAGTCAAGGACTGCTGGCATGTTCAGGGAAATCATATTAACTTCAAATCTACTGAATTCCCCAGAACAAAAAAGTGTGATTTTTCATGTTATAACTGTGGCAAGTCAGGTCACAAGTATGCTGAATGTTGGTCATCTGGTAATAAGAAATAAAATGTTCATGTAAATAACAGAACATTTAATGCTCGGTCTCATAGGTCTCATGTTGCTTTTGGTATGCACCATAGGACCAGAAAATCTGCTGTTTCATGTAGATATTGTGAAATTTTGGTCATTTCATGAATAATTATTACCTGATGGAATATGATAATGATGTTGCTAAAAGATTGTTTAGAATACCTGTTAGGGCTAATACAGGACCCAAGGCGGCTTGGGTTCCTGCAGATCAAAATGATTGTTTTGCTGCAGGTGTGCCTTTGAAGCTGATGAATAAGAGGGGTAAATAAACCAAGGCACTCAAATGGGAATCCCAGGATCCTACATTTCAGGTTAGTTATGAACACTTTGCTTAAATTCCATTATATGAAATTGTGAACTTGAAATGATTGCATATCATGTTGATTTGTTGATGTTAAACTGAAACTGTCTGAAATGTGAATTGCACAATCATGTTTATGGTAATTTTCTTCTGTCTAATTTGCATGAATCATATCTGAATGTAAAATTTGATATCATGTGATGTGCTTTCAATACATTTCATGCATATAGTCAGGGGGAGTCCAACTGTTTTTGATCAATGCATAACATAATAATCTGTCTGTGCTAAATTGATTTATCTTGAAAAGTTGATTTCTCTCGCATGATGCTCTCTGAATAAAGAATGCTCTGATGTTTGAATAATCATCTTGCATAAATTGCATAAATTCAGGGGGAGTTTGTTGAGTCTTAAGTGTGTCACTGCATATAGACAGGGGGAGCATTATAATATTTTTGACACTGTTTGAAATTCTCACTGTCTACACTCTTTCAAATCATCAATTGACTATTTTGAATTCATACTTTCTTGAATCTGAGAATTTGGCTGCTAATCCTCAATCTATTGAAGGAGAGTTTCATTTTGTCTGACTGAAATTCAATCTCTGCTATTGGCTTTAAACTTTTATTCTCTCTTGCTGATTGACTCTTCCACCAGCTTATACTCATCTTTCATATATCTCTTAGCTGGTGTGACTAATTTGGTTCTACTGTTGATTAGTTGGTCAGCTAAATTTATTGATTTGATCTTAGGAACTTAAGCTGCATGTCATGCATTTCAGTCTGAGAACTGTGTAGAAATTCCTATCATATAGGTTTAAGAATTACCACTGAATCAGACTGATATAAAATTAATGTATTCTCATATTTGTAATTAAATGAATTGAAATTATCTGAATAATGAGCTTTAATAAATTTTAACCATCTGTGTCATAAAAACCTTAGACTCACTCATCAGAAATCTAAAATTTGAAATCAGGGCTACTTTTGTTAAGATGCATAGAGTGAGTATTGTTGTTAAACATTAACTTTGAAAAATTTGACAGGAAATAAAATCAGTGAGTATTGAAATGACTTTGTTCACTGAGAAACTGGGTTTTCCATCAAAGAAATGGAGTGAACCCAAGTCATGAAGTGTCATAGTCACTTAAAATGAAAATTCATTGAGAATCTGACAGAGCAATGGCATATCTGTGTTGAGTAACTGGGGAGTCTGGCCTCTGATCAAGGCGTCTTCTCATGTAAAAAGATACTTATATTGCTAACTCTGTTCTCGAAGTTGAGAGGCAATGACAGTTATCACACTGAGTAACTGGGTCACTTCACCTGAGACGTGTTGTGCCTCATGTAAAAAGGTGTTGATCAACCTAAATTGCTCAGGAAAAATAAAATGTGCTTCAAATGAAAATATTTTGAAAATTCTGTCAACTCATGCTCTTAGAAAAGTGTTTAACCTCAGTACTAATCTGTGTATTTTTGAAAGGAGCTATTGAGATCATATGTGTAAGATAAAGATGATTATTTTTGAGTGTTATCTGACTAATTGGTTCACATTTATTAAAACTTGGATTCAGATATGAGTATTGAGTTTAATTTGACAAATTTGGTATACATCATAATTAAATCAGATTGGTTAAGTTGCCACTTCATAACCCTTTACGATAGAAGAGTCTATACTTCTTAAGACTTATTGAAGTGGTGCAAGCATTAAAATCCCTCATGATCAGATTCATTCATGATCAACAGTAACTGTATTGACAAATCCTCTCTTATCAGTTGACTGATTACATCTGCATTTTTTTAACCATACAAATGTGAGATGCCACTCCCATTATTACCTTGTTCACTTGCAGCCTTCTGAACTTCAGAATCCTTATGGTGGTGGATTTCAGATTGCTTCCTGAGATGTACTCCTCTCCACACTGTTGGAATCTTCCATCTTGTTATGCAACCAGTTATGGTTCTGTGGATTTTCCACCTTTTTCATTCTGTTTAGGGGGAGTTATGGGTCATCTGCTTTTATGGGGAGAGTAGTCAATCATGCATGTTGATAGGGGGAGAGCTGTTTTATTGTCATAAGGGGGAACTCCATTTCAGTGAACCTTGTTTCATTCTGTCTATTTGTGTGCTGAATTTTATCTCTCAAACCATCTCCTTTTTGCTTATGTCAAAGGGGGAGAGTAGTTTGACGAGTCAGTGTGACTCATTATGTTGCCATCATCAAAAAGGGGGAGATTGTTGTGCCCCTTGTGCTTTGATGATAATGTGGTGTTTTAATAATAGCAACTTGAATGAGTCACCATATTGTTTTGCTAAGAACAACACATTGAGTCTCCAGATAAGAATGCATGAGTGTGCTATGTGTAGCAACCCTGATAAAATATTAATAATAATAAAGATTTTAAAAATAAATCAAATAATTAGATAAATAAAATAATATAAAATAACGCCTCGGATAAAGGCGCTATTTAAATTATAAACGCCTCTAGTTAAGGCGTGACTCAAGAAGTGACGCCCTCACCACACGTCGTCAAATTCCAACGTCAAAAAGGGTAAGGCCAAGAAACGCCCCTATCTTGGGCGTGTTTTAAAACAAAGAACGCCTTCATACCAGGCGCTTCTTAAGAAACGACCTGCACCAGGTCGTCAATTCAGGAATCGACGCCCTGACCAAAGTCGTTAATTCCATTTGTGAACCGTTCGAACCGGGAGCTTATCCAGGGAAGGATTATGTTAATCTAGTAAGTGTTACTAGGGCAAGGACTCTATTAGGGATATATTACCCTCACACAATCACCAACTCTAATAGGATTTCCAAAATCCTATAAATAAGCCTGTTCGATCCAACCCTAAACCTATTTGATCAATCGTCTGCTACGGTAAGTTGAAGAACAGTGAGTTTTTCTGATAATTCTCCTCCATGATGCATGAAGAATATTAATTATTCTTCTTCTCCTATTAACAGGTTAAGAGGCTCTGACGTTTTGAGGAACAAGAGTTCTTCATCCGTGTGTAAGTACCCCTTCCTCTACCTACAGTCCATGGATTTCAAGAAAACTAATATCTTCAATCTATCCTCTATAGATTTCATCCATCTTCCTGCCTTTTGCTGCTGCTATTAAGTCGTGGGATTACTGTTAGAAGCTTCAGGGTAATCTTAGCAAAATTCTTCACGATTCTTCTGGAGTCTTCTTCCAGATCATCAATTAAGGTAGGTTTTCTCAAGTTATGGTAGCCCAAACAAAATTAATGCAAGATATACATATATATAAGCATGACATGCATATGGTTTATTATAGTTTTAATACGTTTCTGCAATATTTTGAAAGAGACGCCCCTGTCAAGGGCGCTAATTCACATGAAACGACCCTTCCGAGGTCGTCAATTTAATATTTGACGCCCTGTACCCAGGCGTTAATTTCAGTTAATCATTAATTAACCATGTTAAGAACTGATTCTATATGAAATCATGATTTACATTAATGCATGATCCCATATCTCCCAATCCATTGATTTTACTGTCATGACTGTTCGTTCATGGTATATTCTCCCCCATGAAATTCCTGCATGCTGAAATTATTACTGCCCTTAAAATTTCCTGCAGAAACTTTAAGTAACGACCTGGACCAAGTCGTTTTCCACATGTTAACGCCCCACCATAGGGCGTAAATTGAAAAGAAACGCCCCTTCCTAGGGCGCGTATATGTTAAAAATTCTGAAAATATATATTCTGTAAAAATTGAATTAATGAGGAACGCCCCTTCCCAGGGCGTGTTTTGGATAAATCCTGAAAAATATTTATATTCTGTCAAATATGTAAATAATAAGACGCCTGCTTCTGCAGTCGTCAAATCTTGAAGAAACGACCCTGACCAGGGCGCGTTTTAGATAAATTAATGAAATATTGAAATTCGAAACATATGTAAACGCCCTTCTGTTAGGCGTTAATTACTTGATAAACGACTCTGCTTAAGTCGTTATTTTACTATAAAACTGATTTTCCACTATTTCTGTTAACCGATGGTTTCATATGTTATATAATATATATATCGGCACTATTCTCCACTCCGTGAGTATAGTCCCATGTTTCATGTTGTTTTATCGATCACATTCAATTCTCATTGACATACAAGCTCTCCATTGGACATTCCGTTCCTTTGGACTAGCGAGTTAGTCATAGAGACCTCCATAAGACTCCTCGTACCTTGGATTCCCTCAAGGTCGACTGAGCTGGTTGTACCCTAAAAACCTATTACACGATCTTTGCCATGTCAATCTAAAGAAACATGGTATACCGGCCCTTATGATTATACAAAGAGTATATCATAAGAAATTCTTAATGGGATGATGATATCATGCCATATCATGTCATTCTTGTAAACCTCAATTCTATGATAAGAATGAGGGTATCTTACCTTTGATATACTGTTCATGTGGACCTCAATTCTACATAAAGAATGTCCATATTGATTTGTCATGGTACCCAAGTTAAGGGAACCATATTCTACCTAGTTTTATCGATATCGTGATTATACCGTTATTATCGCCATTCTATGTCCTTTGTCATATTTTTGGACTCTATTCTGTCAAAGTTGTCATACATGTTTACAAGCTTGATTATTGAAATTCAAAAATTGGCTATATATATAAGAGTGGATGTCAAAACACATGATAAATGCCTGCGCATATAGGGCCCGATCTGGTCCTGGGAGGAGCACCCGAAAGTACTTGTGCCCATGGAAGTTAAAATGATAAGGTATCTGGCATTATACCGAGTACTTTACTTTCTAGGTTGGACATTCCACATAAATCTTGTGCTTGAAATCGTACTTGACTTGACATGAAATGCGTGGCCCGAAAAAGGGTAATTTACTTGCTTGATACATGATAGCCAAAGTTCTTGACATGACTTGTTAAATGTACTCGCTTGAATATCTCAAATGTCTTGTTATCTTGTTGAAAGTTCATGATTAGTCCGTCTTAATTCCTTGATATTACATTTTCTCTATCTTGTCGTTTTAAGCGAGCATGCATAGCTTTATTGCATTCATGAAAATGTAATTACTTAAACCCCCTGCTAGTACTTGAGATATAATTTCCTACTGAGCGTTCGCTCATTCCGTTTGTCCCTTTTTACTTTTCAGGTAAGTCCGACGACGATGAAAGTCAATCGGATGGGGAAAGTCCCGAGTGAAAAAGCTAGAGCTTGTCCAAGTGTCATCTAGTCTTTTTCCTATTTTCTTGAGTCAACTATGTACTTTTCTTTTTATTAAACAGAGTATTGGATTTGTAATAGTCTATTATAAAGGAATAAAGGATTGAGTTATCTTTACTTTTGCACATCTCTGTCTTTGTGTCGAATACACGACCACTCTGATTGACATGATTGATATAAACTCGTCACGCGTCTCCGGGTATCTTCCGCGCTCGGGGCGTGACAGTTTTTGTGGTATCAGAGCCTAAGGTATTCAGTTCCTAGGAAAAACCCAAGTCCAAGGATAAGTTGAACGTTTAACCAAGTGAGATTGGGCAGAACCAAGGGTTAAGAGTCAATGAGTCTTTTAATAAGATCACAGTGATATAATACTAACGTAGCTATTGTAATTGTAGGATAATGGCTGCCGAACGTGCCCAATGGTGTAACATGCAGCGTACCCTCCAAGGGATGACTCAAGTGCTACAACAGGTAGCACAAGGTGGTGCTCCACGAGCTGGAAGCTTACACCAAGCATTTAAGAGTATGAATCCCCCGAAGTTCATAGGATCGACCGATCCGGACGATGCCGAGCATTGGGTTCGGGAAACCGAACGCATATTCCGTGTCATGCAATGCACGGATCAGGACAAAGTTCTATTAGCTACATTCCAGTTAGAGAAAGATGCTAGATGCTGGTGGGAGTCTATTGAAGCAACCATCGATCCTACTCAAGTAACATGGGAAGAATTTGTGGAATACTTCAATGCTAAATATTTCTCGGACCGAGTCCAAGAAAAGAAGGCTGCAGAATTCGCTGCATTAAAGCAACGATCTTTATCATTAGCAGATTATGAAGCTCAGTTCTCCAGGTTGTCTAGATATGCTAAGCATCTTATTAGCACGGAGAAGATGAAAGCCCGTAGATTTCTTAATGGGCTTAGGCCCCACTATATTACTCAACTGGCGCCTATGGACATCCAAGTTTATTCTGAAATAGTGCGCCGAGCTCCATTACTTGAAGATGCCACGGAACTATCTGATAGGATCCGTGGAAAAGACAAGAAGGAGCGAGTCACAGGTTCGGGTTCTTTCAAACCCAACTTTAAGAAGAGGCCCAATAATGGAGGTTCATCCTCTCAAGATTCCAAGTTCAAGAAATCCAAGCCCTTCTCTATCACCACTACCCCTTAAAATGTAGTGTGTAAACATTGTGACAAGGCTGGTCACAAGACAGAAGAATGCTGGAGGAAGTTAGGAGCATGTCTCCGTTGTGGAAGCCGTGAGCATCGGATTCCCGACTGTCCGTTACTTAATGACCAAGCCGGAGACGGTAAGCACCCGGTGACAAAGAACGCTCGACTTCATGCAATAAAGGAGACCGAGCAAGAGGAAGGTGGACTGGTAGAAGGTACATTAACAGTTTGTTCCAAAAGTGCTTATGTCTTATTTGATACGGGTGCATCGCATTCCATTATTTCTAAGAAGTTTGCCGACCCGTTACCGTTAGAACCAGAATGGATAAAAATAGTTCTAACTACTCCTCTTGGAAGTGAAAATGATATTACTCATCACTGCCAAAACTGTGAGGTAATGGTTCAAGGTAGGAATTTACCTCTAGATCTCATATGCCTCGATCTAAAGGAGTATGATGTTATACTGGGAGCGGACTGGTTATCCAAATACCAGGCAACAGTTGATTGCCGCAATAGCCAAATTGCTTTCAAAGATTTTCCAGAATTTATCTTTACTCGCCCCAAGAGTCGGAGCAATTCCCCTCTTATTTCGGCCCTCCGAGCTAGCAAGCTCATCAGGAAAGGATGTACATCTTTCCTTGCCTTTGTCACAATTAAAGAAGCTAAGGAAACCAAGCTAGAAGACATTCCAGTAGTGCAGGAATTCACGGACGTGTTTCCGGAAGAGTTGCCGGGATTACCCCCTCAAAGGGATGTGGCCTTCACCATTGACTTAGTCCCTGGTGCTGGTCCTGTTTCAAGGGCACCCTATAGGATGTCACCTACTGAACTCAAAGAGTTGAAGGAACAATTGATGGAATTAATTCGAAAAGGGTTTATTAGACCAAGTACTTCCCCGTGGGGAGCACCGGTATTATTTGTAAAGAAAAAGGATGGATCCATGAGACTATGCATCGACTATCGACAGTTGAATCATCTCACTATCAAGAATAAGTATCCACTGTCGAGGATCGATGAATTATTTGATCAGATTTCAGGATCCAAATATTTTTCGAAGATTGACCTCAGATCAGGATATCATCAGTTAAGGATCAAAGATGATGACATTCATAAGACCGCGTTCAGAAGCCTATGAAGATCTTAGACCGTGAAATACGTGCTCTAAGGAATAAGGTTATTCCCATGCTTAAGGTACAATGGAATAAGAATACTGAACACGAAGCGACATGGGAGACCGAGGAATCTATGAAGAAACGATTTCCCGAGTTGTTCTAAGAGGTATATACTCTACACTCTCCGCGTGTATACATAATATGCAATTGAATTTGGGGACCAAATTCTTTTTAAGTGGGGGAGGGTGTAGCAACCCTGATAAAATATTAATAATAATAAAGATTTTAAAAATAAATCAAATAATTAGATAAATAAAATAATATAAAATAACGCCTCGGATAAAGGCGCTATTTAAATTATAAACGCCTCTAGTTAAGCCGTGACTCAAGAAGTGACGCCCTCACCACACGTCGTCAAATTCCAACGTCAAAAAGGGTAAGGCCAAGAAACGCCCCTATCTTGGGCGTGTTTTAAAACAAAGAACGCCTTCATACCAGGCCCTTCTTAAGAAACGACTTACACCAGGTCGTCAATTCAGGAATCGACGCCCTGAC
Source organism: Amorphophallus konjac (assembly GCA_022559845.1). NCBI lineage: Eukaryota > Viridiplantae > Streptophyta > Magnoliopsida > Alismatales > Araceae > Amorphophallus > Amorphophallus konjac. The sequence goes on from CM040123.1 coordinate 363,227,950, forward strand.
CAAAGTCGTTAATTCCATTCGTGAACCGTTCGAACCGGGAGCTTATCCAGGGAAGGATTATGTTAATCTAGTAAGTGTTACTAGGGCAAGGACTCTATTAGGGATATATTACCCTCACACAATCACTAACTCTAATAGGATTTCCAAAATCCTATAAATAAGCCTGTTCGATCCAACCCTAAACCTATTTGATCAATCGTCTGCTACGGTAAGTTGAAGAATAGTGAGTTTTTCTGATAATTCTCCTCCATGATGCATGAAGAATATTGATTCTTCTTCTTCTCCTATTAACAGGTTAAGAGGCTCTGACGTTTTGAGGAACAAGAGTTCTTCATCCGTGTGTAAGTACCCCTTCCTCTACCTACAGTCTATGGATTTCAAGAAAACTACTATCTTCAATCTATCCTCTGTAGGTTTCATCCATCTTCCTGCCTTTTGCTGCTGCTATTAAGTCGTGGGATTACTGTTAGAAGCTTCAGGGTAATCTTAGCAAAATTCTTCACGATTCTTCTGGAGTCTTCTTCCAGATCATCAATTAAGGTAGGTTTTCTCAAGTTATGGTAGCCCAAATAAAATTAATGCAAGATATACATATATATAAGCATGACATGCATATGGTTTATTATAGTTTTAATACGTTTCTGCAATATTTTGAAAGAGACGCCCCTGTCAAGGGCGCTAATTCACATGAAACGACCCTTCCGAGGTCGTCAATTTAATATTTGACGCCCTGTACCCAGGCGTTAATTTCAGTTAATCATTAATTAACCATGTTAAGAACTGATTCTATATGAAATCATGATTTACATTAATGCATGATCCCATATCTCCCAATCCATTGATTTTACTGTCATGACTGTTCGTTCATGGTATATTCTCCCCCATGAAATTCCTGCATGCTGAAATTATTACTGCCCTTAAAATTTCCTGCAGAAACTTTAAGTAACGACCTGGACCGAGTCGTTTTCCACATGTTAACGCCCCACCATAGGGCGTAAATTGAAAAGAAATGCCCCTTCCTAGGGCGCGTATATGTTAAAAATTTTGAAAATATATATTCTGTAAAAATTGAATTAATGAGTAACGCCCCTTCCCAGGACGTGTTTTGGATAAATCCTGAAAATTATTTATATTCTGTCAAATATGTAAATAATAAGACGCCTGCTTCTGCAGTCGTCAAATCTTGAAGAAACGACCCTGACCAGGGCGCGTTTTAGATAAATTAATGAAATATTGAAATTCGAAACATATGTAAACGCCCTTCTGTTAGGCGTTAATTACTTGATAAACGACTCTGCTTAAGTCGTTATTTTACTATAAAACTGATTTTCCACTGTTTCTGTTAACCGATGGTTTCATATGTTATATAATATATATATCGGCACTATTCTCCACTCCGTGAGTATAGTCCCATGTTTCATGTTGTTTTATCGATCACATTCAATTCTCATTGACATACAAACTCTCCATTGGACATTCCGTTCCTTTGGACTAGCGAGTTAGTAATAGAGACCTCCGTAAGACTCCTCGTACCTTGGATTCCCTCAAGGTCGACTGAGCTGGTTGTACCCTAAAAACCCATTACACGATCTTTGCCATGTCAATCTAAAGAAACATGGTATACCGGCCCTTATGATTATACAAAGAGTATATCATAAGAAATTCTTAATGGGATGATGATATCATGCCATATCATGTCATTCTTGTAAACCTCAATTCTATGATAAGAATGAGGGTATCTTATCTTTGATATACTGTTCATGTGGACCTCAATTCTACATAAAGAATGTCCATATTGATTTGTCATGGTACCCAAGTTAAGGGAACCATATTCTACCTAGTTTTATCGATATCGTGATTATACCGTTATTATCGCCATTCTATGTCCTTTGTCATATTTTTGGACTCTATTCTGTCAAAGTTGTCATACATGTCTACAAGCTTGATTATTGAAATTCAAAAATTGACTATATATATAAGAGTGGATGTCAAAACACATGATAAATGCATGCGCATATAGGGCCCGATCTGGTCCTGGGAGGAGCACCCGAAAGTACTTGTGCCCATAGGAGTTAAAATGATAAGGTATCTGGCATTATACCGAGTACTTTACTTTCTAGATTGGACATTCCACATAAATCTTGTGCTTGAAATCGTACTTGACTTGACATGAAATGCGTGGCCCGAAAAAGGGTAATTTACTTACTTGATACATGATAGCCAAAGTTCTTGACATGACTTGTTAAATGTACTCGCTTGAATATCTCAAATGTCTTGTTATCTTGTTGAAAGTTCATGATTAGTCCGTCTTAATTCCTTGATATTACATTTTCTCTATCTTGTCGTTTTAAGCGAGCATGCATAGCTTTATTGCATTCATGAAAATGTAATTACTTAAACCCCCTGCTAGTACTTGAGATATAATTTCCTACTGAGCGTTCGCTCATTCCGTTTGTCCCTTTTTACTTTTCAGGTAAGTCTGACGATGATGAAAGTCAATCGGATGGGGAAAGTCCCGAGTGAAAGAGCTAGAGCTTGTCCAAGTGTCATCTAGTCTTTTTCCTATTTTCTTGAGTCAACTATGTACTTTTCTTTTTATTAAACAGAGTATTGGATTTGTAATAGTCTATTATAAAGGAATAAAGGATTGGGTTATCTTTACTTTTGCGCATCTCTGTCTTTGTGTCGAATACACGACCACTCTGATTGACATGATTGATATAAACTCGTCACGCGTCTCCGGGTATCTTCCGCGCTCGGGGCGTGACACTATGTCTGATCTGTTCTGTGGAGAATGCATGAGTGTGCTTTGTCTGATCTATTCATTGCTATAGTCTTTGTGTTTAGCATATACTGCATCGGTGCAATATCTTTGTGTTTAGCATACACTGCATCAATGCAATAACAGTTGTTGCATGCGTCTGTTAAGAAGTCTATACATTGCACTGTCTCACTTAGCGTCAATGCATAAGTCTACACATCCCTCCATAGCAAGTATGCACATCGGCTGCACAGCACACACAGATCTACACATTGCACACACACAAAAGTCTACACACTGTATTGCTCACACAGCAATGTCTATAATTCGTGTTGCAAGCACGCATTCAAGTCTGTACAGCTGGTGAGGTCCGTCTCACTCAGCGTCTCAAGTAGACTTGAAGTCTGTACATCGTCCGTCTCACTCAGCATCTAAAGTGGACTTGAAGTCTGTACATCATTCATCGTCTCAACTAGCGTCTCATGACTTGAAGTACATACATTGCCTTGCTTAATGCTAAGTCTATACACTGCAGCATGCATTGTCTCCAAGTCTGTACAGCGTCCAGCGTCTCATGCAGGGTCTTATGCCAAGTCCATACATTGTCCGTCAGCATTTAGAAGTCTATACATCCACTGTCTCAGTTGAGAGTTGAAGTATGTACATCCACCGTCTCACTTGAGCTTCAAAGTCTATACACTTAGCGTCTTATGCATATGCGAAGTCTATACATCGCTGCTTTAGCCAAGTCTATACATCGACACTTGTTTATGCATGTTAGCAAGTCTATACATTCTTCTGTCTCACTTAGAGTCTATACATTGCAGCTGAGTTGAAGTCTGTACAGCCCTTACTTTGCCAAAGTCTATACATTGTGAACTCTCAAGTCTGTACAGACCTTGCTTTGCTCAAGTCTGTACATCGTCCAGTTGTCTTTGGCAAGTCTATACATCGTGAAAGTCTATACATTCCTCATTGCCTTACTTCATGCTTCAAGTCTGCACATTCCTTTCTCAAGTCTATACATTGCATCGGTTGTTCATGCATTATCTCTAAAGTCTGTACATTGCATTGCATGAAGTCTGCACATTCCACGCTAGCAAAGTCTGTCTAAGTCTATACATTGCTTCTTCATGCATTGCACGAAGTCTGCACATTGTGTGCTGCATGCTCACCAAGTCTATACGCTGGCTAGTCTGCACAAGTCTACAAGTCTATACATTGGCTGATGAATGCTCTTCAAGTCTACACATTCCAGCTTGTGGTTCATTTGTCTAAGTCTGTACAGCCTGTTCCTCATACAAGTCTGTACATGCATTAACTGTGAGCATGGCATAGTCTGTACATTATCTTTGCTGCACGCATGACTAAGTCTATACATTGTGCATTGCTCAAAGCAGAGTCTGCACACTCATTGTCAGCAAGTCTGTACATTGCTTCATGCATTGCACGATGTCTGCACATCACACGCAGAGTCTGCACACAATGCATTAGCAAGTCTATACAACGTCTGCATAGTGAACATGAGGTCTGTACAATGGTCGACGGCATGTTAGTGCATTCAGTTCTGTTGTGCATACTTCACCTTGTGCACACTTCAGCAAGTCTATACAACGTCTACACATCATGCATTCAGGCTTAAGTGTTAAGCATAGAATGTCTGTATAGCCTATGCATCCTTTTGATTCAATGTCTACACATTGCATGTTAGCATGCTCGCACACACTAAGTCCATATATTACACAAAGTCTGTATAGCCATGCACTGCTTCGCTTGCATAAGTGAAGTCTGTACATGCCTCAGTGTTGCATTCACTAAGTCTGTACACACCTTAGCTTTGCATTCACAACGTGAAGTCTGTACATGCTTTGTCTTCGCATTGCAAAGTCTACACACTGCATTGCCTTCATAAAGTCTGTACAAGCTGTTAGACTTAAACTGATATTCCTTTCATCTGTCTGACAGGGACTCTTTGCTAAGCTTAATGAAGGCACGTGATCCGAGGTTGGCACCTGGCACGTGATCCGAGGCTGGAAGGGTTGACAGGATGCTGCCACGTGGTCTGAGACTTCTGGGCGGGAAATGTGGAAGACACACGCCCTATCTGCTTCCTGCTGCTCTATATATATGAAGCCTCTTCCATTAGAAGGAGGCTGATCGACTGAAGCAGAGGAGAGCCTGCACGATCTAGTGAGAAAGAAAAGAGAAGCAGAAGAAGCAGAGAAGAGAAAGAAGAGAAAGAGAGAGATAGAGAGCTCGAGCAGAGAAAGAGAGAGAGATAGTGGCTGTCTGGCATTTGGATCAAATCCAAGCCAGAACTGCTCCTTCAATAGCTATATTTCTTGTGCTTTATTTTCAGCTTTCTGTTGCTGTTTGGTTCCTATTTTTGTTTTCTATTTTATACCTTTCTTCAAGCTGTTAGTCAGCGTTTGCAGAGGTGCTGCCTCTAGACGGGTCAAGCTATAATCCCCAGTAGTTGCATTGGTGGATTCCACTGGGCAGCAAGGTGTGTTGCTCAGCGGGCGAGGTGGATACCTCGGACAGCAAGCTGTGAGGCTCAGCGGGTTGTAGGCAAGCTGTGATGCCCAGCGGTTCAAGTTGTGAGTCAGCAGTAATCCACACTCAGGTTGAGTGTGGAGAGGACGTAGGTCTGGAGGATCGAACCACCTAAAAACTCTTTGTGCAGTGGTTTGATTTCTTATATGTGAGTTCGCTAGATGAATGGCTAGGAGCGCTCCAAGTGTTTGCTTACAGGTTCAATAGATGACTTGATTAGTTCTTCTTAGTGTTTCTATTCCGCTGTTCTGAGCACTAGATTTTTAATTGGGCGAAAGCTTTTAAGGGGAGATTCATTCACCCCCCTCTAATCGAACGCACCGAACCCAACAATGGGGTTTGGGTGGATGGGCCAACGCAGCCATACAAGAGGGTCTACGCAGCAAAGCTTCATTCCATCCGGAATTAAATATTCAACTAGAGCTTCTCGTCCTAGGTTCCCCAGTGCTTCTTGGATTCAGAATAATCATTAGAGTGGAAACAAGAATAAAAATTTACACTTCTTTAACAACAGAACTGGTTCAAAGAATTCATTCTGAAGGGTACCTCAACCTAATCAGAAAATTCTCAAACCTATGAACTCCACATCTCAAAAATCTCCAAAACAACAGATATGGATTCCCAAAAGTATGTTGTCTTACTTGACAGGATCATATGGTCTGATGGGACCCAAGTGTATTTGCATTCCAAAATCCCTCGTTTGATGTGAATTGCAGGAGTGCCTTGCAGCTGTACACAACAGATGGTATCTTGACAGCGGCTGCTCAAGGCATATGACGGGCGATAAGGCAAAATTTTGTTTCTTGGTTGAGAAAGAAGGAGGGCATGTCACGTTTGGGGGCAGCAATAAAGGTAAATTATTGGAAAAGGTAAAGTGGGCAAAACTCCCTTGAACTCCATTGATGATGCGCTACTTGTTGAAGGACTAGAATATAATCTTCTTAGTATAAGCCAACTGTGTGACAGGGGACATAAGGTTGTGTTTGATTCTCTTGTATGCACCATTCTTGAAATGCATTTTGAAAATGTTAAGTTTATTGGAAAAAGAATAAACAACATGTACATGGTAGACTTAGATGATCCTGCTCATAATAATCTCTGTCTTGCTGTGAACAAAACTGAGCTGGGTTGGCTATGGCATCGTAGACTAGGACATGCTAGCTATAGTGTCATGCATAAGTTAGCAAAATTCAGCATGGTAAACGGTCTGCCTGATGTCTCATTTAAACAAAATGACAAAGTTTGTGATGCATGCACTCAAGGTAAGCACACTAGGAAGTCATTTAAATCTAGAATAGAAACCCAATCTTCTAGACCTCTTGAACTTATTCACATGGATCTGTTTGGACCCACCAGAACAGCAAGTTTAAGTGGAAATAGATATGGCTTTGTTTTGGTAGATGACTTTTCTAGGTTCACTTGGGTGTTCTTTTTATCTCATAAAAATGATGCATTTGAAGAATTTCAGGCATTCTTCAAGAAAGTTCAGCAGGATGGTAAGTATACTATTTCATCTATCATGTCTGATCATGGAGGAGAGTACGAAAACTCAAAATTTGATGGCTTTTGCAGGGCAAAAGGAATATCACACAGATTCTCATCACCATGAACTCCTGAACAGAATGGAGTGGTGGAAAGAAGAAACAGGACTCTTGTGGAGATGGCTAGAACAATGCTGATCGAAGGACAACTTCCAAGGGAATTCTGGGCTGAGGCGGTAAACACTGCGTGCTACATTGTAAATCGTGCAATGGTAAGACCTCTGTCCAAAAAGACTCCATATGAGTTAATGAAAGGTAAGAAGTCATATATTGCTCATTTCAAAGTTTTTGGGTCAAAATGCTTTGTTCAAAATAATGACAAACGGGACTTGGATAAGTTTGAACCTAAGAGTGAACCAACCATTTTTCTGGGATATTCTAATCACTCTAGGGCCTATAGAGTCCTAAATGTCAAAACTCAAAATGTTGAAGAATCTCCACATATTGTCTTTGATGAAATGAATGTTAGATCTGTAAATGAACAATCTTGCAGGGACAAGGATGATGGGGAGTTCCTTGAAGTAAAGGAAGAACAAGATCTTCAGGAGAAAGAGTCAAGACCAGGTGAGAGTCTAGCAGAATCAAGCAGTCAAGGTAATGCAGATGCTAATGAAGATAACTCTCTAACTAATGTTAGAATGTTAAGAGATCATCCTTTATCAAGCGTTATTGGCAATCTGCATGACCCTACTAGAACTAGATCTCACTTTAGGATAATTGAGAAAATGGATAATTTGGCTCTTGTGTCTCAAATTGAACCTAAAAATGTAATTGAAGCCCTAAAAGATGAATGTTGGATAAATGCAATGCATGAAGAACTAAATCAATTCAAGAGAAACAAAGTGTGGCACCTTGTACCAAGACCCAATGAACATTCAGTAATTGGAACTAAATGGGTTTTCAGAAATAAACAAATTGAAAAATTCAATTGTGATAAGAAATAAAGCAAGACTGGTAGCACAAGGATATAACCAAGAATTCGGCATTGATTTTGAAGAATCCTTTGCTCTAGTAGCTAGATTAGAGGCCATTAGATTATTACTTGCATATGCTTGCTGCCATGGAATAAAACCACAACAAATGGATGTAAAAAGTGCATTTCTTAATGGTCTAATAAAAGAAGAGGTGTATGTTGAACAACCCCCTGGTTTTGAGTGCATAGACTGTCCTAACCATGTTTACAGATTAGACAAAGCTCTCTATGGGCTTAAACATGCACCTCGAGTATGGTACGATAGACTCAGCTCATACCTCACTGAAAAAGGATACTCAATAGGTAAAGTGGACCAAACTTTATTCACCAAGGTAAGAAACAATGACATTGTTCTGGTTCAAATTTACGTTGATGATATAATCTTTGGATCCACTAAACCAAGCATGTGTGAGGAATTTGCACAATTGATGACTACAGAATTTGAAATGAGTCTAATGGGTGAGCTGCAATTTTTTCTAGGTCTTCAAATCACCCAAAGCAAGGAAGGATGCTTTATCAACCAGGCAAAATATATCTCTGAACTATTGAAGAAATATCAAATGGAGAATCTTAAAACAATCAACACTCCCATGAGCACCAACACAATTCTGGATGCAGATCTGAAAGGTAAATCAGTGGATGCAAAGACTTATCGAGGTATGATCAGATCACTCCTCTATCTTACTGCATCTAGGCCAGATATCCAATTTTGTGTATGTATGTGTGCTCATTTTCAATCTGATCCTAGAGAATCCCACTTGAGCTCTGTTAAGTGTATCTTTAGATACCTTGCCAGAACTCGAGATATAGGGATTTGGTATTCTGCATCTTGCGCTCTTGATTTAGTATATTATTCTAATGTAGACTATGCTGGATGCAAACTTGACAGGAAAAGCACTAGTGGCTATTGCCATTTTTTGGGAGGGTGTTTGGTTTTTTGGGCATCCAAGAAACAACACTCAGTGGCACTATCCACTGTAGAGGCAGAATATGTCGCTGCAGGGAGTTGTGGCACTCAAGTGTTATGGATCAAACACCAACTCCAAGATTATCAAACTGATATTGGGTGTGTCCCAATCTTGTGTGATAACACAAGTGCCATTAACCTGGCAAAGAATCCTATTCAGCACTCTAGGACCAAACATATAGAAATTAGGCATCACTTCTTATGAGATGAAGTTATTAAAGGAAGCTTTAAATTGGTTTTTGTTGACTCACAACATCAAGTTGCTGACATTTTTACCAAGCCTCTGAGTAATGAAAGATTTACTTGTCTTAGAAGAGAGCTTGGACTATGTAATCCTCATCTTGTTGCCTAACTTGATAGCTCAGTTTATTCTTTGGAATTTGATTGGTTAACTTTTCCTAGCAATAAATTGATTACATGCCTTGCTTAAATTGAAAGCTCTTAGTTTCTAAATAAGTCATAAATCTAGCGGGAGTTCAGTTTTGGTCATTTTCTCTGTCTTGAAAAACACATGTTAAATAAAAAGCCCATCATGTCAATCACTGCATTTTCATCAAAACTTTTTGTCATGCATGATCTGAGGGGGTGTTTGTACTAGATTTTACTTGCTGAGGAGAGCAAGTTCGCACCTTGAGATTAATGTTTTGTGAACCTGAAGCGTGGCTCACGCAGTTATTTGAATAGACTTATTGGTGAAGAAGTCCGAGTTAACGCAGTAATGAGGCTGGGTCAACGCACTGATTGAAATAATCTGGAAACAGTGTTGGCAGTTCAGCTGATTGGTTGAGTGAGTTAACGCTGTGATGTGGTTGAGTTGACGCTCTGATAAAAATCTCGCGTAAACCGTTCTGGAGTCAACTTGCTCACTTAAGAAGGGTTAACTCAGTACTGGAAATGAGTCAACGCAATCTGGAAATTCTGCCTACTGAGGACATATTTGGTGAGAAGAAGCTGACGCAATGTCTGATGTGCGTCAAAGTCAACTGCTGTGTGAAGTTGTTCTGAAATGGCACTTCCAGTACCTTAGATTGGCTGAAGCCTAGAGTCTTCTCAACTTCTCATCAATTCATTTCTTCCTCACATATTACATCTATTCATTTCTTTAGCTAGTAGTTGAAGAACCCATCAATCTTCAGTATGAGGGCAGGTTCATGAGCTCTGGAATTTGAGTTGATGTCATAGATTCAGGGGGAGTTAAAATGGTAATTCCTTTATGAGATGTTTTGGTCTTCACTGACTGACTCTATGTAATATTAATGGCTGGAGACTTATAAATCTTATGATCCTTGAATGTTAAAAATTCTTGAACGTAAAAGTGCCTTGCATATGGAATAGCTATAGAACTATTTAATAAAACTGTGAACGCATCTACTCTAGAACCATGATGATCAAAAGTAAAGAGACCACTTTGTGTAAAATGAATTTAATATCTGTATTGACCTTAAACTCAGAATAGATTTAATAAGAGCTGAAGGAATAAACCCTGTATATATATCCCTATATATATATATATATGTGTGTGTGTGTGTGTGTGTGTGTGTGTGTGTGTGTGTGTGTGTGTGTGTGTGTGTGTGTGTGTGTGTGTGTGTGTGTGTGTGTAATAAATTGCAGAGCAATGGCCAGTTTTCACTGAGAAACTATCTCCATGCACCAAGGAAGTGCTAAGGAGCATGTCATGATGTGAGCTACTATCTCTGTTCCCAAAGAAAAATAATTCGTTGCAGAGCAATGGTAAATTTTCACTGAGAAACTACCTTCGTGCACCAATGAAGTGCTGAGAGGCATGTCATGATGTGAGTTGTCAACTCTGTTTCATTGGAGCAGAATAGTTAGCTATGCTGAGTAACCGGAGACTCTGGTGTCTGATAAACATGTGTACCCGTGTCAAGATGCTAGCTACACTTGACTGCTAATGAAAATCAAAATTATAAATATTCAATAAAAAGAAAAAAATGACAATATATATATATATATATATATATATATATATATATATATATATGTGGTTGACCTTAAGCTCACATACAATCCTACAGAGTTCATATTCAATACTCGTTAAATTCACTTATATAAGGGTCTCTTGAAATTGAACAATCTAGGGGATAGTTTTGAGAAAGTTCATGGTGTGCAAACAGTTCTATCTTTATTCTATACAAATACTCTTCTTGTTGAAGGGCTTAACTCAAACTCTTAAGATTGTTTTTCTCCACATCATTAAATGAATTAGGGTCTCTTATCATATCTCTCATAAGGGAACTTGAATGTTATCTATTAAAAATCCCTGAATGCAATCTCATCTTTCATATTTCAGTGTCTTTAGAATGCCTCAATACTGTGGTTCATAAGTCAATATTTCCTTCATATTTTTTTTGGTGGCATCGACTCAGTCCTTCAATGCGTCAACGCAGTCGCTTGGTCGCTTTATCAACCTAGTCCGGTTCATCCCGTTGAACCGGCTCTGTCTTTTTGAAACCGAGGGGTCATCTCTTTAATACCCTCAGCGTAAACGCTTCAGCCTCCTCGCCTCTTTCAAAAACCCTGTTGGCTCCTCCCTCTCCGCTTCCCTCATCTTCTTTCCCACGGCACTTCTCTTCCTTGTTGCCGTGTGATTCACCTCCCTACCATGGCTCCTTCGAAAAAAGGGACAAAGGACAAGAAGGGTCTAAAGAGAAGAGATCCCATCTTTGCTGAGGGCAAGATTGAGCCTCGAACCAAATTTCAACTTGCTCAAGAGGAGACGCCATCTCAGTCAGCTCCAAGAACACGGAAAGGAAAAGAGAAGAGCTCACTGGCAAAGAAAAGAAATCTCTCAGAATCAAGGGCAGCGAAGCAGAAGGATACTCACGATGCTCCCGTGGCAGATCCTCTGGAGGAGATACTATCTTCTTCAGCTCCAAGGAAACAGAAAGGAAAAGAGATAGAGCTATCTCTTCGGAAACGCCGTCTCCATCCGAGCCCGCCGACCAAAAAGAGAAAGCTCTCTAAATCAAGGGCAGAGGAGCAGTCTACATCTTTAGCTGCTAATAAGGGGAAGCAAGGTGTAGACAGTTCACATGCAAGGTCTTCTGATCCCTCTCTCACCTTCAATATAGAACAACCTCTGAAAGTCCTTATCCCACGATATATTGTTGATATTGATGTTGAGATGCTTGAGGTTTTTCCGCAGTTATTTCCCACTTTGGATTTTCAGGGTTGGTGGTCTTTTGTCACAAATCATAGAATATATTACCCCACCCTCTTTCGGGAATTTTACCAAAATTTGAAATATGATCCTCACATCCCTAAAATTTCTTCAACAGTAAGAAATGTCCGTTTTGAGTTAACAAATAAACTGTTTGCCAGATCATGGAAAATCCAATGGATGGGGTTCAACTACACATTTTTCATCTTGATGAACATGACGCTTATGCCCTTCTGACTGAACAGCTTAGTGATCCTACTGTTGTCAAGCAGACATATCTATCTAGTCTGAAAGCCAATCGGTTCCCTCCCTTCAACAGACTGCTACATCATATCTGCACATCCATCATTACACCCCAGAGCAGTGGTAGGGAACGAGTTACTGAGATGCAACAATTCTTGATATACTGTATGCTGAAACAGATCAAGATTTCATTGACTGATGTTATCATTCAGACCATGGGTACATGTCTGAAACAGTCTAGGACACTTCCATATGCTGCCCCATTGACTGTAATTTTTAGAAAGGTTGGAGTGAACTTTGGAAATGAAAAGAAACTAAACATTCCCAGAGGGAATAGATACTCCTTATCATACATTCAAAGTTCATGGGATTTAAAGTTGTGAATGGACAACCAGTCAGAGTACTGCCAAGTCAGAAGCATGCCTCTGCCTCTGGGGCACCTGTTGTAGAAATGAGCGAAACAGCACAAGAAAACCCAGCGGCTAGTCCAGCCAGAGTAGACAGACAAGAGGTTAGTCCTGCCAGAATGGACCAACAAGAGGTCTATCCTGTCCAAGCTGATATTGTCATAGATACTGCTCCATCTCTCCCAGCTGTCACTAGAGATATTATGATCATACATGGTCCTTTTCAGGAACCCTCTCCTCGAAGGGAACATGAATCTACCTACTTTCCTGAAGAAGAAATGCCAGATAATGTTCATTATGATGCTGGCATGCATGATCAGACTTCTGGTATCAATCCAACCTTGATTCAATTTCTGGAAATGAAGTTCAAGAACATTGATTTTTCCATAATGCACTTGAGCTCAACCATGGAAATGAGGATTTCCCGTCTTGAGCAGAAATCAGACAGCAGATGGGAACAGTTCAAGAATGACAAATTCAAGTCAGACAAAAAGCTTCATAACTTCATGGAATCCCTCCTTTAGGTTTGTCAGAAAGCTGGGTCAGTAATGCACAATTTGAAAAGCTTGCATCAATAATTTCTGAACAGGCTAAAGGCTATGCAGACATATAACTATGATGTCAAGAAAAACCAGTCCAAGCTGAATTTGAAATTTTCTACCCTAATTGACAAGAACAATGTGTTCAGTGAAAAGGTTCAGACCTTGTTTGAAAAGATTACATCTTTTGGTAAGGACCTTACTAAACTGTTTGAACGATCCACTCTAGTGGGTGATGAGGTTATGGATGTTTTGCATATTCTAAAAGAAAACTTCCCACCCACAATTGAAGATCAGCGTGATGCGTACTGCCCTCCACCAACAGAAGCCTCCTCTTCTACACCTGAATGGGGATCTCAACAGAAAGCTCAAGTGGACTATCTGTTTGAAATTTTTCACAACTGGTTTGATAGTATCACTTCCAAAGTATAGGATTATCATAAGTCTATCCTACAAAGAGATCAGCAATTTTCAGACAGACTAGACAGTTTAGCATCTTCTATGACTCAGCTTCAGCAACAACTGGATACTGTGTCTGTAAACATTCTTCAGTCTCACTCTTCCTCACATGCTCCCCTTCCTAATGATGTCAAAGGGGGAGAGACATGAACTCAAGTTGGAGCCTAGAATTGCATTACATCTGCATTAAATGTGATTGAGTGAAATTTTCCTTCGTTTACATATTTTGTGATATGCTCGAAAGAAATTGTCTGTGAGATTATCCAACTTTTTGTTAGAAGAGTTCTTTTGTTCTTCTTGTTGATGTTATACCTTGGACCTAAATGAAATGAATGACATGAACTTGTGTTCTGGTCTCTGAAGTGAATTCCTTGTTTGATCTAAACAATACATTTTTATGTAGATGCAATGGCATACACCTCATAGTTGCCATCATCAAAAAGGGGGAGATTGTTGTGCCCCTAGTTTTGATGATGACAACCATGAGATGTGTGTGTGTTGAGTTCAACAGAACTGATGAATTAACCCTTGATTCATTAACGCATGTATCTACTTTACTCTTGAATGCAAGGAAGAAACAAGGTCTACGCAGGATGCTCAAGGCGTCCACGCAGCGGTTTGCATAAAAGGGCAGCGTCTACGCAGGATGCTAATTGCGTCTACGCATTAGTTCAAGAGGCAGAAGCATCAATCACTGGCATAGCTCAATGTGTCAACGCAACAACATGTAAGCATCGACGCATCTGCTCTTGGTGGAGATAATAGAGTGTTCGGGGTCAGTCCAGTGAGTTGACGCAGGCACCCTATGCGTCAATGCATCTGGCTTATGTACAAAAATGGTATATGGGCAGTTCAAGGCTGTGTCAACCTCTTAGTCACAATGAGTTGACGCCATCTGAATTTCATCAAGAGATGATTGGGTGGACCCCAGTCGTAAGTGGCGTTAGATGCCACATCATCTAAAAGAGCATGCGCTCTCCTTTTTTCCTGGCGATTCTAGAAGCCTCTACGAGAACAATCATAAGGCTAACCAGAAAATCTGGTTGGGGCCCACAAGAGGAATATTCACATGAATGAAAAGAGCGCGGGAGATAAAAGTCGGTGAATAGTATAAAAAAATGGCAGCAGAGAAGTAGCTCTCGAGAAGAATGACCAAGATCATCATCTTCCTCCTAGCGTGCTGTTGCATCCACTGAAGATCAGAGGAAGCCCAGTGGCAGTTGATCATCGCAAGACTATCTACCATCCAGAAGGAGAAAGCCAGCTGATCGACGAAGCCTTTTCTCTCTGATCTCTATGTTTGAGATTCGAGAATCAGCACCATCATAAATCTGAAGCTCTTTCTTTCAATTTGTTTTGGTGACTTCGTTTCTTGTTGTTCATTTCAGTTTGAATTCTATTACTGCTATTCTCCCTCGTACTGGTGATTGTAGAGGGAGGTTTCTTGATCAAGCGGGGTGTGCTTGGATCAAGGGGTTTGGGTGTTTATGCCCTCAAGCTATTTGTCAGCGGGTAACTGATTGAGAGGATGTGTACCTCTTGTTAACCAAGCTGTAGTGGTCAGCATTGTCGAGGGGATTGTTCCTCGGTTTAGCAAAGCTGTAAGGCTCAGCAGGGATCCTCACTGATCTAGTGAGGGGTGGACGTAGGTCTCCACAGGGAGACAGAACCACCATAAAAATCTGTGTTCTCTTGTGGTTTGCCGTCTCTATCAATATCTATGTATTGCTAGATGATTGATTAGGTTCGATCTCCACACCTTCTGTTTACTGAATTTTGAACTAGTATTCTGCTACTTAAAAGTTGATTGTGATTTTTCGCAAAAGATTTCAAAGGGTCAACCTATTCACCCCCTCCCCCTCTAGTTTGACCATCCACTTAATCCAACATTCTTCACCTATACGAAAGAACAAAATGAGCATTAGGGTTAATCCTCCACAAATTCGTAACTCATATTTATATGCAAGGTAGAGAGCCCAAAAGACAAATAAAACCTTCCCACAATGCCTTAAAGACATCTCCATATGCTTAGTAACCTTTGGGGGGTAGTATGGTAAAGTTTCAAGGCCAAAAGAATAGGTTTAGATCAGATTCGCAACTCCCGTGACGTAAGTGTCGACACTTGGTGTTGACACCGGCAAGCTGGACAGGCTAAAACATCAAAAACAAAACACTGCCAGATAGGTTTTGACACCTGGTGTCGACACCTACACCCTGCACACACAAAATACATGAAAAACAGAACTCTGGCTAATAGGTGTCGACACCTGGTGTCGACACCTACTGGCCAGCATAAAGACTGCATAATGTAGTCCAATGTAGTATGAGAAATCTTCAACCCCAATTGAAAACTTGATTTTTCCAAGTGAAAAACATGCATTAGAAGGATTTCAAAACATCATTAAACCTTGGATTCAACAAGGAATATGGAGAGTTAAATGTGCAAGATGCTACCACGAGACTATCATGAGAAACATGCATGAAGGGCACTAGAGAACCCATTTAATCATGTATTTGGATTCTCATATCAAACAACAAGAACACATTCCACCATATGACAAATTTTTGTTGTGATGAAATTGAATCTCTCAATTGTCGAAATACAAAGGCATGAAAGTACAACCTCAACCTCCTCCAATTCAAGCACACAAGGTGGGTAATAGATATTACCATGATCCACTTGATATGGGAGGGTTTAAAAGTCATCCTTTAACCTGTAAAAATATGATAAACCAATAGGTTAGATGATAATCAAAACTCATGAACCAATCATTAACTCTTTGAACTAGTTCACATAAAAATATATCATTGAACTAACTCAACCAAGTATTTGGCTTCTCAAATCAATCAACAAAAATACATTCCACCAAATGATAAGGTTTTGTTATGATAAACATGGATCTCTTAATCAACCAAATATAATGACATGGGAGCTCAACCATTCAATCACAAGGCAACCAAATCTTCAACAATAAAATACTTCATCACACAAGTGTTAACAAATATGCCAAATGCAAAGCATGCATAATATCATGGAACCACATTCATTCAAATGACATTCTTGTTGATTAAAAACTAACATTTATGAATCATTATCTCATGAGGAGCATTGATATAAACTTCCCAAATTTAAATTACCATGAGACCAAGAAACGAGCAACTATCATTAAAATCACATCCATCAAATTTCAAGTTACAAGGTTGAGGATATTTTAAGCCCAAAAATCTTATGAGCAAAATGCATGAAAATACCCAACCAAGACTTTGAAAAGCTATTTGATGAAATGCATGAAATATAGAAGAGTCAACCCAATGCAATGAGTGACTCAACTCCCTTTTTCAATAAGATCTTCATTGATGCACTGCTTTGAGTTCCAAACATGAATCATGAATTTTTATCCTGCAAATCAAAATATTCAAGGCATGAGATTCTTAAATACAAATCATTCATATGACTTTCAAATGTGAAAAGAGTTGACTCTCTTTTAGAAGAAGAGCTTCATTGATGGACTCCTTTAGATTCCAAGTATGAGCCATGATGATGTGACACCACCTTGGGGTGATAGTCACAAGACCGAATGCCCTTGGACCTACAATTGCAAGCAAGTATCTTTGAGCGGCGGACTTACTCTAGCAAACTCACTCGCGTGGCGCACACTAGTGCCCGTAGGCGACTCGGCGATGATGGAGAGCGTCCGAGGCATGACCTTGATGCTCCAATGGTTGGCTAGCTTGGGGAGAACCCCAAATGGGCCAGGGATGCCCAACTCACGGGCGGCCAGCACACCAAGGGTGTGGGATGTAGGGGATCACTCCCAACTCACCCGCGGTGATCACTCACATCAATGACAATTATGGGCCGAGCTCTCACTCTCCGTCCGACGAAGCAATAGCGATAATATTGTGCTAAGCAAGGAATTTAAACCAGCCAAGAGGGGGACAGAGGCTCACCTAGTCAGTGTGAATACGCCGACTCCGGCCGGAGACGGGGGCGAGCGGGGAGGCGAGGGTATGCACCCGCACGCCGCGTCGATGAAGCTTCAAACCTGCGACTTGAATTATTACATGAACTACACCCCTTGCAAGGGGGGGGGGATCTCGGGGTGGGGGTTAAGTTATTACAGCCAAAACTACCTCCACGCAGGGAGGGGCCTTCAGTCGGCCTAGCTAGGGAAGGGGAGAACCGACCTAGGAAGTAATTGATAGAACGCCGACGGTTCTGTCTGATCTCTGGAACAGGGGATAGGAAGTCGAAGACGATGCCGCTATGGCTTCTCCTGAATTTTTTTGATGACGAGACCAGTGGCAAAATCTTCAGGATTGGATCAGGAAGACGTCCAATTTTTATGGAATTTGCTGGTTGGCGGTTCTGGTCGGGGAAGAGCCACGAAGAGAGACTCAGATCTCTGGTTCTGACTGTCTCAGCACCACTGCAGCAGAAAGCCAGAGTTGTCACGATTGCTCCCGAGCTCCGAATCAAGCATGGCCAGAGTCGTTGGAAAGGTTGTCGAGTGCTCTTCGAAACGAGACCCACGGGGATGCCATAGGGTGACGGAGCAGATCGAGAGAGCCCAAACAGTGGAGAAGGGTCGGTTCAGTCCCAGGAGAAGCAGAACTACACACCTAGAGGAGAAAATTGATAAATCTTATCTCCGGATGCCGAACGGGGTTCCGCTTCTTGTCCCTCGAAGTAGGCTCGTTGTATAAGATCCCAGCCAAGTCCCGCCTCTAGATCCTCAAGAGGGTGGCCTTGGCAGACTCTGCAAATGGCTTCATGTTGCTGATCGGGCCTATCCTGTGCAGTCGGAGAAGAATAGCTCTTCTTGGCAGTTACGAAGTTAGACGGGGATGAAACCACCACCGTTGTGAAGCTTCTTTGACGATGATTCCAAAAATATATGATACGCCTCCTGAAGCCTCACGATCATGCCGTGGCCGCTGCTGCAATCTGCTGGTGCTCTGTTGCCTTCGAATTGAGAACTGCGGGTTGAAGATGATAGGGGGAATGGGGTATATGGGAGGGGAAATGGGGTGGATGGGTGTGGGAGTGACCCCTAGCTGTGAGAGGGTCTGGGAGGGGGTGTTCCAGGGTGTGGGAAGGGGAGAATGGGGGTTGGAATGAGGTGTTTGTAGTGGGTGAGAGAGAAGCTGTGAATTTGGGATGGGTGGGGGAGAGGGAAGGAGAGTTCTCTCTCCAAGGTTTGAAAATTGACTAATGGGGTGGTTAATGGTGCTTTGGGGATGGGAATGGCTGTGTTGGGGAAGGGAAGGGGTGCTTGGGGAGTGGGGAATTCTCCCTTGGGAGATGAGAGGGTGCTTAGGGAAGGGGATTGGGTAGTTGGTGGTTGGGTGGTGGAGTATGGATTGGTGGAGGGTCTCTTGGGACTAGGGGTGGAGTAATGAGGGTTGGGGTAGTTGGGAGGATGAGTAATGAGGGGAGAGGAAGGGTTGATGATATGGAGGAGAGAGAGGGAGGGGAGGAGAGAGAAAGGGGTGCCCCCTCCTCTTAGAGAGAGAGAGAAGAGAGAGGGGAATCCACCCCTTAGAGAGAGAGAGAAATTTGGAGAATCCACTCTAATAAGACACTAAAACTCACTTGATTTAAATTGATCATAAAAGGTTGTTACATATGAGAGGAGTGGGGGCCTATTTATAGGCTCACACAATTTCATGGACTAAAATGATGTTGAACAAACTAACTAATGACTAGCCTATCCAGGTGGGGGGCACCCATGGGCCAAGCCCATCTTTTGGGCCCATTTGGCTACTCAAACCAACCTAATGACTCATGGACTTAGGTAGATAACCCACTAACCTAGGTACATGACTCAAATAAAGGGAAAATTACATAGTTTATTACTCAAAGAAAATATGAAAATTACATGGATAGACTCAGAAAAATGTGAAGAACATAATGACGCATGCCGTCGATCCATTTGAGCTTCGAAAAAAAGTGGAGGGGCAAGGGATGCCCCCATCATACCCCCGGGGTGGGGAGAACTCGACCCCGTCGAGTATGGGTCCACCGGGGAAGTGGTACACCAATGCAGCTCCATGCGAGCCACAATCTCCGAACTCAACCCGCGTCCATAGCCGGGGAATGGTGCTTCAGCTTTTCAAAGTGGCTCGGACACACCCTCATGCTGGAAATGAGATCTTGCTTGCCTAGTATTGCCGCCGTGTGCTCACGTCGGGCTCTCAGGCTAATTTGCGGTGGCACTCCGAGGGTGTCTCTCATAAGGATAGGTGTAAGTTTAAGGCACTCACTAGGATTCACCGCGGTGCCCTTAGAGGGTGCCATATCCGCCATGTGGGAAGTGGGGTGAATCCTAAAACCAATTAGAAAGTCCAACCCATAAGTTGGTTTGCCAAAGCTACTCGGAACTTGGAAAGGTCAAAGTTCTCGTGCCCTAAAATTGAAGGTAACCCTAGGGTAGAGCCACTCCAAAGTCATCATCGCCAAGTTGCCAACTTGGAAGTCCAAGTGGCGCTCATGAGTTTTTGCCCGCTTCTTGTGAATCTCACCGCTTGTTGCTTGATACTTGCTTGGATGCATATGCCATGCACTATGATGTGGTGTGAGTGGGAAATATATGATATGCATAGGGGGACTAGGACAACCATATTTAGACCAATCATGTAGAAATGCCATGGAGACTTTGATGGAATTGGGAGGACCGGGGCATCAATAAATGTCCCTCTCATGCATAGGTGTGATAAGTGCCGGAGGACCCGGACATCCATGAATACTGCTAATATGCTTAAGACTCATGATGAATGAAGGTGGACCATTACATCCGAATATGGACTACTCATGCTCCCTACTTGACATGTGGGTGATATGAATAATGGACCCGACTTATGAATCATGTCAAGTGGTGCGGTATGCCTAGGCACATGCATTCCTATCCTAGAGATGACTTCCATGTGCATGGGTGTGGGGTGGCCCTTGAGCTTCCACTCCTATGGATCAAAGGGATCTAAGAAGGGGGACATCATGGAGTGGGGCAATTCATCAATCCCAAGGTGTATGTTTCCTAAGGTCAAGGCTCCCATGGTGTAACCTGATTCTAGGAAGGGAGGGGTTTGGCCCAACATGGTGGGTGGGGGTAGGGTAAGGTGAGTGGTGAGTAAGGTGGGTTGGTCACATGAGGAACTAGACTCCCATAGGAAGGGATCAAAGGGATCATGATAAGGGTTACCTAGAGAGAGATACTCCATGTCCTCAAGGTCCTCACAAGGTGGTGAATCATCCTCTTCTAGTGAAATGGTTGGGCCGATGTATGGGGTGGGTTGGTTGGTCAAGGTTCTAGGAATCACAATGGTAGGGGAGTGGACCGGGATGGGCTCTTGCACCATGGGGAGAAGGAAAAAGAGGTCGCTAGTGTAGCAACCAATAGTGCAAACTGAGGTGATAGACCCGGTACATGGGTGGATGAGGTCAAGGCTCTTGGGTCGGTCCGCCCCTAGAGTCAACAAACAAGTCAAGTCTAATTGCCACTCTAGACCCTTGAGGAGATCATCACAACCATCTACTTCATAGTAGGATTGGATCGTGGTGTGAAAGGAGGGGAGGGCCATAATTTGGGATTGACGTCCCATGGGTGAGAGGTGTGGGGGTGAACTAGGGACGGGGGGGCCTTGCTTGAGCCATTGGAGTATGGACTCATTCACGGTGAGGGTGTGTGGCTCTTGAGGATCTGGACTAGGAGAGGTGAGTGGAAGTGGAGATTCTTGGATTTCCTTTATGGTGGGTTGCGGATCCGGACTAGCATCCAAATCCGTGTGGGTGGGTGTGTGGGTCTCAACTTCTAATGATAATGGGGTGGGTAGGTCTAATGCGGGGGAATTGGTGATAGTCGATGCGTGGTGCACCCGAGGTGGTGAACAAGCATGGGCTTGGGTTGGGATTGGTAAGGGAAGTAGTGGAGGTCTAGGTTGGGGTTGGGTTGGGGTAGGAAGTGGAAGATGGGTGGGTTGAGGGGGTTTGGGAAGATTGTCCTTGGGAGGAGTGTCCTTGTTGGGGGATGATGGAGGGGTAATGGTGGCCGGGGTAGGAGAGGTTTCAACCACTAGGGGTATGAGAAGATGCTTCCTCGTGGGGCTTTGTTCTGCGATGTGCCCCAATTGGTGGCACCTATAACATTCCGGCTCGCACTTATCGGAGGTTATTTCACTCACTTCTATCTCCATAGGACCTTTTCCTTTTTGAGAAGGGGTAAGGTGAGGGGTGGAGGTGGAGGTGGAGGCCAAAGGGCCTTGAGTAAGGTGGGTTTTGGAATTGGGTTTTAGTTGCATTGTGGGGAATTAGGGAATTGGAGTCTTGGATTTGCCGGGTGGGGATGGTGGAGTTAAAGTGCTCCTTGGGCTTTGGTGGTCCGAGTAGGAAGGGGACACATATCTAGCCCTAAGTTGTTCCTTCATGTTTCCCCAAGTGGTGATGGGATCTTCCCTTCTAATTATCCTTAGCCTGACAATTTGTACCCAATAGATTTGAGCCCGTTTGGTAAGTTATGATTTGGCACATCGGACTTTCTCATCCTCGGACATGGGATACCCAGTGAAGTAATGGTCCATTGAGACTTCCCAATCTAAATAGTCAATAGGATGAGTTCCATCAAAGATGGGAGGTGGGGGAGGAGCCCTACTATCATCCGCCCTTGGGGCGGGCCCATTTTCTCCTAGTTGGTCGAGTAGACCCGATAGGTTATCAAGCCGCTCATTGGCATAGGTCAAGACCTTCATGAGGTAGTTGACATGGCCAGGGAGGTCATGTGTGTTAGTGGTAGGCATCCCGTGGGGGTTTGGACTCATGGAGAGGGCCGATGGGTAAGGTTGGTAAGAGGTGGCCATGCTAGTGGACAAAAGAGATGCAATTGAGGACTCTAAATGCATAAACACGCCCTAGGACCAACTTGATAGAGACAAGTTGTGAACTTGCTCTGATACCACTTGATGTGACACCACCTCGGGGTGATAGTCATAAGACCGAATACCCTTGGACCTACAATTGCAAGCAAGTATCTTTGAGCGGCGGACTTACTCTAGCGAACTCACTCGCGTGGCGCACACTAGTGCCCGTAGGCGACTCGGCGATGATAGAGAGGGTCCGAGGCGGGACCTTGATGCTCCAATGGTTGGCTAGCTTGGAGAGAACCCCAAATGGGCCAGGGATGCCCAACTCATGGGCGGACAGCACACCAAGGGTGTGGGATGTAGGGGATCACTCACAACTCGCCCGTGGTGATCACTCACATCAATGGCAATGATGGGTCGAGCTCTCACTCTCCGCCCGACGAAGCAATAACGATAATACTATGCTAAGTAAGGAATTTAAACCAGCCAAGAGGGGGACCGAGGCTCACCTAGTCAGCGTGAAGACGCCGACCCCGGCCAGAGACGGGGGCGAGCGGGGAGGCGAGGGTATGCACTCACACGCCGTGTCGATGAAGCTTCAAACCTGCGACTTGAATTGTTACATGAACTACACCCCTTGCAAGGGGGAAGATCTCGGGGTGGGGGTTAAGTTATTACAGCCAAAACTACCTCCACGCAGGGAGGGGCCTTCAGCCGGCCAAGCTAAGGAAGGGGAGAACCGACCTAGGAACTAATTGATAGAACGCTAACAGTTCTGTCCGACCTCTGGAACAGGGGACAAGAAGTCGAAGATAATGCCGCTACGGCTTCTCTCGAATTTTTTTGATGACAAGACCAGTGGCAAAATCTTCAAGATTGGATCAGGAAGACGTCCAATTTTTGTCCAATTTGCTGGTTGGCGGTGCTGGTCGGGGAAGAGCCACGAACAAGGACTCAGATCTCTGGTTCTGACTATCTCCGCACCACTACAGCAGAAAGCCAGAGTCGTCACGATTGCTCCCGAGCTCCGAATCGAGCGTGGAAAGAGTCGTTGGAAAGGTTGTTGAGTCCTCTTCGAAACGAGACCCACGGGGACACCAGAGGGTGCGGGAGCAGATCGGGAGAGCCCGAAGAGTGGACAAGGGTCGGTTCAGTCTCAGGAGGAGCAGAACTGCGCACTTTGAGGAGAAAATTGATAAATCTTATCTCCGGATGCCGAACGGGGTTCCGCTTATTGTCCCTCGAAGTAGGCTCATTGTAGAAGATCCCAGCCAAGTCCCGCCTCCAGATCCTCAAGAGGGTGGCCGTGGCAGACTCTGCAAATGGCTTCAGGTTGCTGACCGGGCCTATCCTACGCAGTCGGAGAAGAATAGCTCTCCTTGGCAGTCACAAACTCAGACAAGGACGAAATCACCACCGTTGCGAAGCTGCTTCGATGATGATTCCAAAAATATATGGTACACCTCTTGAAGCCTCACGATGATACCGTGGCCGCTGCTGCAATCTGCTGGTGCTCTGCTGCCTTCGAATTAAGAACTGTATGTTGAAGATGATAGGGGGAATAAGGTATATGGGAGGGGAAATGGGGTAGATGATGGGTGTGGGAGTGACCCCTAGCAGTGAGGGGGTCTAGGAGGGGGTGTTCCAGGGTGTGGGAAAGGGATAATGGGGGCTAGAATGGGGTGTTTGTAGTGGGTGAGAGAGAAGCTACGAATTTGGGATGGGTGGAGGAGAGGGAAGGAGAGTTCTCTCTCCAAGGTTTGAAAATTGACTAATGGGGTGGTTAATGGGGCTTTGGGGATGAGAATGGTTGTGTTGGGGAAGGGAAGGGGTGCTTGGGGAGTGGAGAATTCTCCCTTGGGAGATGAGAGGGTGCTTAGGGAAGGGGATTGGGTAGTTGGTGGTTGGTGGTTGGGTGGTGAAGTATGGATTGGTGGAGGGTCTCTTGGGACTAGGGGTGGAGTAATGAGGGTTGGGGTAGTTGGGAGGATGAGTAATGAGGGGAGAGGAAGGGTTGATGATGTGGAGGAGAGAGAGGGAGGGGAGGAGAGAGAAAGGGGTGCCCCCTCCTCTTGGAGAGAGAGAGAAAGAGAGAGGGGAATCCACCCCTTAGAGAGAGAGAGAGAAATTTGGAGAATCTACTCCAATAAGACACTAAAATGCACTTGATTTAAATTGATCATAAAAGGTTGTTATATATGAGAGGAGTGGGGGCCTATTTATAGGCTCACATAATTTTATGGACTAAAATGACCTTGAACAAACTAACTAATGACTATCCTATCCAGGTGGGGGGCACCCATGGGCCAAGCCCATCTTTTGGGCCCATTTGGCTACTCAAACCAACCTAATGACTCATGGACTTAGGTAGATAACCCACTTACCTAGGTACATGACTCAAATAAAGGGAAAATTACATAGTTTATGACTCAAAGAAAATATGAAAATTACATGGATAGACTCAGAAAAATGTGAAGAACATAATGACGCATGCCGTCGATCCATTTGAGCTTCGAAAAAAAGTGGAGGGGCAAGGGATGCCCCCATCACATGAATTTGTGTTCCTACAAACCAACATAAATATAACATTAGTTCCTTAAACACCAAGGGTTCACATGACTTTCAAGAGTGAGTATTGACTCCATGTTTCAACTCATCAAATCAAGATATAAAATATGTTGCTCAATGAAACACATACACACACAAAACATTGACTCCATCTTTCAACTCATCAAATCAAGATATAAAATATGTTGCTCAATGAAACACATACACACACAAACACAATCATTTTGATATCATTAAAACCAAACACGAACTAGGGGATGCAACAATCTCCCCCTTTTTGATGATGACAAAACGATGTGTGTGATAATACAGATTTTCTAAATATTTGCAAACATTGAGCATGCACCAATTCTCCCATTCTCCTCAAGACAACATCATTCATAAAATATTGAGCACACACCAAACATTCTCCCTCTTTTTGTCATCTACAAAAAGACAGGGGGTATGTGACATGAAATGAACATGTTAGGCCAAAGGATATGATTTCAATTCCAATGCCAATTGATGCTAAGTAGGGGCCCAAAGATATGATACCAAATGTTGATCAAGATAGAGGCACAAACATATGCAATTTCAATTCTCGAAGGGAGATCCTCGGAGATATGATACCATTTGTTGGTTGAACTCATTTTGGCATTTATGCTACATGAAGTGTTCAGAATATGCATTTCAAAATGAACTATGCCAATTGTTAGAAAGTATGGATTTTTTCAAGATGATATCATGAATGAACTATATGCATGCTGAAAATGTCAAATATGCAAATATGCACACGATGAGCGTCATCTTTCAAATGCAATGAATATGCACTATGTGAATACTAATCATGCAAGATATGAAGCTATGCACATGATGACTTCTATCCTTCAAAAGTAAGGTTTATGCTCAGAATTAGACTCAAGGGGAATGCATGAACATGCAAGCACACAAGGACAATCGTCAAGCACACATATAGTACATATAGTAACTCAACCTATATGAGGCACGGGTTAACAAAAGAGCATGTGATTCAAATTCAAGAATGTAATGCATGAAGCATAATTAAGAGATTTGTACATACACAACTAGGAGTACTACATAAACCATGAATGTAGGTAAATTCATAAAATACATACATCACAAAAATGCCCATGTGAAATGTGAAGAAATGACTAATGAGTTTCAAAACATATGGATTTGCAGATTTTCTGAAGAACACTAGAAGGTAATCTCCTCCACACTTTCACTTTGGATTCTCGACTATCGATGTAGACACGCCAAAATTGACATTTTGTTGATCAAATCTCATGTTATTATGTAAACGCCCCAAGTGGACTTCAATATTCCTATAATATAAAGTTTTTCTATTTTTCATGAGTTTTCTGCATTTTTCTTGCATTTTTGTGAAACACGGCTTGACTAAGGGCGTTACTTGATAAAGTAACGACCTGTGATAAGGCGTTTTAAAAGAAAGGACGACCGTATGTAAGGGCGTCAATTCCTGGTATTATCCTTTAATTTCTGGAATTATCTATTTTCAAAATATAAGGCTTTTTCTGAGTAACGCCTTTCCTCAGGGCGTGTTTTGAAGAAACGCCGTTTTCGCAGGCGTGTTATCTCAGTTTCCAAACGGAGGAAGTTTTCATTTCCAAAATTAAACCCAGGAAGAAACGGCCTTTACTAGGTCGTGTTTCAAGAAACGCCTCTGTGCAGGTCGTCAATTCATAAAAAGACGCCCTGACGCAAGGCGTGTTTTCACTCCAGAGTCCTTTTTTCCTCCATCTTTCCCCCACAGTTCCCTGCTATCCTTGGACTCTTGCTCGATCTTAATCCTTCCTTGGATGCCTCATTACCTATTCTTATCATTTCCTTGTTTGATCACATCCGATTGAAACTATAAAAGAAAACTTCATTCGCTCGTAACAGAGGTTGAAGATTTGAAGTATGCAATAGGTTGAAGATTTTACGTATTCAACAGTCACCCTGAGCATTTAGAGGTTAAGACGTGAGTTATCAAGCAAGCACGCAGAGCTTCCTCCTTCGAGCATTGATTTTTCTTCATCCCTCTGCATCCGTTCAGCGTCTTCCCGGTTCCCTTTACTCTTGTCAGGGAGAGCAGGGCGATATATATATATAGCTTGTCTGTTGTTCATCACATTCTTATCATCACAATTGTTGCCTGTCGTTAGTTCTTTTACCGCATTTAGCATATCATATTCTTCCCTAGTTCTCTGCTAGGGGTTTACAAAACAAAAAAAAGAAGGTGCGCATGTTGATGTCTTTTCATCATTTTTATGTTGGCTCTTGACTGATACTATTGCACTTTGGCTGATCCCCTTCTCTTTTCCTTGTTTTTCATTGTCTTCTTTTACAAGGTAATCAATCGAGAAAACCCACTTCATCGGCCGGCCGATTGGAGTTGGAGGAGGAGACCCACATTCATCCCGCATCCCACTTTTCACTAGGTACACGCGATCTCATTTCTTCTTATTGAGGTAAACCCTCTGGCGATCACAACTCCCCTTTAGCACCTCGTGCTATATTCTTTATCACATCTTATACATGTTATCATCATCGTTATTTATTTTTCACTCCCTGGTATTTGAGGATCTTTAATCCGATCTACAAATTGGCGATCACGGTGGGACCTCCACTGTTTTCTTTGTTGATTACCATCACCATTGGCACCCTCGTGTGCCCTTTCCCCTTGACACCCTCGTGTGTCCTTTCCCCTTAGGCACCCTCGCGTGCCCTTTCCCCTCGGTACCCTCGGTACCCTTTCCTTTGTGCCCCTCGGGCACCCTCCATTGTGCACCCTGCACACTCCCCGGATCAGTCAATTGCTACTTATTAACGCCTTTGACAAGGGCGTCTTTTGATTTAACGCCCCTCACAGGGACGTGTTTTGATTAATTAACGCCCCCTTCAAGGGCGTGTCTTTATTGCATCTGCTTGCCTGATCTCCGCTACTTTCTCGTCTGCTATTTAGCGCCCCTTACAGGGACGTGTTTCATTGATTAACGCCCATCTCCAGGGCGTCTGTTTCTATAACTGTGGTTTGTTGCATGCTGATTATACTGTCTGTGGAATAACGCCCCTCTTCGAGGCGTTTCACTTCCTATCAACGGCTGTCATTAGGGCGTTTCTCTTTATCATAACTGCTGTTCGCTGCATCCTTATCATATTGCCTGTGAATTAACGCCCCTCTCAGAGGCGTTTCATTTATTATCAGCGCCTTCCATCAGGGCGTGTCTCTGAGTTTTGACGTCCTCAGTTGTAGGCGTCCTTTCTTTATAAAACGCCTCACCCTAAGGCGTTTTTTTTCTACGGTCTGTGAGACCCTCACAGAGTTCACGACAGCCACGCTGCCGTGTTTCCATTTTATCACGACCTGCCGTAGGGCGTGTCTTTCCTCTTGCTGTAAACACGACCTTTCCAAAGGCGTGTCTTTACTGTTCTTTTCACAGATCGGCTATTATTCATTGATGAGCATTTGTCTTGATATTACATTGCTGATTGGATTATCTTGATTTGCTGGCTTGGTTGAGAGACCTCCTCTCTCTATCCTAGGATCCACACACCCTTCTTGGAATCGGGACGACCCTCCACTGAGCATTCCGTCTCTTTGGACCGGAAACCCCTTTTCCAAGACCTCCGTAAGTCCCCGCACCCGTGGATTCCCTCACGGACGCCGGGCTGGTTGTACCCTCGAAGTACCTGGAGTTTAGAGAACCTATACGTTGTTAAAAGAGAGAAGAACTTAGTTGACCCGGAGGTTACATTCGGATCAAACTAGGTCTCATTTGGCAAAAGAGTGAACCTTCACAAATAATCCACCCTAAATTCAAACATCAAACATTAAAATCTTGCGTTTCTTGCCAACCTTGTTTGCATAAAACATAGTTGGGTGATTTGATTGCTTTGTTTGGATTGAATATTTGGTGATAGTTCCTTCATTAAACATCCTCCCTCTTAAGAATGAAACTCCGTTCAGGTAAAACCATCAACATGTCAGGCAACGGGTACTCTTATGATGATGAGAATGAGAACATATTTGGTCAATATGAGGACCCTCTCCAAGATTCTGTTTATTATGAGGGGAACTACCTTCCTCCTCACCCCCATTACTCACAAGTCCATGTGGTCGATACCACCATCCATGAGGCGGACCCTTCGTCTCAAGTTCCATCTTCCAACACTTCGGGGAACCCTTCCTCATCCATCAACGTCACAAATTTGATCCAGGCTCTCTCCCAGTTGGATGACTCCCAGCGGCAAGCCATTCAGGCCGCTTTAAAGGGGAAATCCGTCCTTTCATCTTCCTCTAATCCCCCTCCGGCCGTGAGTGGCCATCAGATTGCTAATGACCAGGCGGTCTTGCATCCCCCTTCCTCTCATCCACAAACGCCTACTGCGGCCATGCCGGCCCAGCAGGTGAGCTATTCGGCGGTTAGGCATCAATCCTTCCAACCTCCTCGGATTCTACGAACGCCTATACCGCATTCTTTTGTTCAGAATCAGGCCCCAGTCGAGCCCGATACCAACACTCTCTTGCTTCAGAAGCTGGCCAGCATGGAGGAGCAGCTCAAGAAGGTTACAGCAACTAAGAATGCTCCGGAAATTTCTCTTCCTACGTTGCCAGTGTTCCATTTACCACCTTCTGAAATGCCGAATTTCCAGCGATATAATGGAACAGGCAACCCATTCATTCATTTAAAGGATTTCCGATATGAGACTTCTTTCTGGCAAGACAATAAAGCCTCTTTGGCCTATTTATTCAGGAGATCTCTTGAGGGACCCGCCCTCGAATGGTTTTATTCTCTGGAGCCAGCTGATGCCGGGGATTTTGATGTTATCCAAAGGAAATTCTTACAAAAGTACAGAGACCGGGTAGGACCATCCCTTTCTGTTACCGATCTGGTCGCTGAAAAGATGAAGCCCGAGGAAGACTTCATTATATTTGCTGACAGGTGGCGGTCTATGGCCGAGAAATTGAAGGACACATTGTCAGAACAAGAACAAGTAAAAATGGTCATTTCTAATGCAACTCCTCAATTCCGGCACATTTTGGCCATGAATCGGGTGACAACTATGGAAGAGCTCTATGAAAGAGCTCGTTATATACAAACACAAATGAAGGATTCGCCCATCATGGGCATGTTTGAGCCGAAGCCTCGGCTGTTTAAAAAGAATACAAATGTCAACAGCGGGCCCACGACTGAGGGCACTGTCATAAACAAGCAGGTTGGCGTAGTTGGTCACCCCCACCACCAGTCAAACCCACGACCTCCGCCACCTCCACAGCAAAACCCCCATTTTACCTCCACTCCACAACGCCACTTCACACCCCAACCTTCTTTTGCTCCATCACCGAGCCAAGCGCCTCGCACCGACCCTCCAGCACCACCACAATACCATCAGGTCCCCCCACCTTCCAACTATGGCCAACAACAACGGAGACCACCGCTTGGCCCCAAGAGGGCCCATTATCCGCCACTCCCAGAGAGTCTCCCTGACATTTTTAATGCTTTGATGGCCGCCAACCTGCTCGTCCTACCAAAAGAAAGAACGGTGTGGCCCGACAATGTTGACACATCCCGTTACTGTGCATTTCACCGCGCCCCTGGTCACAACCTTGATCGTTGTTTCCATTTCAGAGATCATATTTATGATTTGAATGACCAGGGTGGCATTAATTGGGATGAAATGAGGCAAGTCATCGCCACCATGAAAGAGAGAAGGCCGCATCGGCAACAGCAAAATCAGCAACAACAACAGCCAGCTCCGCAGCAAGTCAGCCACAGCAAGCTCCAGCACCCCAGCAGGATATGGGGATTGTCCGTAATCCATTGCCGGAGCACGCTCCTAATCAACACGTGAACCCTGTCACGTCTCTCTACGAGGTGGAGAGAGGGCAGGGATGGCACGAAGAAAACGCCTCTGTCGGGGCATTCCACCATGATCCAAACCAAAATCAAACTCCGCGCCTGTTGCGCGTTCCTCCTTCTCCTTCTAGTCTCCTATCGGGACGTTCTCTTTTACGCCCCGTCAACCCACCTACCACCACCAATTCCACGGCCTTGCCGGCTCGCGCTCTTCTTAACCGCTTACCACCACAGCAACCTGCCATTCCACCTTCCACCACCAATCCTACATCCGCGCCCTCCAGGCCACTCCTACTCCGTTCACCGCCAGCACCCGCTACCCCCTCTACCACTCCTACACCGGCAAGAGTTCCTCCACCATCAGTACAACCACCTTTTGTGCCACGATCTCTCCTTATTCCACCACCTGCCAATACCCCTCGCATTCGGATATCCCTTTCTTCTCTCACGCCTCCTGCGAGGGTACCTTCTTCAAATACTCCTCCCATGCCTCCCGCGGGGGCATCTTTATTAAACACCACCACTACTACGCCTCCCACGGGGGCGCCCCTTTCATTGAATTCCCCTTTGGTATCCCCTAGCAGGATCTCTGCTACCGACGTTCCTTCCTCCTCTTCCAACCCTCCTCTTAATATTGCCCCGACAGAGGCGCGTCAAGGCGTAGCGCCGCTCCGTAGTGGACGGATGTTCCACCGTGTTTTCCCACAGAGAGAGCTAGAGCCCGTACAGGGGACGCAAGAGCAAGAACAAGAACAGGATTCAGTGCCAGGAACTCAGTATGATCTGTTAAAGCACCTGGATCGCACTCCAGCCAGAATCTCCATTCTTGAATTAATCAAGAGGTCCACCACTCATCAGCTGGCCTTGAAGGAATACCTGCAGAAGGTTATGGTCAATGAGGACCTCCCGGTTGAACAGATAATTACAGTCTTAACCCCTACCAGCAGTCAGCCGGCAATCACATTCCATGAACATGAGCTAGCACCTCTACCGGCAAGAAAATATGCCCTGTGTATTACGGTTGATATCAACAAGGTGGCTGTTAAGCAGTGTTTGGTAGACACCGGTGCATCTATCAATGTGTTGCCTCCAAGCACTCTGAAGTTATGCGGTATCCCTGAGAGCCAGATTCGGCCATCCACCATTACTGTCACTGCATATGACAATACAAAGAAACCCCCTCTGGGTATGATTACTCTTAAAGTCAGCTTAGGTCCAGCCACCATTACGGCAGATTTCCATATTCTGGATATGGACCCGACCTTTAATGGCATCCTGGGTCGCCCTTATATTCAGCAGCTTGATGCAGTGCCCTCTACAAACCATCAATGCCTTAAGTTTCCGCACAAGGGCCGCATTATCAAGGTGACCAGCGTGCCTATCTTACCAGAGGAGGACATTCATGTAGCTTCATCAGTTCCTTCTATATGGCCAGCCAACAAGCCGTTATTATCTGTGCTAGACATTCCCCACTCTCAGCCGATGC
This sequence comes from Amorphophallus konjac, assembly GCA_022559845.1. Lineage (NCBI taxonomy): Eukaryota > Viridiplantae > Streptophyta > Magnoliopsida > Alismatales > Araceae > Amorphophallus > Amorphophallus konjac. The sequence goes on from CM040123.1 coordinate 363,260,351, forward strand.
TGTCTGAGACTGTTACAACGGTTGCTATGACACCCCTGCCTTCTAAGGGGAAGAAGAAAAAGAAAAATATGATGAATACCCCCGGCTGGAACATTCTGATAAGAATGGGATATCAAGATGGCAAGGGCCTGGGCGCTAAACTCCAGGGCAAGATTAGGCCCATTAAGCCTCAAAAAGTGGTTGCACGAGGCGGCTTAGGCTACAAAGCACCGGGCAAGAATGAAGGAGAGCCGTGGGCTGTTATGACGTCCACCTTCAAGCCAGATCGCCAGCCGCTCACCTGGACTTTAAAGACACATTTTGTCACCGGTGGCGTTCAGAACAATGAACAGACTACCATCATTACATCATTGCTTGATTGTCAGGATGTGCACGCTAGACAGTTTGCTCGTCACATTGCCCCATTGGCTACTTACAAAGCCCTGGAGTCGTTAAGGCCAGATAAAAGAAGAAAAATGGGTGATCCGGAATGTGACTGGTACAGGTGGTTTGACATGAATGACATCACTTTCTCTTTAAGCCGCCTGTTCATGCCGACAGATCCAGAATGGCCGCCATTGATTCAAGAACTGATTGAAATGCCTGCCGCAATCACAGATAAAAGGCAGATGTTAAGTGACTACACAGATACGGGGGAGCCAGATGTCCCCTTTGAAGAAGGATTTTTCGTGGATAGGCTGTGGGCCGGCCTTTTCTCCCTCACTTCTGTGCATCCATTGGTGTTGGCTTCTCTCTATTCCCGTTGGTTTGGTCACGTGCCGCGACCACCACCGATTACTATCAACTTGTCTCCCGATTCAATTCAGATTTCCCTCCCGATTGCTCCTTCGCTCCTCGAGCGATTTGCTGAAGACTCCATCTCGCCCCCGCGTGGGCCATCTTTGATTAAATCTTTCTCCAAACTTACAATTTCCACTCCACCTACTATTCTCCCTTCACATTGCTTTTTACTTGAAAAAGAAAATAAAAACAAAGGAAAACATGAAAACGAAAAAAAAAATGCCAAATCTCCAATATTCCAATCCTCCATTTCTTTTGAGGAGACCTCCTACTTTTCTCCCGAGCGCGTCCCAACCCAGGGGCCGCTCTTCCAAGATTCCTTGGTAAGTCTTTTCTCCCCCTCCGATGAGGGGTCCTCCCCTGTATCACCTCCTGTATCCACTTTATCACCTCCTTCTTTCCCTTATAATCAAGCTAGTTGCTCTTCCTCCCTTTCTTCCTCTTCTTCTAATAAAAATCATGGGGTAAATTCACACAAGAAGGTCAGGGGTAAGCAGATTCCTCGCCGATTTTTGTTGGAATTGGCCATTAGATGCCAAGCTTGTTTAGCTCTCCCTGAGTTTGTGGAAGATCCAATTATCCTGCCGGAGTTAGAATATGAGGATGCTGATGCTTCTTATGAGGGTTTGGGCGTTTATGAAATTATGAATGATGAAGACCCTATTGAAGAGGGGGATGAGAGTTATAAAGAATATGAGGACGAGGTTGATGCTTTTGCTAGTGGAATAAGAAGATTCGACGAACCATCAGCCTCTGTAGAAGAACCGACCAAAGAAATCAAATTGGGTACTGAGGAAGACCCTAGGATTGTCCTCATTAGCAAAAATTTGCCGCCCTCCGAAGAGGAGGCGCTCATCTTAGTTCTTCAAGAATACAAAGACACGTTCGCATGGAGTTATGAAGATATGCCTGGATTAGACCCTGCGCTTGTTGAACATCGCCTTACGCTTAAGCCAGGGTCTGTCCCAGTAAAACAACGGTTGAGGCGTTTCCACCCTAGCATGGCTTTGAAAATGAAAGAAGAGGTCGATAAACTCCATAAGGCTAGATTCGTTAGAGTCGTCCTCTATCCCAATTGGGTGGCTAACATTGTCCCGGTTATGAAGAAAGATGGAAAAGTTCGAATTTGCATAGATTTTCGGGACCTCAACCGAGCGTGTCCTAAAGATGACTTCCCCCTCCCTCATATTGATGTGTTGATTGACAACACGGCAGGATTTGAGACTCTTTCTTTCATGGATGGCTTTTCAGGCTATAATCAGATTCGCCTGGCCGAAGAAGATCAAGAGAAAACTTCATTCACTACACCATGGGGCACATATTGTTATGTGGTCATGTCCTTTGGACTTAAGAATGCTGGAGCCACTTATCAAAGGGCTATGATGGCAATTTTTCATGACATGATTCATATTTATATTGAGGTGTATGTGGATGACCTGGTTGTGAAATCAAGAACAAGGATTGAGCATCCTGGGGTTCTGGCTAAGGTTTTGCAGAGATCACGAGAATTTCAATTGAAAATGAACCCCAAGAAGTGCGTATTTGGCGTTTCTTCAGGGAAGTTGCTCGGTTTCATTGTTAGCAAGAGGGGAATTGAAGTTGATCCCAACAAGGCAAAAGCCATTAGAGATATGCCTCCTCCCAAGAATTTGAAGGAAGTTCGAGGATTAATCGGGAGGTTGCAATTTATTCGCCGCTTCGTCTCCCAGCATTCACAGAGGTGTAGGCCGTTCTACGAGCTTACTAAGCCGGGAGTCAAGTTTAATTGGGATGACAAATGTCAGGCAGCCTTTGACGGATTGAAGGATTATTTGGTCAATCCTCCTGTCCTGAGGCCGCCAATTCCAGGTAAGCCACTTATTCTCTATGTTTCAGTCCTGGATGACTCCGTAGGTGCTGTCTTAGCTCAAGTGGATGAAGAAGGTAGGGAGAGGGCAGCATACTACTTGTCTAAGCTTCTTAACCCCTGTGAGCAGAGATACTCAGCCATGGAGAAAACTTGTGCAGCTTTGGTTTGGGTAGTTCAGAAGCTAAAACACTATTTCCTAGCTCACGAGGTTCACCTCATTGCTCGCATGAATCCAATCAAATTCCTCCTTGAAAAATCTGTCCTCACTGATCGATTGGCACGCTGGCAAAGCTTCCTTTCTCAATTTGACATCACTTACATTCAGCAAAAAGCTATCAAAGGTTATGCCATTGCCGAGCATCTTGCTCACCACCCTCTCCCCCGCTTTGATCCTGTCAATTCAGAGTTCCCAGATGAAGAATTAATGTCCATTAATCAATCCCATGATCCTATGTGGACGTTACATTTTGACGGAGCTCTTAATTCTCAAGGAAGAGGGATCGGCATGGTTCTTTTAACACCCGAAGGGGTCACCATTCCATTTGCTGCTCGGCTCACTTTTCCCGTCACCAATAACATAGCCGAGTATGAAGCTCTTTTGGCTGGTCTTAAAACCGCTCATCAATATGGTGTCACTCATTTGCGAATTGTCGGTGACAGTCAGCTCATTCTACGCCAAGTGTTGGTCAAGTGCCGCACCATCCATCCTAAGCTCAAGCCCTACCAGGAGCTCGCTTCAGCTTACGCCAAACTCTTCACCAAATTGATTTTCGTTCATGTCCCGCGTAGCCAGAACATTTTGGCCGACGCACTTGCTTCCGCTTTAGTTTTCCCTCCTGAGCGTGATTTTCATGTCCCCCTGATTCATCAGCGTGATACTCCAGCCATTAGGGATCGTGCTTTTCTCGATATTAGGGATCAGGTGCTTGAGAAGGTTAGACGGAAGGAAGCTCTTGAAGGCAAAGAGGTCATGCTATTGGATTGGCAAGAAGAGTTGGCTGACGAAGAAAAGCCGTGGTATTATGAGATTGCCAGATACTGTGATGATCAGTCTTATCCCGAGGAAGCCACAACAGAAGAGAAGAAAGCAATAAGAAGAGTGGCTCAACGTTATACTTTGGTTGGAGGTGTGCTTTACAGAAGAGGGCTCACCGGTGTTTTATTGAGATGCCTCGATGATGATGAATCTTGGAAAGTTGTGGAAGAGGCGCATTCTGGTGTGTGTGGTGGTCATGTGAACAGCCAGATGCTAGCTAAGAAGATTCTTAGACTAGGTTTCTATTGGCCCACTCTAGAAGAGGATTGTTCTATCTATGTTCGAAGGTGTGTTAAGTGCCAACTGCACGCCGACAAGATTCATTCTCCTGCTTCTTCACTCCATCCTACGTCCTCCCCACGGCCTTTTTCCATGTGGGCTTTTGATATCATTGGACCTCTTGGTGATTCGAACCTCCTGACCAAGCAAAAATCATTCATTCTCACGGCAACGGAGTACTTCACCAAGTGGGCGGAAGCAGAAGCTTACGTGGAAATTAAAGCATCAACCGTCTGCAAATTTATTATGAAGAACATCATCACGAGGTTCGGCATTCCGAGCACCATCGTCACCGACAATGGGCCTCAATTTATCTCTCAAGATCTTAAGGATCTCTGCAACAGGTATAACATTGCATTGCATCATTCTTCTCCCTATTATCCGCAGGGCAATGGCCAAGCAGAGGCCACTAATAAAACCTTAATTAAGATTGTTAAGAAGACGTGCGAGGCTAATAAATTCTCGGACTGGCCAGACAAGCTGGTTGAAGCTCTTTGGGCCTACCGCACTTCTATTCGAACCCCCACTGGGCAAACTCCTTTTGCCCTTACTTATGGAATGGAGGCCGTAGTCCCGTATGAGATTCTTATCCCCTCTCTGCGAGTACAATTGGATGAGGAGCTCTCTATCGATGAACGTCGTGATTCACTCCTTGCCCAATTGGAACTCCTAGATGAGAAGCGTCTGGTCGCCGCTGAGCATGCGCGCGTTTATCAAAACAGGCTCTCACGTTTTTATCAAAAGAAGGTAATTGAGAGAAAATTTAAGGTCGGTGAAATGGTAATCAAAAGAATTTTTGTAAAACCAGGTGGCCCTCGTTCAAAGCTCCAACCAAATTGGGAAGGGCCGTTCATCATAAAAGACGTTTATCCTGGCAATGCTTATAAACTGGTTAATGCTGAAGGAGAGGAATTAACTCACCCCTGGAACGGTTTGTATCTCAAGAAATATTACCCCTGAACAAAATCCAAACAAAATTTCAAAACTTCACAAAAAATCCAAAGAAAATAGAAATAATCAAAAAAAGTCGAATATTTTCAAAATCAAAAACAAAAAAAAGAGTTTTCTTTCATGGTTCTCCTTTTTGGGCTGAAATGACAGGCGAAGGTCCACGGTCCGAAAGGTCAAAATTCAGAATCCATTTGTCAGTCTTGCTAATTTAAAATGGGAGTTGACCCCGCACACACTACACACTTTACTCTTGAGCTCAAGCAGTGCAAAATCTGTTTGAAAGTCGAAACCAGACTAAAGGCGAAAGACGATATCCATTCTTTTTCTTCTTCGGCCCACAAGGGAGGAAGGGAGGTCTCGAGGTAGACACGCCAAGCCTATCCACCGCCCTAGTAGGAGGAAGTCAGGGCCCAAAAGGGAACAAATGCCACAAAAAGCCCAAGTACAATTAGGTTGTTCATCAGTTCAAATCTATTCAATGCAAATCAATTCCAAAGTGAAAGTCAAATGGTGAAAAGAAAAGCATGTCAAGAGGGCAAAGTCCCCGCAAGGAAAATCTTGGGCGTATGCATGCAATACGAAAAGAGGCAAAAGGCAACAAAGCGTCCCTACGCCAAAGACCGAACCCCAACAGGCATAGAGTAGGGGAGGTAGCTTTGCCTCAGGTATCTCTAAATCTTTTGTGGACTTCCTTATACTTTCTTTCTTATTTTTGGAAAAGTCATGAACCAGCAGAATGGCCGAGACAAACTGAAGAGAATGCACTGCACGAAATCTTGTGTATAAGTTTAACAATATTCACGCCAATTCCCCTTTTAATTATTCAAGAAAGGTTAATGGATCTTAGATGATGACCGAGTAGGGCCCACCACCTTAATTTCTTTATCAGCTCAATTTGGGAGGAATAGAATTAACGCCTTTGTTCAAGGCGCTTTAATGTTAATTCACGCCTATCTTAAAGTCGTTTCTTTAAAAATAACGCCTCTGGGAAGGTCGTGTTTTCAACAAATTTCAAAAAAAAAATCTTTTCACAGTAACGCCGTCTCCGAGGGCGTCTTTTACTTGAGTAACGACCTAATCTAAGGCGTGTTTTTCAGAAAAACCCTAAAAATATATATATATACTGAAAAGAACAAAAAATAAATTCTTCATATTGCATGAGTTGCATTCTTGCCTGGACATCTTTTAATTATTGTTTACATATGTGTGATTGCATGAGGCATCCACGAGTTTTGATTATTCCATTTTGCCTTATTAAAGGCTTGGCCCCTTGACCCATTACTAAGGTCAGAATATGGACATCCCTTGCTCATCGGGCAAGGGGCCAAGTCGAACAGATGAATTAACCTGTTTGTTCAAGTGAAAACCGCAGCTGCAGATATAGGGCAAAATAAAGCAAACACATGGAACGTGGAAAGAAAAAGTACACAAACACAAGTCCACAACCATACAAGTGCTCAGGTAACAAAAGCTCAAATCTCCTATATATATATATCATCATGTTTATCATGTACAGGTGTGAAGGTGGAGGAGTACAAGTACCAAACTCTCAGCTCTCGCCTCCACCCTCCTCTATCCTACTCTCAACCTCCTCCTCGCCGTCCCGAGCTGGTGCTGGTGGAAGAGGCATGGGCCCCCGTGAAGAAGCCGGAACCCGAACGTGTCCCCCTACCTCGCTCCTCTCTCGGAGGGAAGAACCCGCCACGAAGGTGGAGCTGGTGAAGGAGTACCCCGCGGCCCGTGCTCGCTCGCGGCCTCGCTGCAACCGCTCCTCGGACACTCGCAGCCGCTCCAGGGAAAGGATCAACTGGGTCCTCGAGTCCGCCAGCTCACGCTCTCGTACCGACAACTGCTCCTGGAACCGGGCACGCTCCGCCTGGTGCTCCTCCCGCTCACGAGCCCGCTCCTCGCGCTCCCGAGCACGCTCCCTCCTCTCCAGCTCTAGGGTAACTCGCAGCTCGGCTACGTCCTGAGGAAGCTCACTGCGTCGCTGCACGGTCCGCTGAAGCTCTGCGATCCGCTGATCGCGGATCGACAACTCGGTACGTATAGCCTTCAGCTGAGTAGCCTACAAACAGGTAAACAAATCATCAGTTCCACAGTTCAATAATTCATAAAATGAAATAACAACATGTGACTGAAGGTAGATCACGCACCTGTGAGCTCGTCGCTCGGAAGCCCTCATCTACACAGATAAGAGTGGCTCGAAGCTCTTCAGTCCGCAAAAATGAATTTTTATCAGTGCACAATTTATATCTAATCATTATTTGAATGAGGTTTTGAGTTCAGAATTTACCCGTGAGGCAAGGTCACGCTCCGCCGCCTCGGCTCGCGCTATCGCACCAGCCAGCTGCTCTGTCAGTGCAGTCACCTCTGCACTAGGCCCCCTCGAGCTGGAAGCCTCCCCTGGATCTCTCCTCGATGTTCCCTGCTGGGCACGCTGCATTCATTAAGACCGTCAGTGGCTAATCATTAATTCAACACAACAACAAAAAAAAATTTCATTTTCATATAGGAATAATTTAAACACTCACCAGGGTCTCCAGGTCTGCCCGTGTGGCAGCTAGCTGGTCCTCCAGGCTGTGTAGGTGAGCCTGGGCATCTATCGCCGCTATGTCCCTCGCATCCTGCATTCATTACATGTTAGTCGCATAATAGTTACATAAGCATTTGCACTCAATTTAGAAATCATTGCATTCATACATACCCCTAAGACCCTCATCTGAGGTCTGCCGGCGTGAACCTCCCAGTAGCGTCGGAGGTACTCAGAGCTGTCAGTCGCGTGGGAAACGACTGTGGTCCCGCCACGCTGCCAGTCGGCGTACTGCTCCTCGAATCGCACCCTCCAGTCGGTCGTTTTGGTGCGACCGCGGGTCTTCTTGCCAATCCCTCGAGGCTCTCCGACCTCAATCCACTCCTGGGGCAGGCCCAGGGTCCTCATCACCAGCCGAAGCCGTAACGGCTCAATCTCGCTCAAGCAGTGTAGCCACAGCTCACGTCCGAAGCAAGGTCGCCCCGATACGACCCAAGGCTGGCCCTCATCGGTCATCCCCTCATATGGTCTCCACTGCACCTGCATTCATGAACACGCATCATTATCATTTCATCATATTCAAATAAACAACAAAAAGAAATGCATATCATTCATTCATACATACCAGCGAGGGAGGGTGTCACGCCCCGAGCGCGGAAGATACCCGGAGATGCGCGACGTGTCTATATCAATCATGTCAATCAGAGTGGTCGTGTATTCGACACAAAGACAGAGATGCGCAAAATAGCAAGATAACCCAATCCTTTATTTCATAATGGATAGACTATTACAAATCCAATACTCTGTTTAATAAAAAGAAAAGTACATAGTTGACTCGAGAAAACTATAGAAAAGACTAGATGACACTTGGAGAATCTCTATCTCTTTCACTCTTGATTATTCCCATCCGATTGACTTCCATCATCGTCGGACTTACCTGAAAAGTAAAAAGGGACAAACGGAATGAGCGAACGCTCAGTAGGAAATTATATCTCAAGTACTAGCGAGGGGTTTAAGTAATTACATTTTCATGAATGCAATAAAGCTATGCATGCTCGCATAAAACGACAAGATAGAGAGAATGTAATATCAAAGAAACAAGATGAACTTAATCATGAACTTCCAACAAGATGACAAGTATATTCAAGGTATTCAAGCAAGCACGTTTAACAAGTCATGTCAAGAACTTTGGCTATCATGTATCAAGCAAGTAAATTACCCTTTTTCGGGCCACGCATTTCATTTCATGTCAAGTACGAGTCAAGTACAAGATGTGTGTGGAATGTCCAATCAAGCAAGTCAAGTACTCGGTATAATGCCAGATACCTTATCATTTTAACTCCCATGGGCACAAGTACTTTCGGGTGCTCCTCCCAGGACCAGATCGGGCCCTATATGCGCAGGCATTTATCATGTGTTTTGACATCCACTCTTGTTTATATAGCCAATATAGAATTTCAATCATCAAGCTTGTAGACACGTATGACAACTTTGACAGAATAGAGTCCAAAAATATGACAAGGACATAGAATGGCGATCATAACGGTATAATCACGATATCGATAAAACTAGGTAGAATATGGTTCCCTTAACTTAGGTACCATGACAAATCAATATGGGCATTCTTTATATAGAATTGAGGTCCACATGAACATTAGATCAAGCAAGATACCCTCATTCTTATCATAGAATTGGGGTTTACAAGAATGACACGATATGGCATGATATCATCATCCCATCAAGAATTTCTTATGATATACTCTTTGTATAATCATAAGGGCCGGTATACCATGTTTCTTTAGATTGACATGGCAAAAACTGTGTAATGGGTTTTTAGGGTACAACCAGCTCAGTCGGCCTTGAGGGAATCCAAGGCTACGAGGAGTCTTACGGAGGTCTCTATGACTAACTCGCTAGTCCAAAGGAACGGAATGTCCAATGGAGAGCTTGTATGTCAATGAGAGTTGAGTGTGATCGATAAATCAACATGAAACGTGGGACTATACTCACGGAGTGGAGAATAGTGCCGATATATATATATATATGTATAATATGAAACCATCGGTAATAGAATCAGGATAAAATCAGTTTACAGTAAAATAACGACTTAAGTAAAGTCGTGTATTGAATAATTAACGCCTAACAGAAGGGCGTTTACATATATTGCCAATTTGCAGAATTTCCATTATTTCATTAATTTATCAAAAACACGCCTTCCCTGGGGGCGTTTCTTCAAAGTTGACGACTGCAGAGGCAGGCGTCTCATCATTTACATATTCGACAGGATATAATTATTCTCAGAAATTTATCAAAAACGCGCCCTTGGAAGGGGCGTTACTTTTCAGATTCACGCCTTGTACTGGGGCGTTAGAATATGGAAAACGACTTTGTCCAAGTCGTGAATTTCAAGGGATTTACGATATTTTAATAAATAATATTTCGAGAGACAGGAGACATGTCATGGCAGTAAAATTTAACAGGAATTCACAGAGTCATGCAAGATATTAAAAATCAATATTTCATATGTATTGTAATTTTTAAACAGGATCAATCATTAATCACATGCGATTCTTATGAAATTAACGCCTGCGTAGAGGGCGTCAAATATTAAATTGACGACCACTAGCATGGTCGTTTCTTTTAAATTAGCGCCCTAATCAAGGGCGTTTCTTTCAAAATTTTGCAGAAAACGTAATAAAACCTTATAAACAGTATGCATGCCATGCTCATATACGTATGTATAGATATCTTGCATTAATTCTTATTTGGGCTACAATAACTTGAGAAAATCCTACCTTAATTGATAATCTGGAGATCGACGTGAGGTGTTCTGAAACTCCTACGACTTGGCAGCAAGAAAGGGCAGGAAGATGATTGATGAGGATGAGAGAACCTGCAGAAGATATATCAAAGATATCAATCTTCTTTGTAATGGCTTGCTGGAAGCGAAGAAATAAGAACTTACATAAGTTCTTCAGGACGCAGATCTTCTTAACCTGTACAGAAGAGAAGGAGATGAAGAGTCAGTAACTCTTCATATGCTTTAAAAAAAAAAAAAAAAAAAGAGAAGAACGTTCGGTTCTTCACTCACCGTAGCAGACGATCGATAAAATAGGTTTAGGGTTTGTTCGATCAAGACTATTTATAGGATTTTGGAGTCCTAACAAGAGTAGGGTTTGATTGAGGGTAGTATATCCCTAATAGAGTCCTTACTCTAATAGATACTTACTAGATTAGGTTGATCTTCCCTGGATAAGCTCTGGGTTCGAACGGTTCACGAACTGAATTAACGCCTTAGGTCAGGGCGTGTATTCGTTAATTGACGCCTTACTTTAGGGCGTTTCTTAAAAAGCGCCTTGAAAAAGGGCGTTTCGTGTTTTAAAACACGCCCAAGATAGGGGCGTTTCTTTTACTTACCCATTTGGTCGCATGAGAACTGACGACCGCATGTGTGGGCGTCCTTTCTTTAGTCACGCCATGGATAGAGGCGTTTCTTTATAAATTAACGCCTTAATAAGAGGCGTTATTTTTAATTTGTTTTATTTCGTCCAATTAACCCTATTCCTTTTATATATATATTACTTCTGTAATATATATGTTTTAATTCATTTCAATTATTCATTTATTAGGGTTGCTACAGAGGGAAGTCGCGGAACTCTCTCCGTAGAACCCACAACTCGTAGTCAAGTGGGGCGCCAAAGATGACAGGCACCCAGCGTCGCGCCAGAGGGAAGGACCCCTCAGCTCCTGGCCGTGGGTCAACGCGCCCCATCGGCATGTATAGGTGGCTCCACACCTGCATCCATGCATTGCAATTAGTACTATATTCACACGCATCATAATAAGAAGGAAAAAATGTAAAAATGAGAAATTGCATACCTGAAGAAGAGGTGAGAAGCCACTGACGGTCGTCTCACGGCCTGTCCCTGTGGACAGATCGGCCATCAAATGCGCCAGCAGGGCCGCTCCCCAAGCATATGCGCCAACCGTCTCCAGATCCTCAAGGATGCCTAAGAAGCGGCAGTTGATGACATCGGCTTTCGTCCCCAGCAATAATCTCCCGAGCAGCAGCAGCAGGAACCTCCTCAGGTCTCGGTCCGCTCTCTCATGGTCAGTCGGGTCCTGGCAGCATGCCGCTCTCACCCCGTCGGTCAGTCGCTGTGCAAACTCACCTAAGGTCTCCCCCGATCTATGCCTGGCATCTCCTAGACCCATCGCTGTAGTCAGGTCCGTACGGAAAATGGTCCTGCACTCGCTAGGTCCCACATAGACCATCTCAAGCCCTAGTAGCCTCTGGGCCATCTCCGTATAGTCAGAATAGGTGAACCCACTCACGGCCTCACCATCTACCCGTAAACCTGTGATCCTGGCTACATCCTCTAAACTAGGAACCATATGCCCCCAGGGCATCAGAAAAGTCCGGCTAACCCTATCCCATCTCTCCCTCAAAACCTGGATCAGTGCTAGGTCAGGTCTAAAAGGCTCGATGGATAGAAAAGCCCCAAACCCCATGGCCTCTACCCTAACCCTCTGGAAGTCGGGGAGACCCTGGTATGCTGCCCAGACCATGACCCATGAGATACGGGTCCTCATCAGCCCCTGCATGTATTAAAAGAGAATTATTTTTCTTAATTATCTGAATATCCATGCGGAATTACATTTGATTTGGGTTAAATGTTGAATTTTAGCAATTTTGGAATTCACGGCCACCCTCAGGTCGTTTCTTGATAAATTCACGCCCCTGTGGGGGGCGTTTTTCAGAATGAACTTTAATGTAACGCCCTTAATGAGGGCGTTTTTTATGTTTATCACGCCATAGTCTTAGGCGTATTTTGGTGGCTGTTTTGCTATTTCTGAAACATATTTCTAATCACGCCTCGGTGATGGGCGTTTCTTGTTGAATTAATGCCCTGTGGTAGGGCGTTTTCCTAAAGGTGGTTAATTTTGAATCGTTAATGAATGAAGCGACGCCCTCTGGTTTGGGCGTCTCTTGTTGAATTAACGCCCTACTGGAGGGCGTGGGTTTCTCAATTTAACAGAAAATCAAATAACTGACAGCATGCGAAATAATTCATGAAAATATTTTTGGAAATTATTTAGTGAGCATGGAATTCATGAAAAATCATAACTTTTAAGAAACGACATGCTTCAGGGCGTTTTTCATGAAGGATAATTGGTTTTCAGAAATTAAAAATAATTAACGCCCTGGATTAGGGCGTTGCATTTGTAAGTAACGCACCCGTGGGAGGCGTGTCTTTTCTGAGTTGCAGGTTTAATGCCCGAGGGCTATGAAAAAATCAAGAAAAAATATAAATAAAATAAAAAAAATGGAATTGGGGAGGGGGAGCCTACTTTCTTGTGCTTCTGGGGTTGTGGCCGGGGTAGCGGCCGTCTGGGCCGCCGGAGTTGCCCCCGGGGAACGACCGCCGCCGTGGGCGGTGGTCCTTCTTCTTCTCCATCTCCTTCTTCTCCATCTTCTTCTCCTTCTTCTCCACCTTCGTCTTCTCCTCCTCCTCCTGTCGCTGCTTCGTCGGCGTCGTCGCCGCCGGCCACCACCGGCTCTTCTTCAAAAGCCACGACGGCGAGCTCCTCCACGGAAAGTTCTTCCTCTTGGGCGTGGGAGGCATCGAGATCGACCACATCTGGGGCGCTAACTCTTTGGCGTTTGGCCATGGCTAAGATTGAGAGAATGTTTGAGAGAATGAGAGAGAAGAGAACGGGAGAGAAGCTTTGGGGAGGGCTTCGGTTAGGGTTTGCAGAGAAAAGGGGTGAAATGAGAATGGAAGGAGGAAGAAGAAGGGGCCCGACGGCTTTTGGGTTTCGAAAAGAAGACACGCCCTAATGGGGGGCGTTTATAATGAAAGTCACGTCTATTCCTTGGGCGTTTTATGAAAGTTGACGACGAGGATTAAGGCGTTAATTCCTTTTGCATGGGGAACGATAACCGTCGTCAGACGCATTGAATGGGCGTTGATTGATGTAAGAGAAGTCATTATTGCTGTTTGAAGTAACGCCTCTTGTAAAGGCGTGTTACACTTGAAACGTGACCAAGGGAAAGGCGTTATTTTTGAAGAGTCAACGATTATATTCTTTTGGTTTGAATCTAGTCACGCCTTGCCTGAGGTCGTTATTTAAAGTTACGCCCACTCTGTAGGCGTCATCTGTTGACAAAGGCCCACTGGAAGCGCCTTTAGGTAAGGCGTGTATTTTTGAATTCACGGCATTCTTGGAGGCGTTATTCATAACAGAAACACAGGTTTTTGGATGATTTGGTTCATAATCACAGTGGCAGTTGGCTCAATCAGAGAACAATCTTTATTATTTTGAAAAGAAGAACTACAATGACTAATGAGCCACTTTGGGCCTTATTTTTCTCAATGAAGTTACATAATTTTTCCACTGTTCCTTGTCTTCGTCCAAGTCTTCTACAGGTTGATGAAGCTTACTTAGCCTCCATAGAGCTTGAATGGTGGTAACCTCTTCTCCATCTTCATTGGTGCCTAGGTCTCTTGATCTGATTGGAGGGAGATGAGAGATGTCTTCTAAGTGTTGCCTTGGGAGCCCAAGCTGAGGAAGGCACCGGTGTGCATTATATAAAACGAAGTCTGAAGCACCAATAAGACGAAGGTCCGTCCCAATGGAGAAGCGTGCACGAAGCTCCTGCATTTTGAATACACCCGGGGCATAGGTAAAAAGATTCTTTGGCATTACCTTTAAATGCTCCCTCCAATCCCCTCTCTTCTTGATTTGAGGAATCCGGTTGGTCACTCTATTGCTTATACCTAATGAGCCGGTTATATATGAGAGTGGGCTCTTTGAGAAAATTCTTGAGGGTTGTTGGGCTTCGTGGCATGAGTCGAATTTGAAGTGTAGATCAACCCAACCTGAGAGTGCTAGCATGCACCCGTTGATGGGCCTTCCCATGGCCGCTGACGTAAGCCCGCTATAGAGATATGCTAGGATCGCCGGTCCAACTCTCTCTTCTTCCCATAAGCTCACCACTGCGCTCAATTGGGACTCCTCTAGAAAGTCCTCCGTGGATGGGAATAGGAGTGCTCCTGCCAAGCACACCACGAAGGCTTTGGTCACTCTTTCTATCTCCTCTTCCTCTTTAGCTTGACCCGCTCTCTTGTACACCCACGAGGCGAGCTTCAAGAGGTTAACTCCTTTAGTGACCTTGATTTGGTTCACTATATTTGGGCTAGGTATTAACGAGGTTAGCAATTCATGGGAGGAGATGGGCCTTGGCATGATGGCCATCTTTTCTTCTTCTCCGTGTTTCATCCTTTTCAAGCCTAGGATCATCTCTACTTCCTCTAGCAAGATGGTGGCCTCAAATGTGGAAAATAAGAAAGTATGGGTGGAAGGATGCCAGGTTTCAATCAATGCTCCTATGGCAGCCCAATCTATGTGGATTTGATCATAATGCTTGGCATGGGTTATCAACCCCAAGAGATGCCATCTAGCTACATATACCCTCATGTCTGAAGTAAACTTGGAGAGGATGAGGGGCAACCATTTGATTTGGACGTATCTTCTAGCTCCCGGAAGATTTGGATAGTCCTGTGAAGAACAGAACACATACAGTAAACAAGTATGAGCATATGCAACGTGAAAGGAGAATTCGGCAGAAGGAGCATCGCAAAGCAACGGGCAGAAGAGAAAGCTTACCTGTTTCAAAGCAATGCGGTTGCTTATGTGCCCTTGTATTTCAGAGATTCTAGGAGTAGAAATCTTAGGTTTCTTCACTATTCTGTCCATCGCCGCCAGCAGTTGAGAACAGAAGCAAGAAAAGAACAAAAGGCCTGCAGAAAAAGAAAGAAACGAAGCCGTTCGGCCGCAGAAGAATTCTGATGATTTGGTTAAGAAAGTCTGCCGTTTTATAAGGATTTGAAGAGTCCTAAAGAGCACCGAAGATAGAAGTTTGATTGGGTTAAGGACTCTGTTCTTGATTTAGAAACGGAGGATCGGGCTAATTCACGCCTTGTGTAAGGGCGTGTATTTTTGATTTGACGACCTTATACTGGTCGTGTTTCATGTAACACCTTTGATAAGGTCATGTTTCTTCCAAGCTTTCTCTGTTGGTTACGCCCTATGAAAGGGCGTATTTTTTGATGAGACAACATTTGGCATGGTCGTGTCTTGATGAGGTCGTGTTTCTTCTAAGCTTCCTTTCTTGGTGACGCCTTTGAGTAGGACGTGTTTTAACAATTAACGACCTATGGAACGGCGTCTTTCATGCTGTTAACGCCCTATTCTTAGGCGTGTTTTATTGGCCTACGTTTTTGCCCTCCCAATGCTTTTGAATGAACTTAAGTGCTATTATTTGATGAAATTGTTTATGATTAAGCACTTATGATCATGTCATGTTCTGAATTGATAAATGAAGTCTAATAACTTTCAAAGTGCAGAATTTTACAGGATTCAGGGCGTTTGGATCGCTCATGGGAGCAACATCGTGTCACCTTGTATTGTTTCTTGTAAGCATTATTATTATATGGTATCTACGATATTATAGTATATCAGGGACCTTGTGGTTATGATGAACCTGAAATTTGAGTTCCCCTTTATCAAAAACGAAGACGATTTCAGGAGAATCTTGATCACACGGATAGGCCGTTGAGTTGTTAAAGGCTTGGGACGATGGTTCCACTTTCTGAGTTGATACGTGGACAAACGGGCTTCGGCTTAGTGTTAGCTCAGAAATATGGATTCTTGACCAGACCTAAACAGCTTAGCAATATTATCCTTGATTATTTTCTATTTAGTTTGTTTTAATCTTTTCTTTTAGCCCAGCATGCATCATGTAGGACTTTGAGTTTCATGCTGAAAATCTTCATATTATGGCAATAATGAAGTTCACTCGCTCTCGATTGAGTTGACATGAGATATTCCATTCCAAATCAAGTACTTCGTTCTATTTGAAGCCATTCAGGCTGATTCCTTGAAAGTGTTCCTTTTGTTGGATCTTTATCCCAATTCTCTTTACTTTTCTACAAAATTTACCTTGGTTGCAGCACGTCCACATTGGCTGGTAATCGCTCTCCAATGGTCTTTCCCTGTCGTGCCCGCGCGCACACCCTTTATTTATTTAGTTTAATCTCCTTTTGTCCGACAAATCGATTGTTTCCTTGGAACCACTCAGAGTTGTTTCACTTTGAATCTTGCAAAGATTTCAAATGCTTAGTGTCTGAGGCGTGTCCCATCACACCTTGGCGTCTCCTTATCAGTTCGTTCCACTTCAATCCTTTCATTTCACTTCATTCCATTTCCGTCTCACTCCCTTGCAAAGCAGACGCCAAGGCGGGGCAGCTGTAGACACGTCAAAATTGACATTTTGTTGATCCACTCACCAACCCCACCAACTCACCCACAATCAAGTGGGCCACACCTCTACCCAATCCCACCCCTTCACCGCCGTCCAAGCCCACCAAAGTGACCCCAATCTAGTGGCCCGCCCATGCACCACCAACCAACCTCCCCTTGGCACTCTCATCCCAACCCACTCAAGCACCTCCAACCGAGTAGAATTCCCGCTTATAACCGAGCCTAGGCCCACACCCGAGCCGAGAGTTAAGGAGCTAGTCCACCCCAAGGTCCCTCCTCTAACCCGCTCCTTAGAAGAAATAAAGAAAATGATTTCGGATTGGTGGGAAAGGACACAAGCTACTCCACCACCCATGGATGCTCCATTGTTATCTACCTCCGGTCTTCATTCGAAACCATCAAAGTGGGAACTACCAAAGCCCGAGCCACCCGTGTTTCTTACGGGAACACTTTACATAGCCGAGCCACTTCTTAGATGGCTCAAGGATGGCTTGGTCCCACATCTCTTCCCATCAATGGACCCCACACTACCACTAGTGCCGGTCAACTCATTCCATACCACATTTCGATCTCGTCACCATGTTGATACGTTGGATGATCTTGTCATGGGATTAGATTCACAATGGGAGTTGACGCATCTTTTGGCCCGAGGCTTTGACCAACCCGCTAGTCTTAGCTTCACCCATCCGGCCATAGGGTCCATTACCTCCGAGTGCACCGTGGGTTGTGTCACCACGGAGGTTCTTCTACTTCTCCCGCTACCGGATGAGCCCGACTTCATGACTTTGCTTCCGAGGGAGGAGTCATATTTTCTATACACGGTCCCATCTACCATGACGGAGGAAGGTGACCACCCGCACCTTCAAGAATTTCATGATTGGGACCATGTCATGTTGGAACCCACTTCATGGGGTCACACCTTCTTCGACCCTTTTGACCCCTTCACTAGTGACCCTCCCGAGTTTTCATACTCGTTACCCTTCTTCCGCGGAGTTCACTATCCCACCTTTTCCATTCGGGCCAAGCAAAATCCACATAGCCATAGGTCCGAACCATCCCTCGGGGGTAAGGAAGACTTTGGTTTCCCCGATCCCTCTAAACCACCCGCACCTCCCGGACTTCCCGCATCCAAGCCCAATGTCCATGATTGGTGCATCATAGTATGTCTAGGAGTTCCCCATGACGTCAACCTCCAGTTACGTCAAATGCATGTATGGCACATATTCGGGTGTCCTGGTCCGCCGTCATCCATGTACGGGTCTGACTAACATTAGGTGTGTCTAGGGTCCTAGTTGAGTCGGTGTGTTTTTTGTGTGGTTTGTTTGTGTGGTGATTTTGAGTCGATTGTTTGTGTGATTTTCATTCATGTGTCAGTGCATGGTGAGTCTGCATGTGTCTTGTGCAAGCTCGTGTCGTTCTCTTATGAGTGTGAAGCGAGTGGACTCACTTGATGAGTATGGGATCGGTTCCACATCTATACCCGGATCAGTCACTTATAGGGACTCAGCGGTGATTCCTAGTGAGTCTTCGAGCTGTTTTCTTCCCTTTTGAGAGTGCCCCTTCGGAGTGACCACCTTTAGCCCATAGCAGTTCGCATATCGAGTATATATGGAATGAGCAGGTGACGATCGCTTGGAGTGGAGCGTACCCGCGTTACTTGGCACGGTGACGGATCCACCGGAGTATTCGAGCATCCTTACCCCTACTCGACGGGGTCGAGTTCCTCCCACCCGGGGAGAGTTGATGGGAATCGACGCCGAGCATGTACTTTTTATTTTGTATTTATGTCCTTTTAGTTTGTGTTTATATCCTTGGGAAAGTATGTACGCAAATGTAAGGCTTTATAAGCCAAAGAGTCATTCCCATGGATTGTGTGGGTTTTTGTGCAAATGTGTAGTAGGTCCAGCTAGGGGGCCCCCTCCCCTTCCCCATTGGTCCACCTCATCCATGTGGGGCTGGTCAACCATCCTAGGTGGCCATCTAGAAGGTTTGAATGCTAATTGACCACATGGGAGACAAATGGGTTAAAATTTCAAAGGTAGGCCACCTACCTTACCTACCTAGTCAAAGGAGTGCCCATTCATATGTAATTTATTTATTTTGAGTTTTGACCACATGGGGGATGAAAATGACATATTTCCCACGAAATTATCAGCCCCCCCACCCCTTGATATTTTCTATATAAGCCTATGTATAGTGTCATTAGAGATTAATGAAGAAATGAAGAGAAAATTGTTGGAAAATCAAGAGTGTTCTTGAGCCCCTCCTCTCTCCCTCTGGTTTATCTCCTCCAACCTCCAGTTCTAGAGTGATTTCATCTTCTATCATCCCCTCTTCACCTCCGGTGATCATCTGTGTCGCCGCCGCCGCCGTTCGTGCCGCCTTCGAGCCGCCACGGGATCATCTTCGGTGTTCTGTCCTGCTAGACAGAGGTGCAGCTCAAAAATTCCTCAAGCCAGCCACGAGTTCCAATCGACGTGAAATTTTGAGGGTTTGTTTATATCTTATAGTCCCTTCCCCACAAAAAAATTCAGGTCTCAATTCCCCCGTTTCATAGTGTTTCCACTTCGTTCATTCCCCAAACTCAGATCAGATCTGTCTCTGTCTACAGTGATAGAACCTTTGAGTTCATCCCCTTCTACCACCATTTTAAATTTTGTTAGACCTCCCAATTTAACTGGGAATTCTGTCCATTTTTCCCTAGCTCCAAAATTTTTATTAATTTTTGTTGAGTCTTTTACCTATTTTTCAAAATTCATGTTCTACCAGAGCTACAGTACTTCCAGCCAGATCCCAGATCCGACCTTTCTCTAGTAAACAAATCATATAAATTCATAGACACATCCAAACGTGTCCAAACCAACTTTGCCATCTGCCCAACTCCAAATCCTACAACTTTCATGAAGAAGTCGAAGTCTGAATCCAAGTTCTTCCTAGCGGTCAACGGCAGTTATCAGAGATCAGCTCTGCAGATCTGAGTGTTTAGTTACTGTACAACAGGAGGTTGTAAATTCCATAAGTCAAGATCAGCGAAGATCCAGGCCAGATATCTAGGCCTACATTGAAGTACTTCGAGTCAGCTTTCCAACGGCGCTAATTTCGTGTCAATCCGACATCGGATCTGATCGCAGCGTCCGTTCCCGTCCGAGCGCGCGCTGAAAATCAGAAAGTGCAGGTCCGTGGCCGGTTTTTCCGACCGGTGCCGAACGGAGCCGCCGGGCCTCCGGCCGGCGTTCCAGCGCGCCGCCATCCCAAGGAGAGACCCTCCGGGCATCCACCACTACAGCGGTGCCACCGGGTCCCACACGGCCCCTCCGGACAGCACGTGGGCCCCACCGTCACGTGTTCGGGTGTTGCCGAAACAGCGCGAGAAGCCGCCCGTCAACCCGAATTCGGTCCTCCCGGACCCCATTGTGTAGCCCTTTACCTCCCTGCGTGGAGTGGGCAGCGGCTTACATTTCTGTAATATTGTGTAATATTGTTCCGGGAGTACGAGTTTCGGCCGGGTCCGTCGTCCCCACGCCGAGCGCGTGGAGGTATCGTCTTCGCTCCTACACTTGGCATTTCGCTTATTTCATATATGCTTGTTTATGCCACTGCTAGAGAGCATGTTTTAGGACTTAGCTTGCTATAATTTCATATCACCGCTACTGCGAGAGAGTGAGCGAGACCGTCCCGTGACCCGATCCGGGCACGAAAGTGCGAGCCGACCACCCTAGCTCTTGCCGGTTTCTCAACCGTGCACGTCCGACGCTTCCCTCATCAAGGGACGATCACGAGCTTGCCGTGTCCGTGTCTCGTCCCGCATCAATTTGGTATCAGAGCAGGTTGAGTCTAGGGTGTTTGCATTCAAAAAAAAAAAAAAGAGTGTCATTTACGTCTAGTCATTAGTCGGTCTAAGTCGTGTTTAGGATCATCACATTTTTAAAACAACAAAAAGAGTCGTTTTTGGGTCGCATACATCCCTTTACTCGGTATATAAAAAGGTGTTGTCCGACCGTTAGGTTACGCCTATCGGGAAGGCCGCACACTTGTGCGAGTGACCTTCGGGTCGATTGTCTCCGCCCCGTACCGAGTCTTGGTTTACGTCTAGGGTCCTTAGTGTGCATTAGTTAGTGCATTCCAACTTTGCATTACTTAGTGTCGTGTCTAGTGTTTTGGTCCGAGTGTCGGCATGGCCATCCACTAGTTTCCCCGTGTCCCATGGAGTCCCAAACTCCCGGATGGTGGCGATACTATCTCAAATGGAAGGACCACCCGAACCACCCCACGAGGCCCGAAACCCGGGATTTCTACGGGTCCGATGACCCGAGTGTCTATCTAGAATGGGAAGCCATTATGGATGATTACTTCGAGGTGTACATCATGTACGGGCCCATGCAAGTCGATGTTGCCAAAAGGCGACTTTTTGGTGAAGCCGCTGCAACTTGGAGGGACATCAAATATTGGAGGGAGGATAGGAATCTAAGGCCCATCAAGTCATGGTGGGAAATGAAGAGAATGCTTAGGAGGGCCTACGTTCCCCGCCCACCTACCTCCAACCACGGAGGTCATTCCACTCACCAACCCCACCAACTCACCCACAATCAAGTGGGCCACACCTCTACCCAATCCCACCCCTTCACCGCCGTCCAAGCCCACCAAAGTGACCCCAATCTAGTGGCCCGCCCATGCACCACCAACCAACCTCCCCTTGGCACTCCCATCCCAACCCACTCAAGCACCTCCAACCGAGTAGAAGTCCCGCTTATAACCGAGCCTAGGCCCACACCCGAGCCGAGAGTTAAGGAGCTAGTCCACCCCAAGGTCCCTCCTCCAACCCGCTCCTTAGAAGAAATAAAGAAAATGATTTCGGATTGGTGGGAAAGGACACAAGCTACTCCACCACCCATGGATGCTCCATTGTTATCTACCTCCGGTCTTCATTCGAAACCATCAAAGTGGGAACTACCAAAGCCCGAGCCACCCGTGTTTCTTACGGGAACACTTTACATAGCCGAGCCACTTCTTAGATGGCTCAAGGATGGCTTGGTCCCACATCTCTTCCCATCAATGGACCCCACACTACCACTAGTGCCGGTCAACTCATTCCATACCACATTTCGATCTCGTCACCATGTTGATACGTTGGATGATCTTGTCATGGGATTAGATTCACAATGGGAGTTGACGCATCTTTTGGCCCGAGGCTTTGACCAACCCGCTAGTCTTAGCTTCACCCATCCGGCCATAGGGTCCATTACCTCCGAGTGCACCGTGGGTTGTGTCACCACGGAGGTTCTTCTACTTCTCCCGCTACCGGATGAGCCCGACTTCATGACTTTGCTTCCGAGGGAGGAGTCATATTTCTATACACGGTCCCATCTACCATGACGGAGGAAGGTGACCACCCGCACCTTCAAGAATTTCATGATTGGGACCATGTCATGTTGGAACCCACTTCATGGGGTCACACCTTCTTCGACCCTTTTGACCCCTTCACTAGTGACCCTCCCGAGTTTTCATACTCGTTACCCTTCTTCCGCGGAGTTCACTATCCCACCTTTTCCATTCGGGCCAAGCAAACTCCACATAGCCATAGGTCCGAACCATCCCTCGGGGGTAAGGAAGACTTTGGTTTCCCCGATCCCTCTAAACCACCCGCACCTCCCGGACTTCCCGCATCCAAGCCCAATGTCCATGATTGGTGCATCATAGTATGTCTAGGAGTTCCCCATGACGTCAACCTCCAGTTACGTCAAATGCATGTATGGCACATATTCGGGTGTCCTGGTCCGCCGTCATCCATGTACGGGTCTGACTAACATTAGGTGTGTCTAGGGTCCTAGTTGAGTCGGTGTGTTTTTTGTGTGGTTTGTTTGTGTGGTGATTTTGAGTCGATTGTTTGTGTGATTTTCATTCATGTGTCAGTGCATGGTGAGTCTGCATGTGTCTTGTGCAAGCTCGTGTCGTTCTCTTATGAGTAAGAGGCGAGTGGACTCACTTGATGAGTATGGGATCGGTTCCACATCTATACCCGGATCAGTCACTTATAGGGACTCAGCGGTGATTCCTAGTGAGTCTTCGAGCTGTTTTCTTCCCTTTTGAGAGTGCCCCTTCGGAGTGACCACCTTTAGCCCATAGCAGTTCGCATATCGAGTATATATGGAATGAGCAGGTGACGATCGCTTGGAGTGGAGCGTACCCGCGTTACTTGGCACGGTGACGGATCCGCCGGAGTATTCGAGCATCCTTACCCCTACTCGACGGGGTCGAGTTCCTCCCACCCGGGGAGAGTTGATGGGAATCGACGCCGAGCATGTACTTTTTATTTTGTATTTATGTCCTTTTAGTTTGTGTTTATATCCTTGGGAAAGTATGTACGCAAATGTAAGGCTTTATAAGCCAAAGAGTCATTCCCATGGATTGTGTGGGTTTTTGTGCAAATGTGTAGTAGGTCCAGCTAGGGGGCCCCCTCCCCTTCCCCATTGGTCCACCTCATCCATGTGGGGCTGGTCAACCATCCTAGGTGGCCATCTAGAAGGTTTGAATGCTAATTGACCACATGGGAGACAAATGGGTTAAAATTTCAAAGGTAGGCCACCTACCTTACCTACCTAGTCAAAGGAGTGCCCATTCATATGTAATTTATTTATTTTGAGTTTTGACCACATGGGGGATGAAAATGACATATTTCCCACGAAATTATCAGCCCCCCCACCCCTTGATATTTTCTATATAAGCCTATGTATAGTGTCATTAGAGATTAATGAAGAAATGAAGAGAAAATTGTTGGAAAATCAAGAGTGTTCTTGAGCCCCTCCTCTCTCCCTCTGGTTTATCTCCTCCAACCTCCAGTTCTAGAGTGATTTCATCTTCTATCATCCCCTCTTCACCTCCGGTGATCATCTGTGTCGCCGCCGCCGCCGTTCGTGCCGCCTTCGAGCCGCCACGGGATCATCTTCGGTGTTCTGTCCTGCTAGACAGAGGTGCAGCTCGAAAATTCCTCAAGCCAGCCACGAGTTCCAATCGACGTGAAATTTTGAGGGTTTGTTTATATCTTATAGTCCCTTCCCCACAAAAAAATTCAGGTCTCAATTCCCCCGTTTCATAGTGTTTCCACTTCGTTCATTCCCCAAACTCAGATCAGATCTGTCTCTGTCTACAGTGACAGAACCTTTGAGTTCGTCCCCTTCTACCACCATTTTAAATTTTGTTAGACCTCCCAATTTAACTGGGAATTCTGTCCATTTTTCCCTAGCTCCAAAATTTTTATTAATTTTTGTTGAGTCTTTTACCTATTTTTCAAAATTCATGTTCTACCAGAGCTACAGTACTTCCAGCCAGATCCCAGATCCGACCTTTCTCTAGTAAACAAATCATAGAAATTCATAGACACATCCAAACGTGTCCAAACCAACTTTGCCATCTGCCCAACTCCAAATCCTACAACTTTCATGAAGAAGTCGAAGTCTGAATCCAAGTTCTTCCTAGCGGTCAATGGCAGTTATCAGAGATCAGCTCTGCAGATCTGAGTGTTTAGTTACTGTACAATAGGAGGTTGTAAATTCCATAAGTCAAGATCAGCGAAGATCCAGGCCAGATATCTAGGCCTACATTGAAGTACTTCGAGTCAGCTTTCCAACGGCGCTAATTTCGTGTCAATCCGACATCGGATCTGATCGCAGCGTCCGTTCCCGTCCGAGCGCGCGCTGAAAATCAGAAAGTGCAGGTCCGTGGCCGGTTTTTTCCGACCGGTGCCGAACGGAGCCGCCGGGCCTCCGGCCGGCGTTCCAGCGCGCCGCCATCCCAAGGAGAGACCCTCCGGGCATCCACCACTACAGCGGTGCCACCGGGTCCCACACGGCCCCTCCGGACAGCACGTGGGCCCCACCGTCACGTGTTCGGGTGTTGCCGAAACAGCGCGAGAAGCCGCCCGTCAACCCGAATTCGGTCCTCCCGGACCCCATTGTGTAGCCCTTTACCTCCCTGCGTGGAGTGGGCAGCGGCTTACATTTCTGTAATATTGTGTAATATTGTTCCGGGAGTACGAGTTTCGGCCGGGTCCGTCGTCCCCACGCCGAGCGCGTGGAGGTATCGTCTTCGCTCCTACACTTGGCATTTCGCTTATTTCATATATGCTTGTTTATGCCACTGCTAGAGAGCATGTTTTAGGACTTAGCTTGCTATAATTTCATATCACCGCTACTGCGAGAGAGTGAGCGAGACCGTCCCGTGACCCGATCCGGGCACGAAAGTGCGAGCCGACCACCCTAGCTCTTGCCGGTTTCTCAACCGTGCACGTCCGACGCTTCCCTCATCAAGGGACGATCACGAGCTTGCCGTGTCCGTGTCTCGTCCCGCATCACCAAGAGATGCCATCTAGCTACATATACCCTCATGTCTGAAGTAAACTTGGAGAGGATGAGGGGCAACCATTTGATTTGGACGTATCTTCTAGCTCCCGGAAGATTTGGATAGTCCTGTGAAGAACAGAACACATACAGTAAACAAGTATGAGCATATGCAACGTGAAAGGAGAATTCGGCAGAAGGAGCATCGCAAAGCAACGGGCAGAAGAGAAAGCTTACCTGTTTCAAAGCAATGCGGTTGCTTATGTGCCCTTGTATTTCAGAGATTCTAGGAGTAGAAATCTTAGGTTTCTTCACTATTCTGTCCATCGCCGCCAGCAGTTGAGAACAGAAGCAAGAAAAGAACAAAAGGCCTGCAGGAAAAGAAAGAAACGAAGCCGTTCGGCCGCAGAAGAATTCTGATGATTTGGTTAAGAAAGTCTGTCGTTTTATAAGGATTTGAAGAGTCCTAAAGAGCACCGAAGATAGAAGTTTGATTGGGTTAAGGACTCTGTTCTTGATTTAGAAACGGAGGATCGGGCTAATTCACGCCTTGTGTAAGGGCGTGTATTTTTGATTTGACGACCTTATACTGGTCGTGTTTCATGTAACACCTTTGATAAGGTCATGTTTCTTCCAAGCTTTCTCTGTTGGTTACGCCCTATGAAAGGGCGTATTTTTTGATGAGACAACATTTGGCATGGTCGTGTCTTGATGAGGTCGTGTTTCTTCTAAGCTTCCTTTCTTGGTGACGCCTTTGAGTAGGACGTGTTTTAACAATTAACGACCTATGGAACGGCGTCTTTCATGCTGTTAACGCCCTATTCTTAGGCGTGTTTTATTGGCCTACGTTTTTGCCCTCCCAATGCTTTTGAATGAACTTAAGTGCTATTATTTGATGAAATTGTTTATGATTAAGCACTTATGATCATGTCATGTTCTGAATTGATAAATGAAGTCTAATAACTTTCAAAGTGCAGAATTTTACAGGATTCAGGGCGTTTGGATCGCTCATGGGAGCAACATCGTGTCACCTTGTATTGTTTCTTGTAAGCATTATTATTATATGGTATCTACGATATTATAGTATATCAGGGACCTTGTGGTTATGATGAACCTGAAATTTGAGTTCCCCTTTATCAAAAACGAAGACGATTTCAGGAGAATCTTGATCACACGGATAGGCCGTTGAGTTGTTAAAGGCTTGGGACGATGGTTCCACTTTCTGAGTTGATACGTGGACAAACGGGCTTC
This sequence comes from Amorphophallus konjac, assembly GCA_022559845.1. NCBI lineage: Eukaryota > Viridiplantae > Streptophyta > Magnoliopsida > Alismatales > Araceae > Amorphophallus > Amorphophallus konjac. The sequence continues at coordinate 363,286,690 of CM040123.1, forward strand.
GGCTTAGTGTTAGCTCAGAAATATGGATTCTTGACCAGACCTAAACAGCTTAGCAATATTATCCTTGATTATTTTCTATTTAGTTTGTTTTAATCTTTTCTTTTAGCCCAGCATGCATCATGTAGGACTTTGAGTTTCATGCTGAAAATCTTCATATTATGGCAATAATGAAGTTCACTCGCTCTCGATTGAGTTGACATGAGATATTCCATTCCAAGTCAAGTACTTCGTTCTATTTGAAGCCATTCAGGCTGATTCCTTGAAAGTGTTCCTTTTGTTGGATCTTTATCCCAATTCTCTTTACTTTTCTACAAAATTTACCTTGGTTGCAGCACGTCCACATTGGCTGGTAATCGCTCTCCAATGGTCTTTCCCTGTCGTGCCCGCGCGCACACCCTTTATTTATTTAGTTTAATCTCCTTTTGTCTGACAAATCGATTGTTTCCTTGGAACCACTCAGAGTTGTTTCACTTTGAATCTTGCAAAGATTTCAAATGCTTAGTGTCTGAGGCGTGTCCCATCACACCTTGGCGTCTCCTTATCAGTTCGTTCCACTTCAATCCTTTCATTTCACTTCATTCCATTTCCGTCTCACTCCCTTGCAAAGCAGACGCCAAGGCGGGGCAGCTGTAGACACGTCAAAATTGATATTTTGTTGATCAAATCTCATGTTATTATGTAAACGCCCCAAGTGGACTTCAATATTCCTATAATATAAAGTTTTTCTATTTTTCATGAGTTTTCTGCATTTTTCTTGCATTTTTGTGAAACACGGCTTGACTAAGGGCGTTACTTGATAAAGTAACGACCTGTGATAAGGCGTTTTAAAAGAAAGGACGACCGTATGTAAGGGCGTCAATTCCTGGTATTATCCTTTAATTTCTGGAATTATCTATTTTCAAAATAAAAGGTTTTTTCTGAGTAACGCCTTTCCTCAGGGCGTGTTTTGAAGAAACGCCGTTTTCGCAGGCGTGTTATCTCAGTTTCCAAACGGAGGAAGTTTTCATTTCCAAAATTAAACCCAGGAAGAAACGGCCTTTACTAGGTCGTGTTTCAAGAAACGCCTCTGTGCAGGTCGTCAATTCATAAAAAGACGCCCTGACGCAAGGCGTGTTTTCACTCCAGAGTCCTTTTTTCCTCCATCTTTCCCCCACAGTTCCCTGCTATCCTTGGACTCTTGCTCGATCTTAATCCTTCCTTGGATGCCTCATTACCTATTCTTATCATTTCCTTGTTTGATCACATCCGATTGAAACTATAAAAGAAAACTTCATTCGCTCGTAACAGAGGTTGAAGATTTGAAGTATGCAATAGGTTGAAGATTTTACGTATTCAACAGTCACCCTGAGCATTTAGAGGTTAAGACGTGAGTTATCAAGCAAGCACGCAGAGCTTCCTCCTTCGAGCATTGATTTTTCTTCATCCCTCTGCATCCGTTCAGCGTCTTCCCGGTTCCCTTTACTCTTGTCAGGGAGAGCAGGGCGATATATATATATAGCTTGTCTGTTGTTCATCACATTCTTATCATCACTATTGTTGCCTGTCGTTAGTTCTTTTACCGCATTTAGCATATCATATTCTTCCCTAGTTCTCTGCTAGGGGTTTACAAAACAAAAAAAAGAAGGTGCACATGTTGATGTCTTTTCATCATTTTTATGTTGGCTCTTGACTGATACTATTGCACTTTGGCTGATCCCCTTCTCTTTTCCTTGTTTTTCATTGTCTTCTTTTACAAGGTAATCAATCGAGAAAACCCACTTCATCGGCCGGCCGATTGGAGTTGGAGGAGGAGACCCACATTCATCCCGCATCCCACTTTTCACTAGGTACACGCGATCTCATTTCTTCTTATTGAGGTAAACCCTCTGGCGATCACAACTCCCTTTAGCACCTCGTGCTATATTCTTTATCACATCTTATACATGTTATCATCATTGTTATTTATTTTTCACTCCCTGGTATTTGAGGATTTTTAATCCGATCTACAATCGATAGCTTCGCACAACCCCTATTTTTTGCTTCTTTTAATAGACTTCACCTTTCGACGCGAGTTTCCTCATATGGCTCAATGGAGATTCCCGGCTACTTGGATTCGTCACACATATGGATTATTGTTTCTCCTTTCAACACGAGTTTCCTCCATTGTTTCAGGGGGGATTCCCGGTTACTCGGATCCACATACCACTTATTGAATTTTTGTGGGATAGGTAGCTTTTTCCTCACGATTACTCTTTAATGTCCATGTAGAGATTCAAGTTCCCTTTAAAGTGTTAGAAGGAATTTCTTAAATTCTTATGCATTAAAGTCATTAAATTCATTGTGTATAAGAGTGTGAGGGTAAACTTTTATTTTGCATGTATAAAATAAATTCAACAAGACACGGCTATGACTCCCCCTAAATGTATGCACGGTCGAAGTCAAATCCTCCCCCTTATTATATGACATGTATCACATATGAATAAAGTTACTGTATTGCTGTTTAGCAAGGAGATAAGGCCTTAGAAAGATCAAGAAATAGTTTCATAGTGTAAATACTTACAAGCATGCAAGGATTCATGAAACATTCATGCAAGCATTCTTGAGTCAAGATAGACGATTATCATGAAATATATGCATGTGCTCTATATACATGAATATGCAATATGCATCTTTTTGTCATTTTGTATGCATAGTATGTGAATGATATGCAAAGATGTCAATGCGATGCAGAATGTCAGATTTTTATTTAAAAGTTCTAAATACATTGTAAAATTCAATATGGGTGCAAGATGTAAGTTTTCAGTTTTTCATATGAATGATCTAAATACACCTTATGAAGTTTCTAATGCATGTAACTTATAAAAGCATGAGAATGTAATGCAAGATGCAAATTTTTTTTTTTATTTTAGAACATCATGACAGATTGCACAAGGAGACGTACATATTCAAATGATGAGCAACAACCATTTTCCAAGACTTGTCCTTTTTGAACAAGGGTACACAAATGATCAAAATTAAGCAGTGCACCCAAATTATTTTCAAAAATATTCAAAAATAGATTTTCAATAACATTTCAAAAGCTTAGAGTATCATCCACAAACCAAACATATTTTACAGGTTCTGGTACGAGGTGGAGGTGGAGGTTCGAAAATCTAACTCACACATAGTGAGAGCTTCTAGGTGGACATAATCCACCCTTCCACTACACACCATTTGATATACCAGATACTCAATTACACTCAGATGCTCATGTATTTCAGATTGAAAAGTATTCAGTAGGCAAAGGCATCATGCGTATACCTCAAAAATTTTTAAATTCATTCAACCAATGAGACATGTTCATCATAGCAGAGTACAAGAATACCAGATCATGTTCAGAATTAATATCTGTCAAATGAATAATTCTGCATTATAGAAATTTTACCTTCTTGAAGGAAGAATGAATTTTAGAATAAATTTGAACGCACATGGTATTTCAGAATTTCAAAGTAAATTGATTTCCTTCAAAAGACATGTTTCCATATTAGCCAAATAATTTAATTTCTGAATTTTGGTACAAGGCGGAGAGCTTTGATCCAAGGATCACCTCACGCATGATGTTAGCTTCCTGACATACTTAATCTGTCATTTCACACATCACCATTTGATATACCAAATATTCATTCAATAAAGACATGTATGGCTTGTGAAGAATTTAGAGCATAACATGAGAACACATCAAAATCTCATTCCAAAACATTAAAACCATCAAGTTTGACAATGAAGAAGTAAAGTTGGGGTTTTATCATATGAGTGTGCTTTGTTCCATTTTACTGGAACCCCTTTCATTCTTTATTTATCTCAAGGCACACCTTCATCACAACCGACTCATTTGTCGAATTTTGGCACCCAAGCCTTCTTGGGTCCTTAGATGTTAGAAGCACTTCTTCCAAAAGTTTTCTTTTAAATTTTCATTACCACCTTGACATCACTTTCCATGATCCTGCAATCCTCAATAACATGTCCATGGTTTCTACAATAAAGGCATTGAGGAGAAGCAGTTTTACCAAAAGACTTCCTTTTAGGAGTAAAGAAATTTTTAAATCCATTCCATATTCTATTTTCAAAAGGTCTAGATTTAACAAAATTAGACCTAGCATTCATTCTAGAAGCATGGAAATTTTCTATTTTCAAAAACTAACACTCTTTTATAACATGCCCGTACTTGCCACAATGAAAATAACATGGAGATTCGGGTCTATGGAATGACCTTCCATTGTTTGCATGTTTTTTTGTAAACCAGTTTTTCTTATAGAATGCAAACCATTGAGCATGAAAGACATGTTTATTTCTGAGTTTTCTTTAAAAATTTGATTGTGCATTTATGGCATGAAAATCATCATTTTACTTCACAAAGTAATTTTCCATCACATGGCCTAGTTTGTGACAATAGAAGCAAGAACTATTTCCTTGTCTCTTGAAAACAGATTTATGTTTGCATGCTTTTTCATCATCCATTTTCATAACAACACAATCATTCATTTCATGGCCATGCATACCACAACAGAAACATTCAACATTCAATTTCATTTTTCACCCATTTTGAACTTTTTGAAACCCTTTTTGCATGATGGGTTTTGTGTTGAGATTTTTCTTTTTCTCAAAACTATTTTCAGAAATTTTCATTTGAGAAGTGGAAGGAGGTGCTTTGGAAGTACTGGGAATATCTGATGCATGAACAAAAGAGGTTGTCATTTTGTGCTCAAAAGATTTTTTATTGACCGGGATATATCCAAGACCCTCTTTTTAAAAATTCACCTTGACACCTAGCATTTTGTCTAAGTTCTCATTCCCTTTGACAAAACTAGACAGGTCATTTTTCACATCATTTATCACTTTTTCACATGCAAGGATTTTCTCACTCAGCAAGCAATTCACAGATTCCAAGTTTTCATTCTCTTTCAAGATTTCCTTATTTTCATCATTTATGGCATGCAGTTTTTCAGTTAAGTTTTCAAGAGCTATCTCAGTTTCATTAAACTTTGAGATCTTAACAAGCAACTGTTCATTCTCATATTTTAACAATGAGATTTCTTTTTCAAGCTTATCAAAGCATCTCAATCTTCCCTCTAGCAAGGAATTCTGAATTAACATAGCACCATTTTTCTTTTTAAGATCTTCATTTTCATCCATGATGCTCTTGTTATCAATTTCAGAATCAAGTAATTTCTAAAATAACTTATCATCATCGGACAAAGAAGTTAACTTGTTTCTAAGACATTTTTCTGTTTCTTCAAACAATGAATTCTTAGACAACAAGTATTTATTTTGATCAAGCAAATCATGGGAATCAGTATCAATTTCAAGAGCAGTATTAGATTTTCTAAACATCTCAAGCTCTTCATTCATACAAGACATCTCATCTGAAAATAATTCAACTTTGGATTCTAGAAGTTCTTTTTTATATTCTAGGTTCTCAATCTTTGACTCCAAAGTTTTACAATTTTTACAGGAAGGATTATCATGCACATTCTCATTAATCTCCCTTTTCAAGGTTTTATTTTCAGATTTGAGTTTCTTGCATTTATCATACAGTTCAGCATATTCCATTTGTCATTCCTCAATAGAGAGTTCTTCGGATTCAGAATTTACCTCATCATAATTTTCTTCATTGAGTTGATCATCATTGTCGGCCATGAGATAATTTTGTCCTTCCATCTCTTGAGCTTTGATCAACTGATCCATAAGCTCCTTTGCCGTTCTACAAGAAGAAACAAATGGAAACATATGAGTATCAATGGCACTTTTCAATAAACTTAAGACAATGACATTTTCATGGTTCTTCAATTTATCTTGACTAGACCACTTGGTCTTATCTAGAGGCAATATGTGAGGACCATCATAGATCAACTTCCAAAGATTAGGATTAACTGAATTGATCAGTCCACACATTTTACCTAACCATGAAGTAAAATCAGAACCATTAAAAATAGTAAGGCAATTCATCGTCATATGCTCAACAGAAAATTTCATGATTGTAGAATGCACTAGGATCACTCTATAGATCGTGAGATCTAGGGACAGCAGAGCCTCGCTCTGATACCAATTGTTGGATCCCGTAGTGCAAGAACACGGTTCTAGAGGGGGGGTGAATAGAACCCTCTACTAAAATTATATCCAATTAAAACTTTAAACTAGTTCGCAGCGGAATTAGCAAGATTAGCAAGAGTGAGGAATTTAAACTCATTGGAATAGACTAGATTCACTCAATCTCACCGTACTCACTCGAACGGATAATTAGATATGAACAATAAAGCAAACCACCACAACACAAACCACAATGCAAGCCACAATGCACGGAGATTTTTAAGGTGGTTCGGGACCACGACGGGCTCCCTACGTCCACCCCTCACCAAACCGGTGAGGCTTCACTGCTGTAAAAATAGTCTAGGGATAAATCCCCCCACACATACAGAGCCAAGCTCCAACACACACATGTAGGGCGATGCCTACACAACCACACGGGAGTAGACTCCCAACCACACACGGGGAACACACCCGAAAATACGTCCAAGCACACACGCGGATAAAATCCGCACAACTCGATGCACACACGTCAACACAAACACTTGGAGAACCCTTTCTCCGAACACCCACACAAAGTATTCTTTCAGATGTATATGAAACAAAGACAAATATATGCTATGACCCCCCAAACAAACTCTATAGACTGAATCAAAGAAGATAAAGCATGTACGAAGCTCCCCCTTCAAGAAAGACTCCGGCTCTTCTTGGCTCATTGTCGGATGGCCGCAATTTCAGCGTCCTTGCGTTCCTCTCTTCGAGACGCTTCTTTTCTTCTTCTATCACGAGCTCCAAATCTCCATGGAAGTAGATGAAAATCACCTTGCAAGAGCTCCACCACGTTTTCCCCCTTTTCTTCACCTATACGAAAGAACAAAATGAGCATTAGGGTTAATCCTCCACAAATTCGTAACTCATATTTATATGCAAGGTAGAGAGCCCCAAAGACACATAAAGCCTTCCCACAATGCCTTAAAGACATCTGCATATGCTTAGTAACCTTTGGAGGGTAGTATGGTAAAGTTTCATGGCCAAAAGAATAGGTTTAGATCGGATTCGCAACTCCCGTGACATATGTGTCGACACTTGGTGTCGACACCGGCAAGCTGGACAGGCTAAAACACCAAAAACAGAACTCTGCCAGATAGGTGTCGACACCTGGTGTCAGGGTGTAGGTGTCGACACCTGGTGTCGACACCTAATGGCTGCCTTGCTACAGCCAAGGCAGATTCAGCAAGGTGTCGACACCAGGTGTCGACACCTTCTGCCCAGCATAAAGACAGCATAATGCAGTCCAATGTAGTCTGAGAAATCTTCAACCCCAATTGCAAACTTGATTTTTCCAAGTGAAAAACATGCATTAGAAGGATTTCAAAATATCATTAAACCTTGGATTCAACAAGGAATATGAAGAGTTAAATAAGCAAGATGCTACCATGAGACTATCATGAGAAACATGCATGAAGGGCACTAGAGAACCCATTTAATCATGTATTTGGATTCTCATATCAAACAACAAGAACACATTCCACCATATGATAAATTTTTGTTGTGATGAAATTGAATCTCTCAATTGTCAAAATACAAAGGCATGAAAGCACAACCTCAACCTGCTCCAATTCAAGCACACAAGGTGGGTAATAGATATTACCATGATCCACTTGATATGGGAGGGTTTAAAAGTCATCCTTTAACCTGTAACAATATGATAAACTAATAGGTTAGATGATAATCAAAACTCATGAACCAAGTATTAACTCTTTGAACTAGTTCACATAAAAATACATCATTGAACTAACTCAACCAAGTATTTGGCTTCTCAAATCAATCAAAAAAAATACATTCCACCAAATGACAAAGTTTTGTTATGATAAACATGGATCTCGTAATCAACCAAATATAATGACATGGGAGCTCAACCATTCAATCACAAGGCAACCAAATCTTCAACAACAAAATGCTTCATCACACAAGTGTTAACAATTATGCTAAATGCAAAGCATGCATAATATTATGGAACCACATTCATTCAAATGACATTCTTGTTGATTAAAAACTAACATTTATGAATCATTATCTCATGAGGAGCATTGATATAAACTTCCCAAATTTAGATTACCATGAGTCTAAGAAACGAGCAAGCATCATTAAAATCACATCCATCAAATTTCAAGTTACAAGATTAAGGATATTTCAAGCCCAAAAATCTTATGAGGAAAACACATGAAAATATCCAACTAAGACTTTGAAAAGCTATTTGATGAAATGCATGAAATATAGAAGAGTCAACGCAATGCAATGAGTGAGTCAACTCCCTTTTTCAATAAGATCTTCATTGATGCACTCCTTTAGTTCCAAACATGAATCATGAATTTTTATCCTGCAAATCAAAATATTCAAGGCATGAGATCCTTAAATACAAATCATTAATATGACTTTCAAATGTGAAAAGTGTTAACTCCCTTTTAGAAGAAGATCTTCATTGATGGACTCCTTTAGATTTCAAGTATGAGCCATGAATTTGTGTTCCTACTAACCAACATAAATATAACATTAGTTCCTTAAACACAAAGGGGTCACATGACTTTCAAGAGTGAGCATTGACTCCATCTTTCAACTTATCAAATTAAGATATAAAATATGTTACTCAATGAAACACATACACACACAAAACATTGACTCCATTTTTCAACTCATCAAATCAAGATATAAAATATGTTGCTCAATGAAACACATACACACACAGACACAATCGTTTTGATATCATTAAAACCAAACACGAACTAGGGGATACAACAGAATGTGTGCAAGGTATCAATCTCGACCCACTGAATTGCATCTAGCTGCAGTAAAAAGAATTTTAAGATATCTATATGCTACACACACCCTTGGTTTATAGTTTCCTGCATCACACACTCTAGACTTAATTGCATACACAGATGCAGACTATGCCGAGTGTAAATTAGATATAAAAAGCACTAGTGGTCATTGTGAATTTCTAGGTGGGTGTTTAGTATCTTAGGGTTCCAAGAAACAATATTCCGTGGCCCTCTCCACTGTAGAGGCTGAGTATGTGGCTGCACGGAGTTGTGGTACACAAGTCATTTGGATTAAACACAAGCTTCAGGACTATCAAGTAGACCTAGGGTGCACACCCATTTACTGTGATAATACTAGTGCCATCAACTTAGCCAAGAATCATGTCTTGCATTCCTGCACCAAACACATAGAAATAAGGCATCATTTCACAAGAGATGAGGTTTCTAAGAACACCTTTGAACTGATTCATGTAGGCTCTGCTAATCAAATTACCGATATCTTCACCAAGCCTCTAGACAATGACAAATTCACCACATTAAGGAGAGAATTAGGCTTATTTAAATTATCTTAATTTCTAATCTCCTGATATTTTTTTAGGAAGAGGTTGTGTGAGAAGTCTGTCCTAACCGTGAGGGGGAGTTCTAAGTGTCTGCTGATTAGTTTCCTACTGTGCATCGATTGAGGGGGAGTTGGGGAGTTAGTGAAGGTTGACTGATTCAAATGGTTGACCAGATGTGTGTCATTGTTGATTCTCATGATTGAATGAGTGCGGTTCTCTCTCAGACAGTAGAATCTCATTCATCTCTTAACTCTATAAGTTTGTGTAACTAAAGTCCAGCTAGAATCTTTTCTCTAGTAGACTATCAGAGACTTGGATTAAGTGTCCGAAGTATATCTTCCTACATTGTTCATGATTCTGGTTCAGGCTAAAACTTGTATGTCTTGATATCTATCCAGAACAACTTAAAATCTAGACTTCAAGATTCATTTCAAGAAACAGTTCTTCTGGTATTGTCTTCAATCATTTCATCTCCACAATATAAGGGATCAACCAAATGAACAAAGGTCTACGGTTTTGATCACTGAGAAACTAGGAGCTTCATCAATGAAATGAAGTTTTTCCTATGTCATGAGGTGTCAAATTAAAAAAAAAATTAAAAAAGAGGGGTTTCTGCAAAATAAACTTAATGTTTCTGACCATCATAGAGCAATGGTGACAAGGTGGTGAGTAACTGGGGAATCTGGCCTCTGATCAAGGTGTTTCCTCACGTAAAAGCCACAGTTACTAACTCTGTTCTCTAAAAGGGAGAGGTAATGAGGTTTTCACATTGAGTAACTGGGGATTCTGGCCTCTGATCAAGGTGTCTCCCTAATGTCAAAGATGTAATTTACCAACTTACTTACTGGTCTTCTTGAAAATCTCTATAATACCCTTATAATTGTGCAAATTAATGGAATGCTTGTCCTCAATACCTTGAGCACACCTTCTCTGCTTTTGTCTCTTGTCGTCTACTTAGTAGAGTTTTTGGTTCAGCTATGTCTTGTCATACTTGTTCATCCCTGCTCTACATCATATACCCTGTATGTGGATAAACTTCTCTCTCATTCTAATTCTCTATTGCTTAGCAGAGTTAAAGAATCTTCTCTTGAGTTTAGCAACTCACTTATTCTATTAAGAGAGAAAATTCTGAGAGAAAGCTGTCTGTGAATCTGAAGATCTGCTTCTACGGAAGCTACATTGTTTTGAATTTGAGATAGTTGTTTTCCATCGGTCTTTTCTTTTCAAGTTTCCTTTGTTTCCCATTCCATTTTGTTACCCTCCAATCTTGTTCAAAGGAAGGGAGAAGCTCTTCGGTTTCCCTCCATTGCTCTTGGAGGAAGAGAGGTTTAATCCTCTAGTTTTTTTAGTTGCCTGGGAGCAATTTCACAGGGTTCCCTTTGCTGTGTGCAAAGGAAGGGAGATCAGTTCTCCAGTGCTTCTTCTGGTTGATCAGAAGGCTGAGGAGGGTGTTCCTCAGGACAAGCTGTTTGGCAGCGGTTGTCGCAGACTGAGTTTGCTGTGTGCGATTGATCAATTGCAAGGAAACCTTACTCTTCTGAGTGAGGGGTGGACGTAGATTGCGGGTAGCAATCGAACCACCTAAAAATTCTCTGTCTCTCTTGGGGATTTGCCTGTCTACTTTGTGTTTGCTCTCCATCTACTTGATATATTGCTCCATCGCGTATTTCTTTCTAGATCTCTATCCATTGTCCAGATATTTCTATTACCTTTCTTTGAGGTTTTTATCACTGCTGTTTGAGGGGTTGAGTAATTGTTACTGAGCTTATCGAATTTGGGAGTGATCTATTCATCCCCCCCCTTCTATCTCACTTTCCGCTGTGCGTATCAACTTATTGGCCCCAGGCTTCGACCGACCCACAGGTCGTAGCTTCAGCCATCCTGCTTTGGGGTCCATTACCTCCGTGTGCACCATGGGTCATGTCACCACGGAGATCCTTTTATTCCTCCCTATGCCGGCCGACCCATATTTCTTTCCACTTTTCCCAAGGGAGGAACCATATTTTCCCTATGAGATCACCGTCCCACCCACCACAATGGATGAAGGTGACCATCTACACCTTCAAGAACTTTTGACATGGGACCATGACCTATGGGAGCCTAGTTCGAAGGGTCATACTTTCCTTGATCCCTTCGACCCATTCCCTGGTGAACCCCTTGACCCACCACCTTTACTCCACTTTTTGGAGGGAGTCCACTATCACACCCCTTCCCCACGGGCCGGGCCATCTACACCCACCAAGCCCGTTCACTAGCGAGATACATCTAAATATAGGGATGATGTAGAAGATGCATCCAACCCTCCTGGCCCACACAAACCTCCCAAATCCAACAGGCCGTCAGTACATGAGTGGTGCATTTTGGGATGTCTGGGAACCCATGATCCTACCGACACTTGGTTACATCTCGTGTATGCACATCACACATTCGGGTGTCCCGGACCACCATTGCATATGTATGAGTCGGACTAATAGTAGGTTTGTATTTGCGACGTAAGGCACCCGATAGGCATCAAATGCGATGTAGTCTCTTTCACTCCTTTCTGCGAGCTTTAGCTCGATCATCCTTTCCACCATCATCCGATTCATGACCGCGGGGTCAACTAGCTCCGGATAGAAGTGTGCTGGCTGCAAGTACGGGGTGGCCAGAGTGGTCGCCTGTGGAGGACGCAGCAGTGGGGGTGTGTGGTGCACTTGAGGGAGCACCAGCGGCATCATCGGCTGTGACTGTGGTGGCCGCTGCTGAGTCGTTGCCATGCTCGGCTCTGACGACTGAGGCAAGGTGTAGAGCGGCGGAGGGTCGGTATGACGAACCGCTCCCCGGGATGATTCAGCCTGGACTTCGGGTGGCTTGGAAGCTGATGACTGTTCAGTCTTCTCCATCAGCTGTTTCTTCAACAAGTCTATCTCTTGACGATATCCTTGAAGTAGCATCAGGACCGACGGGTCCATAGTTGCTGTGCTGGGGATGGCCTCTGTTGCTTCCTCAGACGTACCCTTGGGTAGGATGTCGAGGAGGATGTCATCTTCTTCTTCCGCCGTCACTTCATTGGTGGTCAGGATAGCAGCTTCATCATCCCACTGGTGATAGCCTAGGGGTTGTTTTCCTTTAGCTGCCGCCAAGAGCTCCCTTGCGGCTTCTGTCCTTCGAGTATTCAGCCCTGGCCTCGTCGCCAGTTGAGCCAACTCGCGAGGGTCTTCGGGAAGCCCCCCATATCGGCCGAATGTGCCAGCCATATTGCAGGTGAAGACCTGCATCCTTCTTCCTCATCGATGGACCTTCCTCTTAGCCTGCTCCGGGAAGGTCAGCCTTTCGAACACAGAAGTCCTTCTTATTTCTTCCCACCTAGGGGCGGCTTCATCGGCTTCGATCTCAAAGCCGTCATCATAGCCATTGTCGTCGACTGACGACACCATCATTCTTTCTCGTACATCTTCTTCAACTGCCATTGATGAGCAGTAGTCTTCATCGGCTGTGGCTACTTGCATCAACCGCTGCTGCCCAAGCGAGGGGTTGCCTAGCCCTCGGAAATAGTTCTTGACCAAATTGGTCATCTCTTCTCGACCCCGTCCTTGATGCAGCACGGGGGACGGTTGTCGACCTCCCGCAGGAGGGATGTAAGCCAGCCAAGCTCTGTCGGTCGGTTGCTGAAATATTCATCTCACAGCAGAGACGCTGGCTTGGCGGGCGCAGGCCCTGAAGCTTTCGCGGCGTGGAGGGTCCGCAACCACTTCTACTTCTTTCGGGGATAGGCCCCTTTCCTTCCTGCCTTCCGCTCCGTCGGGAGTAGGGCGGCGGCGGACAGGTGCAGTTTGGTGGATAGGCTGGACCCTCTTGAAGACCCACACATGTTTGAACTTCTTTGGCCTGGGGGCCAACTTCTCTTGGCTGTAGTGGCCGGCTTCTTCTCTTTCCGCCCTCCTTCCAGCGAGGGCTTGATATGAGTTGCGGACGGGGAAGGCAGGGACGACCCGGTCCGGGACTATCCGTGCGTCGCGTCCATTGAGGAAGACGTGCATGCCACCAACCATCATGGATTTACCAGACTGCGAGAGAGATCCGGTAACCATAGCAGTACCCCTCCGGAGTTGCTTGCGCTGACGACCTCTAGAGTTCTTGTTGACAGCATCGGGGCGGACTCCACGGATGGCATGGTGCACCAGGTGGCTGGCGACCAGGGTTGGACTTTTGGATGAGTGATTGCAGCATCGAGCCTTCGGAGGCTCCATCTTCTTTGCAGCTCCCTCGACGGGCTCCGAGGGTTCTATCTCCGGCATATCTGCGAAGGCTAGCCCCAAGAAGTTGGGGAAGCCAATAGCGGTAGGGAAGCTGCCGAATACCATGGGCACCGCCAGGTACCCTTGCACATGACCGGCCACAATCGTAGGGCCGAAGCCGACGCCAGTCAGTCCAGTAGTAGTCATCATCGTTCGCCTGAAAAGACCAAGAAGCCGACGATTAGCAACCTTTGGGAGGGCCTCGAAGCCCAAGTATCTCGGCAAAGAGATGAAAGGTGACACTGGTCCCACCGGGCGTGCCAGACTGTTTCGACGATAGGATTTCTTGATGTTTTTTAATTAAAAATAAATATTTTAAGTTTATTTGGTTTATTTACGCGTCGATCAATCAATTAACTAACCGGTAATTATCTGACTGATTGACTACGCAGGCGTGCCAGTCACGTACGTAACGAGTTTATGGTGCGCTCATTCTGACCCGTGTCGGGCGAGAGTGAGATTCGGTCGGGACCAGTAGTCCGCCATACCATAAAGGCTATGGCGTTAATTATATCCCCCGCGAGGAGGGAAAACCTTTGATTAATTGCCGAGATAATGGTCTGTCGAGGCTGAAAGAAAGAATGCAAAGGCTGCAGATGATCATGCAAGATATTCTAGTCTGTCATGCACAGTTCATTAGGGCGAAACCCTCAATACGTGGCAGATGACTTAGGCCCGGAGACCATCATCACACATAACAAGAGCTTCCTGTCGGGCGTTGCCTGGCTTTCCGCTAGTGCCATTTGATATACCAAGGGCTCGCACACTCAAGCATACATTGATGCGATGCAAATGCTTAAACTCAATCATGGTGATGAAGCTATGAGACTGATTAATTCAGGTTTAGACAAACTGATTTATTTGGCTTATTGTTTACAGGGTTCATTTAATTCCGTCATTAGCATTGGAGATCACCCCGGAGACGAGGAGAGCAACGAAACAACACAACGACGTGATTCGGAGCGAAACTGGCGCGGTACGCGAAGGTGTAGAACTTGAAATGGCGCGGGAAGCGTGGGTAAAAGCCTAAAACGGCGCCACTAGAACGTAGGTACGAGGGATGGGTTAAAATGGCGCGACACTCATATGAACGCTAAAACGGCGCGGTGGCCAAATGGGGTTAAAACGGTGCGACGGTCAGCTGAGGTTAATACGACACGCTTGCAAAAGGGGGCTAATACGGAGCGACCTGGGCGCACCGATAGGGGCTCAAGAAGTTTAAACAACTTACGTGTCTAATGTTAAAACGGCACGAGGGGGGGCGCATCGGATTCGGGCCGCGCCGGATTAGGGAGGCTTTAGGTTTATTCGAATTCGATTGAATCTTGTGCACATTTATTGAGACTTTATTGATATTTTTAGAAGATTGGAAGATTTGTTTTGGCCTCAGAAGCACTGTAATCGAGGCAATTGTAGACTTATGCGAGGTTCCTACTCAAGCATAGTCTTTAATAGATGTATCAAAGCATAACAAGTGCAAATTCGACTAAGTTATCAGTCCAAATTTGGCAGCACCTCCCCTGGTTTGGGCGGGTTACAGGAGCGAAGCGGAGACAGTCCCACGAATTAGGGGTACGCTCCTTTAAGGCCGGGAGTGCCAAGCGGTGACTGGCGGACTTCATTGGAGAGGAAAGACCTCGAGGACTAGCCTGCTAGAGGAATCCAACTCCATGAGTCAAACTAATCAAGGGACGGCTGAGATGAGAAATCACCTCGAAGGCCAGCCTACGAGAGGTGATCTTCTCACAGCCACCACCCCTCCCTCAAGAAGAAGGTGGATTTGATGTCGGGTCAACCCCGTTGATGTTCATTAGGTGAGACATAGAATGCATACCATTAGAAGATATGAATCTGTGGCTCCACAATGATTGAAGTTGATGGGGAATATTTGTAACGACCCGAGAATCTGATTACCGGGAGAGACCCGATAACCCGAGACTCGAACCGCCGCCCACGAGCCGGGAGGGCTCTGAAGGGCTAAAGGAGTGTGGAGGCACAAAGAAATAGGAAATAAAGCAGGATAATACAACAATTAACAGAAATAAATAAACAACAACAGCTACAACAGAGTCCAGTCCAACAGAAAGTACAGTCTAAAGCAGTAAAAATGTACCGCATGCCGAGTGAACACTCGGTCGGGTGAGCTGGCAACTGAGAACCTCTGAACAGCACCCTCGAACCTCGAGGAAGAACCGCCACACCTGAAAAGTAGGGAATGAGTCTCCAAAATAGAGACTCAGTAGGGATCCCGCGGAACCCCACCCGGAAACAACAGCGGCACAGAAAGCTGTCACTACGAGAGCAACAGTAACAGCAGGAACAGTGAATCCAGTGGCCGGTCGAAACTCGGCACTACAACTACTCCTACTGTACCCGAAAGCACACCCAGATCTCACAGTCGAGGCTACCGAACCACACTAGTACCACCTACCGAAGTAAAAACCCACGGCAACAGTGCCGTAGAGGCCTGTCTCCCAGGACACGGCCAACCTGGACACGCTGTCTAAGGTGCAACCCCGACCACCTGGTCACGGGTACCGCACAGCAAGACGCAACCTCGGTAAAGCTACTAGCACTAGTCTCACGGCACGAGAACCGACACACGTGCCACGGCGAGACAACCGAAACTCAACGGTCAACACGACCAAGACCCAAAGGTCAAAGTCATAGAGACTGACAGTCTGTCACTCTGACTCGACAGGAGTACCTCCCACTAGAAGCACAGTCGGTAGCGTCCCCTGACGTCTTACACCACACCGCAGGTGAACTGCCTGACGTGGTAGCTCCTACCAAAGGCACGAACACCGCACAAGTAACCACAAACGAGTGACTAGATGGGGTCACGCCCGTCGACGTGGGTCCAACCGCCCCCAACCACGTGTGCACACACAGACCGTGTGTCCCTGGTCTGGCCCTCTGATCGGTTTTTCCCTCAGCCGAACTCTGGCTGCAAGACGTGGGGCCCGACGGAAACCGGTCCACAAACCGTCTCTAAGGGTAGCCTCTCCACCACTCCCTGGTGGGACCACACGCGTGTAAGCAGGCTACGACTAGTGGAGGGTCACTACGGAGTAGACTCTCAAGTCAACGAAAAATAACGTCCGAACCCGACGAAGTACGGGGACCGTCCCACGTACCAGCACCGTTGCACGGTGACTGCAGTCGGAGGAGAAACGGGACTTGCAGTCCACCGCCATGCACACACCCTGCGGTCCTTGAGTCAGAAGACTCGGGGTCAAGACCATCGCATG
The DNA here is from genome assembly GCA_022559845.1 of Amorphophallus konjac. Lineage (NCBI taxonomy): Eukaryota > Viridiplantae > Streptophyta > Magnoliopsida > Alismatales > Araceae > Amorphophallus > Amorphophallus konjac. The sequence continues at coordinate 363,303,639 of CM040123.1, forward strand.
CAATAGCACAAGGCCGTCAATCTAGTCCAATCTCTAGGTCTAAAACCACGGTAGTACGCGTACCGAGGTAGTTCACGAGCCGTCGAGACCATTCCCTCGGGAAGGGAACTCAAGGGACTAAGGCCACATGCACGGCCCACTCGGAAAGTACAGAAGCATGATTCCCAAGGCAACTCGCACACCGCCAAGGTGCAGCCCAACTCAGGGAGAAGAGGGAAGCCTCTAGCCCCAGACTGGACAACTGGGCTCGCAGCCCAAGGCCTCACACAGGTCCCACTCGGGAATCACTTTCCGGAGAGATCGATGACGCACGCCAACACACGGTGACACGAGTCGAGAATGCTACACCCCGGAACCACAACGTACCACGACACCTGGCCCCGACGACGTGCACAGCATCCGTCAGGCCACGGGTCGACACGTGGTTCGAGAACCACACACCCGGGACTCGAATCAGTCAAAATGGAAACACTGGGTTAGACTGGCACATGTGCGGTTCACCCTGGGCCGCTCAAGGGATGTGCGGCTGGGGCACAGCCGCTCAAGAGACACGCGGTCAGGCAAGAGCCGCACAAGGCCCTAATCGGACTAACCCAAATGGAGGATGGACGGTTAGGGCTGGACCGCTCAAGGGGATGTGCGGCCAAGGATCGTCCGCACAACCCAACCGACCCACTCCAGTGCCGGTCAAAACATTTTTGACTAAACTGCACAACCCAACCGACACTACACTGTTGACCAAAAGTCAACGGGGACATGCGGTCAGCACCTGGCCGCACAAGCCCACGGGAAGACAGACGGCTGGGGACCAACCACCCATGGGGGGACATGCGGACCTCTCCTGGCCGCACATCGCATGTGTGGTCTATCGTCCGACCGCACAACCCCAAAACCAGAACGAGAAGAACGGACCGAAGCCAGCCGCCCATATGATGGACGGGCCCTGGTTCGACCGCCCAACCATCACGGCGGGTAAACCCAGGGGGTCGCCCGATCGAGGTCTTTCCACACCCCGTTTGTGTCGAAACGAAGGGGATACAACCACAACCACCCTGGCAATCACATGGACTCCGACCGGAGTCAAAACGATGCACGAATCACGAGAAACAGGTGATTCTACCGAAGTTGCTCAAAAGGGATTTCTGGGCTACCCGGAGCCCTACCGGTCCAACGGGACCACCAATCAAGATGAAATCAGGGGGAAAAGAACGCTCTCGCCCCAAGGAATCCGTTGACAGTAAATGATCTGGAAACCATCGCCGTTTCCTGATCGACCCTACGAAACCTACAAAATCACAGTTTCGCTAGAACGGACCCAAACACAGCCGTTTCCACGCCGAACGACGTGCAATGGCAGGGAAAATGAGCAGGACGCAGCAGTGTTCCGTCACCCTACCTCCACTGAAGAAACCGCACGCCGAAGTGACTAATCCACGCCGAAAACTGCCTGGAACGTGAATGACGCCATCTTGGATCGAATAGCAGAATTCGGGGCATTACAATATTCTCCTCCCCGGGCAGTGAACTCTTCGAGAGGATAAATCACTAAAGAGTGCTATAACCGGAATACATTTGCTTACGGAGCGAATAGCAGATGACCATATACATACACCTTCAATGAAGAGGCAACCTAGAAGGGGAGCCGATAGACCGAACTTAAAACCCAGGGGTCGGCCAGCAGACTGAGCTCCTGGAAGGGGCACATGGTCGAATAGCTCGACAGCATCTCCAGTATGCACAACTACATGATGGGAGTGGCGGAGACGTTCACTCTCCAAACCCTGAACCATGAACAAGGACGGACTGCGGAGCCACCTCCGGGGCGAAGGATGATGCAATGATAAGCATCCCTCCGGCCAGGGGGAACATCTGAGCACATTGACTCATTCACATCGTCTATACTACAGCGAAAGAACCCCGGGGAAGGAGACTATTGATATTGCCTCCAAGATCTGAGGCGTATTCGGCGGTGGAAAACCCAAATGAAAGATAGACTACAAGATAGCAGCAATACACCCTTTCATTCATTCAATCGTATAGTGAAACACTTCAATATATTTGGCCCGGCGTTGTCGCCTGAGACCGATTCCATTCCCGAAAAGAAGAAAGAACAGAGAAACAGAGTCGACCAGAGAGAGGGGGAGTTCGAGGAATGCCCCGGGCTCATATCATTGCCCTTCGGGGTAATGCTCCATGGAGCTACATTAGCAGAGAAAGAAAAAGAGACTAGCAGAGGCAGACGCCATCGGACTCGCCAACCAACCTTGGAACTTCACAGTAGAGAATCAGAGGAAGCACAGGGTATCGGAATGAAACAGGCTCTCTGCTCCCCTTCTTCTTTTCCAAGCTATCTTCTCTCTCCTTTTTCTCTTCTGATGTTGCTCTCTTCCTATCTTCCTCTTTTCTGATGATCCTCTTCTCCTTCCGTTCTCGGACATGAGGCCCCCTTATATAGGAAACCTTCGAATGAGCTCAATCCGGCACGGGGTTTAGCGCGCCGGTTTAGAAGGCTACCCAAGATTAAGAGGTCGCGCCGGATTTGAGGGGGCGCGCTGGTTTAGCAGGAGCGTGCCGGATTCGAACCATTTGATCGCCTTAACCTGACACGGGTCAGATAATAGGCTTCGGACTGACCTCGGGGGTTGCTGCGACCTTTCATCTCTTCGTGGTCTTGTCGGGGCATAGGAGAGACTATAGAAGAGACTTCTGGGCCGCCAAATGGCTGCTTTCGGAACTCGTGTACCTTAAGCTCGAACACATGGGTTTTCTGCTGAAACGGCTCTCGGCATCACGGCTTGTACTGCTGGCTCGTATCGACTTGTATTGGTAGCTCCCACAGGTAGTGATATGCCGCCCGGGCTGTTTCCGCCTCGACCGGGTGATCATCTGGCCGCCAATGGGCCCAATGTGTTGAGAAGCCGTACCTGTGCTGGGTAATTGGGGTCTTCTACTGACAGAACCTTCGATCCTTTGCTTTGAGGGGCCGAGGGCGTTCTTCCTCCTCAGGAGAGTCTTCATTGAGGTGGCGAGCCACCGGGTAGACCGTCGTCCTTGGTCGGGCGACGGGTGTGGGGTAGCAGCACGACGGAGTCGATGCCGGATCATTAGGCAGGCTTGGTTGCGCTGCCGGTTGGTTGTGGATTCATCTTGACTCTCCCGAGGTGAAGTCCCCGGTGTTCATTCCAGGTGACTCGAGGCTCTGGCAGCTTGGGAAGTCTTCAATATGTTGATCTTCATCGGCTTCCGTGCTTTAGTGGGCCGTATCATTCATCTTTACGGCTTGATCACCGTTGACCATATTTTGAGTGCCAACAAATGCCCCCCAGTCCCGGGTGCTGCGAGCGAGGTACGGGCGAAGCAGGGCCCGTGGATGAGCTTCATCTGGGAAGATTCCCGTCTGACTTGACACAGTCTTGGAATGGCCCTCGAATACGGCGCGATGGTTAATCCGGCGCGGCCATGGGACTTGTGTTAAAACGGCGCGCCCTTTTCATTTGAAAGGGGGCCTAATTCGGCGCGCCCTTTTTCATTTGAAAGGGGCCTAATTCGGCACGCCCCTTTTAGATGTGGACCTAATACGGCGCGCTAATTAGCGCGCCTGATTAGCTTGAGTCTGCCATTTTCTGAGGGGGAAACGTTAATCTGGCACGCCTTTTAGCGCACCGGATTAGGCCCATCGAGCCTTCCCCTATAACTTCTTCTTCCTTCTTCTTCATTTGCAGTTTCACTTTCTCTCTCTTTCTCCTCCATCTCCAGAGCGCGGCGGCGAGGGTAGAGGGGTGAGTAGAGGGATTTCGGGGTGCAACCCCTTATTTTCCCAGGCCCCGGGAGGCTCCTTGTAGGCTTGTCCTCGGAGCTATCCCCTGGGTGTCCTGTTTGGCCCTGGCGTGACGCCTACGGCCTTTTATAGGGATCGTCACTTAGTGGACGAGTTCCCGCTTCGCCCAGGCAATCTCTCGAGCTGGGGAGACTCTGCCGAATTTTTGACTTTGTTTGCTTTCTTTGTGGCTGCCTTTTGTGCAGATATCATGGCATCTGGATCTTCTTCCTCGCGTGCTATAGTAACGTGGAGGGATGTTCACTTCGTGGACAGGGGTCACGGCAAGCTAGCCATCACAGCTGAATCCTCTGACTCCGAGACTGAGACAGTGGATACTGACCGCCTGTTGATCATTGGAAGCGATTCCTTCAAATATGAATGCCCTGACGGCTCCCAGGTGGACCATCCTAAGGACAAGCATCTTATGTCCTTTCTGAAGCAGTTCAACCTTCAAGGGAAGTGGGACCTACTCCTTGTTCGCAGAGCCGAGCTAGCACTGTTCGAGGGACGGGACAGTCTTAATGACTACGTTGTAAGGGGAAGACCCATTTATCTACCTGGCGAACCAAGGAAGTGGGGCACTGTGCTCAGGCTTCAGGAGCTGTCTCCACAGGACGGGCTGCTGACCAGAGCCTCTGAATTCGTTCCGGCTAGGTGGAACGAGACTGCGGGTCGGGTAGACCGGGAGAAGCCATCATTTGGTTTATTCCTAGCTCTGCTCAAGTGGGGATACAGAGACAAGCCTTTCTTGTTAGACTGCCTGGCGGTCCGATTCAAGCAGCAGATCTCCGTGGGGTGGTTTGCTGACCTGAAGGCCACCGACGCCCACGCTTTTAGGCCGGGAGCAGTTGAATTCACCGACTTTGCCTTGCAGCAGTATGCACCCATTCTGATCAGGGCGGGTGTATATCACAGTGTATACGCATCCAGATACCGCTACCCCATCTCGAAGGGTCTTTGTTGTAGCATGATCGAGGTGTTTTGCCCGGAGTACAACACCTTCTATACTTCGGAAGGAGAGACGTCCTTAGACCTCTGGAGTCTCTCGCAGCTGAGCGGCCTCCTGATAGACGGCAAGCCGTATGAAGAAGTCTGCTGGCCAGACTGGTTGAAGGACCAAACAGACGAAGAAGGGTGATACTTGACGGGTTTCGCCTATCGCTACTTGATGAAGGCGTACCGCAACCTCTGCCGTTCCACTCATGAGGCGAAGGGGGCGAGGAAGCCCGGAGAGAAGAGGCGTATGCGGATGGGCACATGGCTTCAGTATTTCTTCAGGGGAGAGCAGAAATATACAGATTTCCCCTCTGTGGCGTCGGCTCCAGTTCAGCGGAAGAAAAGGGTCCGGCGGTAGACTGCTTACCCCTCGACTTCGGAGGGAAGTCAACCCGGAGGCCCCAACCCCAGGGGTGTAGACGCAGTCACTCGTTGTGCTATTTTTCTTACTTTTTGGATTTGTTCCTTCACTCTATCGCAAGGTGACGAGAGCGTGATTGGGGCGGAGGCTATCTATCCCGCCTGCTTGATGGCTTGGGGCATGAAGCTCTCGCTTTGCCATGTTGCACTGTGCCTGATATACAAGTTGCTGGGAGACCTGCACCGCTCGCGTCTTCCCAGGAGTCTTTGGAGGGTCGGCCCGCTACATTTCATCAACACCTGGGTCTGTACCCTATTTTCGGAGGTTGCTCCTCGGTCGCTTGAGTCAGCACAGCTGGTCCCCAGGATGATAGAGTTCGCCAGTGTTGAGCTGACACGAGTAGCGGACCAGCTTTTTGCCATACGTGGAAAGCTTACAAAGGTTCCACTGGATTCCTCGGGAGTCCTGCACTTTTGGAGTTTGGCGGCTCATTCTAGCCCCCTAGTGAACAGGATGAGGGAGTGCTGCATGCACGAGGTGGAAGAGTATGTCCACCCTATTTCTGATGCCAAGTGTACGAGGCCGATCTTGGAGTCAGAGTTGATCGATTGGGCGCTGTCTATAAGACCAAGCATCCTGATTTTTCACAAGAGTGGACTCTTGTGGCTGGAGCCTTATTATCCTTTCAATTCAATGAGAATTTTGGCTATGACCAGCATATCCCAGCTACTTCCACCCAATTTGAGTTGTCGAACAGGGCTCGAGCCGGCCAAGTATCCAATGATGAGGCCCGCATTTGGTGGGATTAGTTTCACCGTCGAGAGGCGGTTTCGTTCAGAGTTCCAGTCCCTGCGCGCTTTCCCCGGGTGACTCCGGAGTACATCAAGTGGTGGAATGTGCATACAGGCTTCTACAAGAACTCGAGGAATGAGTGCTGGGCTGTTGCAGAATGTAAATTTCTGGACTCCCAACCAATGCCGGCTCTGGACATCAACCTTGCTTATTTGAAGCAGCTGAAATCCCAGACGAACGCTTCAGTATCGAACTACCTGGAGGCGAGAAAGGCTGCCAAACAGGGTACGTCCAAGGTCGAGCCAAAGCTGCCGGAGATTAGCAAAGATGGCTTTTTGAGACGCTCCAAGTCCTGTGCCGTGTGAGCGGTGAACGACTGGTCCTCCAACAAATCCCTTTACTGGTGGAGGAGCCGACGCCTTCTCCAGCTTCTTGGCGTCCTGAGAGTGATCGGCTTTATCCATACAGAACTTTTATCAGGAAAGAAGATTGAAGGCCGGAGCTTTATGATGGCACCTCCTGGTTGTTCGCGCTGCTGCGTTCCCACGGGATTTCAGTGGGTGGCCCCAGTGAAGGCATATTGGGCCAACCTGTTCTTTTATCTTTCAAGTATGCAGACGGGTGGGGGCTGGACCACCTCAGCTTATACTACCATCTATCTTCACGCGGCCATGAGGACCTTGGGTTGATGGCCGAACAGTGTGAAGCGATAGGAGACATATGTTGGCTGGTCCGCGAGGCTGCTTCCAAGGACAAAGAGCCTTCGCTATTCTATTGTCCGCTTTCTCCCTTTTATACGGGACCAGCAGGTATATTTCTCCCTTCCCTTTTCTTCAGCCTCAGGCTTTTCCCTTCTGCTGCCGTGTACGTCATCTCTCCTTGCCTGTGTGCAGTGCGGCTTTCTTCGGAGGAGACCAAGCATTTTAGGGAGCTGCTGATAAAGGCATAGAAGCCGGCACATTTTGAAGTCCCAGAAGCTGCCCCGACCACAACGCCACTTCCTCCATGTGATTTTCAGAAGCGGACGCGGTCCTAGGTACGGGAGGCTGTTACCCGAGCGAAGCGGTCTCGTTCGAAGAAGACTGCGGAGGCAACACCTGCGGTCGCTCTTCCAAAAGTGGTCTCGTTTGAGAAATTCGAGGCCTCTCGTCCTTCAGCTCGCGTGACCCGAGGTGTGCCTCTTATCCTGCATCCAGTCATCGCCTTCGCCACATACATCAGTTCTCATTCTTGCAAATGCAGCTGCTTCATCTGCAATGGCCGCGCAAGCGGCCGCCGCCTCAGCGGGAGCCGGAGAGAGAGAGGATGCGGTGCAGACAGACCTGCCTTCTCTGATGCCCAGTCATGAAATAGAAGGTAATTGATGGCCCATCTAGTTGCAAACATTACAGTCCGTTGTCCCTTGTGCTTACATGGGCGCTTCATTTTCTTCAGCTTCTGTCGAGATTCGACCACCCTCTCCCCCTATCGTGGAGTCGACTGAGGGAATCTCCATAGCACCGGGGATGATTCCAGGGAGCCCATCTATCCCCAAAGCCAGTTTGCCCATCATCCCTGCCGCCGAGTCGGTTGAGCAGGTCCCCATCGAGCCAGAAGCTTCGACAGGAAGCACTCTAGGTGGAGGACCACCGGTGTTGAGAGAGAAAGAACTATTGGTGGTTCAAAGTTCATCCTCGTTGAAGCAGTTGGACTACGGCAGTGACTCGAGTGATGAAGATTTCCTTTTTACGGGCACCGAGGCGGGGGATGTCGCGGTGTCTTCTACTTATGAAAGTGACTTCGCGACCTTTAGTCCTCCAAGGTTGACGCCAAGTAGCTTCGGACCATCGGGTCCTTTAGTAGGGGAAGGGTCAGAAGGGATGGAGATAGTGGCACCCGTTGTTGCGGACCTGAGCTTAGTGCCAGCAGAGGCAAGAACTACACTTTTCGGATCTTGTGTTTATTCTCGTCCGACCATTGTGCTGATCTTCCGAGATTCTTATGCTCCCTTTCCTTTTGAAGGCTCCTGCTAGACAGGGCGAGGTCGCCACGCTGGTGATAACCGTGAGGGTACCTATGTCACCTCTCAGTGCAGATCCGCCCTTGTTCCCACCGGTCCTGAGGCCTATAGCCCTGAGGTATCCAAAGGACTATATGATGGTAGCGGACTCGGAGGTACTGGAGATGGTTGTCGGATCAGAGCCGTCGGCTGCGGCTCCGGAGCAACAGCAGCTTGTTGTTGTTGATGAGCCACTTCAATTGGACGAGGGCCTTCTTGGGGCAGAGGAAGAAGAAATTGTGGAAGGAGTGATCAGGAGCTCGCCGACCCTTACCCCTGCCACCGAATCATCACTGGTGGTAGCTGGGGGGTGGAATTGGTGACCAACCGCTCCCCATCATCCAACGCTCAGACGCAACGCTCTCACCCGAGGTTGGGAGAGAAGTGGCAGTCATTGACAATTCTGCTGTTGCATTGTCCGCGGAGGCCAGTCCAGGTGCGGGCACTTTGCAAGACATGTCATCCCCATCTTCTGCTCTGAGTGACGATATTTGGGCCGCCGTCGACAGCCAGGTCGAATTTTAGCTTCCGGATACGCAGTCAGTTGGTCTGCAATCCTCAAGCGACCTAGTGTGGCAGTTTCTGGAGACACTGCGGGAGACCGTGACGGCTCGCCTGGAGCTAACATATGCACAGCTGAGGGTCCTTGCCGAGCATCTCTCCCACACCCTGCTAGCTTTCGGTTGCCCCATGGAGGACTAGGTGCAGCGGGTAGTCTTGCTCCTGAGGCATGTGAACAGGAGGGAATTTATGGGTCGCAGCTTGCTAGATCAAATGGCAGTCGAAAAGCTTGAAACGACGGAGTGTCAGGCCGCCCTCCAATCATTGAGAGGAACTGCCCAGCAGATGTGAGATGCCGCTGATGATTCTGGCCAGCGCCAGACTTTCTTGAAGAATCAGATAATTGAACTTCGCGCCGAACTTGACCGAGCTGAGGCGGAGCTAGCATCGTACGATCAACTGTGGGTCCAGCACACGGAGGTAGCTGAGCTGGCAGAAGGGCAAGCTGCGTCCCTCGAGGAGAAGTTGGCGCGATTGCGGGATGCGGAAGATAGTCTACAGGAGCTGGCCCACGTCCCGTCTCTGGGGCTGTCAGAATTCTAGGATATCTTCCGCCGTTTGCTGCAATAGCCTTGTCATTTTATCCCCCTCTCCCCTTTTCTGTGAACTTTCACGTATTTCGGGGGATTTATGCCTCTGGTAACATGTATCCCCCTTTTTCGCTATTTGAATGGAAAATTTCGTTCCTTTACTTTACATATCAGCCTGCTGAATGGATTCATCTAGTCTGGAGTATATCAGTCGCTAGAGTGGGAGAGCGCTCGCACCTTCAGAGAAGGGTCGAGGGGTTCGCTCCACCACGACGCAACCTCTCCTCGGGACTATTGATCCGTCTGAGCCAAGCTTCGGAGAATAAGGAGGGAAGGTTGAGGGGCCTCCAAGGGCCAAAAGATAGGAATAGGGGTTTATTTGTAGCTTTTGTCGAAGGGGGCAAATGCTCATGGTAGAGGGGAGTTTGCTTATAAATACGGACATAAGGTCCGGATTGGAAGGAAATACCGACCAATCTCGTCGATGATGACGAGGGTCAGCAGTGACTCGTTCATCTACATCGGCTAGACACCGATGCAAAGTAGGCAAACCCCGGGTTAAGGGGACATCAACCGGTCCTGCCGATGGTGACAGGGGAGGACCAAAAGGGTAGACGAGTCTGTCGATGGTGACAAGGACCCAAAAGGGTAGACGGTCTTGTCGATGGTGACAAGGATCGAAAGGGTAGACAGTCTTGCCGATGGTGACAAGGACCGAAAGGGTAGACGGTCTTGCCGATGGTGACAAGGACTGAAAGGGTAGACGGTCCTGCTGATGGTGACAAGGACCGAAAGGGTAGCGACCGATCTTGCCGATGGTGACAAGGGTCGAAAGGGTAGCGACTGATCTTACCGATGGTGACAAGGGTCAAAAAGGTAGCCGGTCTTGCCGATGGTGACAAGGACCGAAGGGGTAGACGGTCTTGCCGATGGTGACAAGGACCGAAAAGGTAGACGGTCTTGTCGATGGTGACAAGGACTGAAAAGGTAGCGACCGATCTTGCCGATGGTGACAAGGGTCAAAAAGGTAGTCGGTCTTGCGGATGGTGATGAGGACCGAAGGGGTAGACGGTCTTGCCGATGGTAACAAAGACCGAAATGGTAGATGGTCTTGCCGATGGTGACAAGGACCGAAAGGGTAGTGACCGATCTTGCCGATGGTGACAAGGGTCGAAAAGGTAGCCGGTCTTGCCGATGGTGACGAGGTCCGAAAGGGTAGATGGTCCTGTCGATGGTGACAAGGACCGAAAAGGTAGATGGAAGTGGAATGACGAACGAGGGTAACCTCGTTACTACATCATCGTCTCATTTCATTTTTTTTATCATTTCATTTTTTTTATCACATTACCGACTCAAGCGCCCTTTCGGGTTTTCGCCGAAGTCGGCCCCCTCTTGCTTTTGCCCACGCGCCCTTCCGGGTTTTCACGTGACGGGGTACCCGATTTTGCCTGCAACGCCGTTTCGGATTTTCGCCACAGTCGGGTTATAGCCATTTTTGCCCTTGTCCTAGTTTGGGAACAAGGCCGGCGAGGTATCTCTATTTTTAACAAGATTTTGTTTCTTTCTTCTTCCTTTTTTATTCCACGGAGAATCCGGAACATGGGAGAACTTGTCTGCTTAGGATGCCGGCCGACCTTGTCGATGATGACAAGGGTCGGACCTTGGTTTGGTTCGTCGACATTGGTTGAATGCCGAAGCAAAGGCTATATAGTTCTTAACAAGGATGAAAGGCCCAAGTTAAGGGATAGGGGTCGATCGGTCTCGCCGATGATGATGAGAGTCGAACACGAGTTTGTTCATCGGCATGGGTTACAAGTCGAAGCATAGAGCATGTTCATTAAAAGGGACGAAAGGTCCGAGTTAAAGGTAGAGATCGACCGATCTCGCCGATGATGACGAGAGTCGAGCACGGGTTTATTCATCGACATGGGTTACATGTCGGAGCAAGGGTATGTTCATTAACAGGGACGAAAGGTCCGAGTTAAAGGTAGAGATCGACCGATCTCGCCGATGATGACGAGGGTCGAGCATGGGTTTGTTCATCGACATGGGTTACATGTCGAAGCAAGGGTATGTTCATTAACAGGGACGAAAGGTCCAAGTTAAAGGTAGAGATCGATCGATCTCGCCGATGATGACGAGGGTCGAGCATGGGTTTAGTAGGGGATCTCCGGTGGGACTTTTGATGGTTGTCCCTTGGGAGTTTCATTAGGAGGAGAATAAAGAAGAACTTTTTAGATTACCACTTTACTGACCTGAGCGCCCTTTCGGGTTTTCACCGAAGCCAGCCCCCTTTTGCTTTTGCCCACGCGCCCTTTCAAGTTTTCACTTGGCGGGGTACTCGATTTTGCCCGCAGCGCCCTTTCGGGTTTTCGCCACAGCCGGGGTAGAGCCCTTTTTGCCCTTGTTCCGAATACAGGAACAAGTCCGGCGGGGTATCTCTATTTTTTTAACCCCATTTTTGTTTCTTTTCCCTTTTTTTTTGGACTCATATAACAGAAGGACGTTGAGAGAGTCGGCTAGGACATAAGTCTTGTGCCAAGGAAAAGGGGTTTATTCGACAGCAAGGAGACAATACTGACGCAAGGGAGAGATATGTGCTGATTCGGGCGTAGTGCCCGCAATGGCAATGTTGTATAAGGACCGGCTAGGACACGAAGTCTTGCGCCGAGGAGAAAGGGTTTATTCGTCAGCAAGGAAACAATGCTAACGCAAAGGAGAGATTTGTGCCGATTCGGGCGTAAGGCCCGCGATGGCAACGTTGTATAAAGGGTCGGCTGGGACACGAAGTCTTGCACCGAGGAAAAGGGTTTATTCATCAGCAAGGACACAATGCTAACGCAAAGGAGATATCTGTGCCGATTCGGGCGTAAGGCCCGTAATGGCAATGTTGTTGATGTTACGCGAGTTCGGTTAGGGCAGAGTGCGACTAGACCGAGGTAAGGGTAGTTTGGTCGGGGTGGAGTGCCACTAGACCAAGGTAAGGGTAGCTCGATCAGGGCGGAGTGCCATTAGACCAATGTGAAGGTAGCTCGATCAGGGCGGAGTTCCACTTGACCAAGGTAAGGGTAGCTCGATCAAGGTGGAGTGCCACTAGACCAAGGTAAGGGTAGCTCGATCAAGGCGGAGTGCCACTGGACCAAGGTAAGGGTAGCCCAATCAGGGCGGAGTGCCACTAGACCAAGGTAAGGGTGGCTCGATTAGGGCGGAGTGCCACTGGACCAAGGTAAGGGTAGCTCGATCAGGGCGGAGTGCCACTGGACCAAGGTAAGGTATCCCGACTACTCAGGGAACACCGATTATGCCGTGTGATACAGCTTTATATGCTTTCCATTGAGGAGAGAGAACTGGACGACTCCTTTGTGGTCTACCAGGATGTAGGCACCCCCTTCATATACTTGGTGTGTTGTGACTCCTCTGTGTTGATGATGTTGATAATATGCTTTACTTCGTTGGCAACACCTTGTTTTGATTGATTGGCAACTGTTTATATGTTTTGATGAGATTACTTTTATCAGATTGTCTGTGTGTTCTATGCATTTCACAAGTCTACACACTGCACACACACAAGTCTTCACACTCAGCATAGTCTATACATCGTGATGTGTTTGTGTTGTGTTTGTGCATCGTTGAGAACGTAAGTCTATACATCCATTCATCATCACTCTCAGCATAGTCTGGACAGAAGTGGGTCGACCCCCTTCTTAGATGGGTCGACTCACCCAGAACACATGTCTATACATTACTTAGTGTCTCATGTAGCGTCAGCTTAGTAAGTCTATACATTGTATCGGTGCATTGCTTCCTCTGTGCATGTACTGCATCAGTGCATCACAAGTCTATACATCGATTGCTTCAGTTCAATACCTGCTATGTGCATGCATTGCATCGGTGCATTGCTTCCTCTGTGTATATACTGCATCAGTGCATTCATCAGGCATACAGTCTATACACTAATGCATGTGAGGTGCTGTCTGCACGATAATGTCTATACATTGCTGCATTGTTCGAACATGCTAAGTCTATACATCGTCCGTCTCAGTTGAGCTTCATAGCCTGTACATCCTGTCCGTCTCACTCAGCGTCATGCATCATTCTTCAAAGTCCATACATTAGATTGTAGCATGCACGAAGCTAAGTCCATACATTAGTAAAGTCTGTACAGCGTCATGCATCATTCATTCAAAGTCCATACACTACACTGTTGCTTGCTCGAGGTGAAGTCTGTACATCCATCAGTGAACTTCGAAGTCTATACACTGGGATCTTTACCTACGTTCAGTTCTGCAAGTCTGTACATTGGGCTTTCACGTAAAGTCTATACATCCTTGAACTGTGCAAGTCTGTACATCGTTACTTTGCCAAAGTCTACACATTGTGAACCTTCAAGTCTGTACAGACTTTGCTTCGCTCAAGTCTGTACATCGTCTAGTTGTCTTCGGCAAGTCTTCACATCGTGAAGTCTATACACTCGATTGTCTTACATTGCATCAAGTCTGTACAGCCTTTCCTTTGGCAAGTCTGTACATCGTTCATGAAGTCTGAACAATGAGCAAGTCTGTACATCGGACTAGTCTGCATCGGCTAAGTCCATACATTGTCCAGTGCATTGCATGCATCATTCATGAAGTCTATACATCAAGTTGCATGCTGGCTAAGTCTGCACATCGTCTGTCTTACTTAGAGTCTCATGCATATCATGAAGTCTGTACATCGCATAGCATTCAAGTCTACACATTGTGCATCATTTTAGTTGAAGCCCGTACATCGTGCATCTAGTGTTTCAAGTTATACATTGTTGCACGTTGTGTCTGTCTAAGTCTTCACAGTGCTTCTTCATGCATTGAAGTCTGCACATTGCTGCACGCTCATCAAGCCCATACACTGGCAAGTCTTTACATTGCCTAGTCTATACATTGGCTGCTGAATGTTCTTCAAAGTCTGCACATTGCATTACACTTCAGCAAGTCTATACAGCGGTTGCCTTCATATAGGAAGTCTGTACATCGCACAGCACTGCATATATGAAGTCTATACATTCCAGAGTCTGTACATTGCATTCACGTTCACAAAGTCTATACAACAAAGTCTATACAATGCATTTGAGTTCACAAAGTCTATACAGTGAAGTCATACAATGCATTGCATCCCACAAAGTCTGTACAGGGTTTATACTTAAACTAATAATTCTATTTCGTCTGTCTGACAGGGATTCTTTGCAGGGATTGATGACTTGGCTCGTGATCCAAGGAAGGACGAGGTGATCAGATGGTGACACGTGGAAGTAGCCCATCACAGGATGCTGCCATGTGGATGAAATTGCCTCGGATCTGGTGAATTCTTTGGGCGGGAAATGTGGAAGCCACACGCCCTTATCCAATCTGCTGCTGGTATATATATGAGTCTTCTTCTTCGGATGAAGGCAGATTGAACAGTGGCAAAGTCTATACAGTGAGAGTAAAAGCCTGAAGCAGCAGAGAGCCACCGAACCACAGAGAGAAGAAAAACAGAGAAGAAGAAAAAGAGATAAGAGAAGATTGAGAGAGTGTGAGATTGTGACAGTTTTGATTGAGAGGTTGTATCTCAGACTCTTGGTTCAGATACCAGAGCTGAGCTTTGCTCATTCCGAGCTACATTCCCATTTGGGTTTTCTATTTTCGTTTGCTTCTGTCTTTTATTTCTGAAATTGTTTCTTCAAGCTGTGAGTCAGCTGTTAGCAGAGGTGCTGCCTCTGGACGGGTAAGCTGTAAACCCTAGTGGTTGCAGTGGAGGTTTCCATTGGACAGGTGAAGCTGTAATCCTCAGCAGGTGAGACTTGTCTCGGACAGCAAGCTGTGTTGCTCAGCGGTTTGTAGGCCAAGCTATAGTGCCCAGCAGACGCAAGCTGTACTGCGCAGCAGTAAGCCATACTCAGTTGAGTGTGGGGTGGACGTAGGTCTCTGACCAAACCACCTAAAAATCTTGTGTGCCTTGTGTTTGTGTGAGTGTCCATGAATTGTGTGCGACTTGATTTCATGTTTATCTTCATAGCTTGATTCGCTTCTGTTCAATTCTAGTATTCGGGTTAGTGATTCGGTAAATTTGCCTATATTCCGCATTAGAGCCTTATACTGGTTTTAAAGTAGGCAATAGATCTATTCACCCCCCTCTAGATCCACACTTCGTGGAGATAGACTGCGTCCATCTAACATAACACTTGGTATCAGAGCCATACTCTTCTATAGGGACTCATCGCCCGAAGAGGAAAGGCAAAGATGGATGCTCGAGGGATGATAGCTGAAGGACACTCAACCACAAAGCCCCCATTCTTCGATGGATCTAACTATGCATACTGGAAGAATCGTATGCAAGTATTTTTGAGGGCTAAGGATTACGAGATCTGGAAGGTAGTCAGCAAGGGACCTTATGAGCTGTCCCCAAATGAGGAAGTCTGGACCAAGGAGGTGATCAGAAGGTCTACTCTAAACTGGAGCGCCATAAATGCTATCCAGTGCTCTCTGCACCCCACCGAATTTTCTCGAGTATCTGCTTACAGTTCAGCTAAGAAGATGTGGGATGCACTGGAAGTAATCCATGAAGGGACTTCTCAAGTTAGGGAGACGAAGGCTAATTTCCTAGTGTCTGAATATGAGGCATTCAAGATGAAGCCCAACTAGACTATCAAAGAAATGTATGCTCGGTTGACAATCATTACCAATGGTCTTAGAGGTCTCGGGAAACCTCTGAAAGAGTATAATCTAGTGAGGAAGATATTGCGTTCCCTGACTCATGCTTGGCATACTAAGGCTACAGTTATGGAGGAGTCAAGGGATTTACGAAATACAAGGGCTGATGAGCTAATTGGCTCGCTGATGGCATATGATATTAATATGCCAAAGATAGAAGAAGCTGAGAGGAAGAAGAAGCCAATCGCTCTGAAAGCTGGTACCAGCAAATCCAGCAAGTCTAGTAGATCCAGCTCTAGCAGTTCATCATCAGAGGAGAGCCTGAATGAAGAAGACATAACCCGTACTGAAATGGCAATGATGACCAGAGAGTTAAGGAGATTCCTCAGGAAAGGAGCAGGACGGTTCAGCCAAAAGAAGTATGGTGGCGGCCGAAGGGATAAAAGGTATAAAAATAACCCTACAAAGAAAACTGAAACTAATACTTGTTATCAATGCAGGAAAACAGGCCATATGAAAGCTGACTGTCCAGAGAATCAGAAATACAAGGACAAGTCAAAGAGAAGGAACACGAAAGGGAAAGCAATGGTGAGTACCTGGAGTGATGAAGATGAAGGTTCCTTCAGTAGCAGCTCAGACAGTGAAGTCGAATATGAGAAGCCCATTTGCCTTATGGCAACAAGCTCAGAAGACAGAGAAGAGGACTCAGATGAGGTAATCACTAGATTTGAAAATTTCACTATCGCTGATTGGGTAGATGCTTACCATGACATAGCTGATAGAGCTGATGATATTAGAAAAGAGAACAAGCATCTAAGAAGAAAGATTAACTCCATGCAAAATGATACAACTCTAACTGATAAGATTGCATGTCTAGAATTTGAGAATAAAAATTTGAAACTCACATGTTCTGAATTAGAAGAACTAAAGAATGAGTCAAAAGCCTCTAAAGAAGAAAATGAGAGGTTAGAAAAAGAAGCTGATGAATGGAAGCTGAAAATCCAGAAATATGAAAGTGAGATAAAAATTGTGAATGAAAAATATCAAGCTGTCCTAAGTGTGAATACAGAACTGAAAAAATCCATTGAAGACATTCAAAAGGATAATGAGGACAAGCTTAAAACCATTGAGAAAATGACCCAAGGTACAGATAATCTAAATGCTTTGTTAGGGTCAAAGGTCAACTTCAGAATAGAGGGCCTTGGATTTAATTCTAGTGCAACGAAAACCTTTCGAATGAAAACTATTTCATTTGTTGCACAAACAGAAAAAGGACCTCTAATTAGCATGAATTCAAACATGTCAATGAACAAAACTGCTAATCTGAAAAAGCCCAGTGCTAAGGAGAAGGGCAAACAAAAGCTGAGTGAGACTAGTAGAGCTAGCACATCCAAGCAAAAACCCAAAGCTCAGCCTCAGGTTAGGGGTCAACCTACACAGTCCTATAAACCCCATGTTAAAGTCGCCAAGTCTCCACCATCACCACCACCTCTAAAGAAGACCAATACACACCTATGAATAGGTCATCAGGGTCTAAGGTACAGGGGAGGCAGAATATTTTTAGAGCTCAACCCAAACATTTTTACCAACCCAGAGCCCAGTCCCATTTCTTTGCACAGTCAACCTATCCAGATAGGTCAGGATGGACTAGGACTCAAGGAAGGTCTACAGGTCTTGGACATCAGGCTACACAGTCTTATAGACCTTACACTAGAAATTGGGTTGATGGGTATGTCTATTGGACACCTAGGAACCAACATTTCCACAGCCAGCCCACAAACTACTATGGCCACAATTTCACGAATGCACCCTGGCCAAGGCACTGGCAAAGAAACAACACTGTCAATAATCATGTTGGTGCAAATAAAAAGAAAAACAACAAAAAGAAAAGGAACAACAACAGAAAGAAATCTGTAGAATCCACTGAACAAAATTCTTTTAAACAAATGTGGATTCCGAAAAGTCTGCTTTCTTACTTTGCTTCTATTTCATCTGTTCTGGAGCCCAATCAGTCTTGGGTTCCAAACCTCTCTACTTGATTGTGTGTGCAGGTATGCCTGGCAGCCAAGAACAATTTGTGGTACTTGGATAGTGGCTGCTCCAAGCATATAACAGGGGATAAGGCCAAGTTCTGCATGCTGATAGAGAAACAAGGAGACCTTGTCACCTTTGGTAGCAACACAAAGGGTAAGATTGTTGGAATAGGTAAGGTAGGTAAGTGCTCTACTTGTTGCATTGAGGATGTCATGTTGGTTGAAGGTTTAGCTTATAACTTACTTAGTATCAGCCAACTATGTGATAAAGGATGCAAAGTACTTTTTGACTCTCAATGTTACAAAGTTTTTGAACCTGATTTCGAAACTGTTAAATTTTCTAGTAAGAGGATAAATAACACTTACATGATAGATTTAGATGATATTCAACATTCTAACCTATGCCTTACTGCTAGTAGAGAAGACTTATCATTTTTATGGCATCGTAGGTTAGGTCATGCTAGTTACACTATTTTGCATAAACTGAATAAACATGGCATGGTTAGAGGACTTCCTGAAGTTTCCTTTAAGAAAGAAAATAAAATCTGGGATACTGCACTCAGTCAAAGATAACTAGAAAGTCATTCAAATCTAGAACAAAAAATCTATCTTCTAAACCCTATGAGCTGATACACATGGACCTTTTTGGGCCAACCAGGTCTGTCAGCTTATCAGGGAGGAAGTATGGGTTTGTCATGGTAGATGACTTCTCTAGGTATACTTGGGTATATTTCTTATCACATAAAAGTGATGCATTCTCAGAATTTCAGGAGTTCTGTCTTAAGAAAAACCAGAAAATTGAAAATATTTTGACTGATCATGGAGGTGAGTTTGAAAACTCACAGTTTGATGAATTCTACATGTCAAATGGAATTAACCATAGGTTCTCCTCACCTAGGACACCTGAGCAGAATGGAGTTGTGGAGAGAAGGAACAGAACCCTAGTGGAGATGGGTCGTACACTCTTGGTTGAAGGTGGTCTACCAAGGAAGTTTTGGGTTGAAGCAGTAAATACTGCCTGTTATGTAATTAACAGAGCCATGGTAAGACCTTCTACTCAGAAAACACCATATGAGATCTTAAAGGGTAAAAAACCTTCTATTGCTCATTTCAAGGTTTTTGGTTGTAAATGTTTCATTCATATAAATGATAAAAGAGACCTTGATAAATTTGAACATAAAGGTGAACCAGGAATTTTTCTTGGTTATTCTGAAAACACCCGAGCATATAGAGTGTACAATATGAATTCCAAAACTGTTAAAGAATCTCCACACATAGTGTTTGATGAATCCATATTAAAGACTAACATTGGTTAATGCAGGATTGAAGACATTGGTGAAATTCTGAAAGAAGGAAATCCTGCAGACCAATCCGAAAATGAGGAAGGAAATGAAGAGCATAATGAAGAAGAGCCTACAGCTCAGGGGGAGGTAAATGAAAATCATGACAATCCAATTGTTAACATTAGATATCTTAAAGATCATCCAGTAGATAATGTGATTGGAAATCTGCATGATCCCCCTAGGACTAGAGGTCACTTAAGGATTCAAAATGAATTGAATGCATATGCGTTTGTTTCAAATGTAGAACCCAAGTCCATTAATTGTGCTCTCAAAGATGTGCATTGCATTAATGCCATGCATGAGGAGCTCAATCAATTTGACAGGAATAAGGTGTGACATTTGGTTCCACCTCCCGATCATGAAACAGTCATAGGGACTAAATGGGTATTCAGAAATAAAACTGATGAATCAGGGAATGTCATTAAAAATAAGGCCAGACTTGTAGCTCAGGGGTATAATCATGAATTTGGATTAGACTTTGAAGAGTCTTTTTCCCTTGTAGCCAGGTTAGAAGCAATCAGAATATTATTGGCTTATGCATGTTCCCTAGGAATAAATCTTCAGCAGATGGATTTAACATCTGCATTTCTGAATGGAGAAATCAGTGAGGATGTCTATGTGAGACAGCCTCCTGGATTTGAATGCTTAGATTTCCCTAATCATGTCTATAAACTCAAAAAGGCTCTCTATGGTTTAAAGCAAGCTCCTAGAGCTTGGTATGACAGGTTGAGCAAATTCCTCACTGAAAAGAACTTCACAAGAGGTGTAGTTGATCAAACATTGTTCACCAAGGTGAGTCATTCAGATATTCTTATCATTCAAATTTATGTGGATGACATTGTCTTTGGGTCAACTAACCCCAAATTGTGTGAGGAATTCTCTCAAATTATGACTAATGAGTTTGAAATGAGCTCAATGGGTGAGCTCAAACTATTTCTTGGACTGCAGGTTACACAATCAAAGGATGGTACTTTCATCTCTCAGTCCAAGTACATAAAGAATTTATTGAAGAAGTACAAAATGGACAACCTCAAGGAAATAGCTGCTCCAATGGGTACCTCAACCAGTTTGGATGAAGATCCTCAAGGTAAACTAGTGGACCAAAGGCTATATAGAGGTATGATTGGATCCCTTCTATATCTTACAGCATTTAGGCCTAACATTCAATTTTTAGTGTGTTTATGCTCTAGATTTTAGGCTAGTCCTAAAGAATCACATCTTAAATCTGTGAAGAGGATTTTTAGGTATTTACTAGGCACCCAAGAGCTAGGTCTTTGGTATCCTGCTAAGTGTGAGTTAGAACTTCTAGCCTACACTGATGCAGACTATGCTGGGTGTCGAGTAGATAGAAAAAGCACTAGTGGTTATTGTCAATTCCTTGGTGCCTGTCTAGTATCTTGGGCATCTAAGAAGCAACACACTGTAGCCTTGTCTATAGCTGAGGCTGAATATGTTGCAGCAAGTAATTGTGCTACCCAAGTACTTTGGATCAAGCACCAACTAGATGATTATCAGATAAAATTGAAATGTATTCCAATCTTGTGTGATAATACTAGTGCTATATGCCTTGCTAAAAAGCATGTTCATCATTCTAGGACTAAGCATATAGAGATAAAACACCATTTTCATAGAGATGTTGTAAATAAAAAGGAAATTAAAATGAACTTCATTGAAATTGAAAAACAAATTGCTGATATCTTTACTAAGCCTCTTGGGAATGAAATGTTTAAATTTCTTAGAAGAGAACTTGGCTTGTGTAAATTTCAGCATAATGAATAAATTCTCTGATGGCTTGAATAAAATATGTGAATGTTGAATGTAGCAACAGACTCATGATCATGCATGTCACTCTTTTTTTTTTTTACACTCATGATCATCACTGCATATCATTTAGTCATGAATGTGTCTAAAACCACATGCATATCATTCATAATTTTTTATGACATAGTTTTCATTGCATATCATTCATCCATGACCTATGTCGAAACTCTCTCTCATTTAATTCTTGCCATTCATTTGCAAAACTGCATGAATATAGACAGGGGGAGTCTTGTCAGAAATTTAGGGTGAACTGCTGCGTCGACGCTATCACGTTGTAGCGTTGACGCACTGGGGTATTCCAGTGAACCATTAACTCTACATTTTTAATTGATGCGTCGGTGCTGCTCTACTGTGGCGTTGACGCAGTGAACTAGATCTGTGAATGCCTCTGCTTCTTATTCTGATGAGTTGACGCTGCAATAGCATGGAGTCAACGCACTGATATTATCTCAGTGTTGCCTCTTCAACTGATGCATGGACGCCTTGAACTCCCAGCGTCGACCCTGTTCATTCATCCTTTGACTCTGAATGATTGAGTCTGACAATATGGCAATCTGTTAGTCAGTTCTGATTCCTAAGCAATAGAAAATAGACTTCTTCTCTTATAAGAATTTTAATTGCTTAAAGACTGACTTAATGGTTTAAATTCTATAAACTTTAAAGTATAAAGATTGCAATCAGTGAATAAGAAAGTTAAAAATTGATAAAACTCTCAAACCTTATCTTATTTCATGTCAGACAAAGCTAATCATATCTGAAATCTGAAAACTCATCTGAAAACATGTTAGAAAAGCTAAGTATGTGTATTGTTCTTAAACAAGTCATTCTGAAACAAATAAAGGATAGCTAAGAAAGATATTGAAAAATATTAAAAATTAATTGAAAATAAATTGGCAGAGCAATGATTGGTAAAATACTGAGAAACTAAGTGATCCATCAAAGAAATGGACAACACTTCAGTCATGAGGTGTATCAGTTATCTCTGTATAAAATGATCAAAATAGTAGGGTGGTTTCACTAAGTACCTGAGGGTAACTGGGGTCTGATAAACGTGTACCCTCACACAAAAAGGTGAAAATCAGTGTACTACATTTGATCATGGCAGAATGATCCACCATGTTGAGTATCTGGGGGTATTGGCGTCTGATAAACGTATACCCTTATGCAGAAAGACAAATGGCACCTGAATGCCCTTAATGAAATATAATGAAAAATGATGTTCCTTCAAAAGAAATTTCATGGATGTCAATTTGTTTAATATCAATACATGACTTGGTATCTCTTAATCATTCTTTTCTGAGTCTATGAAAGTAAGATATTTTGAAACTGAATCTCTCATGCAAATGTGATTCTGGTTTATTATTTTATCATGCACAGAAAACTTATCCATTGATTGTAGTGCATGAACTGAAAATTTATAACCTTTAAACCAGAATTCTATCTGAAAGTAGTTTCTAAATTCATATGACTGAAGACTCTGTGCTTTAGAATGCTTATTCCTGAACTGCTTGCTCAGAATGCCAGTCAAATGATCTCTCTTGTTCCTTCCCTTGTAATCACTTTCCCGCCTCTTTGTTGATGGCAAAGGGGGAGAATATTATCGTGTTTGATGAATTCTGAATTCATTCTAGGGGAAGTGTATGCATCATGTTATGACAAAGGGGGAGAGCATCATGTTATGACAAAGGGGGAGATTTTGTTAGCAGGGAGTTGCTTACATTTCTAGCATGCATTCATAGCATCTGCATGACAAATCTGAATAACAATTCATGTCTTTCATCAAAAATTCATTTGTATGACAGGTTGTTGCTATTCTGTATGATAGGGGGTTGCCATCATCAAAAAGGGGGAGATTGTTGTGACTCCTCTGTGTTGATGATGTTGACAATATGCTTTACTTCATTGGCAACACCTTGTTTTGATTGATTGGCAACTGTTTATATGTTTTGATGAGATTGCTTTTATCAGATTGTCTATGTGTTCTATGCATTTCACCAGTCTACACACTGCACACACACAAGTCTTCACACTCAGCATAGTCTATACATCGTGTTGTGTTTGTGCATCGTTGAGAACGTAAGTCTATACATCCATGCATCATCACTCTCAGCATAGTCTGGACAGAAGTGGGTCGACCCCCTTCTTAGATGGGTCGACTCACCCAGAACACATGTCTATACATTACTTAGTGTCTCATGCAGCGTCAGCTCAGTAAGTCTATACATTGTATCGGTGCATTGCTTCCTCTGTGCATGTACTGCATCAGTGCATCACAAGTCTATACATCGATTGCTTCAGTTCAATACCTGCTATGTGCATGCATTGCATCGGTGCATTGCTTCCTCTGTGTATATACTGCATCAGTGCATCCATCAGGCATACAGTCTATACACTAATGTATGTGAGGTACTGTCTGCACGATAATGTCTATACATTGCTGCATTGTTCGAATAGGCTAAGTCTATACATCGTCCGTCTCAGTTGAGCTTCAAAGCCTGTACATCCTGTCTGTCTCACTCAGCGTCATGCATCACTCTTCAAAGTCCATACATTGGACTGTAGCATGCACGAAGCTAAGTCCATACATTAGTAAAGTCTGTATAGCGTCATGCATCATTCATTCAAAGTCCATACACTGCACTGTTGCTTGCTCGAGGTGAAGTCTGCACATCCGTCAGTGAACTTCGAAGTCTATACACTAGGATCTTTACCTACGTTCAGTTCTGCAAGTCTGTACATTGGGCTTTCACGTAAAGTCTATACATCCTTGAACTGTGCAAGTCTGTACATCGTTGTTTTGCCAAAGTCTACACATTGTGAACCTTCAAGTCTGTACAGACTTTGCTTCGCTCAAGTCTGTACATCGTCCAGTTGTCTTTGGCAAGTCTTCACATCGTGAAGTCTATACACTCGATTGTCTTGCATTGCATCAAGTCTGTACAGCCTTTCCTTTGGCAAGTCTGTACATCGTTCATGAAGTCTGAACAATAAGCAAGTCTGTACATCGGACTAGTCTGCATCGGCTAAGTCCATACATTGTCCAGTGCATTGCATGCATCATTCATGAAGTCTATACATCGATTTGAATGCTAGCTAAGTCTGCACATCGTCTGTCTTACTTAGAGTCTCATGCATATCATGAAGTCTGTACATCGCACAGCATTCAAGTCTACACATTGTGCATCATTTTAGTTGAAGCTTGTACATCGTGCATCTAGTGTTTCAAGTCAATACATTGTTGCACGTTGTGTCTGTCTAAGTCTTCACAGTGCTTCTTCATGCATTGAAGTCTGCACATTGCTGCACGCTCATCAAGCCCATACACTGGCAAGTCTTTACATTGCCTAGTCTATACATTGGCTGCTGAATGTTCTTCAAAGTCTGCACATTGCATTACACTTCAGCAAGTCTGTACAGCAGTTGCCTTCATATAGGAAGTCTGTACATCGCACAGCACTGCATATATGAAGTCTATACATTCCAGAGTCTGTACATTGCATTCACGTTCACAAAGTCTATACAGTAAAGTTTATACAATGCATTCGAGTTCACAAAGTCTATACAATGAAGTCTATACAATGCATTGCATCCCACAAAGTCTGTACATGGTTTATAGTTAAACTGATAATTCTATTTCGTCTGTCTGACAGGGATTCTTTGCAGGGATTGATGACTTGGCTCGTGATCCAAGGAAGGATGAGGTGATCAGATGGTGACACGCGGAAGCAGCCCATCACAGGATGCTGCCATGTGGATGAAATTGCCTCGGATATGGTGAATTCTTTGGGCGGGAAATGTGGAAGCCACACGCCCTTATCCAATCTGCTACTGGTATATATATGAGTCTTCTTCTTCGGATGAAGGCAGATTGAACAGTGGCAAAGTCTATACAGTGAGAGTAAAAGCCTGAAGCAGCAGAGAGCCACTGAACCACAGAGAGAAGAAAAACAGAGAAGAAGAAAAAGAGATAAGAGAAGATTGAGAGAGAGTGAGATTGTGACAGTTTTGATTGAGAGGTTGTATCTCAGACTCTTGGTTCAGATACCAGAGCTGAGCTTTGCTCATTCCGAGCTACATTCCCATTTGGGTTTTCTATTTTCGTTTGCTTCTGTCTTTTATTTCTAAAATTGTTTCTTCAAGCTGTGAGTCAGCTGTTAGCAGAGGTGCTGCCTCTGGACGGGTAAGCTGTAAACCCTAGTGGTTGCAGTGGAGGTTTCCATTGGACAGGTGAAGTTGTAATCCTCAGCAGGCGAGACTTGTCTCGGACAGCAAGCTGTGTTGCTCAGCGGTTTGTAGGCCAAGCTGTAGTGACCAGCAGACGCAAGCTGTACTGTGCAGCAGTAAGCTATACTCGGTTGAGTGTGGGGTGGACGTAGGTCTCTGACCGAACCACCTAAAAATCTTGTGTGCCTTGTGTTTGTGTGATTGTCCATGAACTGTGTGCGACTGGATTTCATGTTTATCTTCACAGCTTGATTCGCTTCTGTTCAATTCTAGTATTCGGGTTAGTGATTCAATAAATTTGCCTATATTCCGCATTAGAGCCTTATACTGGTTTTAAAGTAGGCAATAGATCTATTCACCCCCCTCTAGATCCACACTTCGTGGAGATAGACTGCGTCCATCTAACATAACATGGTGGACGATATATGGTCCGACCCAGTTTTCGACCAACTTCCCCTTGGGGTTGGAGGCCATCACTTCCCTCTTTTTGACCATTACCAAGTCTCCCTTCTTGAATTGTTGACCTTTGACCAGCTTATCGAAAGCACGGGCCATGCGAGCTTGGTAGAGTTGAATATTTTGTTGCGCACGGAGGCGCTTCCCTTCAAGCTCAGCGAGCTCTTCCAATCTTCTTTCTGCGTTAGTTTGTTCACTGCTGACTAGTCCATGCTGGATGGCAACTCGTAGCGAGGGGACTTGTAATTCAATCGGCACCATAGCCTCTAACCCATACACGAGGGAGAATGGCGAATAGCCGGTTGGGGTTTTATAGACGGTATGATAGGCCCAGAGTGCCTCGTACATCTTTTCTTCCCAATCTTTTTTATTAGACTTGACAATCTTTACCAGCAACGTGCATAGTGTTTTGTTGAAGGATTCTGCAAGTCCATTGGCTTGAGGGTTGTAAGGGGATGATGTCCTCTAGTCAATCTGGTATTTGTCAGCTAGCCGATAAACCTTCTGGTTTTTGAAATTGCTGCCGTTGTCAGAGATGATCCTGCTAGGAATCTCGAACCGGAATATTATGTTCGGTCGGAAGAACCTTGCAACCAATTCTCCCGTCACTTATCTCAGTGCTACTACCTCTGCCCATCTGGAGAAGTAATCTGTAGTTGTTAAGATGTATTTGCACCCCGATGAAGATGCTGACAGTGGCCCTACCACGTCCGTGCCCCACTGAGCAAATGGCCAGCTTGGTAAGGTAGGATGTAGTGGCACTGGACGTCTTCTTGACACATTGGCGTGCTCTTGACATTTCTGACAAGCCTTGGCGAACTTGCAGCAGTCATCAAATATAGTGGGCCAATAGTAACCCAATTTTTTTATCTCAATTTTCATCTTCGGGCCTGCCTGATGCGCTCCCGTTGAACCTGCATGGACTTCTTGCATCACCTACCTAGCTTCTGCTGAAGATAATTGTTGGGTCCCGTAGTGCAAGAATATGGATCTAGAGGGGGGGGGTGAATAGATCCTTCTACTAAAAACTATGTCCAATTAAAAATACAAACTGGCGCACAGCGGAATTAACAAGATTGATAAGATTGAGGAATTTAATCTAAACAAATTTAAACTTAATTCACTCAATCTCACCGAGCTTACACGATTGCATAAATAGATAAGATAGCAAAGCACACAATCACAAAGATCAAACCACAAGACACGGGGATTTTTAAGGTGGTTCGGGACCACGACGGGCTCTCTACGTCCACCCTTCACCAAATCGGTGAGGCACCACTGCTGTAAAAATAGCCCGGGGATAAATCCCCACACACACACGGAGCCAAGCTCCACAACACATACGTAGGGCGATGCCTACACAACCGCACGGGAGTAAACTCCCAACCACACACGGGGAACACACCCCAAAATACGTCCAAGCACACACGCGGATAAACTCTGCACAACTCGACGCACACACTTCAAGACAAACGCTCGGAGAACCCTTTCTCCGAACACCCACACAAAGTATTCTTTCAGATGTATATGAAACGAAGACAAATATATGCTATGACCCCTCAAACAAATTCTATAGATGGAAACTAGAAAGATGCATCAAGAATAAAGCTCCCCCTTCTTCAACAAAATCTGGTTCTCCTTGGCTCGTTGATGAATGTTCACGATTTTGACATCATCTTCTTCCTCTCCCCGAGCCGCTCCTCTTTTCCTTCTTCCACGAGCTCCAGATCTTCACGGAAGTAGATGATTTCCTCCTTGCAAAAGCTCCACCACGTTCTCCCCTTTTTCTTCACCTACAAGAATGAACAAATGAGCATTATGGTTGATCAACACCCAAATTCGTAACTCCTATATAGGCCAATATGAGAAGCATGAAAAGACACATAAAACCCTCACAAAACATGTTAGAAACACCCTAATAACATTAGGAACCATTGGGGGGTAGTATGGTAATGTTTGATAGGGTTTACAATGAGTTTTAAACACTTTCGTAAATCCCGACCGGAAGGGGTCGACCCTTGGGGTCAACCCACGGGCAGCAGAGGGCCAAACAGAACCAAATATAGGTTCTGTTTACAGGGGTCGACCCTTGGGGTCGACCCTCGGGCAGCAGAGGGCCAAACAGAACCAAATATAGGTTCTGTTTACAGGGGTCGACCCTTGGGGTCGACTGCACCATGCAGTTGGCTGGGCTGTCTGCTATGCAGACAGCACACAGCCCAAGGGGGGTCGACCCCTTCTGCCGAGGGTCAAGAAAAGGCAGTTTTAGCCCCGATTAAGTGCCGGAAAAATTCCCAAAAAACAAGAATAAATTACCATGAATTCAACAAAGTATTAAGACCATCTAAACCACATTTTAACAAGATTTATGAAAAAACATTAAGCACATTGTAAAGGCTCAAAAATCTCATTTTAAAGATGCATAAAACACTTCCAATGTAATGCAACCTCATGAAAGATGTTCATGAAAACGACCCGGAACTTGCATAAAAAATGGTTAGATGTTACCATCATCCACTTGACATGAGAGAGTTTAAAAACCATCCTTGAACCTGTAAAAACATGATAAACCAAGAGGTTAGATGATAATCAAAACTCAAGAACCAAGCATTAACTCTTTGAACTAGTTCACATAAAAATACATCATTGAACTAACTCAACCAAGTATTTGGCTTCTCAAATCAATCAACAAAAATACATTCCACCAAATGACTAGGTTTTGTTATGATAAACATGGACCTCTCAATCAACCAAAAATAATGACATGGGAGCTTAACCATTCAGTCACAAGGCAACCAAATCTTCAACAAGAAAATGCTTCATCACATAAGTGTTAACAAATATGCCAAATGCAAAGCATGCATAATATCATGGAACCACATTCATTCAAATGGCATTCTTGTTGATTAAAAGCTAACATTCATGAAGCATTATCTCAAGAGGAGCATTGATATAATCTTCCCAAATTAAATTACCATGAGTCCAAGAAACGAGCAAGCATCATTAAAATCACATCCATCAAATTCCAAGTTATAAGGTTGAGGATATTTCAAGTCCAAAAAATCTTATGATGAGAACCCATGAAAATACCCAATCAAGACTTTGAAAAGCTATTTGATGAAATGCATGAAATATAGAAGAGTCAACGCAATGCAATGAGTGAGTCAACTCTCTTTTTTAATAAGATCTTCATTGATGCACTCCTTTGAGTTCCAAACATGAGTCATGGATTTTGATCCTGTAAATTAAAATATTCAAGGCATGAGATCCTTAATTACGAATCATTCATATGACTTCCAAATATGAACAGAGTTAACTCCCTTTTAGAAGAAGAGATTCATTGATGGACTCCTTTAGATTCCAAGCATGAGCCATGAATTTGTGTTCCTACAAACCAACATAAATATAACATTAGTTCCTTTAACACCAAGGGTTCACATGGCTTTCAAGATTGAACATTGACTCCATCTTTCCACTCATCAAATCAAGATATAAAACATGAACATGTTGCTCAATGAAACACATACACACAAACACAATCGTTTTGATATCATTGAAACCAAACACGAACTAGGGGATGTAACAATCTCCCCCTTTTTGATGATGACAAAATGATATGTGTGATAATACAGATTTTGTAAACATTTGCAAACATTGAGCATACACTAATTCTCCCATTCTCCCCAAGATAACATCATTCATAAAGCATTGAGCACACACCAAAAATTCTCCCCCTTTTTGTCATCTATAAAAAGACAGGGGGTTATGTGACATGAAATATGAGTCCAATTTAAAGACCAAATATGATACCAAATGTTAATCAAGATAGAGGCACAAACATAGGCAATTTCAATTCTCGAAGAGAGAGCCTTGAAGATAGGATACCATTTGTTTGTTCAACTCAGTTTGGCATTTATGTAACATGAAGTGTTCAGAATATGCATTTCAAAATGAACTATGTCAATTGTTGGAAAATATGGATTTGTTCAAGATGTTATCATGAATGAACTATATGCATGCTGAAAATGTCAAATATGCAAATATGCACCCGATTAGCATCATCTTTCAAATGCACTGAATATGCACTATGTGAATACTAATCATGCAAGATATGAAGCTATGCACATGATGACTTCTATCCTTCAAATGCAAGGTTTATGCTCAGAATTAGACTCAAGGGGAATGCATGAACATGCAAGCACACAAACACAATCGTCATGCACACAAATATTACATATAGTAACTCCCCCTAAATGAGGCACGGGTTAAGAAAAGAGCATGTGATTCAAATTCAAGAATGTAAGACATGAAGCATAACTAAGAGATTTGTGCATACACAACTAGGAGTACTACATAAACCATGAATGTAGGTAAATTCATAAAATACATACATCATAAAAATGCCCATGTGAGATGTGAGGCAATGACTAATGAGCTTCAAAACATATGGATTTTCAGATTTTCTAAAGAACACTAGAAGGTAATCTCCTCTCTACACTTTCACTTTAGATTCTCGACTATCGGTAGCTTCGTACAACCCCTATTTTGTTTCTTTTAAAAGACTTCACCTTTCGGCGCGAGTTTCCTCATGTGTCGCAATGGGGATTCCCGGCTACTTAGATTTGTCACACATATGGATTTGTTTCTCCTTTCGACACAAGTTTCCTCCTTTATTTCATGGGGGATTCCCGGTTACTCGGATCCACGTTCCACTTATTAAATTTTTGTGGGGTAGGTAACTTTTTCCTCACGATTACTCTTTAATGTCCATGTAGAGATTCAAGTTCCCGTTAAAGTGTTGGAAAGAATTTCTTAAATCCTTATCAATGAAAGTCATTAAATTCATTGTGTGTAAGAGTGTGGGGGTAAATTTTTATTTTGCATGAATAAAATAAATTTGACAAGACATAGCTATGACTCACCCTAAATGTATGCACGGTCGGAATCAAATCCTCCCCCTTAATATATGACATGTATCACATATGAATAAAATCACTGCATTGTTATTTATCAAGGAGGTGAGGTCTTAGAAAGATCAAGAAATGGTTTCATAGGGTAAATACTTACAAGCATGCAAGGATTCATGAAACATACATGCAAGCATCTACGAGTCAAGATATGCGATTATCATGAAATATATGCATATGCTCTATATGCATGAATATGCAATATGCATCTTTTTGTCATTTTATATGCATAGTATGTGAATGATATAAAAAGATGCCAATGCGATGCAGAATGTCAGATGTTTATTTAAAAGCTCTAAATGCATTGCAAAATTCAATATGGGTGCAAGATGCAAGTTTTCAGTTTTTCATATGAATGATCTAAATGCACCTTATGAAGTTTCTAATGCATGTAACTTATAAAAGCATGAGAATGCAATGCAGGATGTAAATTTTTTTTTATTTTAGAACATCATGACAGATTGCACAAGGAGACATACATATTTAAATGATGAGCAGTAACCATTTTCCAAGACTTGCCTTTTTTGAACAAGGGTACACAAATGATCAACATCAAGCAGTGAACCCAAATTATTTTCAAAAATATTCAAAAATAGATTTTCAATAACATTTCAAGAGCTTAGAGTATCATCCACAAACCAAACAGATTTTACAGGTTCTGGTACGAGGTGGAGGTGAAGGTTTGAAAACCCAACTCACACATAGTGAGAGCTTCTAGGTGGACATAATCCACCCTTCCACTACACACCATTTGATATACCAGATACTCAATTACACTCAGATGCTCATACATTTCATATTGAAAAGTATTCAGTAGGCAAAGACATCATGCTTGTTCCTCAAAATTTTCAGATTCATTCAACCAATGAGACATGTTCATCATAGCAGAATACAAGAACAACAGATCAAGTTCAAAAATATTATCTGTCAAAGGAACAATTCTGTAATTCAGAAATTTTACCTTCTAGAAGCAAGAGTGAATTTCAGAATCAATTTGAACGCACATGGTATTTCAGAATTTCAAGGTAAATTGATTTCCTTCAAAACACATGGTTCCTCATAAGCCGAACAATTCAATTTTTTTTTAAATTTTGGTACAAGTCGGAGAACATAGGTCCGAAGACCACCATCACGCTTAGTAGAAGTATTAAGTTGAACGTAGTCCAACCTTATCTAACCACCATTTGATATACCAAATATTCATCCATTGAAGACATGTATGACTTGCGAAGAATTTTGAGCATAACATGAGAACACACCAAAATCTCATTCCAAAACATCAAAACTACCAAGTTTGACAATGAAGGAGTAAGGTTGGAGTTTTACCATATGAGTGTGCCTGATTCCATTTTACTAGAACCCCTTTCATTCTTTGTTTACCTCAAGGCACACCTTCATCACAACTGACTCATTTGTCAGATTTTGGGCACCCAAGCCTTCTTGGGTCCTTGGATATTAGAAGCATTTCTTCCAAAAGTTTTCTTTGACATTTTCATTGTCACCTTGTCATCACTTTCCATGATCCTGTAATCCTCAATAACATGTCCATGGTTTCCACAATAAAAGTATTGAGGAGAAGAAGTTTTACCAAAGGGCTTCCTTTTAGGAGTAAAGGAATTTTCAAATCCATTCCATCTTCTATTTTCAAAAGGTCTAGATTTAATAAAATTAGACCTAGCATACATTCTAGAAGCATGGAAATTTTCTGTTTTCAAAAATCAACACTCTTTCATAACATGCCCGTACTTGCCACAATGAAAATAACAAGGAGATTCGGTTCTATGGAATGACATTCCATTGTTTGCATGAGTGTTCGTGAATGAATTTTTCTTATGGGAAGTAAACCTTTTAGCATGGGAAGCATGTTCATTTCTGAATTTTCTTTAAAAGTTAAACTTAGCATTCATGACATGATAATCATCATTTTGTTTCACAAAGCAATCATCCATGACATGGCCAAGTTTGTGACAATAAAAGCATGGACATTTTTCTTTCTTTTGAAGGAAGATTTATCTTTGCATGTATTTTGATCATCTATTTTCAAGATAGCACAATCATTCATTTCATAACCAAACATGCCACAATAGAAGCATTCAACATTCAACTTTGATTTTTGAGATCTATTTGACATGGAAGGCTTTTTGTTGAGATTTTTCTTTTTATCAAAACTATTTTCAGATATTTTCACTTGAGCAACAGGAGGAGGTGTTTTGGAGGTGCTAGGAATGTCGGAGACATGAACAAAAGAGGTTTTTATTTTTGATTCAAAAGATTTTTTGTTGACCGGGATGTAACAAAGACCCTCTTTTTGAAAGTTCACTTTAACACATGTCTAAGTTCTCCTTCCCTTTGACAAATCTAGACAAATCAAGCTTCAAGTTGTTGATCTCTTTTTCACATGCAAGGATTTTATCGTCAAGCAAATAATTCTTTGGTGTGCGTTTTTCATTTTCTTGCATGAGGTTTTTATTTTCCAGATTTGTGCAGTGAAGTTTTTCAGTAAGCTTTTCAAGAACCTTTTCAGTTTCAACATGCTTTGATATCTTAGTAAGCAACTGTTCATTCTCATGCTTCAACAATGGGATTTCTTTTTCAAGTTTATCAAAGCATCTCAATCTTCTCTCTAGCAAGGAATTCTGAATTAACATAGCACCATTTTTCTTTTTAAGATCTTCATTTTCATCCATGATGCTCTTGTTATCAATTTCAGAATCAAGTAATTTCTCAAACAACTTATCTTCATCAGACAAAGAAGTTAACTTGTTTCTAAGATATTTTTCTGTTTCTTCAAGCAATGAAATCTTAGACAACAAGTGTTTATTTTGATCAAGCAAATCATGGGAATCAGTATCAATTTCAAGAGCAGTATTAGACTTTCTAAACATCTCAAGCTCCTCATTCATACAAGACATCTCATCTGACAATAATTCAACTTTGGATTCTAGAAGTTCTTTTTCATATTCTAGGTTATCAATCTTTGACTCCAAAGTTTTACAATTTTCACATGAAAGATTATCATGCACATTCTCATTAATCTTCCTTTTCAAGGTTTTATTTTTAGATTTGAGTTTCTTGCATTTATCATACAGTTCAGCATATGCAATTTGCCATTCCTCAATAGAGAGTTCTTCAGATTCAGACTTTACCTCATCATAATTTTCTTCATTGAGTTGATCATCATTGTCGGCCATGAAACAATTTTATCCTTCCATCTCTTGAGCTTTGATCAACTGATCCATAAGCTCCTTTGCCGTTCTACAAGAAGAAACAAATGGAAACATATGAGTATCAATGGCACTTTTCAATAAATTTAAAACAATGACATTTTCATGGTTCTTCAATTTATCTTGACTAGACCACTTGGTCTCTTCTAGAGACAATATGTGAGGACCATCATAAATCAACTTCCAAAGATTAGGATTAATTGAATTGATCAGTCCACACATTTTACCTATCCATGAAGTAACATCAGAACCATTAAGAATAGGAAGGCAATTCATCGACATGTGCTCAACAGAAAAATTCATGATTGTAGAATGCACCATGATCACTCTGTAGATTGTGAGATCTAGGGACTGCAGACCCAAGCTCTGATACCAATTGTTGGGTCCCGTAGTGCAAGAATATGGATCTAGAGGGGGGGTGAATAGATCCTTCTACTAAAAACTATGTCCAATTAAAAACACAAACTAGCGCACAGCGGAATTAACAAGATTGATAAGATTGAGGAATTTAACCTAAACAAATTTAAACTTAATTCACTCACTCTCACCGAGCTTACACGATTGTATAAATAGATAAGATAGCGAAGCACACAATCACAAAGATCAAACCACAAGACATGGAGATTTTTAAGGTAGTTCGGGACCACGACGGGCTCCCTACATCCACCCTTCACCAAATCGGTGAGGCACCACTACTGTAAAAACAGCCCGGGGATAAATCCCCACACACACACATAGGGCGATGCCTACACAACCACACAGGAGTAAACTCCCAACCACACACGGGGAACACACCCCAAAATACGTCCAAGCACACACGCGGATAAACTCCGCACAACTCGACGCACACACGTCAACACAAACGCTCGGAGAACCCTTTCTCCGAACACCCACACAAAGTATTCTTTCAAATGTATATGAAACGAAGACAAATATATGCTATGACCCCTCAAACAAATTCTATAGATGGAAACTAGAAAGATGCATCAAGAATAAAACTCCCCCTTCTTCAACAAAATCTGGTTCTCCTTGGCTCGTTGATGTATGTTCACGATTTTGACATCATCTTCTTCCTCTCCTCGAGCCGCTCCTCTTTTCCTTCTTCCACGAGCTCCAGATCTTCACGGAAGTAGATGATTTCCTCCTTGCAAGAGCTCCACCACGTTCTCCCCTTTTTCTTCACCTACAAGAATGAACAAATGAGCATTAGGGTTGATCAACACCCAAATTCGTAACTCCTATATAGGCCAATATGAGAAGCATGAAAAGACACATAAAACCCTCAAAAAATATGTTAGAAACACCCTAATAACATTAGGAACCATTGGGGGGTAGTATGGTAATGTTTGATAGGGTTTACAATGAGTTTTAAACACTTTCGCAAATCCCGACCGGAAGGGGTAGATCATTGGGGTCGACCCTCGGGCAGCAGAGGGCCAAACAGAACCAAATATAGGTTTTGTTTACAGGGGTCGACCCCAGGGGTCGACCCATGCAGTTGGCTGGGATGTATGCTATGCAGACAGCACACAGCCCAGGGGGGGTCGACCCCTTCTGCTAAGGGTGAAGAAAAGGCAGTTTTAGCCCCGATTAAGTTCCGGAAAAATTCCCAAAAAACAAGAATAAATTACCATGAATTCAACAAAGTATTAAGATCATCTAAACCTCATGTCAACAAGATTTATGAGAAAACATTAAGCACATTGTAAAGGCTCAAAAATCTCATTTTAAAGATGCATAAAACACTTCCAATGCAATGCAACCTCATGAAAGATGTTCATGAAAACGACCCGGAACTTAGCATAAAAAATAGTTAGATGTTACCATCATCCACTTGACATGAGAGGGTTTAAAAACCATCCTTGAACCTGTAAAAACATGATAAACCAAGAGGTTAGATGATAATCAAAACTCAAGAACCAAGCATTAACTCTTTGAACTAGTTCACATAAAAATACATCATTGAAATAACTCAACCAAGTATTTGGCTTCTCAAATCAATAAAAAAAATACATTCCACCAAATGACTTGGTTTTGTTATGATAAACATGGACCTGTCAATCAACCAAAAATAATGACATGGGAGCTTAACCATTCAGTCACAAGGCAACCAAATCTTCAACAACAAAATGCTTCATCACACAAGTGTTAACAAATATGCCAAATGTAAAGCATGCATAATATCATGGAATCACATTCATTCAAATGGCATTCTTGTTGATTAAAAGCTAACATTCATGAAGCATTATCTCAAGAGGAGCATTGATATAATCTTCCCAAATTAAATTACCATGAGTCCAAGAAACGAGCAAGCATCATTAAAATCACATCCATCAAATTCCAAGTTATAAGGTTGAGGATATTTCAAGTCCAAAAAATCTTATGATGAGAACCCATGAAAATACCCAATCAAGACTTTGAAAAGCTATTTGATGAAATGCATGAAATATAGAAGAGTCAACGCAATGCAATGAGTGAGTCAACTCCCTTTTTAATAAGATCTTCATTGATGCACTCCTTTGAGTTCCAAACATGAATCATGGATTTTGATCCTGCAAATCAAAATATTCAAGGCATGAGATCCTTAATTACAAATCATTCATATGACTTTCAAATATGAACAGACTTAACTCCCTTTTAGAAGAAGAGCTTCATTGATGGACTCCTTTAGATTCCAAGCATGAGCCATGAATTTGTGTTCCTACAAACCAACATAAATATAACATTAATTCTTTAAACACCAAGGGTTCACATGGCTTTCAAGATTGAACATTGACTCCATCTTTCCACTCATCAAGTCAAGATATAAAACATCAAATCAAGATATAAAACATGAACATGTTGCTCAATGAAACACATACACACACAAACACAATCATTTTGATATCATTGAAACCAAACACGAACTAGGGGATGCAACAATAATCAACGAAGTAGAACTTTTCTTCGGGCATCCGCCATTATTCGGAACCGGGTTCCGCTTCTCATCTCGTAAGAGTCTTTGACCCTCAGGAGTTTCATTCTCTGTTCTTTCTCTCTTGGGAGCTGCTGGTGCTGAAACCACTATAGGAGATGTTCTCACCAATCAGGCTGTTGAGCCTCTTTGACGGCTGCCTCCTCATTCTCTTGTTCGTCGGCCAAGACCTCTGTCACACTGGGGACCTGCCGGCGGTTGATCACTGCTATGTTCAGGCTTGTGTCTGGCGGGATTGCCAAAGAACTAGTTAATTTAGCGAGGGCGTCCGCCTGAGCGTTCTGGCCTCGGTTGACATGTTTGATGCTGATGAAGTAGAATCTTGACATCAGGCGGGTTGCCAGCTGATGGTAGGGGAGGAGCTCTTGCTTCCGCACATCGAACTCTCCTTACAGCTGTTTTATAACTAGCATGGAGTCCCCGAATGATTCCAGTATCTGAATCCCCATGGACAGTGCGATATGTAACCCGATTATTAAAGCTTCATACTCTGCTTCATTATTTGTACACAGCTTGTTTATCGAGCAAGATGTGTGCACAACTTCTCCTTCTGGAGACTTCAGGACTATGCCTGCCCCTGCTCTGACCCTGGCTGACCCAGTGGCCGAGGTGTCGATTCTGGAAGCGCCGTCAAAATATAGCTGCCACATGGAGGGCTGCACTTGAGCGGCTTCTAGGGTTTCATCTTCAGGAAGTTCCAGTGGACAGTCTTCTGGTACCAGGTGCTCGGCAAAGAAGTCTGCAATAGCTTGGCCTTTGACGGCCTTTCGCGGCACGTAGGAGATATCAAACTCCATAAGGATGACCGCCCATTTGCCCAAGCGACCTTTGAGTGTCGGCTGGGACATAATATATTTCAACGGGTCCCCTTTGGATACCAGGATGATCTCATGCGACAACATATAGTGTTGAATCTTCTTGACTGCGAAGACCAGTGCCAGACAGATCTTCTCAATATAAGTATATTTCTCCTCAGTCTTGACCAGTCTTCGACTGAGGTAGTAGAGTGCTTGTTCTTTCCCTTCTTCATTATTCTGGGCCAGCATTGCCCCCAGAGAGTTGTGTGTGGCTGCTATATATAATATCAGCGACCGTCCTTTCAACGGTGCGCCCAGCACTGGAGGAGTCTTCAGATAGTCTTTTAGCTTGTCAAAGGCTGTCTAGCAATCTTCATCCCAGTAGAAGGGAACATCCTTCATCATCAATTTGTGGAAAGGTTGGCATCACCCTGACAAATTGAAATGAACCGCCGGATATAAGTCAAGCGGCCCTGTAGTGATCTCAGCTCAGAGAGGTTCCTTGGTGCAGGTAGTTCCTGAATTGCTTTGATTTTTGCGGGGTCTATCTCGATTCCCCGGTATCTGACAATGAAACCCAAGAATTTTCCGCTCGACACCCCGAACGCGCATTTCATAGGCTTCATCTTCAATTCATGCTGCCTCGGCCTCTGAAAAATGATCCGGAGGTCCTACAGATGGTCTTCTTTTCTTCTGGTCTTGACCACCAGATCATCTATGTAGCACTCGACATTGTGGTAGAGTAATTCATCAAATATTCTGGTCATTGCGTGTTAATAAGTTGCGCCAGCATTCTTCAGTCCGAACGGCATCCTCTTGTAGTGATAGATGCCTTTAAGGGTTCGGAAGGCGGTGTAGACCTGGTCATGCTCCGCGATCCATATCTGGTTGTAGCCGGACGACCCATCCATGAATGATAAGGCCTCGTGGCCGGTTGTAGCATCAATCATAACTTCGTTATTGGCACCGGAAAGTCATCCATGGGACAAGCTTTATTCAGATCTCGGAAGTCAACACATATTCGGATCTATCCATTCTTCTTCTTCACAGGGACGATATTCGCCAGCCATGTGGTGTACTGATTTTCTTCGACAAATCTCACGTCAATGAGCTTGTCGACTTCTGTACAGATTTGAGTGATGAGCTCTGGCCTCATACGCCGCGGTGGTTGCTTCACCGGCTCGGCTCAGTATTGATCGCCAGCTCATGTTGCGAGACTACAGGGCTCAGACCTGGCATTTCTTTGTAAGTCCAGACAAAGCAATCCCGGTACTCTTGCAGCAGCTGGATGTACAGCTCCCGTTCTTCCGGCGATAATTGGGCACTGAGAAAGGTAGGCCTGGGGTCTATCTTATCTCCCATATTGACTTCTATCAGCTCATCGACCGTGGCTTGGCCTCCATCTTCTATCTCCGGAGGTGCCGACTGGAGGTCAACGAAATCTGGAATACCATCTTCGGGGTCAAGGACCTTGATTTCCTCATTTGACATCATCAGAGCCTCTCGAAGGTCCTCTGCTTCATTCAATAGCGGCCGTGCATTTTGTTCTCTCGACATATCCACCGCCGTTATAGTTTCCAAGGGCGAGAGAGCAGCTTCAGCTCTTGTAGTTGGGGTTACAGTCGTGACAGACTGGTGACTGCTTGTTGTTGGGTTGGAACAGCAACCCAGTCTTGTAGCAGAGGGTGAGGAGCACTACCAGAAAAAGCGGGATTTCAGACGGCCCGTATCCGTCTGAAATCCGTCTGAAAATCCGTCACAAACCACATTTGTGACGGATTTGCGACATATTTAAGACTGAAACCGACCGTCTGAAATTTTTAGTCACAAATTTGTGACAGTTTATTGTTCCGTCGGAAATTCCGTCTGAAACGAAGATAGAATTTAATCAGTCACAAATTCCGTCTGACTTTCATACGAGTAATTTCCATCTGAAATTTGAAATTATCAGTCTGAAATTTACGACGGACGTATTTTCTGTGTGAAAATCCGTCTGAAATTTTAGACGGCTATTACGACGGAATATAGTTACCGTCTTAAAATGAAGCCCAACTCTTAGTCTGAAATCATGTACCGTATGAAAAGTCGTCCGAAATCCGTCGCTATTTCAAACGGATATTACGACGGATACAATAACCGTCTGAAATTCAACTCATTTCCTGTCTGAAATGTGGTTTGAAATCCGTCTATATTTCAAACTGATTTTACGACGGATAATAGACGGACAAAAATCGTCGCACATCCCGTCTGAAAATCCGTCTGAAATCTACATTTTTTTTATAAATTTTAAATTATTTTACAAAATTTGTTTAATCATAAATAAACATCAAGAAATTCTACATGTTGAAAAAAAAATATTGGGAACCTGCTAATCAAATAAACACCACCGAAAAATAAAATTCTGATCAAATAAATACCACAAAAAAAAGACATTAACCCTGCTGATCCGTCTGAATATCAAGAAATATCCGGTACATCATCCATATCCTCATCGTCCGTATCCTCACCGCCCTGCTCATCTCCTCTGTCGCCGCCCGCAGAAGGATCCCCCTATATTAAAAAAATAGTAACATTAATTCATAGATAAAAAAATTAGTGCGAAGAAATTAGCATAAATTGAAAGCAAACATATTAAATTGATAACTGCATATTTTATAAATCAACCACTAGCCTGAAACAGTATTTAAACTAAGTGTATTTTAGAAATGAATTTTGATTCCGTCAGTTCTGACAAGTCACTTTCATCTCCCCGGTCGTGTTGGAACGATCGGCACGGGCATCCGGCCGGTATTTCAAGTTTTAGACCCCCGGCCCCGACCTGGCAGTTCATTTGAACCAAGTGTATTTTAGAAATGAAGTTTGAGCGCCGAGCTCAAACCGGGCATCCGATTTGGATTCCGTCAGTTCTGACAAGTCACTTTCATCTCCCCGGTCGTGTTGGAACGATCGGCACGGGCATCCGGCCGGTATTTCAAGTTTTAGACCCCCGGCCCCGACCTGGCAGTTCATTTGAACCAAGTGTATTTAGAAATGAAGTTTGAGCGCCGAGCTCAAACCGGGCATCCGATTTGGATTCCGTCAGTTCTGACAAGTCACTTTCATCTCCCCGGTCGTGTTGGAACGATCGGCACGGGCATCCGGCCGGTATTTCAAGTTTTAGACCCCCGGCCCCGACCTGGCAGTTCATTTGAACCAAGTGTATTTTAGAAATGAAGTTTGAGCGCCGAGCTCAAACCGGGCATCCGATTTGGATTCCGTCAGTTCTGACAAGTCACTTTCATCTCCCCGGTCGTGTTGGAACGATCGGCACGGGCATCCGGCCGGTATTTCAAGTTTTAGACCCCCGGCCCCGACCTGGCAGTTCATTTGAACCAAGTGTATTTAGAAATGAAGTTTGAGCGCCGAGCTCAAACCGGGCATCCGATTTGGATTCCGTCAGTTCTGACAAGTCACTTTCATCTCCCCGGTCGTGTTGGAATGATCGGCATGGGCATCCGGCCGGTATTTCAAGTTTTAGACCCCCGGCCCCGACCTGGCAGTTCATTTGAACCAAGTGTATTTAGAAATGAAGTTTGAGCGCCGAGCTCAAACCGGGCATCCGATTTGGATTCCGTCAGTTCTGACAAGTCACTTTCATCTCCCCGGTCGTGTTGGAATGATCGGCACGGGCATCCGGCCTGTATTTCAAGTTTTAGACCCCCGGCCCCGACCTGGCAGTTCATTTGAACCAAGTGTATTTTAGAAATGAAGTTTGAGCGCCGAGCTCAAACCGGGCATCCGATTTGGATTCCGTCAGTTCTGACAAGTCACTTTCATCTCCCCGGTCGTGTTGGAATGATCGGCACCGGCATCCGGCCGGTATTTCAAGTTTTAGACCCCCGGCCCCGACCTGGCAGTTCATTTGAACCAAGTGTATTTTAGAAATGAACTTTGAGCGCCGAGCTCAAACCGGGCATCCGATTTGGATTCCGTCAGTTCTGACAAGTCACTTTCATCTCCCCGGTCGTGTTGGAATGATCGGCATGGGCATCCGGCCGGTATTTCAAGTTTTAGACCCCCGGCCCCGACCTGGCAGTTCATTTGAACCAAGTGTATTTTAGAAATGAAGTTTGAGCGCCGAGCTCAAACCGGGCATCCGATTTGGATTCCGTCAGTTCTGACAAGTCACTTTCATCTCCCCGGTCGTGTTGGAATGATCGGCACGGGCATCCGGCCGGTATTTCAAGTTTTAGACCCCCGGCCCCGACCTGGCAGTTCATTTGAACCAAGTGTATTTTAGAAATGAACTTTGAGCGCCGAGCTCAAACCGGGCATCCGATTTGGATTCCGTCAGTTCTGACAAGTCACTTTCATCTCCCCGGTCGTGTTGGAATGATCGGCACGGGCATCCGGCCGGTATTTCAAGTTTTAGACCCCCGGCCCCGACCTGGCAGTTCATTTGAACCAAGTGTATTTTAGAAATGAACTTTGAGCGCCGAGCTCAAACCGGGCATCCGATTTGGATTCCGTCAGTTCTGACAAGTCACTTTCATCTCCCCTGTCGTGTTGGAATGATCGGCATGGGCATCCGGCCGGTATTTCAAGTTTTAGACCCCCGGCCCCGACCTGGCAGTTCATTTGAACCAAGTGTATTTTAGAAATGAAGTTTGAGCGCCGAGCTCAAACCGGGCATCCGATTTGGATTCCGTCAGTTCTGACAAGTCACTTTCATCTCCCCGGTCGTGTTGGAATGATCGGCACGGGCATCCGGCCGGTATTTCAAGTTTTAGACCCCCGGCCCCGACCTGGCAGTTCATTTGAACCAAGTGTATTTTAGAAATGAACTTTGAGCGCCGAGCTCAAACCGGGCATCCGATTTGGATTCCGTCAGTTCTGACAAGTCACTTTCATCTCCCCGGTCGTGTTGGAATGATCGGCATGGGCATCCGGCCGGTATTTCAAGTTTTAGACCCCCGGCCCCGACCTGGCAGTTCATTTGAACCAAGTGTATTTTAGAAATGAAGTTTGAGCGCCGAGCTCAAACCGGGCATCCGATTTGGATTCCGTCAGTTCTGACAAGTCACTTTCATCTCCCCGGTCGTGTTGGAATGATCGGCACGGGCATCCGGCCGGTATTTCAAGTTTTAGACCCCCGGCCCCGACCTGGCAGTTCATTTGAACCAAGTGTATTTAGAAATGAAGTTTGAGCGCCGAGCTCAAACCGGGCATCCGATTTGGATTCCGTCAGTTCTGACAAGTCACTTTCATCTCCCCGGTCGTGTTGGAATGATCGGCACGGGCATCCGGCCGGTATTTCAAGTTTTAGACCCCCGGCCCCGACCTGGCAGTTCATTTGAACCAAGTGTATTTTAGAAATGAAGTTTGAGCGCCGAGCTCAAACCGGGCATCCGATTTGGATTCCGTCAGTTCTGCCAAGTCACTTTCATCTCCCCGGTCGTGTTGGAATGATCGGCACGGCCATCCGGCCGGTATTTCAAGTTTTAGACCCCCGGCCCCGACCTGGCAGTTCATTTGAACCAAGTGTATTTTAGAAATGAAGTTTGAGCGCCGAGCTCAAACCGGGCATCCGATTTGGATTCCGTCAGTTCTGCCAAGTCACTTTCATCTCCCCGGTCGTGTTGGAATGATCGGCATGGGCATCCGGCCGGTATTTCAAGTTTTAGACCCCCGGCCCCGACCTGGCAGTTCATTTGAACCAAGTGTATTTTAGAAATGAAGTTTGAGCGCCGAGCTCAAACCGGGCATCCGATTTGGATTCCGTCAGTTCTGACA
The DNA here is from genome assembly GCA_022559845.1 of Amorphophallus konjac. Lineage (NCBI taxonomy): Eukaryota > Viridiplantae > Streptophyta > Magnoliopsida > Alismatales > Araceae > Amorphophallus > Amorphophallus konjac. The sequence goes on from CM040123.1 coordinate 363,347,013, forward strand.
AGTCACTTTCATCTCCCCGGTCGTGTTGGAACGATCGGCACGGGCATCCGGCCGGTATTTCAAGTTTTAGACCCCCGGCCCCGACCTGGCAGTTCATTTGAACCAAGTGTATTTTAGAAATGAAGTTTGAGCGCCGAGCTCAAACCGGGCATCCGATTTGGATTCCGTCAGTTCTGCCAAGTCACTTTCATCTCCCCGGTCGTGTTGGAACGATCGGCACGGCCATCCGGCCGGTATTTCAAGTTTTAGACCCCCGGCCCCGACCTGGCAGTTCATTTGAACCAAGTGTATTTTAGAAATGAAGTTTGAGCGCCGAGCTCAAACCGGGCATCCGATTTGGATTCCGTCAGTTCTGACAAGTCACTTTCATCTCCCCGGTCGTGTTGGAACGATCGGCATGGGCATCCGGCCGGTATTTCAAGTTTTAGACCCCCGGCCCCGACCTGGCAGTTCATTTGAACCAAGTGTATTTTAGAAATGAAGTTTGAGCGCCGAGCTCAAACCGGGCATCCGATTTGGATTCCGTCAGTTCTGCCAAGTCACTTTCATCTCCCCGGTCGTGTTGGAATGATCGGCACGGCCATCCGGCCGGTATTTCAAGTTTTAGACCCCCGGCCCCGACCTGGCAGTTCATTTGAACCAAGTGTATTTTAGAAATGAAGTTTGAGCGCCGAGCTCAAACCGGGCATCCGATTTGGATTCTGTCAGTTCTGCCAAGTCACTTTCATCTCCCCGGTCGTGTTGGAATGATCGGCATGGCCATCCGGCCGGTATTTCAAGTTTTAGACCCCCGGCCCCGACCTGGCAGTTCATTTGAACCAAGTGTATTTTAGAAATGAAGTTTGAGCGCCGAGCTCAAACCGGGCATCCGATTTGGATTCCGTCAGTTCTGACAAGTCACTTTCATCTCCCCGGTCGTGTTGGAACGATCGGCACGGCTATCCAGCCGGTATTTCAAGTTTTAGACCCCCGGCCCCGACCTGGCAGTTCATTTGAACCAAGTGTATTTTAGAAATGAAGTTTGAGCGCCGAGCTCAAACCGGGCATCCGATTTGGATTCCGTCAGTTCTGACAAGTCACTTTCATCTCCCCGGTCGTGTTGGAATGATCGGCACGGGCATCCGGCCGGTATTTCAAGTTTTAGACCCCCGGCCCCGACCTGGCAGTTCATTTGAACCAAGTGTATTTTAGAAATGAAGTTTGAGCGCCGAGCTCAAACCGGGCATCCGATTTGGATTCCGTCAGTTCTACAAGTCACTTTCATCTCCCTGGTCGTGTTGGAACGATCGGCACTGGCATCCGGCCGGTATTTCAAGTTTTAGACCCCCGGCCCCGACCTGGCAGTTCATTTGAACCAAGTGTATTTTAGAAATGAAGTTTGAGCGCCGAGCTCAAACCGGGCATCCGATTTGGATTCCGTCAGTTCTGCCAAGTCACTTTCATCTCCCCGGTCGTGTTGGAACGATCGGCACGGGCATCCGGCCGGTATTTCAAGTTTTAGACCCCCGGCCCCGACCTGGCAGTTCATTTGAACCAAGTGTATTTTAGAAATGAACTTTGAGCGCCGAGCTCAAACCGGGCATCCGATTTGGATTCCGTCAGTTCTGACAAGTCACTTTCATCTCCCCGGTCGTGTTGGAATGATCGGCACGGCCATCCGGCCGGTATTTCAAGTTTTAGACCCCCGGCCCCCGGATTTTCTCAATTCTTCTGAAGTAAATGAGTTTTAAAATTAATAATGAACATAATTGAGTAATTCCATCAAAATAAAAACATAGTAAACACTCACCTGTGCGGGCTGTGGTGTGGTGGTGGTTAATTTCTGAGGGACCATTCCGCTCTGGGAGAGGAGGCCACTAATTGCCTGCAAGAATACTGACACTTGGCTAGAGATCTCTTGCTGGAAATGCTGCTGCTGCCGCTGCATATCAGAAATCTGCGATCGGACCATGTCCATCATGTCGCTGGCAGAAGCGCTGGGGGCAACGGAAGGTATAGTGAAGGCACTGCCACTGGAAGAAGTATAGCTAGAACTCGCACACGCTGATGTCACCGCGCTTGCGTCTAGGCTCTCCCCAAAACCATATAGTCGGCCTTTCTTCGGTACGCCAGCTGCTGCCACCCACTCCACCGGATCGAACTCCGGCTGCTGCGTGTCTCCCTCCCCGTACTTCTCTGTCACTGCTTTGCTATATGTTTCCTACAAATTGAATAAAATAACTAGTCAATTTCATATGAATTACATGCCGATTTAAATGAACGGTACAAGTTACATATGTAGATAAACTTACCGCTGCTGACTTAGCTGTGTCACTCACAAAATCATTAGTCCCCTTCTTTTTGTGTGTTCTGTCGAACACCTCGAGGAACGACGGAGGTCGATTAAGCTCCACAGCCTGTTATACAATTCATAGTAAAAAAAAGTCAAATATTGGGATAAATTGTAAGAAGATAAATTGGTATATTACTTACCAATTTTTGTTTATGAGCCGCATAAGAGATGGACCCACTCGTATGCAAATTTGAACCTGGTTTTGACGTCCTGTTTGCTTTGGCTTTTTCGGACTTTTCTATCCACTTGGGGTCGGTAAAATGGTCACAAGATATCTCCCAATCCTCCTGCCTCATCCATAGAGGGCGATGCGCCTTCCACAATTGTCGGTCTTCACTCCCCCCACTCAATTTTTTAGCGTGTGCTCGGGCCTCATGTATTCTCCTCTTGTAACTTGAGAGCATAGTAGACTCCCAGGCACGACGACATCTCGCCGCGTCATGTCCACATGTGAATTGAAAAGACCGCTGTAAATCAATTGCTTTTCACACTTAGTATAAAGTTGTAAATTGACTTTGGGAAATACTTGAATTAAATGACGTAATTACTTACTAAGAACATGTTGTACAATGAATCGCGGACGGACATCGGAAAATCTCTGAAAGTGGAAGCTGCCCCGGGCACATGTGCCAACATGAGTTCGGTGGAATGATGGACAGCGCTGTGGGGTTCAAATTTCATACTGCAATTGCAAATGTCAAAATATTCATATTAGACAGTTGAGGGCTAATTAATGTAATATAACCTTATAGATTTACCCGGATACCCAACACGGGCGACGTCTATCATGGGTCGTGCCTCCCTCGTGACAACTGCCGACATCGTCAAGGGGCTGACTGGTGGGGGTGGGCCCTGTACAAGTGGGAGGTGGTGGGAGGGCACTGAGACCTGCAAGAATTTATTGTCATGTGGAGTGATACATATACTGCGAACATATAATTAAAATATACATACCTGCAGCGGGAGGTGGTGGGGGTGGCGTATGCACAACAGGTGGGAGGGCACTGAAACCTGCAAGAATTTATTGTCATGTGGAGTGATACATATACTGCGAACATATAATTAAAATATACATACCTGCAGCGGGAGGTGGTGGGGGTGGCGTATGCACAACAGGTGGGAGGGCACTGAGACCTGCAAGAATTTATTGTCATGTGGAGTGATACATATAATGCGAACATATAATTAAAATATACATACCTGCAGCGGGAGGTGGTGGGGGTGGCGTATGCACAACAGGTGGGAGGGCACTGAGACCTGCAAGAATTTATTGTCATGTGGAGTGATACATATAATGCGAACATATAATTAAAATATACATACCTGCAGCGGGAGGTGGTGGGGGTGGCGTATGCACAACAGGTGGGAGGGCACTGAGACCTGCAAGAATTTATTGTCATGTGGAGTGATACATATACTGCGAACATATAATTAAAATATACATACCTGCAGCGGGAGGTGGTGGGGGTGGCGTATGCACAACAGGTGGGAGGGCACTGAGACCTGCAAGAATTATTGTCATGTGGAGTGATACATATACTGCGAACATATAATTAAAATATACATACCTGCAGCGGGAGGTGGTGGGGGTGGCGTATGCACAACAGGTGGGAGGCCACTGAGACCTGCAAGAATTTATTGTCATGTGGAATGATACATATAATGCGAACATATAATTAAAATATACATACCTGCAGCGGGAGGTGGTGGGGGTGGCCTATGCACAACAGGTGGGAGGCCACTGAGACCTGCAAGAATTTATTGTCATAAGTAGAACAAATATTGAAGAATTTAAATTAAAATATACATACATGATCCTCGAGTCTTTTTGCCACTGAGACCTGCAAGAATTTATTGTCATGTGGAGTGATACAAATATTGCGAACATATAATTAAAATATACATACCTGCAGCGGGAGGTGGTGGGAGTGGCGTATGCACAACAGGTGGGAGGCCACTGAGACCTGCAAGAACTTATTTTCATAAGTAGAACAAATGTTCAAGAATTTAAATTAAAATATACATACCTGTAGCGGGAGGTGGTGGCGTATGTACAATTGGTGGTGAGCCGACACTTGCACCTATAAATAAATTCTTTTAAGTTTGTAAATAATTAAAATATTTATATAGCTAACTTATTGATCAAATATACCTGTGTCTGAAGAAGATGGTAGCGAGGAGGTAGTAGTGCCCCTCTCACTGCTAGATCTCCTCCCACCCCTAGTACGACCTCCTCGCACCATTTCCTTATTAATAACAAAATAATTAATACATATTAATCCACAATTATATAAGGCTAGACAAATGTTATTTAAAATTATGCTTAAAAGTAAGAATCTTCTTACTAAATTATCAAAACATGCCTCCCTCATGTTGATATATCTAGCTCAACTTCATCATCTTCGTCATCCATAGTAGTCTCATGAGATTCAAAATCTTCGTCTTCATCTGATTCTTCCTCCCCTCTAACATCAACATTTAGCTCCGTCGGATCGACTTCTTCCACTCCATCTCGCGTACGTAATGACAGTGGCTCATCAGATTCGTCCATATTAAACCTAGAGGAACCGACAACGCCAACTTCGTCTGATTGATAATATTCAGCACGAGCAACCTCTGAGACATCTCCACTCATAGTTAACTCATAAGTGGGAAAGAGTTTTGAATTAACCCTGCAAACTGCCCACCAATCTCTATTCTTGGATGATGGATAGCTTGAATAGTACACTTGCTGGGCTTGTGCGGCTAAAATGAACGGTTCATAGGTCTTAAGTTTAAACCTATGCTTGACATTGACAATCCCATAATTTGTGTCATGTAGAACAGAATTAGGATCAAACCATTGACACTTAAATATGTATACATGATTGTCTTGTCCCAAATACTGAAGTTCTAAGACTTCTTCAAGAATACCATAGTAGTCCAATTCCATTTCATTGTATAAACTTCCCTTCACACATACGCCGCTGTTCATCGTAGACTTATTTCGCCCATAATCCCTTGTATGAAATTTGTATCCATTCACAATATATCCCGGATAGGCACGTGTCTGGTTCGAGGGGCCATAACTTATCTGTTGTACTCTTTGATCAGTAATGAGACCTTGTTCAACCTATATTCAAATTAGAGTAGTTAAAATAATAACAATTACCTCAACATACGTAAATACAAACATATATATTCAGAGTTCACACTAACTCGGTTTCTTAGCCATTTGGAAAAAAACTTCTCGCGTTCTTTTTCAATCTCCACATCCTGGATATTTGGACATTTTTCAGCTAATTCTGAATCAAATTGTCTGCAATATAAATGTAGCACCCCGTAAAAAAAATGATTAAAAAAATTTGATAAAGCCAATGTATAGACTTTGTGAAGTCAATGTTGTATAGACTTTGAGGAAGCCAATGTATAGACTTTGAGGAAGCCAATGTATAGACTTTGAGGAAGTGAATGTATAGACTTTGAGGAAGCCAATGTATAGACTTTGAGGATGTATAGACTTTGAGGAAGCCAATGTATAGACTTTGTGAAGTCAATGTTGTATAGACTTTGAGGAAGCCAATGTATAGACTTTGAGGAAGTGAATGTATAGACTTTGAGGAAGCCAATGTATAGACTTTGAGGATGTATAGACTTTGAGGAAGCCAATGTATAGACTTTGTGAAGTCAATGTTGTATAGACTTTGAGGAAGCCAATGTATAGACTTTGAGGAAGTGAATGTATAGACTTTGAGGAAGCCAATGTATAGACTTTGAGGAAGTGAATGTATAGACTTTGAGGAAGCCAATGTATAGACTTTGAGGATGTATAGACTTTGAGGAAGCCAATGTATAGACTTTGTGAAGTCAATGTTGTATAGACTTTGAGGAAGCCAATGTATAGACTTTGAGGAAGTGAATGTATAGACTTTGAGGAAGCCAATGTATAGACTTTGAGGATGTATAGACTTTGAGGAAGCCAATGTATAGACTTTGAGGAAGTGAATGTATAGACTTTGAGGATGTATAGACTTTGAGGAAGCCAATGTATAGACTTTGTGAAGTCAATGTTGTATAGACTTTGAGGAAGCCAATGTATAGACTTTGAGGAAGTCAATGTATAGACTTTGAGGAAGCCAATGTATAGACTTTGAGGATGTATAGACTTTGAGGAAGCCAATGTATAGACTTTGTGAAGTCAATGTTGTATAGACTTTGAGGAAGCCAATGTATAGACTTTGAGGATGTATAGACTTTGAGGAAGCCAATGTATAGACTTTGAGGAAGCCAATGTATAGACTTTGTGAAGTCAATGTTGTATAGACTTTGAGGATGTATAGACTTATGGAGTTGCTGGAAATGTGAATTAAGATCTTACTCAACATAAGGTTCAATCTCGAGGCAATTCAAAAGAATATATATCTCAGCGGCGTGCAACTCTCTATCTTCGAGCGTGCGAGTCAAGCAACGTCCGAACGCACGTCCAGGATGTTTAAATATGGAGAGCCGATCGGACGATTCATCCACTCCCCCATCATCATTACGTGGAGGTCGAGTACGACGAGTTTGAATCTCTGGCTCAAAGTACATAGAACAGAAGTTCAAAATTTCTTCAAGAATGTATGCCTCAGCAATCGAACCCTCCACCTGTGCCTTGTTGCGAACTTTCATTTTTAATTCATGCATGCACCTACAACAACAAGTCAGATGGCAACAATATGTAGCGGCTATGGACGACTTATAAGTTAACAAAAATTGTCACATACCTCTCAAATGGATACATCCATCGAAATTGTACTGGACCTCCGACGATAGCCTCATATGGCAAATGAACGACCAGGTGCTCCATCGAATCAAAGAATGCCGGAGGAAATATCTTCTCTAGCTTGCAAATGGTTGTGACAACTTCTTGTTCGATAGTTTGTACATCCCGAAGTCTGAGTTCAGATGCACATAAAATCTTGAAAAATTGACTCATCTCAGCTAGTGCTCCCCATATCTGCTTTGGCAACAAATCACGAAATGCAATGGGCAGTAGCCTCTCCATGAACACATGACAGTCGTGACTTTTCATACCATATATTTTCCCTCATTAACATTCACACAACGGGCTATGTTGGATGCATATCCATCTGGGAATCTCAGCTGTTTCAACCACTGGCATACTTCCTTGATCTGTGTATCATGAAGCACATAAGTTGCTTTAGGCTGCACAGTTTTGCCATTGACACTTTGTAGTTCCAGTTCTGGACGTCTACAAAGCATCTTTAAATCCATACGTGCTTTGGCGTTGTCCTTTGTTTTCCCTTTAACATTCATGATCGTATTGAACACATTATCAAAAAAATTCTTCTCGGTATGCATGACATCCAGATTGTGTCGTACAAGAAGAGTTGACCAATAAGGTAATTCCCAAAAAATGCTTTTCTTGACCCAGTTGTGATCCTTTCCAAAATTAGGGAGTTGCCGTGTGCTACCAGACAATTGAACTACATCTGGTAAATTGTGCACCCGTGACGCCATATGTAGACCCGACACCCGTTGCAAGTCAGCTTCATCCATTTCAACAGTATTTTTTTAAACGAGTCTTTTTGCCTTCGAAAAGGATGGTCACTTGGTAGCAACCGCCGATGGCAATCAAACCAGCAGCATTTCCCCCCATGTTTCAATACAAATGATTTGGTATCTTCCATACAGTAAGGACATGCTAGCCTCCCATGTGTGCTCCAACCAGATAGCATTCCATATGCAGGGAAGTCACTTATTGTCCACATCAGTGCAGCCTTCATAATAAATTTTTTCTTCCTATATGCATCATAAGTAACAACTCCATCAGTCCATACAAATTTGAGCTCATCAATCAACGGCCTGAGATATATGTCCAAATTTTTTCCGGGACTTTTTGGACCAGGAATTACTAGGGACAAAAATAGATTTTCTCGCTTCATGCACATGTGCGGCGGAAGGTTGTACGGTGTCATGAACACTGGCCAACAAGAATAAGCTGCCACTGAACCACCGAATGGATTAAAGCCATCTGTGCATAAACCCAATCGAACATTACGTGACTCCCTTGAAAAGGCAAGATGAGTACGACTAAAGTGAGTCCAAGCTTCACCATCGGCAGGATGACTGATTATATCATCGGCACGACGTACTCTTTCGGTGTGCCATGTCATATGCCGAGCCGTCTTTGAGGACATATACAGTCGCTGCAGCCTAGGCACAAGAGGGAAGTATCGCAACGCCTTGTAAGGTACATCTTTTGCCTTTGAATTGACCCCCCCCTTAGGTTTGAATCTGTCATGGCCACAAATGGAACATGATATCTTATCTGCATCATCTTTGTAATATAACATACAATGATTCGGACATGCATCTATTTTCACATATCCAAGTCCTAAGTCATTGACCATCTTTTTTGCACGGTAAAAAGTTTCTGGCAACTTCTCGTCTCGAGGCAACATACTCTTGATCAAGAGGAGGAGACGGTCAAAACAAGTCTCACTGATGTGAAATTCAGATTTCAAGTTCAACAACTGTGACACTGCAGACAATCGAGTGTGATTTTCACAACCATCCCACAGCGGCTCATCAGCATCCCTAAGTAGTTCATAAAATCTTCCGGCTGTCTTATTCGGCGCTTCATCGTGAATATTAAAACTAGGACCAGCAGCATCTACAACCATATCCACGTACCCACTTGTGCCTGCAATATTGTCGGGCTCATACCTCAAGAATTGCTCACCATGACACGTCCAATTCGTATAACCATCCACGAACCCTTTCGTGTACAAATGATGTTGCACATCCCATGTTGAACACCACCTCAAGTTTCTACAACTTGAACAAGGGCATCGAATGTGACCGTCGCGATCTATTGCTGCATTTGGATTCCCCAATGCAAATTGAATGAAACTCTCAACCCCAAGCTTAAAGTCATCTGACACCACCCGGTCAACTATTCTACGATACATCCATGAACGATCTGTCGACATTTTGCCTGCACCCAATAAATGACAATACACATCCTAACTTTCAAATCATTACTCATAATATTACACCCGACCCTTTCCTCACATCGTTCATCATAGACCATTTGCAGTTGGAAGAGGAATATTGATTAGATTATCACTTTTTAACCCATCCATGAAGGTTTGATCGCACAATCACTTACTATATGTGCTGCACGATTTGCTAAAAATTTCGGCATCATCTCCCCACACTTCTCCGATATACCAAATATATTTATTGATTTTGAAATTTTCTTAAACACTTACAAGTAAGTGGTTAAGAAAACACTCAAAATCAATAATGGTATATCAGAGAAGAGTGAGGAGACGCAACCGAAATTCTCAACAAACCATACAAACATATATAGTAAATGACTGCCTAAGTGCGATCAAACATTCACAGACTGTCCAAACGGGACAATTCAAGACTTTGAGGTAGATATATACATTCTCATAAACAAATGAGAACATACACATCAATCCCAAAGTCTTGAACGGGAAGGCACATTGACACGGTTTTAACGCGCTCTCTGAGGTGCGTGTAATGTTAGGTCGCACCCACGCACCTCAACTCACAGGGAATACCCCATGCATTTATATAACATAAAATTAAATAACAACGCAATAATCATTATGCACATATCAAATTAAATAACACCCAAATTACAAAATTTTTCAAATGAAGAACAACGAAGCTAAACAATCTACAATTCTAGTCAAATTAACATCAAATTTCTATTACAAACATATACAAAAATATATTTACATGCAATTAAATTCCACATAATTTTAAAGCACAAAACGAATTTTTGGGTATTTACCTATTGCTATAGAGAATTCTGATTTCTTTGCATTTATCCACATCTTTGTATATATGTACTACTTAAGATATGTGGTCATTCCATTTCTCTGTATCTTCTTATCATCATAAGACAAGGTTCAATTGGGTGGGTGGGTTCTCTTATAAAGAACAAGCCCCAGGGGAGGGGGAGGGGGGCTGTTTAGAACTAGACCAATGTGTTGTGTTCAGTATTTGGATGATGTCTAATTATGACTAAAAAAATAACAATCTAATCTTGTGTGTGCAACTTAGACAAATATGTCAAAGTCAGGATGTATAAAGTCTCCTAAGTAATTTACAAAGTGTTTGATTCCTAGGATATCTAGTTGACCAGAAGAAGGGGGGTGACTTTAATCTTGTTTTATCTCCCGAGGAGAAGAAGGGGGGCACTATGGGCTATATCAATTCCATGACTGATTTCCAGGTCTTCGTTGCTCTCCCAAGTACCGAAACACAAAGTTCTATCATCTTCAAGTGAAACAAAGGAGAGCTAGAATGACCATTGACAAAATCAAAACTGACAATGGAGATTGGTGTGATAAGGAGTCTCTGCTGAAGGACAACTGCTTATTTTAAATCCACAAGGGGTGTCCGATAGGGTGACCCCTTGGCCCCAGCTTTGTTTATCATTACTGAAGAAGCTTTAGGCACAGGCATTACCAGCCTTTTTAGCAGTGGGAAGGTTTAACACTTTCATGTGTCTCGTGGTAGTATGCAAATATCTCACTTACTGTATGCCGATGACACATTGGTGTTTTCTAATGGTTCATCCAAGAACGTCAGATGTCTGTTGGCTTTCATAAAAGACTATGAGGATTCTCCTGATCAGAAAGTTAACAGCAATAAAAGCAACTTTATAGTTTCCCATAAAGCTTCTCTTGTTGTTATCAGAAGAATTGTAGACATAACAGGTTTCGTTTACAAATGTGTTCTCCATATTAATTAATGACTGGCCGGATCAGAGATTTTGGTGCCCCAATAGCATCGGTTTATTTTCTGTTGCCTCCTTTCATAGGACTCTTGGTTCAGCATCCATGTGTTCTTTTTCCTTGAAGATATGGGATTCCTTTATTCCATCAAATACTTCTCTCTTCTTATGGAGGGTCTACCATTCGGCGGTGCCAACTGATAATCAGATCAGGTGCGGTGTTTGCATATGCTCTATATGTCTCTACTATCGAATGCCCCATGCTGAAACAAAGGACCATTTGTTCCTTTCTAGTGACCTTGCTAGATCATCTTGGTCTTTGATCGCCGCTATCTCTAATCTAAATCCCGCTGATTACACTTTTGTGTGCTACTTCCTGTATGGCTTTTTTTGCACTGTTAGTGACACTTCGTTTACCCGGGATGGTGAGTAAGCATATACCTCACAAGGGTTAGATAGGGTCATGATATTGTTGTAGTGTTCTACTCGTCGCGAGTCATGACCCCCTCCCAGACCTCCTACTGGCCCCTCCCCCCCACCGGAGCCCCCCTCCTGCTGGCACCTCCCCCTCTCCCCTCCCCACCACCCACCGCACCCCCCTCCCCCCAGCGACCACCTCTTGCTGCTCCTCCCCCTCCCCCCCACCCACCGAAATCCCCCTATTGCTAGCCCCTCCCCCCCACCCAGTGCACCTCCCACCCCCCAGCGACCCCCTCCCTGTTGGCCTCCCGGACGCGGGAGCTAGCTAGGGTGGGTGACGGTCTCCCGGACGCAAAGGCACGGTGAGAGGGTCGTGCGTGTATTAGGGAAAAGAAATTTTTTCCCACGGATTTGAGACAGAAATTCTTCCGTTACAAATTTCATACGGTAATTCTGACCATCTATGATATGTCGTCTGTATTTAAGACTAAATGCAGACGATATATTGTTCGTTGTAAATAACGTTGGAATTTCAGACGGATATTCTGATCGACATAATCCGTCTGAAATGCAGACGGATATTCCGACGGAAATCACAAGCAGAATTTTTTGAGTATTTACCTATTGCTATAAGTCGACTATTGTTGTGGGCGCACTAATTTTTTTTTAAAAAATTATTCCTTTATTTACAAGTAGATGCATTCAGAAACAAATTTCTATATTTATGTATATGGGAACCTTCTCCGAACTTAGCCATACGCCAATGGGACCTCTAAGTTCATGCACTAAGTTTGCATTTCTAATTTCTTGTATGTAGAACGAAACCCCTTTGGGCTTATTCATGGCAAAGTATGCTTGAACTCAGGCATGTAGAATGAAATTCTTGAATTCATGCACGTGAGATGACGTTTACACTGTCTGAACTTGAGTTCCCAGTTTTCCCATTTTCAGAACTAAACCTACCTTTATGGTTGCAATTCGTGCATTCAGTTTGGAATCTTTGGAGCATGGCACAATAATGTTATATGATGCTGGTTATGTGGGTTCTAAGTATACATGGCACAATAATCAACAAGGCAAGAAGGGGATTTGGGCTACATTAGATAGGGTTCTCATTTATACTAATTAGCTGAATTTGTACCCAATCACGGTGCAACACTTATCTAGAGAGGCCTCAGATCACGCGCCTCTACTTATTAAATTGATGTTTCCCAACAAATTTAAGAGTAAATTTTACTTTCAGCAAATGTGGACTAGCCATGAGCTTTTTCTTAAGGTTGTTGATCAATATTGGAGAACCATCCCTATTGCTTCATCTGCTATCACTACTTTTTGTCTTAAACTTAAATCCTTAAGATACATGCTCCGAGAATGGATTGGCTAGCTGCTAAGACCAAATTCTAAAACACAACAGATTCTTCAAAGCCCCTAGGCTATTTTCATTCTGGAAAGATACATGGCTTGGTGATAAACCCCTCAGTGACCTTATTTTACCCAGTCAATGGAGGCTCATCGAGGACACAAATATCACCATTCAAGATTTGAGTAATACTCTCAATCCAAATTGGAATGTTATTCGGCATGTTCTTCCACAAAACATTGCTCGGGCAGCCACATTTTATATCAACAAAGATCCTTTGCCCAATGATACAAGGGTATGGTCTCTCACTGCAACAAGAGATTTTACTATCAGCTCATGGAGGAAGCACTTGACTGTAGCTGATCAATCCTTTCCATACTCTCTCATTTGGTCTACCTTCATTCCCCCCAAAGTTTCTCTATTCCTGTGGAAGCTCATCCATAGAATTTTACCCACTGATAGAAGAGTCCAGCAGAGTGGAATATCTTTGTGTTCTAAATACTTATGATGTCCAAATGCTCAGATTGAGTCAACCACTCACCTTCTCTTGCATAGCAAGCTGTCAGCTGCCACTTGGGCTCTGCATAAACCATGCATTCATATTGATCCCCCTCATGATGGCTGCCAACGTCATCTTACTGGACCCCCCCTCTCCAGTCTCTTCCCACTAACCCCCCCCCACCCGCCGGAGTGGCTCGCGTGATCTTGCACCCCCACCCCCACCCTTCGACCAACAGTCCTCCCAACCCCTCCCTACCCCCTTTCTCCCTGTAGCAATATTCAGGTGAGCTCGCGGCCCCACACCCTCCCAGCCAGCAGTCCCCACCGCGGACCCCTTGTAGCACCTCTCCCTGAACCTCCCACTCCCAGAGTAGCCCCCCTGGACCAACCTGAACTCTCCTCCCCCGGACCCCCCACCCTCCCAGAGATGAGCCCCCACCCGAGACCCCCTGCCGGATCCCCCCTCTCTGAACCACCCCACTCGCAGAGCAACCCCCCATCAGACCTACCGCAATCGAACCCTCCTCCCCCAGACTCCCCCCCCACTGGAACCCCCCACCCTGCCAGCCAGTGGCCCCCACCCCGAACCCCACGTCAGAGACCCCCTCCCTGAAATCCCCAGTCCCAGACAGCCCCTCACCCACCGGAACCCTCCTCCGGACCCCCCATTGGAACCCCCAACCCTCCTAACCCGTAGCCCCCACCCAGGACTCCCTGCTGGATCCCCCTGCATGCCTGAACCGCCCTCTGCCAGAGCACCCCCGGCCCCCTCCGAGCCTGACCCTCCTCCCCCAAAATAGTTGTTGGAAGCCCTCCCCCTCCCAGACCAACCTCCCCCTCTCAGATCGGCTAGAACCCCCGCCCTCCCTGATGATCCCCAAGCTTTAAAAAAAATGAACAACAAATGCAGCAATGGCAATGGAGGAGGCGCGGCAGGTAGGGAGAGTTTTACAGAGAGAGGGTGAGGGAGGGGACTTACCAGACCGGAGAGGATGGCGACAACGCGCCACCGACGGTGACGACGAGGACGGGTTTGACGGCAACGACGAGGACGGCTTCGACGGCAACGGTGAGGGCGGCTCTGCGGGGACGACGATGACGAGGAAGGCTTCAACGGCGACTGCGAGGGTGGCTTTGGCGGCGATGATGACGACAAGGAAGGCTTCGATGGCGACGGTGGCTCTAGCCGCGACGGCGACTACGGCACCGGTGGACCTCTCCTCGGCAAGGAGATAGTGGAAAGAGAGTGAGAGGGAGAGTGGGAGTGAGACGGAGATCGCGGGGGAAGGGGGGAAGAAGGGGGAAAGCTCGATCCGTCGCGGGGGAAGGGGGGAAGAAGGGGGAAAATTTCACTAGAGGTAATAAATATTTGTAACGGATTTCAGACGAATTATTTCCGTCTGAATATCCGTCCCAAATCACGACGGATATAAAGACGGAATATATTCCGTCTCTAATTATAGACGGATATTCAGAGGGAATATAGTATGTCTTTAATAACAACGGAATTTGTAACGGAAACTAATCCGTCACAAATACAGACGGATTTTAAGACGGAAAAATATCCATCTGAAATATCCGTCTGAAATCCCGCCTTTTCTGGTAGTGGAGGTCTTGCCTTCTAGGGCAGTTGTATCTTCAATAGAAGTGGCATTCCTCTTCTTGGCAGCATATACCTCTTGGTCGGAGTTGGCTGAGACTCCCCCGATTGGCGTGAGAGGTGCCGAAGTCATCATCAGTAGGACTCTACCGGAGGGAGAGGTCCCTACTTCTTCAACATCTTCGGCTTCGCTGTTGCTAGCCGTATCAAATTTGGCTTGAAGGGCCATCTCTCCGAGATAGACCTGCTCCTAGCATCAGCAAGGAATCACGGTCTCTGCTTCTTGATTTCCGGGCTCGGCCGGGTTAGCGTGTTCAGCTTATGCTGGGTATTCATCAAAAGTTGCCCCCAGTGGGCTATCTTCAGCAGGGTAGAAGGCGGAGATGGTATCCACCTCGTATCGCCCACTGTAATAATATTCTTCCAGGGTGAAGCCTAACCCCGGGTGCTGAGAGACACATCTCATTTCCTTATCCAGACTTGCGGGATATCACATTTTCTGGAAAGCGTCCTTGCTCTTTTGAGGCTAATCGGAGGGGATGTGTTGGTTCTGAAACATCCTGGCCATCCGACTGGTTGTGAATGCCAGACCCTTGACGGGGACTGACGGATTGCTTATATCTTCGGGGAGGCAGCAGTCTGTATCTTCCCGAGTCGGGTGCTCTTCAGCCGTGTAGAACAAGCTGCTGGGTCCATCTATCTATGTCACCTTCCAAGTTTTGAAAGGCTCGACAGTGGGGTCATCGAGGCCAGAAATTGGCTTGGTGAGGCCGTCCGGGACTCCAATGTGGTCATGCTGCCGACTGACCTGAACTTCATTAGGTTCGGGGTATAATGCTTGGGGTGCTGTTCTGCCCACATCCCCGGATGTTGTGATATGAGAGACTGCCTTGGGCTTGACATATCTGCGCGGCGGCGGTATGTACCAATTATCGCCGGATGCGCCTCTTGATGCCCCTGTAGGGGTCTTAGCTTCAGAAGTCTTCTGAGAAGGCCCCGCATATAGGTTGACATCCGCCAAGTGACATTCAAATACCTCGAACGGGTGGAGGTCAGCAAATATCCTCTCCTCTTTCCCTTGGAAGCTGTATTTGATACATTGGTGGAGCGTAGAGGGCACCACCATGTTTTCATGCAGCCATGGGCGGCCGAGAAGCGCCTTGTACGAGGTGCGGGAGTCAATGACATGAAACTACACCATCGTAGTGAAATTCGCCAGGGTAAGTGTGAACTCCGCCACCCCCATCGACACTTCACATTTTTGATTGAAGTCAGTGATACGCATATCCCCGACCTTCTCGATATGCACATTGAAGTGGTGCCTCTCGTAGATTCTGTAGGGTAAAATATTGACAGCTGCACCGGAATCGACCAAAATTCTGTTCAACTCCCTTCCGTTCAGGTGCCCCTTCATGTACAGCGGCATGTTGTGGCTGATGGTAGGTAGCAGCATATCCTCTGGAGTGAAGGTCATGCTAGCTTCCGGCATTGCTTCAGCCAAGCATGTCTCAAAATGAGCAGGCGTCTGTAGAGCAGTGATGATTGCTTGTCGAGTCTCTTCACTCAAAGAGAGGATCTCCCATATTGTAAATTGAGCAGGGAGCTTCTTGAGTAGCTTCATTATGTGGCTCCCAGCTCGGACATTGAAAAGCTTCATCACTTCAACCCACCTGGGCTTGGGAAAGTCTTGAGTTGCAGCCCCTGACGGACCTGCTTCATCTGCCTCGGACTCGGTGCCTTTCTGGCTAGCACCGGATCCTTGGTGCTCTTCATTAGCTGCTGCAGGGAAAGCTCCATCTGCATTCGGAGCTTCAGCAGATTGTGCTGGCTACGGGTGAACATCCCTGGGTGCAGGGTTAGCCTCTTGGCAAGGCTCCTTCCCCTTAGACATCTTCATGAATTCAAGAAATGAAGGGACTACCTTGCCCCCACTCTTGTTATATAGGCCTGGCGGAGGAGGAATCTAGACTCCCTTGATCTCCGGCAGAGGTGTCTTGTAGGGCTGCTCTCCCTTGAACATGATGTTGTGGTTGGGTGGCGGCTGGCGCCCCTATTTCCGGCTTGACCGAGTTGCATGTGTAGCAGTTGCGGCCTCGGCCCTGCCTCCCCCGATAGGGGGCGTGAAGCAAATGTCCTCTTCTTCCTCCTCTCCGGGCAGGTTGAAGAGTGCTGATAGAGTATTGCAGGAGACAACCTGCACTTTATCGGCCTTAGCGGCCTTTCTCTTCTTCTTCTTTTGCTTCTTTTCCTTCTTGCTTCAGTAGGCGCCTGCCCCCAGAACAGACTGCCCTCCTTGTCGGATGTTGCATCAGCTTCTTCCTTTTGCTCGAGTGAGAGCTGCTCCAGTTCTTGCCATGGGACATGGTCCCGCACCAGCAAGGGTTTCAATTCGGGCTGCACGTACTCATCTAGCCCTTCAATAAGGTCTTGTAGTCGGCGGATCCCAGGACTAGTTTCCTTGACCACCGGCAGCGGAGTTTGTCTCCTCCGATTGCGTGTAGGTATCTTGATGACTGCAGATGGAGTGGTCCATACAGGTGCTGCCACCGGCGGAGCAGGTCGTGTTGTAACACCATGGATATGTGCCCCCACTTTCGGGCGGGGTGCCCTCTTCTTTCTATGCTTCACAGGGACCTGCTGCCATCCCTGTTGTTCTTTTGCGGGCTCCAAGAAATGAGTTTCATAGGTGCTCCGCGTACTTGCTTCAGAGATCTCCTCGGGCAATGCCTGATACAGAGAGATCATGTTGACTCCTGCCCTTCTGGGAGGGGCTTTATGCGGTTGAGGAGGATCAACTTTGTACTCTCCCAACTCTATTTCATTTTTCTTCACCATCCCATCGATGATGTCCTTGAAAATGTAGCAGTCTTCGATTGGGTGCCCCAACATCTGGTGGTAGGGGCAGAATCTTGGACTGTCCTTCTTCTTCAGGTCGTCCGGCCTCTTCGGCTCTGGCAGGGTGACCATGTCATACTCCGTTACCCAGTCAAACAGAATCCTGGTCTTGTCCTTCGGAAAGGAGTAGGCTTTCTTCATCTTGTCCCGCAGCGAGGGACCTTCTTTGCCGTCCGGGGCTTTTGCAGGCTGTGGGGCGACCGCCTTCTTGCCTTTATCTTTTTGTTGTTCGAATGCCTTGATATCAAGAGCGTTTGCTTCTTTAGGCGCCTGGCGCCGCTCCACTGCCTTGCCCTTTTGGGTTGTGCTGGCAGTTGATGTAGGGACAGGTCTGGCCAGGAAGGCTTTCACCTCGGCCACGACATTATTCAATCGGTCAAACGACCGTATTTCCATTCCAATCATCTTTTCCAGAACCTCCCTCCTGAGGTTCTGTTTGCATATTTGTACAGTGTCCTCCTGATGCGGGGGCCGCTTGCATCTCATTCTGAGGTTCCTCCACCTCTTAATATAATCGAGGGCTGTCTCATCTGCCCTTTGCTTTGTTGAGTAGAGTTCGGCCACTTGTGACCTCCCTTTCTGTAACATGGAATCTTTCCCTGAACTTCCTCTGCATGTCCGACCAGTCTCTGATCGACCCGGCCGGGAGGCTGGCATACCATTCAAATGCGAGCCCCGTCAGCAAGGACCCAAAAAACTTCAGCAAGTATGACTCATCGGTGGCCAAATCACCCATGACAGTCATATAATATGCGACGTGTTCTTTCGGGGATCCCTTCCCGTTGAACTTGTCGAACTTGGGCGGCTAGTTGATCCCTCGGGGAAGCCACTTGGCAGCATGGTGTTGCGGGTAAGGCACCCGATAGGCATCAAATGTGACATAGTCGCCTTCACTCCTTTCTACGAGCTTCAGCTCGATCATCCTTTCCACCATCATCCGGTTCAAGACCGCGGGGTCAACTGGCTCCGGATAGAAGTGTGCTAGCTGCAGGTATGTGGTGACCAGAGTGGTCGCCTGTGGAGGACGCAGTAGTGGGGGTGTCTGGTGCACTTGAGGGAGCACCGGCGGCATCAGCGGCAGTGACTGTTGTGGCCGCTACTGAGTCGTTGCCATGCTCGGCTCTAACGATTGAGGCAAGGTGTAGAGCGACGGAGGGTCGGTATGACGGACCGCTCCCTGGGATGATTCGCCCTGGACTTCAGGTGGCTTGGAAGCTGATGACTGTTCAGTCTTCTCTATCAGCTGTTTCTTCAGCAAGTCTATCTCTTGACGATATCTTTGAAGTAGCATCAGGACCGACGGGTCCATAGTTGCTGTGCTGGGGATGGCCTCTGTTGCTTCCCCAGATGTACCCTCGGGCAGGATGTCGAGGAGGACGTCATCTTCTTCTTCCACCGTCACTACATTGGCAGTCAGGATAACAGCTTCATCATCCCACTGGTGACAGCCCAGGGGTTGTTTTTCTTTAGCTGCCGCCAAGAGCTCCCTTGCGACTTCTGTCCTTAGAGTATTCGGCCCCGGCCTCACGGCTAGTTGAGCCAACTCACGGGAGTCTTCGGGAAGTCCCCCATATCAGCCGAATGTGCCAGCCATATTGCAGGTGAAGATCTGCATCCTTCTTCCTCGTCGATGGACCTTCCTCTTAGCCTGCTCTGAGAAGGTCAACCTTTCGAACACAGAAGTCCTTCTTGTTTCTTCCCGCCTAGGGGCGGCTTCATCGGCTTCGATCTCAAAGCCGTCATCATTGCCATTGTCATCGAATGATGACACCATCATTCTTTCTCGTACATGTTCTTCAACTGTCATTGATGGGTAGTAGTCTTCATCGGCTGTGGCTACTTGCATCAACCGCTGCTGCCCAAGCGAAGGGTTGCCTAGCCCTCGGAAATAGTTCTTGACCAAATTGGTCATCTCTTCTCGACCCCGTTCTTGATGCAGCATGGGGGATGGTTGTCGACCTCCCGCAGGAGGGATGTAAGCCAGCCGAGCTCTGTCGGCCGATTGCTAAAATCTTCGTCCCACAGCAGGGACATTGGCTTGGCGGGCGCAGGCCCGGAAGCTTTCGCGGCGCGGAGGGTCCGCAACCACTTCTTCATCTTTCGGGGGTAGGCCCCTTTCCTTCCTGCCTTCCGCTCCATCGCGAGCAGGGCGGCGGCGGACATGTGCAGTTTGGTGGATTGGCTGGACCCTCTTGGGGACCCACACCTATTTGAACTTCTTTGGCCTGGGGGCCAACTTCTCTTAGCCGTAGTGGCCGGCTTCTTCACTTTCCGCCCTCCTTCCAGCGAGGGCTTGATATGAGTTGCGGACGGGGATGGCAAGGATGACCCGGTCCGGGACTATCCGTGTGTCGCGTCCGTTGAGGAAGACGTGCATGCCACCAACCATCATGGATTTACCGGACTACGAGAGAGATCGGGTAACCACAGCAGTACCCCTCTGGAGTTGCTTGTGCTGACGACCTCCAGAGTTCTTGTTGATAGCATCGGGGCAGACTCCACGGATGGCATGGTGCACCAGGCAGCTGGCGACCAGGGTTGGACTCCTGGATGAGTCATTACAGCATCGAGCCTTCGGAGGCTCCATCTTCTTTATAGCTCCCTCGACGGGCTCCGAGGGTTCTATCTCCAGCATATCTGCGAAGGCTAGCCCCAAGAAGTTGGGGAAGCCAACAGCGGCATGGAAGCTGCTGAATACCGTGGGCACCGCCAGGTACCCTTGCACATGACCGGCCACAACCGCTGGGCCGAAGCCGACGCTAGTCAGTCTAGTAGTAGTCGACATCGTTCGCCTGAAAAGACCAACAAGTCGACGATTAGCAACCTTTGGGAGGGCCTCGAAGCCCAAGTGTCTCGGCAAAGAGATGAAAGGTGACACTGGTCCCACCGGGCGTGCCAGACTGTTTCGACGATAGGATTTATTGATGCTTTTTTTAATTAAAAATAATTATTTTAGGTTTATTTGGTTTATTTACGCGTCGATCAATCAATTAACTAACCGGTAATTAACTGACTGATTGACTACGCAGGCGTGCTAGTCACGTACGTGACGAGTTTATGGTGCGCTCATTCTGACCCGTGTCGGGCGAGAGTGAGATTCGGTCGGGACCAACAGTCCGCCATACCATAAAGGCTATGGCGTTAATTACATCTCCCGCGAGGAGGGAAAACCTTTGATTAATTGCCGAGATAATGGGCTGTCGAGGCCGAAATGAAGAATGCAAAGGCTGCAGATGATCATGCAAGATATTCTAGTCTGTCATGCACAGTTCATTAAGGCGAAACCCTCAATACGTGGCGGATGACTTAGGCCCGGAGACCATCATCACGGATAACAAGAGCTTCCTGTCGGGCATTTCCCGGCTTTCCGCTAGTGCCATTTGATATACCAAGGGCTCGCGCACTCAAGCATACATTGATGCGATGCGAATGCTTAAACTCAATCATGGTGATGAAGCTATGAGACTGATTAATTCATGTTTAGACAAACCAATTTATTTGGCTTATTGTTTACAGGGTTCATTTAATTCTGTCATTAGCATTGGAGATCACCCCGGAGACGAGGAGAGCATCGAAACGACACAACGACGTGATTCAGAGTGAAATCGGCGCGGTACGCGTAGGTGTAGAACTTGAAACGGCACGGGAAGCGTGGGTAAAAGCCTAAAATGGTGCCAATGGAACGTGGGTATGAGGGATGGGTTAAAATGGTGCGACACCCATATGAACGCTAAAACTGCGCGGTGGCCAAATGGGGTTAAAACGGGGCGACGATCAGCTGAGGTTAATACGGCACGCTTGCAAAAGGGGGCTAATACGGAGAGACCTAGGCGGGCCGGATAGGGGCTCAAGAAGTTTGAACAACTTACGTGTCTAATGTTAAAACGACGCGAGGGGGGGCAGGCCGGAAACTGGCGCCGGATTCGGGCCGCGCCGATTAGGGAGGCTTTAGGTTTATTCGAATTCGATTGAATCTTGCGCACATTTATTGAGACTTTGTTGATATTTTTAGAAGATTGGAAGATTTGTTTTGGCCTCAAAAGCACTGTAATCGAGGCAATTGTAGACTTATGCGAGGTTCCTACTCAAGCATAGTCTTTAATAGATGTATCAAAGCATAACAAATGTAAATTCGACGAAGTTATCAGTCCAAATTTTGGCAGCACCTCCCCTGGTTTGGGGGGGTTGCAGGGGCGATATAGAGACAGTCTCACAAATAAGGGGTACGCTCCTTTAAGGCCGGGAGTGCCAAGCGGTGACCGGCGGACTTCATTAGGGAGGAAAGACCCCGAGGACTAGCCTGCTAGAGGTATCCAACTCCACGAGTCAAACTAATCAAGGGACGGCTGAGATGAGAAATCACCTCGAGGGCCAGTCTACTAGAGGTGATCTTCTCACAGCCACCACCCCTCCCTCAAGAAGAAGGTGGATTTGATGTCGGGTCAACCCCGTTGATGTTCATTAGGTGAGACATAGAATGCATACCATTAGAAGATATGACTCTTGTGTCTTCACAATGATTGAAGTTGATGGGGAATATTCCCCTCCCCGGGCAGTGAACTCTTCGAGCGGATAAATCACTAAAGAGTGCTGTAACCGGAATACATTGGCTTATGGAGCGAACAGCAGATGACCATATACATACACCTTCAATGAAGAGGAAAGCTAGAAGGGGAGCCGGTAGATCATACTTAAAACCCAAGGGTCGGCCAGCAGACTGAGCTCTTGGAAGAGGCACATGGTCGAATAGCTCGGCAGCATCTCCAATACGCACAGCTACATGATGGGAGGGGCGGAGATGTTCACTCTCCTAACCCTGAACCATGAACAGGGACGGATTGCGGAGCCACCTCCGGGGCGAAGGATGATGCAATGATAAGCATCCCTCCAGCCAGGGGGAACATCTGAGCACATTGACTCATTCACATCATTTATACGACAACAAAAGAACCCCGGGGAAGGGGACTATTGATATTGCCTCAAAGATCTGAGGCGTATTTGGCGATGGAAAACCCAAATGAAAGATAGACTACAAGATAGCAGCAACACAGCCTTTCATTCATTCAATCGTATAGTGAAACACTACAATATATTTGGCCCAGCGTTGTCGCCTGAGACCGATTCCATTCCCGAAAAGAAGAAAGAATAGAGAAACAGAGTCGACCAGAGAGAGGGGGAGTTGGAGGAATGCCCCGGGCTCATATCATCGCCCTTCGGGGTAATGCTCCATGGTGCTACATTAGCAGAGAAAGAAAAAGAGACTAGCAGAGGCAGACGCCGTCGGACTCGCCAACCAACCTTGGAACTTTGCAGCAGAGAATCAGAGGAGGCACTGGGTATTGGAATGAAATAGGCTCTCTGCTCCCCTTTCTTCTTTTCCAAGCTCTCTTCTCTCTCCTTTTTCTCTTCTGATGTTGCTCTCTTCCTCCCTTCCTCTTTTCTAATGATCCTCTTCTCCTTCCGTTCTCGGACATGAGGCCCCCTTATATAGGAAACCTTCGAACGAGCTCAATCAGGCGCGGGGTTTAGCGCGCCAATTTACAACCATTTCCCCCGCCATATTCAAGTTAAACGGGGTGCGCCGGTTTAGAAGGCTACCCAAGATTAAGAGGTCGTGCCGGATTTGAGGGGGCGCGCTGGTTTAGCAGGAGCATGCCGGATTATAACCATTTGATCGTCTTAACCCGACACGAGTCTGATAACATGCTTCGGACTGACCTCGGGGGTTGCTGCGACCTTTCGTCTCTTTGTGGTCTTGTCAGGGCATAGGAGAGACTATAGACGAGACTTCTGGGCCGCCAAATGACTACTTTCGGAACTCGTGTACCTTAAGCTTGAACACACGGGTTTTCTGCTGAAACGGCTCTCGGCATCACGGCTTGTACTGCTGGCTCGTCTCGACTTGCATTGGTAGCTCCCATGGGTAGTGATATGTCGCCCGGGGTGTTTCCTCCTCGACTGGGTGATCATCTGGCCGCCAATGGGCCCAATGTGCTGAGAAGCCATACCCGTGCTGGGTAATCGGGGTCTTCTGCTGACAGAACCTTCGATCCTTTGCTTTGAGGGGCCGAGGGCGTTCTTCCTCCTCAGGAGAGTCTTCATTGAGGTGGCGAGCCACCAGGTAGACCATCGTCCTTGGTCAGGCGACGGGTGTGGGGTAGCGACACGATGGAGTCGTTGTCGGATCATTAGGCAGGCTTGGTCGCGCTGTCGGTTGGTTGTGGATTCATCTTGACTCTCCCGAGGCGAAGTCCCCGGTGTTCATTTCAGGTGACTCAAGGCTCTGGCAGCTTGGGAAGTCTTCAATATGTTGATCTTCATCGGCTTCCGTGCTTTAGTGGGCCGTATCATTCATCTTTACGGCTT
This sequence comes from Amorphophallus konjac, assembly GCA_022559845.1. NCBI lineage: Eukaryota > Viridiplantae > Streptophyta > Magnoliopsida > Alismatales > Araceae > Amorphophallus > Amorphophallus konjac. The sequence goes on from CM040123.1 coordinate 363,371,248, forward strand.
GATCACCGTTGACCATATTTTGAGTGCCAAGAGGGTCATGTGTGAGTCCGTGTTTTTCTTTATTTTTGTCAAGATTGTGGAGTACATAGTGAGTCTGCATGCATCGAGTCGAGTCGGTCTCATGTCAACTAGCGTTGTCAGTCCCTCTCGATTGTGAGGCAAGTCGGATCTGTTGCGTACGTTGTAGACTTGCCAAAATTTGGGATCGGCTCTACCTCAGCATATCGGATCTAGTCACAAAAGGGACCCAGCGGTGATTCCTAGTGAGTCATTGAGCCATCTCCTTCCTTTGAGAGTGACCCCACCCCGGAGTGTCCACCTCTAGCCTCATTCCCACAGCAGCGTGTGCATATCGAATCTATACAGGATGGGCAAGTGACGGTTACCTGGAGTGGAGAGTACTCCGCGCTATCAGGTCGATGATGGATCTACCGGAGCCACACGCGCAGCTGCACCCCTTACTCGACGGGGTCAAGTTCTTCCCACCCGAGGAGAATTGATGGGAATCAACACCGAGCACTAACATTTTTAGTTTACATTTGTATCCTTTTGTTTGTATTTATACCCTTGGCTAATTGGATTTACAATTGTAAGGTATTATAAGCCAAAAGGTTAGTCTTTAAAGTCTTTGGGTTTATATGTAAAATGTCAGTGGGTCCAGCAGGGTCCCCCACCCTCTTTCTCATTGGTCCACCTAGGTTATAGGGCCCATGTGAAGCTGGTTCAAAGTCCAAGATTGGACTTGGACCAAGGGGGAGACAAGGTGGAAGAAAATTCAAACTTGGACCAAGTCCAAGATGCTCATGGGGGAAGAAAATAGTTTATTCCATGTTATATTTTTATTTAATTTGGTTATTTGACCACATGGGGGAAGAAAATGCTTTCCCTAGTTTACCCCTCCCCTCTCTCCCACGAAATTCCCAGCCCCCCACCCCTTGCCATTCTCTATATAAGCCTATGTATAGTGTCATTAGAGATTTTAATGAAAAATTAATGTGAGAAAATTTTAGAAATTGCCAAGAGCAGACCCTCTCTCTCTCACACCCCCTTGCAGATGGATTTCTATGAAATTCTTGAGGTGTGAAGCCTCCTCCCCTCCCCCTCTCTGAGTGTGAAGCTCAGCACCGCCGCCGCCGCCGCCGCCACCATCAAGCCGCCGTCGCGCCGCCACCGCCGCCGCGTCGGAATTCTATCCACATCAGGACAGAAGGTTGAAGCCCGATTTTTATCTCCACATACGGAGATCTGATCGAGCTGTAATTTTGAGTGTTTGTTCTTCTTGTTATCCCCACTCTCCATTTTAAATTTCGTGCCAATCAAAGGTCATTTGCTATTTTTCCCGTAATTTTAGTTCCACCCCTGACAGTCTACCAATCAGTAGATCTGCAGGATAGGAGTCTGTTGTTCTATTTTTCCCGCCCCCTTATACATTTTTATAAATCCCCAAAAATATTCTACATGTTCCTCACTTTTCTACCTTTCACCCATAATTTTTCTAGGGTCTAGATCTATTATATTCCTATTGGTCAAAATTCATTTTCAGGGAAAACTCAGTCTGTCCTTGTGTCTATCATTCCGAACCAGCAGAAAATATTTGTGGAACAGTCATTTTTATTTTCAATCCATTCACTTGATGGTGTTGAAACAATTATATGTTGTATCCCTCTAAGTCCTCTATCCATCGGTACCAACTTTGTGTCGATCTGACATCGGATCTGGCCGCAGAAATTCTTCTCGTGGAGGCGCGCAGTTCAGATCCGAGGATAGGCTAGCAACTCAGTCCGAGAATTAATTCCTCAGAAAATACGCCGACTCACCTTCGGAGACCGCCGCTCCTGGAGGTCTATCGGCAACCTATCAGAAGCGTCCCAGTCAGTCGCCGCAGCAAGGAGTCGACCGGAAGCCGTCGTCCCAGTTGCTGAGTTCCCTTGCTGTACCGAGTTGGAACAGTACCGAGTCGGAACCGAGTCGGACCAGCAGCCCGTCTCTGGCCCAAAATCCCTTCCGGCTTGCTGCCCGTCAACCCAAGTTCGCTACTCCCGGGTCCCATTGTAGCCCTTTACCTCCCTGCGTGGAGTGGGCAATTAAATTCACTGCTGTAATTATTTATTTACTGTGTATCTGGAGTATGAACTTCGGCCAGGAAGTCTTCCCCACGCCCAGAGCGTGGAGGTAAACTCGCCTCCCTCTTTATCGCATTTGCTTATCTCGTATATTTTTGAATGCCGCTGCGAGAGTGAGTGAGTGAACCCGTCCCATGACTCAATCCGAGTACACGCGGAAAAGCCGATACCCGAGACTCATTGCCCGTTTCTCAACTGCGCACGATCCCGCGTTTCCCTCGCTTAGGGATGTCCGCGAGCTAGAGTCCCAGCTTCACTGTCCGTCCTGCATCAAGAACCTTCAAAATAGAAAATCAAGATACATGGTTGCATAGAAAACGAGGCAACTGGAAGAGCAGAGCATCAAGTTCCTCAAGTTCTATAGAATTCTGAAAACCAAAAACAAGAGTCGACTCGAGGAGTCGACACATTATTTTCAAGGTTCTGTCTGACGTAAACCCACAGGAAAGAGTCAACACTTCTATTGCAAGGTTCTGTCTGGCGTTCTAGCCATGTGACATCAAGGTCCGAGCAGGTCACTGTTCACACAAGTGAAGGTCAGTGCACATATCTTTCAAGAAAGCGCTATAAACGCATCCTCACTTGGAAGTGTCGACACCTTTATCAAGAGTGTCGACACCATGGGCTTTCAGAGACCGATACTCAAGAAGAATCTTCAGGAGCCTCGACACCTCCTTCCTAGCAGGTCCACACTTTGGGCATATAGAGACTGTCAGTACAAGGAGACTTCACTTACAGAAGGTCGACACCTTGGTGACTCCAGAAGCTAAAGATTGGATTACTCTGCGGAGTGTCGACACGTCCTTTACCAGAGGTCGACACTATGGGTTCTAGATAACGTTACATTGGAAAATCTACAAAGATGTGTCGACACCTTGTTTCAGCGTGCCGACACATTGGACTTCCAAGAGAACAATTAGATTGGCAGTCTTCCTAAGAAGTGTCGACACCTTCTTACAGGAGGTCGACACCTTGGACCATCCAGAAGTATTTTTAATCTGTTGTCTGTCAAATCAAGGGTCAATCCAGAGAGTGAAACGTCATACCGCAAATGCTCAAAAACATGGATTTTGAGGTCTGGATGGGGTACTCAGGTCTGACCTTTTTGTCTCTGCCACCATATCTCATCAAATCTATTGTTTGGAGATGGATAAGTCAGAAGTTAAAGTTGGGAAAGGACACCACAGTCTGCCCCCTTAAATACTGTCACCACATGTGACTTCTATCCCAACAGTCTTCAACTAGACAAAAAGCAAGCTTCAGCCCAAGAGAACTCAACACCTCAAGAGGGCACTTAATATGAAGATCTAAAAGTAAAAAAAGAAAAGACTTGGTTTGCTGACAGTCTGCCACCACCCTATCTGAAGTCCCGCGATCAATGACACCCAAGAGGGGGGGTGAATTGGGTGATTACAGATTTTAATAACTTTTACTCGATTTAAAAGATGTATTAAGATCAAGCAACAAACAAGAAGAGATCTGTTGGACAACAAGATGAATCTGGCTAGATCAACCCTTACAGCAGTTCTTTGGTACCAGGCGAAGTTAGGAATCCGAAGATTCTCTCACACTAGGTATTTTCCTCCCCACAGGACTGACCGTGTCGATCAGAAGCTACCTTTTGATATACCAGAGATCTCCCGTAAAAAGGTTAATGCAGCTAGATCTAAACAACGAAACTAGATGATGATACAATAAGCAAAAGTGCTATAGCAGAATGGAGCAAACCACACAGAAGACCATGATTTTTAGGTGGTTCGGATGAAACAACTGCAACCTACGTCCACCCCTCACCGACTGTGAGGATTCACACACTATCTTGTAGAAGGTTACAAGATCCAAGCACACACACACACACTCGTGTGAGTTCAGAACTCCCACGAAGGTGCACAAGCACCAAACCACAAAGAAAAGAGATAAACGAGGAAATCACTCACACACACACACACAGATCTACGTAGATCCACACACACACATGTGTTTCAATATTACAAGAACACACAATAAAAGCTCAGCAAGAGTGGAATGACAAAACAGAAAATGAAGACACAAATTCAAGCTCCTTCTTAGTGGATGAAGATGGTATTTGATGAAGCTTGCTCCCAGATCGATCTTCACTTGAATGGCCTGCAAATCAGCTTGAGAAGCTTGCTCTTGGATGAAGAACTTCTTGCCCGAAGCACTGTTCACGGAGCTACAGTGCACCCTTCCTTCTCCTTTGATGGCCTCCCTTGTTCTTGCTTCAATCACTTAGGTTTTTGACCCCAATAAGAATATTTATAGACCTTGGGTGGTCAATAGACATGCCATAGGCCAGATCCACAAATCATGGGAAGATTGGTGGCTTTGGGATTAAACAATTCCTAGAAGAAAGACTTCCCACGTTTAGAATAAAAAGTCAACAATAGGGGCTTTTCGAGGCTCGCGGTCGACCTGTACATTGGGGCGGTTGACCAGAATTGTTTCAGAAACTGGCCGTTCACTTTTGGGAAAACCGGTCGACCGCTACTGGCTGGCGGTCCACCGCTGGCTGGGATTTCTGCAAAAAATAAAGAGTTAGCCAATGCAATGTAATATATGAGTGAATCAATTTATGGCTAGCTTGTTCCAATCAAGGTGAGTGAGTTTAAGCTTAGTCTGGGTGTTGTATGGATCAAGATGGATTTATGCATTTGGAAGAGATGAAGTTGTTTAAACATTGCATTATGACATTTGGCTTTGAATGCGTATGAAGATCGAGCTTGATTGTTAATGATGGCACGTGATAGCACGTACGTCCTAGGTTTTGTTATCATCAAAATCATCTAAATACAACAATCTCCCCCTTTTTGATGATGACAAAACTGAAGGGGTTTTGAGATACATGAACGTGCCTTTAAGCAATGTTTGAAAATTGAGATCAAAGTTTGAAGTCAAAACATTTCACTCACATCCCATAAGCCAGCGAATGCAAACCATTCAACACTTTATTTGCTAAGTGGAAAAGAAATGAGATACAATAGCCAACCATTTGAGATCAAACACCAGGTGCATTCAATTCATCATTTTATTACAAAGTACATCAGTGCAAGAGTGAATGTATGACATAGACTCAAGAGACTAAACAAATGCATAAAAACAAACTCATGATTCTCACATGATCAAACATGCAAACATACAACCACACACGGACATACATAAATATATAAATCCCTACACTACTACTTCTCCCCCTTTGGCATCATCAAAAAGGGAATAGGATAGACGAAGGGGGACTCAAGGGACACAAAACCAAAGGCCATCAAGCTAGAGGGAGAAAAAGAAAAAAAATCCTCAAGGTGCATCTGCAGGTGGCTGATCCTCTGGAGAGGAGGGGGTTGGTAACCAAGGTGATGGCTGATAGCTTCAAGAGCATGAGCTTGAGCATGAAGGGCATCACGAATATGGCCAATGGCAAGGTCACGAGCCGCATCACGACGAGCCATGCCAAGGAGGGTCATGTTCAGGATGTGAAAGGACTCACTGGAATCAGCAACACTAGTGGTAAGGCTAGTCATATGAGTGGTGAGTGTGGCCATTTGAGTGGAGAGAGAATCCAGTGCAATGGAGAAAGAATCTATACGGCCTGACATAGTGTCAACCATATTGCCCATAGTGTCAACGCGATCCCCTAGAGTAGAAAGTCTCTCCCCAAAAGTATCCACACGAGTCTCTAGCCCAGTGAACCGCCTGTCAAAAACCTCATAGTCTACCCAAGAAGGCTGGGTGGCTCCCTGTGTGGAGGATTCGCCATGATGAAACTTAGTAGGATGAGGCATCTCCGAGTCCATATGCTGCGGTGAAGGTGGAAGAGGCAGCTCGGCATCCATGTGATGGGGTGAGGGTGGAGGAGGCTGCTCCTCGGCCTTAACTGGAGGGGGTTCATCCCCTTGAACCTGCTGCTGCTGTGGTTCCTGCTCATCCTCACTGTCATACTCATCTACATAAGTAGGCACATCCCGACGCAGCTCACCATCGGGACCATAGTAATATCCCATATCTATAAGGATCTTGTGCTTATTGTAAACATCATCCTGGCGAACATAGATAAACTGTTCTTCTGCTAAATTTATCCCAGCATGAATGAATACCCTGGTCAACTGCGAAGCATACGACAAGGATCGCTGCAGATTTGTTCGGCAAGCTCCAATGAGAGTCATCATGAGGCGACCCATGTTGATTTGTAGATCATTCATGACATGGTAAAACAGGAATTTATGAACTTCTGTGACTTCATTTCTGCTGCCACTCTTTGGGTAAATGAGGGATGTAAACATATGATGCAAAACACACTGCAGCGGTGGAAAATGATTTGCATTTAATCTAATCAAATTGCTGACACCACGCATGTAATAACAGCCAGTTATAGCAAGAAATGTATTCTCAACTTCCCCATGACCATAAACCAAGTCGGATCCTCTAGCCGCAACTCCTAAGCACCTCTCAAATAGGGCGGGGGTAATGTGAATCTCAACCCCTTGAACAATAGTAAATAACTGCTCATTTCTTGCAACCAAGTTCCCATAGAACTGTTGTACTAGATTGGGGTAATGACGGTTATATCTAGAGATGAAATCAGTCCAACCCGACTGAATCTCAAAGACTGCACATATATCGGGTAAGAGCTCATTCACCTCGTTGAAATCGACCAGTTGACGGTCGATGATGGGCCGAATAAGCAACTGAGGTGCTCGATGCGGCGCAGGCGCCCGCTGTGGTGGAGGGGATGGTGCCTCGCGTCTCTGGCCACTCCCTTCCCTTGGGCAGAACGCCGAGAGCTTAGTCTAGGCGGCATCCCGAACTAGAAAAACCGATAGAAAACCCTTGAAGAGAGAACCCTCGTCCCGGGAGATGAAGATAGAACTACGGACACTCTAGGGGCTTGCAAAGATCTTCTCCACAAACTGGAACCAAGGTGGGAACTCCACGAACGCACGAACGGCCGAATGGAGTTCGTCCCGAAAACGTGACGAACATGCCGGATCTTGTGCGGGTGGAGGAAAGATGAGGTTTGAGAGCTTGGGAGGTGGAGTTTGGAGGTTCTAGGGTTGGAGAATGAGGTATGAGAGTGAATGGGGGTGATAGAATGAGTGAATGGGGTATTAGACCCCTTTAAAAGCTGGCTCGGTTGGGACCCTGTCGGGCCGGTTCGCCGCCACCGGTCGACCGATGCGGGGCTGGCGGTAGACCGCTAGCCCAAAAACCCCATTTTGTAACATTTTTTTTGTTTCTTTTTTATTTCTTTCTCCCCCCCCCCTTTTTTTATACATGGGGGGACCATCAACCGACCATCATATTTGGAGCCAACGTCATGAAGTGTAGGGAAGGAAATAGATGCAGGTGTGAGGGAAGTTTCTAACTCCCCCTCAGAAGCTACCTAAAGTCCGACATCACTGAGTCCACAATTATTTGTTCAAGAAATATCTGGCCTTAGAAATATTTTACAAGGAGGGCTATATATATAAATACATTCAAGCATGCAGGAGTGTATGTGAGCACACAAGGTATTAAAAATAAAGACAATATGCATGTTTTTCTACCCTTGATGCATCTGAGTTTCAAAAAATGCAAATCCTAACTTAAGTGCAAACCTAGGCATGTATGCTCTCACCCTTGCACATCCCAAGTTCTCTTCTTATCTTGTTAAATTGATCCTGGTTGAGGGGTTTGGTGAAAATGTCTGCTAACTGATTGTGTGTGTCAATGAAATTTAATTCAAAGACCCATTTTCCTACATGATCTCTCAGAAAATGATGATGAACATCAATATGCTTGGTTCTAGAATGTTGAACAGGATTTTTAGATAAACTGGTTGCACTGGTATTATCACACAAGATTGGCACACATTTCATTTCAATATATAAATCAAGCAATTGATTTTTGATCCAAAGTACTTGGGCTCCACAACTTCCGGCGGCTACATATTCAGCCTCGACCGTTGAGAGAGCTACTGAATGTTGTTTCTTGGAGGCCCATGAAACTAGGCACCCACCAAGAAATTGACAGTACCCAGTAGTACTTTTACGATCGACAATGCATCCGGCATATTTCACATCGGTGTATGCAATCATATCAAAAGAACTATCAATGAAAAATCACAAGCCAAAATATATTGTGCCAAGTAAGTATCTAAAAATGCGTTTAACAACCGATAAATGAGATTCTTTAGGGTAAGACTGAAAACGGACACAAAGACATACACTGAATTGAATGTCAGGGTGGCATACTGTAAGATACAGTAGTGATCCGATCATACCTCGAAACAGTGTAGGATCTACTATTTTACCAGTTTCATCTTTTTCTAACTTTTAGGTTGTGGCCATTGGAGTTGACAAAGGTTTTGCTTCAGCCAGCCCATATTTCTTCAAAAGCTCCATTGTATACTTGGGTCGGCTTATGAAAATGCCCTCAGGTGTTTGCTTCACCTGCAGTCCAAGAAAGAATGTTAGTTCACCCATTAGGCTCATCTCAAATTCACATTGCATGATTTCTGCAAATTCATCACATAGCACATTATTAGTAGCTCCAAAAATTATGTCATCCACATACACTTGAACTACTAATATATCTTTACCTGATTTCTTTGTGAAAAGTGTTTAATCAACCTTACCTCTCTTGAAATCATTTTCAATCAGAAATGACGTGAGCCGTTCATACCATGCCCTTGGTGCTTGCTTCAGTCCGTACAAGGCCTTCTAGAGCTTGTACACATGTTGTGGATGTTTGGGGTCTTCAAAACCTAGAGGTTGTTCTACAAAAATATCCTCCTTGATATACCCATTTAGAAACGCAGATTTAACATCCATTTGAAACAATTTAAAGTTAGATGAGCAAGCATAAGACAATAAGATCCGGACTGCTTCTAGACGAGCAACCAGTGCAAAAGACTCATCAAAATCAATACACATCTCCTAGTTATACCGTTTGGCCACAAGCCGGGCCTTGTTCCTAACATCCAATCTGTATCATTTAACTTATTTCTGAAAACCCATCGGGTTCCGATAATGGATTGATTCTTAGGCCGTGGCACTAGAGTCCACACCTGGTTTTTTTCAAACTGGTGCAACTCTTCATGCATAGCCTGGATCCAGGATTCATTTTGAAGAGCTTCATGGATATCCTTAGGCTCTTCCTGTGAGATTAAGGCTATCAAATCCTCTTCTTCTACTTACCTTAAAGATGCTCTGGTTCTTACCCCATCTTGAGGATTACCGGTTATGTTTTCAGTTGAATGATCCTTTAAGAATGTGGAGGTGCTTGGCAAGTTGGGGTGCTGCACTTGCTGCTCTTGCAGTGTTTCAATTGAAGGATCTTCATCTTCTTCACTCTTGCTAGGTATTCCTTCCTTTGGTTCATCCTTGACTTTCGATGTTCCAGCATTAGTTGAGTTTTTGGGGGCTTCTCCTGCATCCACAATTTGAGTAGTCAGTTTTAGTTCAGATTCATCAAAAATTACATGAGGACTTCCTTCAACAACCAAAGTCCGTTTGTTAAATACTCGATAGGCTCTAGAATTAAGTGCATAGCCTAGGAAAGTTCCCTTGTCACTTTTCTCATCAAACTTACCTAGGTTGGACTTACCATTATTCAGGATGAAACATGAACATCCAAAGGGTTTAAGATGGGAAATATTCAATTTCTTACCCTTGTAGAGCTCATATGAAGTTTTCTTCAAAATGGGCCTTACCATTGCCCTGTTGATGATGTAACACGCTGTGCTTACCGCCTCAGCCCAAAAATATTTTGATAGAGAGTTTTCACTTAACATGGTCCGTGCCATGTCTATCAATATTCTGTTTTTCCTTTCCACCACTCTATTTTGTTGGGGCATCCTTGGTGATGAGAAGTTGTGTGTATACCCGTGCTCTTCACAGAAATTGCTAAACTCATGATTTTCAAATTCGCCACCATGATCACTTTGGATAGTAGTGATAAGGTAGCCTCTATCATTTTAGATTTTCCTGCAAAACACTTGAAATTCCATCAATGCATCATTTTTATTGGATAGAAATAACACCCAAGTGAATCTGGAATAATCATCAACAATCACAAAACCATAGGATTTACCACCTAGGCTAGATGTCCTAGTTGGGCCAAACAAATCAAGATGCAGCAATTCCAAAGGCCGTGAGGTGGAAACAATGTTCTTGTTTTTGATGGATATGCATGTTTGCTTGCCTTTTGTGCAAGCCTCACAGATTTTATCACTTTCAAATTTTAATTTTGACAACCCATTTACTAAGTCATGTTTAGACAACTTGGAGATTACTCCAAAACTAGCATGACCTAGTCTTCGGTGCCATAGCCATGCATTATCAAGATTGTTTGCTACCAAGCACACATCATCACCAGAAACATAATCTAGATCAATAGTATAGACATTGTTGCTCCTTTTACCGATGAATCTGATTTCATTTGAGATCTTATTCACGACAAGGCAATGAGTTTCATCAAAAACAATCTTAAAGCCTTTGTCACACAATTGACTTAGGCTCAGCAAGTTATGATTCAAACCTTTCACCAAAAGAACATTTTCAATTAGGGTTTTAGAATTCTTATCTATGTTGCCAATTCGAATTATTTTACCTTTATCTTTTTTACCAAAAGCAACTGAGCCTCCATCCTTATCTTGCAGTATAGAGAACGCCTTCCTATCCCCTGTCATATGCCTTGAGCAGCCGCTGTCCAAGTACCACTTGCTCCCCCTGGCTTCAAGACATATCTGCAAGAAATAAAATTCTCATGTAGTTGTTTTTGGTACCCAAGCTAGTTTGGGTCCGTAGGAGTTAGTCCAATTTTGTGCATATCTTTTCTTAGTCCAAAAAATAAGATTTCTTGGTGAGTTTTGTTTGAACTAACAATTTACAACAACATGACCAAATGTACCACAATGATAACAGTTAACAGGTGCAAACTTTCTTTGAAATTGTCATGGTTTGGGTTAGACATGTTTTGGCTTAGAGTTGGAACATGAAGCATGATTGTTTTCTTTTTCATGAACATAGGATGTAGCGATCTTACGCTCAAAAGATTTTTTATTTTGGGGAATTTATCCCAATCCTTCCTTTTGGAAGTTGACTTTCACTCCCAACAAGTTGTTTAAGTTTTGTTTGCCCTTGACAAATCTAGATAAGGTGGACTGAAGCTCAGCCACTTCTTCACCCAGACTCACATTTTTCTTTTCAAGTTCTGATTTTGTGGATTTCAGAACTTCTTCATTTTTCAACTTCTCAACAACTTTTTCAATTTCTAAAAATTTACACATCAATTTCTCCTGATTTTTCTCACTGGCTGAAATTATTTGCAACATACTTTCTTGATGAGGACATCACCAACAATTTCATATGATCGAGGATCCCGATACTCGCCGCCTAAGCTACATCTTGTTCACCACGTTATTTCGAGTTCTATGATGTAATTTTCATTTTCTACTCATGTAATTTGCCTTTTATTTGAGTCTTGTACCTAGGTTATTAAGTCATTTCCCTAAGTTCGAGTCTCATTAGGCTATGGTGCTTGCTATTGGGCCTATTTCTTTGGGCTAGGCCCATGGGCGCACCCCCCCTTCCTTGGTTATCTGTTAGTATGTTAAAAGTCAGGTTCTTATATGTAAAAGTGGGTTTCCTATAAATAGGACCCCAATCCCTCAGTTGTAAGCTAATGAATATTTGAGTAAAAAAACTTGCCACAAGAATTGTGCCCCCCCTCTCTAGCTCTCTCTCTCCCTCTCACTAGCTCTCTCTCTCCCTCTCTCTCTCTCTAAAAGGGGCGAACCCCTCTCTCTCTCCTCTCTCCTCTCTCTCCAGATTGCGCACCATTCTCTCTCTCCTCACCTTGCCACCTCAGCTGCCACATCACCCTCCCACCCCCTCACCTTCCCAAGGCCCTTAACTCCACTTCAATTCCCCCCATTTCCCAAGCAACCCTTCCTATTCCCTATACACCCTTTCACCTTCCCAAGGAAGACTCCCCTCTCCCAAGGAATCTTTCCCCTCCCCTAGACAACCCCTCCATCTCCCTAGACCACCATTAACACCACTCATTAACCCATCTCACCCAAATCAAGAAGAAGCCCCTCCCCATTCCTCCAAGCCATTTGCGCCCCCACCACCTCACCACCTCCACCCCTTGGCCATTTGCGCAATCACCCCCCCTCCCCTGCTAGCTCCGCCCCTCCTTCCTCCCTCACCTCCCCTTGCCACCTCCCAACCATTCCCCACCACCAAAGCAACCATTTCCCCTCTCCTTCCACCAAAGAAACCTCCCCCTTCAACCCTTTCTCTCCAAAACTGTGTGCAGCTGAAGCCCTTCAGAACAGCCGCCTGTTGCAGTGCTGTCCACGACCTCATCCCCGAACTCCTGGGGGCGTGGCCTACATCTTCGGAAAGATCTCCAAGTCAACTTCGCAGGCGAGGTGGAATCATCCCATTCCGACGTCGCTACAGTTCGTGGTGCCCGTTCTCCCTCGGCTGCGCAGATCTCCCCCTGCAGAGTACCAGAACCCGACTTGAAGCTGTACCACGACAAACATCGGAAGATTCAGACTACGAGCCCTTCTGAAAAGTTCTTCTTCCCCTAGTCCTCTACCAATATCAAGAAGCGGAACTGCGTTCGGTGTCCGGAGGCCGGAGTTCTCATCTTTCTCCCTCGGCTGGTCGGGCCTGCCTCCCACAGTCTGCAGCAACCTACCTCCACTCTTCTGAGTCTCCCCGTCCTCACCGACATCAGACGACTGCCCCGTCAGTTTTGCTGCAAAGAGGACTCGACCACGATTCCAGCAACTCCAACGTCTTGTGAATCAGAGCTCGGGAGCGGTCGGGGTAACTTCTGCAAGACACTGTTTGTATCAGGTAGCTGCTGCCGAGTTACTGCCACCAAGTACCTGAACCTAAAAGAAAGCTGTGCCACGGAGGACCCTAGCAGAACCAAGCCGAGGTTTCTTCATCAAAGTTCTTCCATGTCCTGCCCTCTTCCAGGATCAGGAAACGGAATTGCGTTCGGGTTCCGTGAGACAGAGTTATAGAGATTCTCCTCCGACTGCTCCAAGCTGCTTCCCCAAGTCTGCTACGACCTGTCAGCACCTTCTTGGGTCCCCCGGTCTCCTCCGACCTCATCTGACTTCCCCGTTGATTCTGCTGCGAAGGAGACTCGACCACGATTCCAGCAACTCCGACGTCTCATGATTCAGGGCTCGGGAGCGGCCGGGGTAGCTTTTGCAAGTTGCTGTCCGTATCTGGTAGCTGCTGCGGCCAGAATCTGCCACCCTGTTCGACGCTCGACCCAGACCGGCAGCTGCAGCAGAAGAAATTGGGAAAATTCTGAGCCATCCGTGTGCCAGATACGAAGAACCCCACGCTGGTCTCGCCTCCAGAAAAATTCAGGAACGTGATCTACAGCCCCGGGACCATCTGGCTGTCAGCCATCACAGCCTGCAAGTGGAAACAACTTCGGCTTCCTTCCTCCGTTCTCCGACGGTTTTCCCGTCCCCGCCTGGCCGGCTTACCGCCCCTCCCTGTGTGGAGGTAGTGTTTGATTGTATTTGATCATCCCTTCTCTGAGGTCACCCTCCTGCGCGAGGTGTAGTGAATGTAATTAACTAAACAGGATTCAAGCATCATCGGCGCGGCGTGTGGGTAGCCCACGCTTCCCCGCTCGCCCTCGTCTCCGGCCGGGATCGGCGTCCTCACGCCGATCAGGTGAGCTCCTGGTCACTCTTCTTTGCTGGTTTATTACCATTGCTTAGCTTAGTATCGTTTTTAGTTGCCCGTCGGTGGTGAGGCGAGCGCCCGATCCAAAACCATCAATTCGAGTGTCCGCCGCGGAGCGAGTTGTGAGAGAGCCGCTACATCCCACGCCCGTGGCGTGCTGGCCGCCCACGGAATTGGGGCATCCCTGGCCCATTGGGGTCCAACCTTAGCTGGCCATACCCTTGGAACATTGAGGTTCAACCCCGGACCCTCACCGCCATCGCCGGTCCTCCTACGGACCCGAGTGTGCCAACGCGAGTGAGTCCGCTTGTGTCACGTTGCCTAAATCGTTGTGTTGCTTGCAAACCTAAGTCCGAGGGGTTCACTTTTGATTGCCGCATCGTCGTGTCACATCAAATGGTATCAGAGCAAGTTCTAGACTTGTCTCTACTAAGTCCGTCCTAGGGCACATTGCATTGAGGTCATCCGATCATCCAAACCATGTACCTCACCAGGCACTCCGATGACTACTTCATTATCGGGCCGGAGTTGCCCCGCTTCGATGGGTCCCGAAACCCTCACACATATAGGAAATGGGAGACCTCCATGGATAGATACTTCCACCACTACTACATGACCGAGGAAAGAAAAGTGTGCCTCGCCAAGACGACCCTTGGTCCCTTCGGCGAGACAGAATGGAGAAAGCTTGAGATTCGAAGGGGGATTGAGAGACAAGAGCCCATTCACTCATGGGAAGAGATGAAGGTAGAACTTAGGAAGATCCTCATTCCAAAACCTTCCCACTCTTCCAACTCAAGCACCCATAGCCCAATGAGCACTCCCACTCCACCTTTCCCTCCCAGTCAACCCAAGACCTCCCTTAGGGTCCAATCTCCACCACCCCAAATGATTCCAATCCCGATCACCACCACCATTAAAACCAAATTGGTCACCACCCAACCCAACATTCACCATCAAACCCACACCCCACAAGCTTCCACAAATCCTCATCCCACCCATTTCCAAAAGGAACTCACGGAGGTGACCGAAGACTATGAGGCTCCCCTAGATTGGGAAGAAGAATATGAGGCCCAAATAGGTCAAGAGAACTCATTCCTACCCAAGGAAGACCCATTGAGCCAAATGGGGTGCACCCTCCCCCATGAGTTACAAGATGCCCAACCTAGGCCTCCACTTCTACCCCTCCCCATCCTATCCCAAGTCCCCCATTACCCACCACCCCAAAAGAGCCATATGCCAGTCATCATCACCCCACAAACAATGGATTTACTCACCTCCTTGGTAGAGGAAACCATGATCCCCATACCCGACCCCATAGTGGTGAATACTCCGGACCCAACCCCCGCCATGGAGATCACCCATGTCCAGGAAGAAGAAGAAACTTCACATGGTGGACTTCACCTTACACCACCCTCCCTAGTAGGGGCCGAGCTCATCTTAGGAGAACCCCTTTCACGTTGGCTAAAGGAGAACCTATTTAGAGATCTCATGGCCCATGTCTTCCCTCCTATGGAACAAAACTTCCCTATAGTACCCTTACCCACCTACCACACCACAATCCAATCATCCTATCAGGTGGAGACATTAGGGGACTTTCTTAAGGGTATAGCTTGGCAAATGGAGCTAACTGACCTGTTGACCACTGTAGCCGACCAACCTAGGAGCCTTGACCTCCTACACCTATGTGTCGGATCCATCTCCTCCACTTACACTATGGGTTGCTACACTAGTGACCTTCTGTTATTCCTCCCTACACCCGAGGAGCCCGATGCTCTCCACAAATTAGAGTTGCTTATTTCGGGTAGGATGCCAAGCCCTCCATTCATGACCAACCAACCCGCCAAGGACTTCGGTTCAAATACTATATTTGAGGAGGAGGACTCACCATCATTTGAAAACCTTGAGGAGATAGAATACCCCTTCCTTGGAAACACATTCCATGACTCCTTCGATCCCTTCCTATACCCACCCACCTTACTCACCACCAACCTGTCCCTATCCCATCCAACCTTATCGGACCAAGCCCACCCCATGATGCATACCTTCTTTGACCCCTTCGACCCTTATAAGTGGGAGCTCAAAGACCACCCCATACCCACACACATGGTCGTCACCCATAGGATAGGAATGCACCCATCTTGGCATATCACATCATTCGACAAGGGTCACAAGTCTAGCCCTCCCATACACGTCACACACAGTCTAGGCCCAATGCATGACTGGCCCACATTTGGATGTGCTGGTCCACCCACATTCGTCATAACCATTACGCATGAATGGAGCATACATGGATGTCCGGGTCCTCCGGTAACTAACGCCACCATGCACGATATGTCCACCTATGGTTGCCCCGGCCCCCCAGAGTCCATGAAAGTCTTCATCACATCTATGCATGATAGGTCTATGTACGGTTGCCCCGGTCCACCTTTGCATACTATCCTCTTCCACACCCACTCACTGCATCATAGCGCATGGCATACACATTCATGCAAGCATCTAACAACGAGCGGTGAGGTTCACAAAGAGCGGGCAAAAGCTTGCGAGCGCCACTTGGAATTCCAAGTAGGCAATCTGGTGATGATGGCATTGGAGTGGCTCTACCCTAGGGTCACCTCCAATTCGAGGGCACGTGGACTTGGACCTTCCCGAGTTCCAAGTGATTTTGGCAACCCGGCCATCGGGTTGGACTTACTAATGGGTTTTGGGATTCACCCCATTATCCACATGGCGGATCCGGCACCCTATATGGGCACCGCGGTGGATCCTAGTGAGTGCCTCGAGCCTTTATCTTCCTTTGAGAGGGACACCCTCGGAGAGCCACCAAAAAATGGCCTAAGAGTCCGACGTGTGCACACGAAGGCAATACTAGGCAAGCAGGGTCCCATCACCAGCAAGAGGGTGCGCCTGAGCCACCTCGAGAGGATGAGGGACCGTCCCCTGGTTGCGGACGCAGGGTTGAGTTTGGAAGTTGAGGCTCACTCTGAGTTTCTGGAGAGGACCACTTCCCCGGTGGGCCCATACTCGACCGAGTCGAGTTTTCCGCACCCCGAGGGTATGATGAGGACATCACCAATAATTTCATATGATCAAGGATCCCGATACTCGCCGCCTAAGCTACATCTTGTTCACCACATTATTTCGAGTCCTATGATGTAATTTTCATTTCTACTCATGTAATTTGCCTTTTATTTGAGTCTTGTACCTAGGTTATTAAGTCATTTCCCTAAGTTCGAGTCTCATTAGGCTATGGTGCTTGCTATTGGGCCTATTTCTTTGGGCTAGGCCCATGGGCGCACCCCCCCTTCCTTGGTTATCTGTTAGTATGTTAAAAGTCAGGGTCTTATATGTAAAAGTGGGTTTCCTATAAATAGGACCCCAATCCCTCAGTTGTAAGCTAATGAATATTTGAGTAAAAAAACTTGCCACAAGAATTGTGCCCCCCCCTCTCTAGCTCTCTCTCTCTCACTAGCTCTCTCTCTCCCTCTCTCTCTCTCTAAAAGGGGCGAACCCCTCTCTCTCTCCTCTCTCTCCAGATTGCGCACCATTCTCTCTCTCCTCACCTTGCCACCTCAGCTGCCACATCACCCTCCCACCCCTTCACCTTCCCAAAGCCCTTAACTCCACTTCAATTCCCCCACTTCCCAAGCAACCCTTCCTATTCCCTATACACCCTTTCACCTTCCCAAGGAAGACTCCCCTCTCCCAAGGAATCTTTCCCCTCCCCTAGACAACCCCTCCATCTCCCTAGACCACCATTAACACCACTCATTAACCCATCTCACCCAAATCAAGAAGAAGCCCCTCCCCATTCCTCCAAGCCATTTGCGACCCCACCACCTCACCACCTCCACCCCTTGGCCATTTGCGCAATCACCCCCCCTCCCCTACTAGCTCCGCCCCTCCTTCCTCCCTCACCTCCCCTTGCCACCTCCCAACCATTCCCCACCACCAAAGCAACCATTTCCCCTCTCCTTCCACCAAAGAAACCTCCCCCTTCAACCCTTTCTCTCCAAAACTGTGTGCAGCTGAAGCCCTGCAGAACAGCCGCCTGTTGCAGTGCTGTCCACGACCTTATCCCGGAACTCCTGGGGGCGTGGCCTACATCTTCGGAAAGATCTCCAAGTCAACTTCGCAGGCGAGGTGGAATCATCCCATTCCGACGTCGCTACAGTTCGTGGTGCCCGTTCTCCCTCGGCTGCGCAGATCTCCCCCTGCAGAGTACCAGAACCCGACTTGAAGCTGTACCACGACAAACGGCGGAAGATTCAGACTATGAGCCCTTCTGAAAAGTTCTTCTTCCCCCAGTCCTCTACCAGGAGCAAGAAGCAGAACTGCGTTCGGTGTCCGGAGGCCGGAGTTCTCGTCTTTCTCCCTCGGCTGGTCGGGCCTGCCTCCCACAGTCTGCAGCAACCTACCTCCACTCTTCTGAGTCTCCCCATCCTCACTGACGTCAGACGACTGCCCCGTCAGTTTTACTGTGAAGAGGACTCGACCATGATTCCAGAAACTCCGACGGCCTGTGATTCAGAGCTCGGGAGCGGTCGGGGTAACTTCTGCAAGACACTGTTCGTATCAGGTAGCTGCTGCCGAGTTACTGCCACCAAGTACCTGAACCTGAAAGAAAGCTATGCCACGGAGGACCCCTAGCAGAACCAAGCCAAGGTTTCTTCATCAAAGTTCTTCCACGTCCTTCCCTCTTCCAGGATCAGGAAACGGAACTACGTTCGGGTTCCGTGAGACAGAGTTATAGAGATTCTCCTCCGACTGCTCCAAGCTGCTTCCCCAAGTCTGCTACGACCTGTCAGCACCTTCTTGGGTCCCTCGGTCTCCTCCGACCTCATCTGACTTGCCCGTCAATTCTTCTGCGAAGGAGACTCGACCATGATTCCAGCAACTCCGACGTCTCGTGATTCAGGGCTCGGGAGCGGCCGGGGTAGCTTTTGCAAGTTGCTGTCCGTATCTGGTAGCTGCTGCGGCCAGAATCTGCCACCCTGTTCGACGCTCGACCCAGACCGGCAGCTGCAGCAGAAGAAATTGGGAAAATTCTGAGCCATCCGTGTGCCAGATACGAAGAACCCCACACTAGTCTCGCCTCCAGCAAAATTCAGGAACGTGATCTACAGCCCCGGGACCATCTGGCTGTCAGCCATCACAGCCTGCAAGTGGAAACAACTTCGGCTTCCTTCCTCCGTTCTCCGACGGTTTTCCCGTCCCCGCCTGGCCGGCTTACCGCCCCTCCCTGTGTGGAGGTAGTGTTTGATTGTATTTGATCATCCCTTCCACGAGGTCACCCTCCTGCGCGAGGTGTAGTGAATGTAATTAACTAAACAGGATTCAAGCATCATCGGCGCGGCGTGCGGGTAGCCCACGCTTCCCCGCTCGCCCTCGTCTCCGGCCGGGATCGGCGTCCTCACGCCGATCAGGTGAGCTCCTGGCCACTCTTCTTTGCTGGTTTATTACCATTGCTTAGCTTAGTATCGTTTTTAGTTGCCCGTCGGTGGTGAGGCGAGCGCCCGATCCAAAACCATCAATTCGAGTGTCCGCCGCGGAGCGAGTTGTGAGAGAGCCGCTACATCCCACGCCCGTGGCGTGCTGGCCGCCCACGGAATTGGGGCATCCCTGGCCCATTGGGGTCCAACCTTAGCTGGCCATACCCTTGGAACATTGAGGTTCAACCCCGGACCCTCACCGCCATCACCGGTCCTCCTACGGACCCGAGTGTGCCAACGCGAGTGAGTCCGCTTGTGTCACGTTACCTAAATCGTTGTGTTGCTTGCAAACCTAAGTCCGAGGGGTTCACTTTTGATTGCTGCATCATCGTGTCACATCATTTCTTTTTCTTATGTTACCTCAAACCATTCCTGTTCTAATTTTTTAAACTTAACAAAAATGTCCTCATGTGTTAGCTCATCAATCTTCTTTTTGAGAGTTTTATTTTCAGATCTGATTTTCTTATATTTAGTATACAATTTTTCATATTCCGACTCCCATTGTTCATTGGAAATAAAATCAGAGTCAGAATTTACCTCCGTTGAGTCATCCTCATGTGCCATGAGGCATAGGCTTTCCACGAGTTCTTGTATCTCCTCATCGGACGGTTCATCCTCTTCATCGCTCCATGTGGCGACCATAGCTTTGGACTTTCTGAATTTATCTTTCTTGAATTTCTTCTTCAGATCTGGGCACTCTCTCCTCATGTGCCCAGGCTTCATGCATTCGTAGCATATGATGTTACTTGGTTTGCTTGGCTCACCGTTGGTTTGAGTGGGCTTCCTTTGCCCATTTTTGAAATTGCCTTGGAAGTTTTTCTTCTTCCTCAAAAACCTTCTCACTTGGTGAGTTATCATGGCCAAGTCTTCTTCTTCGTTGCTTCCTTCACTTGATTCTTCTTCTTGAAGGTCTTCATCAGATTGATGAGCTTTCAATCCGATTACCTTCTTCTTCTTCGTATCTTCCTCGGCTGTTCTCTTCATATTTATTTCATAGGTCATGAGCGACCCTATGAGTTCATCCAAGGAAAGTGTGGACAAATTTTTGGAATCTTCAATCACTGTGGCTTTTGTGTGCCACGCGGATGGAAGTGACCTCAGAACTTTTCTTACCAGGTCGGAGTTTGTGTACTCCTTCCCAAGGCTTTTGAGACCATTCGTGATCTCAGTTTGCCATGCAAACATTTCTGAAATTGTTTCTTCGGGTTTCATTTTGAACAGCTCGTAATCTCTGACTAGAAGGTTCGCCTTGGTTTCCTTGACCTCGGAGGTTCCTTCATATATGAGCCGTAACTTGTCCCACATTTCCTTCGCTGAGATGCATATGGATACACGAGAAAATTCATTAGGATGTATAGCACATTGCATAATATTCATAACATTAAAATTGACAGTGCATTTTTTACTCTCCTCGGGTGTCCATTTCTCTTCATCGTCAGAGAGTTTGTAAGGACCCTTGTCCACAACTCTCAAGATCTCATACTCCTGGGCTCTCAAGAAAACATGCATTCTATTTTTCCAATAGGAGTAATTTGAGCCAAATGGAGTGACCCTCAGGCATCATATCCTTGTTTGCCATTGATCTAGATCTTACTCTAGATCATTAGATCTGAAAGAAATAGAGCCTTAGCTCTGATACCAATTGAAGTCCCACGATCAATGACACCCAAAAGGGGGGGGTGAATTGGGTGATTACAGATTTTAATAACGTTTACTCGATTTAAAAGATGTATTAAGATCAAGCAACAAACAAGAAGAGTTCTGTTAGACAACAATATGAATATGGCTAGATCAACCCTTACAGCAGTTCTTTGATACTAGGCGGAGTTAGGGAATCCGAAGATTCTCTCACACAAGGTATTTTCCTCCCGACAAGACTGACCGTGTCGATCAGTAGCTACCTTTTGATATACCAGAGATCTCCCGTAAAAAGGTTAATACAGCTAGATCTAAACAACGAAACTAGATGATGATACAATAAGCAAAAGTGCTATAGCAAAATGGAGGTAGAAGATAAGGAGCAAACCACACAGAAGACCACAATTTTTAGGTGGTTCGGCTGCAACAACTGCAACCTACGTCCACCCCTCACCGACTGTGAGGATTCACACACTATCTTGCAGAAGGTTACAAGATCCAAGCACACGCACACACACACTCGTGTGAGTTCAGAACTCCCACGAAGGTGCACAAGCACCAAACCACAAAGAAAAGAGATAAACAAGGAAATCACTCACACACACACACGGATCTGCATAGATCCACACACATACAGATGTTTCAATATTACAAGAACACACAATAAAAGCTCAGCAAGAGTGGAATGAGAAAATAGAAAATGAAGACACAAATTCAAGCTCCCCCTTAGTGGATGAAGATGGTATTTGATGAAGCTTGCTCCCATATCGATCTTCACTTGAATGGCCTGCAAATCAGCTTGAGAAGCTTGCACTTGGATGAAGAACTTCTTGCTCGAAGCACTGTTCACGGAGCTACAGTGCACCCTTCCTTCTCCTTTGATGGCCTCCCTTGTTCTTGCTTCAATCACTTAGGTTTTTGACCCCAATAAGAATATTTATAGACTTGGGTGGTCAATAGACATGCCACAGACCAGATCCACAAATCATGGGAAGATTGGTGGCTTTGGGATTAAACAATTCCTATAAGAAAGATTTCCCACGTTGAGAACAAAAAGTCAGCAATAAGGGCTTTTCGAGGCTGGCGGTCGACCTGTACACTGGGGTGGTCGACCAGAATTGTTTCAGAAACTGGCCGTTCACTTCTGGGAAAATTGGTCGACTGCTACTGGCTAGCGGTCCACCGCTGGATGGGATTTCTGCAAAAAATAAAGAGTTAGCCAATGCAATATAATATATGAGCGAATCAGTCTATGGCTAGCTTGTTCCAATCAAGGTGAGTGAGTTTAAGTTTAGCCTGAGTGTTTTATGGATCAAGATGGATTTATGCATTTGGAACAGATGAAGTTGTTTAAACATTGCATTATGACATTTGGCTTTGAATGCGTATGAAGATCGAGCTTGATTGTTAATGGATGGCAAGTGATAACACGTACGTCCTATATTTTGTTATCATCAAAATCACCTAAATACAACACTATCATTGGACTAGAAGCCACGCCAGCTCAAGTCAAATCATGCAGAGTATCTTCCTCAAAGACAGAAAAGCTTTTGGAGGGAGAATCTGGCCGGAAAAATTTCCCTGGCTCTTCTATTTATATGAAGCTTCCTCAAGAGAAGAAGCTGCTGCTACCCAGAGAGAGAGCCACGCCCTTGAGCATCTACAAAGAACATTTTAGTAAACAACGTGAGAGTAGCCCAGCACCCGTTGACTTCAGTCCAGTGTTGTAAGAGAAAGAAGAAGAGAACACAAGCCCTGAGAGAGAGAGAGAGAGAGCCGCCCTACAATCTATCTGAGCTCGTTGAAATAGATCTTTGGATCTGAAGCTTATAGCTGCAGTCACCTGCTTCCAATCTTGATCTATTGCTATCAGCTGGTGTTCATATTGTCACTATTATTTCTTCACTACATTTGCAATATTTTCTTTTATGTTTTTGGTACAATCTTTTTGCTCTTCCGATCCCCTATTCTGGGGATCGGGTTCCTTATAAGCAATCAGAAGAAGGGAGGGTGGTCCCTCCGGTATCCCTCTGGGTTCTCAGAGGAAGAGAGGATCTAATCCTCTGGTGGATAGCAAGCTGTTAGTCAGCGGTTCAAGCTGTTAGTCAGCGGATGTTGTGGAGGTTCTCCACGGTCTTGCTTCTGCAAGGGTAAGCCTCACCGGGTTTTGTGAGGGGTGGACGTAGGTTGTGGGTTTACAACCGAACCGCCTTAAAATCCTTGTGTTATGATTTGAACTTCTTGGGGGCTTGCTTCATATCTTCTATCCCCATTCACAAGTTAGTGTGCCGATTTGAGCAAATGCACTCCTGATCATTTGTGTTGCATACGTTTCTGATCTGCACTATTTGTTTTATCTTGACACCCTTAGTTATCATTTCATAACTACACCTGCATCTTCTCAGTTGCCTGCTGCACTCTTGCATACAGGCACTAGGGAGTACACTCCAAGCAAAAGGGAGTTGTATAACTCATGCACGCAGCCTTCTCCATTGTTTCTTCATCTGCATTAGCCTAGCTTCTTAACTGTCTGCTGCACTCTTGCACACAGCCACTACGGGGTTCTCCTAAACAATGAAAATCACCTTGCACACACATACACACTACATGCCATCTCATGTCTAAGTGTTTTGTCTTATGATCTCTGCATTACATGGTTTAATGCTCATATTAGATCACAACAGCCTATGAAGGAGTGCTGACATCATTGCATAGGAGTGTCGACCTGTTCAGTGATTCAAAGAAGGAGTGTTGACTTCGTGCCAGTGCAGTGTCAACCTCAGCCTTCCTTATTGATAGGATTGGTTGAAGAAGTGTCGACATGCCCATCTAAGAGTGTCGACCTGTGCCATCTGGGCATTGTGCTTTATTGTCATCATTTCAGCTATTCCTATTCTATTCTGCTATGCATTATGTGCTTTATAAGAATGGTTCATGTGATTTATCCTTAAGAACTTAAATTGGGCAAAGTTCGTGAGAGGATCTATTCAATCCCCCTTCTAGATCCTATTGCACCTCGCGGGACCTAATAGAAGCAAGCACCACTCCCCTTAAAAATGATAAGGTAGCTTACGAGCTTCCTAGAGGCGAGCACCGCTCCCCTCAAAAATGATAAGGTAACCCACGGGTTCCCTAGAGGCTAGCGCCGCTCCCCTTAAAAATGATAAGGTAACCTACGGGTTCCCTAGAGGCAAGCACTGCTCCCCTCAAAAATAATAAGGTAACCCACGGGTTCCCTAGAGGCGAGCACCACTCCCCTTAAAAATGATAAGGTAACCTACAGGTTCCCTAGAGGCAAGCACCGCTCCCTTTAAAAATGAAAGTAGCTTACGAGCTTCCCAGAGGCGAGCACCGCTCCCCTTAAAAATGATTAGGTAGCCTATGGGTTCCCTAGAGGCGAGCACTGATCCCTTTGAAAACGATGGCAGCGAGCAAACAGGCCCAAAGGAAGATGCAATCATGCTCTAAAATAACAAGCGTTGCGAAGTAAACCACCCAAAAACACGTCACGCGGGAGTCTCCCATCAAGAGGTACACATTGACATGGACCTATAATAGATGATTTTATTTCTTTAGTCAAAATACAAGCTGCCAAAGTCCAAAATCCGCTCTCACATGGTCGACGTGCAAGTATACAAAAGAATGAGACTACGGAAGCATGATAACCGATCCAGTCCCCAGAACCTCGTCCATTTTATACCACCTCAGTCAGGGTGCCTACCAGTGGCCATGGAAGTCACTTCCGCAAGCGACCACCCCTCGTCCCGTCTGTTCCGTGGAAGCGGACCAACTGGAGAAGTCGCCCAGAAAGAGACCTGCACAAGGAAGGAAGGCTAAAACCCCCTCGCGTGAAGCCACGAGGAGACCCGACGATGAGGGGTAGTGGAGCAACAAGGCCCACACATTACGAAGACCGACACAGTGCACCGGACATGCCTGCAAACTGGCAAGCGAGGTCGATTGCCCAACCCATCGTCACCTACGGGCATAGAAACGCTTCCCCTAAGTAGGAGAGGCGTCTCGTCGCACACCTACAAGCCAAGAAACACGGAGAGAAAATAGTCACACGCCACGAGAGCGAGGAAAAGATGGAAGGAGAAGAAGTCTCATTCAAAAGTATAAGGAAAAAGTATAAGGAAATCTCCCGTCCCCTTAGGGACGGAACCTGTCTAGTTCAAGGAGCAGAACCCCCCTGCCAGCATACAAGCGATTAACCTTCTCCAAGGCCTCCCGCCAGTCGTCCAAGTATCCGACCCTATATTACTCGGGGGCGGGACCATTCTCTCTCAGCTCTGGCCACAGCCGCCATGGTACCGGCAAAGGCTCCCTCCGAAGGATCAGGGGTTGACGACGAGCCTGCATAGACTCATCGTCTGACGAAGTACCGGACTCCCCCGACGACATCCCGCAGAGACTCATCCTTCGAACCCTCCACACCACAAGGCTGGACGGAGGTCGCTACTTATAGGAGGGAGCAAAGTCCCCAGAAGAATGAGGACTCTCACCGCCTTCTCAAAACTGTAGAAATCGAAGCGACAGACCCCGAAAGTCGCACCCTTCTAGGGGTAACTCTCGAAGGCGCCGTTCCGTATCCCAGGAGATCTCATAGCAGTCAGAGGAAAAGGAAATACACGACAAAGATTTTAGAATTTACGGGAAAAAGGAAAGTCTTCTATTCTAAGGCCCAAAAGCTTACAAGGGAAGGGGCAACCGCCCCAGCAGAACAAGAAAGATACAAAAAGAAGAAATATAGGGCACCCCCCTCGGGGGTCTGCCCCGACAACAACATCACGTGACCCGGCCTCCTCGGGCTCACGTACAGCAGCAGCTCCTGGGGAAGGCAAGTCTTCAGCCGGATCCACCGCGCCCTCCTCCGTTGCTGGGGCGTCAGCAGGTGCTCGCTCGCCAGTGCTCGGCCCCGGTGCTTGCTCCTCGGACCCAGCCCCTGCGGACACCTAAATAAAAAAAAAAGAAAAAGAGAAGATAAAAAAAAGAAAGAAAAGAAATAATAATAATAATAATAAATAATAAATATATAGTAATAAATTAAAAAGGGGATGGCCCACTCTCTCTCTCTCTCTCCCATTCGTTCTTTCTCTCTCTCGCTACTCGCCCGGTGCGGGGGGGGTCACCGGATGACCTCTCACGGCACAGTCCCCCATTCCACGGCACACTCCCCATTCCACCATCACACTCCCTCCACCCAACAGACCACTGTGCCGGATGGCATCCACCGTGCCGGGTCGCCCCCCACTGCACCGCTCCCTCCTGACCTCTCTCATCTCCCTCTCTCTCTCATCTCTCCGCTCTCTCTCCCGTGCGTCTCCCGCGATCCTTACCGCCGGCACCACGTCGGCCGCCACCGCCGCCTCAACCTCTACGGCAACACGCACACCGATCCGGCAAGCTCCCTTCGATCTGGTAGGGACGTCTTCAACCGGCAGCCCCATGCTCCCATCCGGCAGCCTTTGCCGTCCCCACCACCAGCGCCGTGTCACCTTTCACCTTCTCATGCAGAGGCCTCAGCATAAGGCCACCGGTGAGATGGTCACCATAGTTGGGGACCACGATCCGGCCTTGATGAGTAGTTCAGAGGTAAAACATCCAACTATAATGACAGAGTGTGTATACAACCCTGTGGCATCTCGCGGTAAAATGGCAGAGCTTCTTTCTCACACTTATGGAGTACCACCTATAGCATTTGGCATTGACATTGCATTCAGTTACAAGTATAATCAGCGATTTGGAATTTGTAATGAAGATAGTCTTGCTATATGCCGAGGGTTCTTCGCCAGCCATGATTATTCCCATTGTTAGAAGGGGAACCTATTATAAATTGCAGAACCAATGTTGACGGATACAACACTACAGAGTATTTAAAGCATGTCATTTCACTTAAATATCTGCATCATATGAATAACATAGCTTTGGAAAAAGCTAAAGATCTAAAGAAGGGACATTGTTACATGGCTTTGGGGACAAAAGAAGCGGAATAGAAAACTAGACGTTGGCAACTTCCTTGGGTGCCTCCTCCACACGAGGAGCCACCTTCTGGAGAGGAATTAGCAAGAAAGGCCGCTTTAAAAGAAAAAACAAACAAACTCAAAGACTTCATGAGATGGCTGCTGCAGAAAGGTTCTCAAAATAGCAAAGCTGGAAACTGAACTAAATTGCCCCTCCATCCGGTAGCACCGGTAGAAGGTGACCAAACCGATAGAAGGGTCTATCCGGCAGCAGTGCCAATCCTGCTCCTCCCCATCTGGAAGAGAGCTCTATCCAGTAGAGCTTCCCCCATACGGCAGCCCATGGGATCATGCAGCAGGTTCATCCATTCGACAACACATCCGTCGAACAGGTAAAGGCTTCCCCTATACGGCAGAGCCTCTCAAGCAGCAGTAGCAGAGCTCCTCTATCCAGTAGCCTTGTGGCTAATCCGGTACCACCGGTGGTGCCTGCCTCGTCTAGCAGCCACCCCTCTCACACAAGAACACTCCTGCAACTAGCAGAAGCATCTGAACCGACTGGGACACCATCTGGCATGAAGGTCGAACGGGCAACTATGCAAGCGATCCGGTGGCAGTGCCCTTGGAACTGGAAGCACCAAGATGCATCCGGCAGCAGGCTCTTCTCCTCCATCTGAGAAGAAGCTCGAGACGATGACACAAGCATTGCCCTTTCCAGCCGACAGCACCTCATCCAGCAGCAGCAACAGGCCCTCCACCGGCACACTCTGTGTGCTCCACCCGGCACGCCTGCTGCTCGTGTCACCCGGCACACCCGCACGCAACACCACCCTTCGCGGCACACCCGCAAGCGCCTTCACCGGCACACCCGCGAGCAGCTCCGCCCCGGCACGCTCCCCAGCCGTCTCACCTGACACACCCGCGAGCGCCTTCACCGGGACACCCGCGAGCAGCCCCCCTCATATGGCGGCACACCCTCGTACGGTGGCGCACTCACTCATACGGTGCCACCGCCAGGCTAGCTCCCATTTCTTCATGACACGGTGATTACCCCCTCACCCGGTGGCAACGGCGGGAGCCCGAGCCTGGCCATTAACCGCTGGGCATTTTCGGATGGAGATAACGAATGCGACGATCCGGGAAGGCACAGTCCACCTGTGACCATGGGGCTGACCCACGCACGAGATGTGGCAAGGAGGGGAGCCGACCGCCGGACCTAACAACGCTTCTCCCCCTCGACGTCCACCCTGCGGCCGGTCATATAAAAGCTGATGAAGGGAAGCAAAAAAAAGAGAGCAGAGAGAGCCGAACCAGAGCCTAGGAGAAGAGAGAGGTGAGGAGGGAGAGCGGCTCCCCCATTTTCCCCCCTTTTTGTTAGATTTAGTTCTCCCCCGGGTATTCTCTATTTTCCTTTGAATTTCCATTTTGGGATTGTTTGCATATGTAGTTCCTGTGCATCCCCTCCTTTTTTTTGGAATGTAATCCATGTTCGCCTTGTTGTGGAATAAGAGAAAACTTCCCTCCGGGGAGTTTTTGTGCTTCCTCATCTTCTATTGACTCCAACTCCCCTCAAACTCTTTTCTCTGATTCTTAGCGTACCTTTTTTTTGGCACTGTCATTTTCACTGAGAGAAGTCCCCATCGCTCTCACGTTCTTCCGTCAGCTGAACCACCGTGGTGATCTCCGTTCTCACGTAGATTTTAGCCCAGTGATCACAGCAACCCATGGGTCATCGGACTCCCACGCAGGCTAGCCCTTCGGGACCTCCGGCCCCAAATGGGGTAATTTTACCGGTGTCATCGCTTGTGTGCACACCGTGATACTTTGGGGCCGTCACTCCTTGTGGGCGTGCACCCGTTTAAACCCTCCTACGTCTCCGGGACAAGGGGAGGTGTTGCCGGATTTTCGCCGGACCGCTCTAAGACCAAAGAAGAGGAGGAACAGGTTGACTAAATGAGCAGACTCATTATGGTGTAATGGCAAACTGTTGGAATAGAATAAATGAAACAAAAATGATGAATATGAGAATTCCCTGCTTTAAAAGCTACTGCCCATTTTTGGACTGATATGCATAAAGGGATAGAAAATGATCAGACTGAATTTCTTGAATTAGCTTAATACCAGAGTGGGCGGACCTATGGGGACTGAATTCCAAACACCAGATCTAAGTCCCCAATGATGAAATTAAAAGATTTTGGGCAGTGAACATGGAGCAGTGACCTATCAGAATTCATTAAGTGTGCTGCAGCTTAGTTAAACAAGTTTAAAGGATGAGACAAAGGGCTGGGGGCCTCTCAAGCTGATCCTGGCCTTGTGGCTACAGATACATGGAAAGATAGCCTGCAGTCAGTTTCTAGTCCTGGGCCGGATGATTTGAAAAGAAAATATGAGGAGCTTCTGAGTAGGCTTTATGGTTTGGCTGAGCAAAATGATATGCTGGAGCAATCTCTCATGGAAAGGAATGACCTCGTTCAAAGGTGGGAGAAGGTATTAGACAGAATTGATATGCCACTACAGTTGAAATCTTCGGAACCCGAGGATAGGCTCTAGTGGTTAGGAAGAAAACTTTTGGAGGTTCAGCAGGATAGAGATTCTTTGTTGACAAAGATTGACAATCTTGAAATTTCAACTGAGTCACTTTTGTCTCAGCTGGAAGTCTCACAAAAAATATCTGATCTTGATACAGCTCTTGTTACCATGAGACGTGAGAATGAGTTTCTCTCTGAAAATCTGGCTAAACTCAGGCCGGAACACTTGGAATTTTCAGACAGAGCTGCTCAAAATGAACTGGAAAAGGATGACTTGCAAAGGGAGATAGCTGGTTTCGCAGAAGAAATTGGTTGACAAGTCCAATTGTAAAGTATGTAATGAAATTGTGATGGAGATGAAGAAATTACATGATTTAATAGGTGAGGCACTCCCAGATCATGACAAACCAGACACCTCTTCAAGTAGCAGCATCCAATCTTAGGAAAGTTCATTAAGAAAGCTTGCGGACAACTATAAAACTTTTACCTTAAAAAAATATGATCCCTAATGACTTTTACAGTGTCCACAACAATATGATGCCTGAGGAACATAATCTTAAAGAATTACTAGATGATAGGGAGCAAAGCTTGATGGCTCTTAAGGCTGAGCTTGATGAAGTTTCTCATAATCTGGCTGTTGCAAAGGAGGAAAGGGATGCAATCACTGAGAGGTATAACATGCATGTTTCTGAAATGGAGGCATTAACACTACAAAGAGATGCATTGCAGAAGGAGAGAGAAACAGCTATAGAAAAGTATCAATCTCTTGTTTCAGAATTTGAAGCAATGGTTAAGCAGAGGGATTCGTTGCAAGATGAGCTTAATCAAGAGGGGCAGCGGTCCACATCCATGAGAAGCTAAACGTTGTTGCTAGGAAAGGAAAAGGACTAATTCAGCAGAGGGACAGCCTGAAACAAACTATAGAAGAAATGGAAATTGAATTGGATCGCTTAAAAAAAAGAGTTTAATCAGCATGTGGAAACCCTGCAATCGGAGAGTAATTTATTGAGGAGTACTCTTGCAGAGTCTGAGAATACTCTGCGTGATCGTTCTTAGACATTCAATAACTTGTTGACTGCTTTGTATTCCATTGATCTTGGTGCCGAAGCTAATATTGCTGATCCTATTCAGAGGATGGAATGGATTGGAAGGTTAAAACATGATCTGCATACAACAGTAGTTTCTTCTGAGAATGAGGCAATTAAATCTAGAAAGGCAGTTGAACTATTAGTTGCAGAATTGAATGAGGTGCAAGAAAGAGCTGACAGCCTTCAGGAGGATCTGGAAAGGTAAAAGCTGATTTTGCTCTGTATTCCAGAGAAAGAGACATTGCTGAGGCTGAAAGAAGAAATGCTGTGTCACATCTTGAGCATTTCATGATTGCCCACAATGCGGAAAAGAAGTAGCAACTTAGTTCTATCAGAGAACTAAAAGATGGCATCTTTGATCTGAGGAAAGGCTCCTCAGGTCTGTCAAAGATGCTTGCTAATGTTCTTTCTAGGGATGTGGACCTTTTCTGCAGCATGAAGTTAAGTGTGGAGTCCATTATGAAGCTGGCGAATGGCACTAATTCAGTTGAACGGCCACTTCTTGCACCATCTGATCTTCTCTCCGTTGACATTCTAAGTGGGGATGCATCTTTCTCTGTCGGTGGCTTATCTGAAGTAGACATTTCTGAAGATATTGATGATGGTCTCATTACTAAATATATCCAATTAGCTGGACGTAGCTTATATGAATGTACAAGGGACTTTTTTGTTCTGAAGGAAAAACTCCATGAGCACTCTTTCGTTGTTGATCAACAATTTAAAGAACTTTGTCAAATGGTAGAAGTCACTCAAAGTAGAATAGCCTCTCAAGAGTTATCTTCTGATTCTTTAAAGAGGGACATTGCACACTTTGAAATGATAATGAAGAACAAAGAAAAGGCTTTCTTCTGTCAGAGAGAAGCTTAGCATAGCTGTTTCAAAAGGCAAAGGTTTGGTTGTTCAACGTGATAGTCTAAAACAGTCATTAACGGAGAAATCATCTGAGCTTGAAATGTGCCTGCGGGAACTACAATTCAAAGAAGCAAGGTTTTTTGATCTTGAGGCAAAACTCAAATCTTCAGAGGCAGATCGTGTTGAAGCTCTGGGATCTGAGCTCTCTTATATTGGAAATTCAGCAACTACATTCAGAGATCATTTCCTTCAAAAGGATTCAATTCTTCAAAAAAAAATTGAGGAAGTCATGGAAGAGTTAGATTTGCCAGAGGATTTCCATTCTAAAGACAGTGGAAAAAGTTGAGTGGTTAGCAAAATTTGCAGCTGAAAATACATCCTCCCAATCAACTGATTGGGAACAGAAAAGTTCTCTGGGCTACCTCCTGCCCGGGTCGGCAGACTCGGATTCATTTAAATAAGATCATTCACCTCAAAAAAAGAGAGATAAAAAAAGAGATAGAATACCCAAGCAGGACACAAACAAAAGGGGCCCAGCGACATCTGTCCAGGACTACCTCTCCTTTGACCCCACATGAGGGGAGATAATGAATGTGCCCTTGCAAAGGCATGCTCGGCCCCCGGGGATCATCCCCATTGTGGCCATAGCCTTACCTTGCACTCGGGCCGATATCCCACTATTTTGAACCGTCTCGGCCGAGATCTTACCATATGCTCTTATTTTCTCCAAACAGTAAATTTGCCGTGTCCCGGCATACAGATGCTCCGATTTCCCCGCAATGATTGTGATGTGTTCAAACCGGGCATTCGTCCGAGCATTAAATGGTCGATTTATGACCGAAATGACTCCAAATGTCCTTCTACGCCCCAACGCAGGGAACTTCGATACCTTTCAATATGCTATTTACTTCTTTCATTAAAATTGACATTTAGGCCATAAGGCCCTTATTCTTGGCGATTAGTCAAGGGTGTTCCTCTCTTTGAGGGGATGTAAACGACGTCGTGACCTTTATGGCGCGACGGGTTTTGGTCTCGACCCGAACTACACAATCGTCTGACCGAGTCAGATTGAGCGCACCAAGGGCTTCTACGAAGTCCAAATAAACCGTCACTTTGTGACTGGCACGCCCACGCACTTAATAAACCAATAAACAAATAAACCACGATTTTAATGAATTAGTGCATCCACAGCCCCCTCGTCACCAGCTCCTCCTCGCCATCACTAGCCTCAGGGCCGTACGGTGTTGAAGGAGGAAGGAGAGAAGGCACCGGGACGCCCGTGCTCTTGGCCGTAGCCTAGAGAGCAGCCTTCCAACTTTCCTGGAAGCCGCGATCACGCGCGGGTCCGACCCAGGTTGCTGAGGTTAGTTCAGGCCGATTAGCCGAGGAAGAGTATAACTTCTCCACTGCCTCCTCGCCGATGGTAGTCATCGACGAGCGCAGTTTAGCAAGCTGCGCCTCCACCTCTTGAGCCCGAGCCATGACAACTTGTGTTAGTGTTGGTGTGCTACAGGCCAATTTCGGGTCGGGTAGGCCCAATAGTTGTACGATCTTGTTCATTAATAAAGTGGTGTTTGAGCGTAAATATGCGATTGTGTTACTTTACGTTGTCCCTAGGATATGTGGTTGTAAAGTCAGCTCGAGATGGGATCTCGAACATGAGATTGACTTTACATGTACACATACCTTAAACTGTTCCTGGTTGGAGGGTAATCACTCGGGGACTTTGATTACCTATTAAACCAGTACACATGATTTGTCAGTGACCAGTCTCATGGTCATTGGTGCGGGGCACCAACACATATGTGTAGGTGTATGTCCTTAGAGGATGTGCACTGAACTGATCCGCTATTGGATCTTCAGATGGTTGATTATACCTAATGTCAACTGAAGATCCAACGGTCACAGTAGCATCGTTGGTCCTTTGACCTGAGACATTGATCGGATCTTACACGAGGACTGGAATGGTTTAATTACTTAGCTAAGTGACTTTAACCATAAGTCATGAGTTGCCGAGTCATTAACCACTCCAGGATACGTGTGAAGATCCTCAATGGTCAAGAGGGGATCGCTCACTGTCGGGTATATATCAGACAGTTAATGGGTCATGACATTGACGCTCCGTTAAATCCCTGGCCAGGGTCGTGTGAGTTCGTTTAGAACGGACGTCATACACTTTAAGGAGGTCATAGTCAAATGGCACGATCATGGGGTTTGACAGATACCGTACCCTCGATCGTACCAGACTCATAGAAGGAGCGAGGGATTATATCGATGCGGTAACTGTGGACTTACAGGTACCAGACATGCTGGTTTAAACCCTGCGTCATCTAGGATCACGCGGATTTGCTTGACCCAACGTGATCGAAGGTTCGGAATGAATTAAACTATTATTCGGCTCTTGTAGAAGCGAATAATATGTTTAATTTACTTCTAATTAGGAATTAGAAGTTAATGGGCCTTAAACTAGAGTGACTATGGGCCTAGAGGATCACACACAATGGATTCTTGGGTGACGGATTATTATTATACAAGTGTATGTATTAGTTCCCTTTTATTCCTTTTGGAAATGAGTGTAAATGGGGGCTTAAAACATATGTATAATAATGGAAAGGTCATATATATAATTTTGGTCCTTTTGATGTCTTTAGAAAAGGGTCCAACTTCTATATATATGGCACCTACGTGAAGCTCATTCGAGCCTTCACCTCTTCCAACTCTTAGGCTAATCAAGCATTAAGCCTAAGAGGAGGATTAGTCTCCCCCTTTCTCCCTCTTGCTCTCTCTCTCTCCAGAAGGTGATTGAGCCGGAGAAGGTCGTGCCGGGGAGGTACCGTCGCTGCGCAAGGGTCCGTGTGGATCTGCTCTAGAGGCCGTACAGCTGTGCGGCTCGGTTTCTCTGCATCGGGCTTAGCGGACAGCGTCGTTCCGCGCAAGGTGAAACACGCAACCCGTAATTAGGGTATTAGAAACACCGATTAGAGCATAGATTAAGCTTTCCACAATACCGGGATCGGGCAAATTAAATTTTTGTTATCCGCTGCGTCGCCCGTAGGTGCTGTGCGAAACCTTACAGTGGTATCAGAGCCAGGTTCGCGCTCTGGTCGGTGTTTTAGCGCTGTTTAGAACCATGCTTTAGGGGCAATAAAATCTTCAATTATAATTTGTAGAAAGAGATTTGACATCTCTGTTCTTCATGGATGCTAGGCATACAAACAGCAATTTTTTTTTTAAAAAAAAAAATTTAAAAAAAAATTTTTTTTTTGGGCTCCCGCATGGCGCACTGCGCCGCTCGGCGCAGTGCGCCGGCGGGCGCACCCGCGTGGGCGGGCGCCGCCCACGCGGGGCACCCGCGTGCCCGCGTGGCGGGCGCCGCCCACGCGGGGCGTCCGCGTGGCGGGCGCCCGCCCGCGGGCGCCGCCACGCGGGCGTCCGCGTGGCGGGCGCCCGCCCGCGGGCGCCTGCAACGCGGATCGCCCGCGTTGCGGGCGCCCGCAGCGCGGGTCAACGCCCGCGCGCGCGGGCGCCGCCCGCGCGCGCGGGGTTGACCCGGCGGGATTAAAAAAAAAAGCGTTTTTTATTTTTTTTAAAAAAAAAATTGCTGTTAACCTGTTTAATTTACTGTGCTCCAGTAAAATTATATATATATTAGATATATATATTAAAATGCTCAGTAAATTAAATAGAATTTTATCTAGTAGGTTAATTGTGTTATCTCGATGGTAAATGTCAAAAGTTAATTTTTATTTAACCGTGTTGAATTTACCGAGGTGAGATAATTACTATTTACCATGAGATAAAATGGTAATAATTGAAGTTACTTCAGTAAAATTTAAGTTTTTGAATTTTTAATTATTAGATAATTAAAAAATTCAAATTTTAAATTTTATTGAAGTTAAATGTGAAAAATTCAATTATTTGAATTTTTAATTATTAGATAATTGTTAAATTCGAATTTTGAATTTTAGAAAATTACTAATTGAGGATAATTGCATTATTTTAAATTTATTTTCAAACAAAAATTATTGGATAATTAGTTTGAATTTAAATTTAAATTATTGGCATGTTTAAATTTTGAATTTAAATTTGATTATTGGATAATTAAATTTAAATTTAAATTTAATTAATTATCTCAATTAGATGCCCCTGTAGAAAATGATGGTTCTTTACGTGCGTTACTTTATTTACCTTGTATTGGCCTGCTTGTATGTTTAATTTTAGTTAATCATGCTTTGATTTTTAAAATTAAACAAAGCTAGCCTGTTTTTGTTTGCACATCCCATTATTAAATTCAAAAGTAAGGATTATTTTCAGAAAATAACCCTTGATTGATTTTATTTGAATGGGTTGGCAAGTGATCATGGACTTGGATTAATGTAATTAATTGGGGTCTGCGAACCTCCTTTCTCTCTCTGTTAAAATTCCAATGTACTTCTATCTTCCTCCATTGTTGTACTCGCCCTAAGGGCTGCTGGAATTTGAGTCACATGTAATTTAATTTTTCCGGCCTGCGTGCCGTGTAAAAGTTGTAATTAATGCGGCGTCGGCGATTGAAAGCGTGGAGCACACCCGACGAGGACGATCCAGCTGCTTCGGAAGCGGGCCGGATGTCTTAGTTACATTAGGGTTAAAGTCCATGATCACTTGCGTTCATTTTTGCATTGGATGCATTTATTTTGTGCAAACTACTAGGTACGGTAAATATATTGGATATATTTATATTACCACCTAGGGTGAGATCAAGATAAAATTAAATTCCCTCGCGTTTAAATTTTAGATCTGGTAAGCGTGGCTCTAGGAGTCGTCGTGGCCCTCCATCATTGTGGAGTGAATGAACGTCTTCATTTCATGGATTTGTTGTGCTTTCCACAAGGTCCATGAGTTTGGGGGCGGGATTAAACTCCAAGGCTCGGCCTCAATGGAGTGAGGAATTGAACTCGGCCTTGTTGTGCTTTCCACAAGGGTCGGGTCATGAACTTATTGCTATGTAGTAATGATGGTTAGATCTAACCGAGAATATCCTTTGTTGTGCTTTCCACAAGGGGATGATTTCTCGGGGGCCGAATATCGGATATTGCATTAGATGCAAGTGCTTGTTGACTGCCCTTGAGATGGTGTATGGCTTGTTGTGCTTTCCACAAGGTCGTACATCAGTCTCGTTGGGATTCCGACCCACTAGGTTGATCTCGTTGATCTCCCGTTCTATATACTGAGGGTTATAT
Organism: Amorphophallus konjac; assembly: GCA_022559845.1. NCBI lineage: Eukaryota > Viridiplantae > Streptophyta > Magnoliopsida > Alismatales > Araceae > Amorphophallus > Amorphophallus konjac. Next base: position 363,407,877 of record CM040123.1, read on the forward strand.
AGTCCGATCGAAAAATAGTGGGACTAACTAAGATAGAAAACCACATCTAAGTTAGAATTTGAACACATGCTAAGTTGTCTTTTATTTCTTATCCAGATTACAATGTCGTCGTCCAACCCCCTCCGCGGCATCTTGGATGCAAATAGATTAATTGGACCGAACTACTCGGATTGGCTGCGTAATCTACGCATAGTCCTTACCGCCGAAAAGATAGCGTACGTGTTGGACACGGTTCATTCTGAGCCAGCTCCTGATGCCGACGAGGGCGAGTTACTGGCTTATGCCAAGTGGTCTGAGGACTCCTCCCTAGCCCAATGTTACATGTTGGCCTCTATGACTCCCGAGCTACAGAGGCAATTTGAAAAGACTGATTGTAGAAGTATACTTCTCAATCTACGCCAGCTCTTCGGGGAGCAGGGTAGGATTGAGAGGTATGACATCTCCAAAAGGCTTTTCAGGACACGGATGTCTGAGGGTTCTTCAGTACAGGCTCATGTACTGAAAATGATGGAGTGGATTGAAAGACTCAATGCATTGGGGTTCAAGTTGGATCTTGAACTATGCATTGATCTTATACTCCAGTCATTGCCCGATTCCTTTTCTTCCTTCATCATGAACTTTAACATGAACAGGATTGAAGCAACTCTCCCGGAGCTGCTCAATATGTTAAAGAGTGCTGAAGGAACCATGCAGAAAGATAAACCATCTTCGTCTGTAATGATTGTTGGCCGGGCCAACAAGAAAAGGAAGGTAACCCAAATATCCACCATAAGTAACAAAGGGAAGGGAAAGAAAAAGGCCACGGGTAAGCAGCACGCCAAGGTTGACAAAGGGAAGGGCAAGAAGAATGAAAAGGAAGACAAATGTTTTCGATGCGGGGAAACTGGGCATTGGAAAAGGAATTGCAAGGCAATTCTAAATGAAGGTATTTTTGTCATAGACCTTAATTTGTCATATATGGAATCCACATCATGGGTATTGGATACTGGATGTGCATCTCATATCTGCAATTCTATGCAGGTGCTGGCAAATAGAAGGCGATTGGGCAAAAAGGAGATTGAACTGAGGATGGGCAATGGAGCTTTAGTTGCTGCCAAAGCTGTCGGGACTGCACGCCTCAGTTTACCTTCAGGAGTCATTCTGGAGCTGAATGACTGTTATTATGTTCCTAATATTATTAAGAATATTATTTCAATCTCTGGCTTGTATAACATTGGATATACATTGGCTTTTAATAGCACTGGGTGCTCTATAATGAATAATGGTTTGGTTATAGCCAATGGTTCATTGGTCAATGGTCTATATGTATTAGATACACGTTCTAATGTTATGCAAATTTCTAATGCTGATGAAGTGAATTCTGCATATCTATGGCATTGCAGACTCGGTCATGTAGGTGAGAAAAGAGTCTCTCACTTACACTCAAATGGGTATTTGAATTCATTCGAATACAAGCCATTTGATACCTGTGAGTCGTGTCTCATGGGGAAAATGACTAAGGCTCCCTTTGGTGGATATGGAGAGAGGGCTGTTGACCTTCTCGAGCTCATACACTCGGATGTGTGTGGACCCATGTCCATAGAAGCAAAAGGAGGTTATCTCTATTTCATTCTTTTATTGATGACTTCTCTAGATATGGCTATGTGTATTTAATGAGACATAAGTCACAAGCCTTTGAGAAGTTTAAAGAATACAAGAATGAAGTAGAGAAACAGACTGGCAAAAGTATTAAGGCTCTTCGATCGGATCGAGGAGGTGAATACTTAAGCCATGAATTCACTTCTTATCTTAAAGACCATGGAATAGTTTCTCAGTGGACACCACCGTATACACCACAGCACAATGGTGTATCCGAGAGGAGAAACAGGACCTTGTTAGACATGGTCCGATCCATGATGTCTATGTCAGGACTACCCTTGTCTCTCTGGGGCTATGCATTAGAGACTGCGGCTTATTTATTGAATAGGATATCAAGTAAATCAGTTCCTTCTATTCCATATGAGATATGGAAGGGCAGGAAACCAAATTTTAATCACATTAAAATTTGGGGGTGTCCTGCTCATGTAAAGAAGAACGAGAGTGATAAGCTTGAGTCAAGAACCGATAAGTGTAGGTTTGTGGGATATCCAAAGGAGACGTTTGGATATTATTTCTATCACCCTTCTGAGCAAAGGGTCTTAGTGGCCAAGAGAGCTGTATTTCTGGAAAGAGAATATCTACTCCATAAAAACAGTGGGAGCCAGATAGAATTGGACGAGGTCCAAGAACCACAACCCATAGACACACACTCATTAGATGAGACTGTATCGGTTGATCCTATTCAAGGTGAAACACTGACACTACGGAGATCTGGTAGACTACCGAGAGAACCTGAGAGATATGTTGGACATGTCTCAGATGGGTCCTCTAAGGTATGCATCGATGAGGATGATGATCCTCAGTCGTACCAGGAGGCGATCCGTAGTGTAGACTCCGAGAAATGGCAAGAGGCAATGGATTCAGAGATCCAGTCCATGTACACCAACAAAGTTTGGAACTTAGTTGATGTACCCGAAGGGAAGGTCCCTATCGGCTGCAAATGGATTTTCAAAAGGAAAATCGGTGCAGATGGACAGGTTGACACATACAAGGCTAGACTAGTGGCGAAAGGATATCGTCAAAGGCAAGGCATTGACTATGACGAGACGTTTTCGCCGGTAGCCATGGTTAAGTCAATCAGAATCCTCCTTGCCATTGCTGCATACCTGGATTATGAGATTTGGCAAATGGATGTGAAGACAGCTTTTCTTAATGGAAACCTGTCAGAAGAGGTGTACATGGTACAGCCTGAGGGATTCACCTCCAAGCCACATCCTAATAAGGTATGCAAACTTCAAAGGTCCATTTATGGATTAAAGCAGGCATCTAGAAGCTGGAACTTAAGATTTGACGAGGCTGTCAAATCTTTCAACTTCATTCGGAATGAAGATGAACCCTGTGTTTACAAGAAGGTCAGTGGGAGCTCAGTGACCTTCTTGGTCCTTTATGTTGATGACATCTTACTCATTGGGAATGATGTAGCGATGTTGACATCAACTAAGTCTTGGTTGTCCAAGACCTTCTCCATGAAGGATTTGGGAGAAGCATCCTATGTGCTGGGCATAAGGATCTATCGAGATAGATCTAAAAGGATGCTAGGATTATCCCAATCCATGTACATAGACACTATCCTCAAAAGGTTTAGGATGGAAAATTCCAAGAGAGGTCTCATTCCCATGAGACATGGAATTTGCCTATCCAAGGGGATGAGTCCTAAAACTTCTGAGGAGGTGGCACACATGAATAAGGTACCCTATGCTTCGGCGATAGGGTCAATCATGTATGCAATGCTATGTACACGACCTGATGTTGCCAATGCTTTAAGCATTGTCAGTAGATATCAGGCAAATCCAGGCGAAGAGCACTGGAAGGCAGTAAAGGGTATCCTGAAGTACCTGCGAAGGGCTAAGGATCTTTTTCTGCTTTATGGAGGAGAGGACCTACAGCTTAGAGCTTACACAGATTCTAGTTTCCAGTCAGATCCAGATGACTGCAAATCTATGTCTGGATTTGTATTCATGTTGAATGGAGGGGCAGTCAGTTGGAGAAGCTCCAAGCAAGACACGACTGCAGACTCGACGACGGAGGCGGAATATATTGCTGCAGCTGAAGCTGCTAAGGAAGCCGTCTGGATGAAGAAATTCATCTTGGAACTTGGCGTAGTTCCCGAGATATCAGCTCCCATCCCATTATTTTGTGATAATAATGGGGCCATCGCCCAGGCGAAGGAACCGAGATCTCACCAAAGGTCAAAGCATATTCTTAGGCGCTTTCACCTTATTCGGGAGATTGTTGATCGTGGAGATGTGATGGTAGAGCGTGTACCGTCAGAAGACAACATAGCAGATCCACTGACTAAGCCTTTGACACAGACTGTATTTGAGCGTCATCGGGATAAGATGGGCCTCAAAGTTGTGGGCAATTGGCTGTAGTTCAAGTGGGAGATTGTTAGTGTTGGTGTGCTACAGGCCAATTTCGGGTCGGGTAGGCCCAATAGTTGTACGATCTTGTTCATTAATAAAGTGGTGTTTGAGCGTAAATATGCGATTGTGTTACTTTACGTTGTCCCTAGGATATGTGGTTGTAAAGTCAGCTCGAGATGGGATCTCGAACATGAGATTGACTTTACATGTACACATACCTTAAACTGTTCCTGGTTGGAGGGTAATCACTCGGGGACTTTGATTACCTATTAAACCAGTACACATGATTTGTCAGTGACCAGTCTCATGGTCATTGGTGCGGGGCACCAACACATATGTGTAGGTGTATGTCCTTGGAGGATGTGCACTGAACTGATCCGCTATTGGATCTTCAGATGGTTGATTATACCTAATGTCAACTGAAGATCCAACGGTCACAGTAGCATCGTTGGTCCTTTGACCTGAGACATTGATCGGATCTTACACGAGGACTGGAATGGTTTAATTACTTAGCTAAGTGACTTTAACCATAAGTCATGAGTTGCCGAGTCATTAACCACTCCAGGATACGTGTGAAGATCCTCAATGGTCAAGAGGGGATCGCTCACTGTCGGGTATATATCAGACAGTTAATGGGTCATGACATTGACGCTCCGTTAAATCCCTGGCCAGGGTCGTGTGAGTTCGTTTAGAACGGACGTCATACACTTTAAGGAGGTCATAGTCAAATGGCACGATCATGGGGTTTGACAGATACCGTACCCTCGATCGTACCAGACTCATAGAAGGAGCGAGGGATTATATCGATGCGGTAACTGTGGACTTACAGGTACCAGACATGCTGGTTTAAACCCTGCGTCATCTAGGATCACGCGGATTTGCTTGACCCAACGTGATCGAAGGTTCGGAATGAATTAAACTATTATTCGGCTCTTGTAGAAGCGAATAATATGTTTAATTTACTTCTAATTAGGAATTAGAAGTTAATGGGCCTTAAACTAGAGTGACTATGGGCCTAGAGGATCACACACAATGGATTCTTGGGTGACGGATTATTATTATACAAGTGTATGTATTAGTTCCCTTTTATTCCTTTTGGAAATGAGTGTAAATGGGGGCTTAAAACATATGTATAATAATGGAAAGGTCATATATATAATTTTGGTCCTTTTGATGTCTTTAGAAAAGGGTCCAACTTCTATATATATGGCACCTACGTGAAGCTCATTCGAGCCTTCACCTCTTCCAACTCTTAGGCTAATCAAGCATTAAGCCTAAGAGGAGGATTAGTCTCCCCCTTTCTCCCTCTTGCTCTCTCTCTCTCCAGAAGGTGATTGAGCCGGAGAAGGTCGTGCCGGGGAGGTACCGTCGCTGCGTAAGGGTCCGTGTGGATCTGCTCTAGAGGCCGTACAGCTGTGCGGCTCGGTTTCTCTGCATCGGGCTTAGCGGACAGCGTCGTTCCGCGCAAGGTGAAACACGCAACCCATAATTAGGGTATTAGAAACACCGATTAGAGCATAGATTAAGCTTTCCACAATACCGGGATCGGGCAAATTAAATTTTTGTTATCCGCTGCGTCGCCCGTAGGTGCTGTGCGAAACCTTACAACTTGGACCTGCACCCCTAGCTTGGTCGCAAGAGTTTCAGCTATCTCGGCCCGGACGTGGAAGAAGTCGCGGTCTCGCTCCATCCCGGGGAGGACCCGCTCCACCTGGCTTAGCTGCTTGTGAAGCCCGGTGACTGTGGACGCACTTTTCGTTCGCTTCATTCAGGTGGTTCGTCTATTGAGTGCGTGGGCGTGCCAGTCACCAAGGTGACGATTTATTCGGGCTCCGAAGAGCCCATGGTGCGCTCGATCTGACTTCGTCAGACGATTGTGTGGTTCGTGTCGGGACCGAAACCCGCCGCGCCATAAAGGTCGCGGCGTCATTTACATCCCCCGTACGAGGGAACACCCTTGATTAATCACTGGGATTCAGGGCCTCATGGCCAAAAAGTTAATTGCATGAAAGGTCTATTAGGAGGTATTGAAATCCTCGCGCGAAGGCGGGAAGAAAACCAATCGAGATCATGTCAGTCATGTACTGACCATTTCATGTTCGGACGAATGTCCAGTTTGAGAAAATTGCGGTTGTCGCGGGAAGACCGGAACGTATGTATGCCGAGATACGGCAATTTATTGTTCAGAAGAACAGAAAATGTTCGGCTAAACCTCGGTTAGAGCGGCCGGAAATCGATAAATCTGTTGGCCCGGTGCAAGAGCAAGCTGCGACCATACTGCGGTGGGCCCCTCACGGTCGAAACAAGACTTGCCTGAGCGTCATTAATATTTTCGGTGCCAAGGGGCGACGAGGGAATATCCTCTGAATCGGCTGAAAAGCCCTGTGTCCGGAGAAGCGAGCGTTCGAAGCATGTCGGTCATTCGGGAGACCATTTAATATTCGGACGGGAGTCCGGTTTGAGAATATTGCAATCGTCGAGGGAGAACGTGGGACATATGCATGCCGGGATACGGCAAGTTTTATTATTCCGAGACACTGAAAACATTCGGTTGAATCTCGATTATTGTAGTCGGAAACCAGTGAATCTATTGGCCCAGTGCGAGATCGAGTCAGGACCATACCGGGGGCGCCTCCCGTGGTCCGAACGAGGCTTGCGCGGGCATCATTAATATTTCCGATGCCGGAGGGCAACGGGGGAGAGTCCCGGGACTAGTTTCCAGAACCGAAAACGTGTTCGAAAGGGACAGGCTGTAGGCCGGGGATATGAGCCAGACGATGACCATGATCGGGATAGGCCCGAGGTCTAAGTGTGGCCCACGGAGGTCTTATTGATGTTCCCATAGAGGGAGTCCAGGGGTGGCGAGAGCCGTCTCGTTCTATTCCGATTCTGTCGGTCACTTGTGAACCTTTTCATGCTCGGGCAAGGGCCCATATTGAAAGTGCGACGCGGGCGGGAACAACTCCGTACAAATGTATGCCGAGTTTACGGTGATTTCAATGGAAGGGCGGGAACGAATCCCGATAGGAACGGGTCGGAGTTGATGAGCTATTGGCCCGGAGCAATGCCGACTCACAACCATATCGGGGTAGGAGCCACCAGCTATGCAGGTCGCTCATGTGCCTTTTCATGTTCGGACGTAGGTCCGTAATAAGAACGCGGCGGGAATCGAGGTGAATCCGTTCAAATGTCTGCCGAACGTGCGACAATTTTAGTAGTGGCTCGGAAGGGATCTGGCCAGAGAAATAAGTCCGGTTTAATCGGAATATCAGCCCGAGGCGAGGTCGGGCTATGGCCATTTCGGGATAACTCCCAAGACTCAGGCCCAACTTGGAAGGGCGACATCATTGTTCCTTTGGCACCGGGTCACGGGAGAGACGGGGCTGCGAAGCGGATCCCATTGTTTTATTATTATTTAAGAAACGTTATCATTATCATTTGCTAATTTATACATATCTTTGAGTGAATTCTTTATTACTATTTATTCATTTTTCTTGTGATTTATTCATTTACTATTGTTATTATTAGGTTTGTTATTATTATTTTTTTGTTCGTTTTACTATCATTCGTTTGCTTGTCATTTTTTGTTAAGTTTGTTATTATTATTTATTTATTTTTGTTATCATTTATTTATCTATTTATCATTATTATTATTTCTTTTAAGCTTATTATTATTATTGCTTAACTTTTTATCATTCTTATTTATTTATTCACCTCTTTTGAATTTATTATCATTTATTATTGTTGTTTAACATCATTGTTTGCTATTATTTCTATATTTTCTTTTGAGTTTGTTATTATTATCATTATTTAAGTTTTGTATCATTATTTGTTTATTTGTTATGTTTTCTTTTAGTTTATTATCTCTATTAATATCATTATTTCAGGTGTACCGCTGGGTCATGGGGAGTGCGCCGCTGAAGGGCCTGAGGCTATGCCGCTGAAGGGCCAAAGGAGTGTGCCGCTAGAGGGCTAAGGGAGTGTGCCACTGAGGGCCAAGGGAGTGTACCGCTGGGGGCCAGGGGGCGTACCGCTGGAGGGTTAAAAGGGTGTGTCGCTGAGGGCCAGGGGTGTACCGCTGGAGGGTCAAGGAGTGTGCCACCGAGGGCTGAGCTGGGGTGTACCGCTGAAGGGCTGGGAGTGTGCCGCTGAAGGGCCTGGGGCTGTGCCGCTGAAGGGCTGAGGGAGTGTACCGCTGAGGGGCTAACAGGGTGTACCGATGAGGGCCCACTCTCCCTCTAATTCTTTTAAGGCTTTTCTTTTCTTCTTTTCTGATTTTTATTAAGTGTGCATGTGTTTGTCTCTCTCTTTCTCTTGATTATCTTTCATTCTTTCTCTTGTGGGGACGGATGTTCGAGTTGTCTAGTTGCCGTTCGGTTTGGTTCTCCTTGAGTTGATTACGGTTCCCTTGCCTTGGTGAACGCGTTTCACCGTTGTTCTTTTCGTTTGTTTGTTGCTTTCTTTTAGTCCTTTTTAAGGTGTGGTTGTTCCATCTGTTTGTTGCTTCCTTTTGTCTTTTAATGTGTTATCGTTTCTAACGAAAATTCGGCAGCATCTCCCCTTAACCCGAGCGTAAGGGAGATACAGGGAGCGCGCCCACAAGGAGTGGTGGAGCCCGACAACTGGAGGTGGGCGCCCGAGAGCGACAACACCTTAATAAAGCCTCGGAAAACTCGGAAGGAACGACGAGTGGAAGACTATTCTAGGACTGGCTAGGGGGGTATCCCAGGCAAGAAGGAAGGGCAAGTGTGCCGGACAAGGAAGGCAAGAGAGGGCGTGCCGGTGAAGGGCCTGGCCAGGGCGTACCGCTGAAGGCTTCAAGCGTGCCGCCAAAGGGGGAGAGAGAGCGTCCGCTGAAGGCGGCGGGAGCGTGTCGGCGAAGAGCCCCGTGGGCGTGCCGCTGAAGCTCGCCAGAGGCGTGCCGCTGGGGATGCTCAAGGGCGTGCCGCTGAGGCTGGGCTGGGGTGTGCCGCTGGGGCACTTCAAGAGTGTGCCGCTGGGGCACCAAAAAGAGTGCGCCGCCAGAGGCGTGAACGGCGAGCAAGGCAGGCGAAACAAACGGTGAAGGCCAAGGGTCTCATGAAGAGGGCCAAGACAGAGGGGGAGAAGGGTTCAAACGCATGAATCGAGCACGGTAGCAGGACACCCAACAAAAGGGATTTTCATTCATGGAAAGAAAAGGTCACAAAGGGCCAATACATCGCAGGGAGAAATAAAAGGGGGGACAACAGCAAAAAAAGGAAGAAGAACTAAAAGAAATAAAAATACGAGGGGGAAGGGGAACGGAGCATGGGCTCCTCCCCTCCCAGACCTCACTCCTCTCTTCCTCTCTTCTCTCTTTTCCCTCTCTTCTTCTTTGCGTGGACGGCGGTGGTGGACGAGACGGCAACGGGGGGAAGCCGGAGCCTCCCCTCTTCTTCTTCTTCTTCTCTTCGCTCGGGTGGCGGTGGACGGAGCAACGGGGGAGGGAGGCAAAGCCTCCCCTCTTCTTCCTCTTCTCTCCTTCTCTTCCTCTTCTTCTCTTTCTCTTCTCCTCTTCTTCTGCGTATATCCGTCTGTCTCTGTATGCCTCCCCCCCTCTTCCTCTTCTCTCCTCTTCTTCTGCGTATATCCGTCTGTCTCTGTATGCCTCCCCCCTCTTTTGTTCGCAGCAAAGAGGGGTTTTATACCCCACACGGCGGAGACGTTGAAGGCAGGAAGCGCCCCAAGTGCATTCAATGGGAGTTGACTCCCTTGTCCTGGGTGGCAGGAGGAGTAGCCTGCGTGGCCCAACCTCTGGTTGACACCTCGGACGGCTCACTGCGCGCCAAGGATACGTAGGGCATGGGCGTCACGTCGTTCCGTTGGAATGCCTTCACGTTGGGCGTGCCGCTGAAGCCCCAAATGGGCGTGCCGCTGGAGGGCCAAATGGGCGTACCGCTGGAGGCCAAATGGGCGTGCCGCTGAAGCCCCAAATGGGCGTGCCGCTGAAGGCCAAATGGGCGTGCCGCTGAAGCCCCAAATCGGCGTGCCGCTGAAGCCCCAAATCGGCGTGCCGCTGGAGGCCAGGCCAAATGGGCGTGCCGCTGAAGCCCCAAATGGGCGTGCCGCTGATGGCCAAATGGGCGTGTCGCTGGAGGCCAAATGGGCGTGCCGCTGAAGGCCAAGGGTGTGCCGCTGAAGGCCACACCGGGTGCATTTCTGAGCCCATTCTGAGCCCGTTGTGAGCACGAGTCATGGCCCGTTTGATTTTCTCCGTGGCCCGTGGATTGTGGAGCTCTTGGTGGTTGATTTCTCTTCGCTGTCGTGCTTCCGGAGACGGCTTCACGGTAGCGTGTGCATTTGTTTGGGGAGTCCGGGTGACCAGTCTTTCCGGGGCTTCTTCGCTCGGTGCCGTTGTTGATGCTGGGCCGAGCAGGATATCTGTGTGTGCAATTTTTGGTGTCCACAAATGCCCCCCACCCACGAGTAGCGCAGGCGAAGGATGAACCGGGCGGTGCCCGTGGGTGTATCTGTCTCTTTCCTCTTCGTCGATGCCGACGGGGTGCCGGGAGCTAATATGTTGGTCTCTTCTTCTCTTCGTCAGTGCCGACGGGGTGTCGGGCATTGACATGATGTGTTGGTCTCTTTGTCTCTTCGTCAGTGCCGACAGAGTGCCGGGAGCTGACCTGGTTTGTTGGTCTCTTTGTCTCTTCATCAGTGCCGACAGGGTGTCGGGAACTGACATGATATGCGGATCTCTTTGTCTCTTCGTCAGTGCCGACAGGGTGTGGATCTCTTTGTCTTTTCGTCAGTGCCGATAGGGTGCCGAGAGCTGACCTGGTTTGTTGGTCTCTCGGTCTCTTCGTCAGTGCCGACAGGGTGCCGGGAGCTGACCTGGTTTGTTGATCTCTTTGTCTCTTCGCCAGTGTCGACAGGATGCCGGGAACTGAAGCTGTATATTGGTCTCTTCATCTCTTCTCTTTCTTTTCTTCTCTCTTTTCTCTTCTTCTCTTTTTTCTTTTCTTCTCTTTTGTCATCTCTTTTTTTTTGTTGTTTTTTTTTCTTCTTCCCTTCTTTTCCCTTCTTTTTTTTCTCTTTCTTTTTTTTTGAAGAACTCCAGGTGGCTGTTGGCATGGATGCCAATGATATAAGAGTTGTAGGCATACGATAATTGAAAGCTGTTGGCACGGGAGTCAGTAAGTGAGGCCGAAACAGCCAAGGCCAGAAGCAACTGAGATGTTCGTCGTCTGAAGGGACGGAGAGAAGAGTTTGTTGGTTCAAAAATGCGCCGGGGATATCAGTTATGAAACCCTGACTCGGAAAAGTGGGCCGCGAGGGCCAAAGTTGGCGTTACGGAAGCGGGCTGTGCAGGCCAGATTCTGGGAAGCAGACCGTAAAGGGCCAGAGATGTTGGGAAGCGAGCCAGGAGGGCCAGAATTGGGAAGCAGGCTGCGAAGGCCAAAGGTAAGCAGGCTGCTAGAGCCGAAGTTGTGAAGCAGGCTGCAAGAGCCGGAATTGGGGAGCAGGCTGCGAAGGCCAAAGGTAAGCAGGCTGCTAGAGCCGAAGTTGGGAAGCAGGCTGCAAGAGCCGGAATTGGGGAGCAGGCTGCGAAGGCCAAAGGTAAGCAGGCTGCTAGAGCCGAAGTTGGGAAGCAAGCTACAAGAGCCGGAATTGGGAGATTAATGAGCCGTGAGGGCAGGATGTAGGCCATGGGGGCCAAGATTGGGCTCTACGAGCCGTAGCTGGGAACGTAGGCTTCGATGGCCAGAATCGAGTTTATTGCATACGCAGATTATTATTATTTATTATTATTATTATTTATTATATATCTATTTTTTATTCAAGCATGCAAGCATTCATTAGAAGGCATAACATAGATATAAGTAAGGCAGCTCCCCCTATAGGGGATAGGATAGGGACATCGCCCGTAATTCGTAGATGCGGTGCGGGCCGCGAGGCACAATTGAGGGGTGGTGCACCCGCCAAGAGGATATCGCATGTCTTGCATGCATAGCCTAAATTCACGCATTTCACCCGAGGCAATTCTCTATGGCATGGCAGTGCAAATGTGTGAATAAAGAGCCCTAACCATAGGGATACGCAGGTTTTCCTGGTGACACTCGAGGATCACTCTAGTGCCTGCACATAGGTTTCAGGCTTTCGACTTTCGGTAGCTTCATACAACCCCCATCTGTTTATTTTGCTAGCGGATTTCACCGTTCGACGCGAGTCTCCTCATGTGTCTCAATGGGGATTCCCGGCAACTAGGGTTCATCCTTATTGTGATTCACTTCACCATTTCGCGCGAGTCTCCTCATTTGTTTCAGTGGGGATTCCCGGCTACTCGGATTCATGTTTCTCTCTATTTTTTTGCATCATTTTTTTTCTTTTTTTCTTTTTACAGTGGGGGTAGGCAGCTTTTTCCTCACGATTACCTTTCACGGGAGTGCAGGAATTCAAGTCTCCGTAGAGTGCTAAGAAGAAATTCGGGCAATCCTTATAGTCGAAGGCTATTGAACACATTAAGTGCTAAGTGTGTGAGCGTTGCCTCAGGTTTATTTTGTGAGTTGGGCTTAGCGATTCAGCCATGACTCTTCCCCTTGACGTGTGCACCTACCATAATTGGGTTCCCTTTGAGCGTGCGCCGTGACGCCCGTGCACCCGGAATCGGGGCGATATTATTTAGAAAGGAAGCACGGTCCTAGAAAATTCCAAGGAGGTGTATTATTCTATATTAAGCAACCATGCAAGCAGGGCAATCATGCATTCTCTTCTTTCTTTTCTCTTTCTTTTTTTGTGTTCGTTTTGTTGTTTTCTTTTTGTTTTGTTTTGTTTTGTTTTTTGTTTGTTTGTTTGTTTGTTTGTTTGTTTGTTTTTTTGCATAAGAAAATATTACTGTTACGTATAAGTGTAGTGGTAGTAAAGGTATTAGGGAAGTAGACCATGAACGGCTGAAGGGACATTGGGGAAGCGGGCCGTGAAGGCCGAAGTTGATATTGAAAGTATGCCACAATAGCCAAAAATCGAGGAGAGCGGGCTGCGAGAGCCAAATTATGGGAAGTATGCTGTAGGGGCCGAAGTTACGGGAAGCGGGCTGTAGGGGCCGAAGTTACGGGAAGCGGGCCGTGAAGGCCGAATTCTGGGAAGCAGGTCGTAAAAGCCGAATTCTGGGAAGCAGGCTGCGAGAGCCAAAGATATTGGGAAGCGGGCTGCAGAAGCCGAAATTGGGAAGCGGGCCGTGAAAGCCGAATTCTGGGAAGCAGGCCGCAAGGGTCGAATTCTGGGAAGCAGGCTGCGAGAGCCAAAGATATTGGGAAGCGGGCTGCAAAAGCCGAAATTGGGAAGCGGCCGTGAAGGCCGAATTCTGGGAAGCAGGTCGTAAAGGCCGAATTCTGGGAAGCAGGCCGTAAAGGCCGAATTCTGGGAAGCAGGCTGCGAGAGCCAAAGATATTGGGAAGCGGGCTGCAAGAGCCGAAATTGGGAAGCGGGTCGTGAAGGTCAAATTCTGGGAAGCAGGCCGTGAAGGCCGAATTCTGGGAAGCAGGCTACAAGAGCCGAAGATATTGGGAAGTAGGCTAAAAAGCCAAGGGATATTGGGAGCAGGCTGACAAGCCGAGAGATGTTAGGAGTAGGCTGTAAAGTTGAAAAGATATCGGAGAGCGCGGTGGGACGGGTGGATTAATCATGACAGTGGGCCTTGGCCGGAATGACTGAGCCACAGGGCGTCGGGTAGTAGGATACGTGAGCCGAGGAGAAGGGTTTGTGAAGCGGCGGGTTCGAAGACCACGTCTGTCTCATGTCTCTTTTTTTTCTTCTTCTTTTGTGTGGGGAGACAGGTGCAAAGACCATGTCTGCCTCGTGACTCTTCTTTCTCTTCTTCTCTTCTTCTGTTATGGAGAGGCGGTGCAAAGATCATGCTTGCCTCATGGTCATTTCTTTCTTTTCTTCTCTTCTTTTGTGTGAAGAGGCGGGTTCAAGGACCGTGTTCGCCCCGTGACTGTTCTTTCTCTTCCTCTCTTCTTCTTTCATGGAGAGGCAGGTGCAAGGACCATGTTCGCCTCATGACTGTTCTTTCTCTTCTTCTCTTCTTCTTTTATGGAGAGGCAGGTGCAAGGACCATGTTTGCCTTGTGACTGTTCTTTCTTTTCTTCTTTTATGGAGAGGCGGGTTCAAGGACCACGTCTGCCTTATGTGTCTCTTCCTCCTTTTCTTCTCTTCTTTCGCGTGATGAGGCGGGCTCGAGGACCACGTCTGCCTCATGTGTCTTCTTTTGGTTCTGCTCTTCTTCTTTTGTGTGAAGAGGCGGGTGCAAAGATCATGCTTGCCTCATGGTTGTTCTCTTTCTTCTTCTCTTCTTTTTTTTTGCGTGATGAGGCGGGCTCGAAGACCACGTCTGCCTCATGTGTCTTCTTTTCCTTTTCTTCTCTTCTTTTGTGTGATGAGGCGGGCTCGAGGACCACGTCTGCCTCATGTGTCTTTTCTTCCTTTTCTTCTCTTCTTTTGTGTGATGAGGCGGGCTCGAAGACCACGTCTGTCTCATGTGTCTTCTTTTCCTTTTCTTCTCTTCTTTTGTGTGATGAGGCGGGCTCGAGGACCACGTCTGCCTCATGTGTCTTTTCTTCCTTTTCTTCTTTTCTTTTGCGTGATGAGACGGGCTCGAAGACCACGTCTGCCTCATGTGTCTTCTTTTCCTTTTCTTCTCTTCTTTTGTGTGATGAGGCGGGCTCGAGGACCATGGCTGCCTCATGCCTTTTCTTTCTTTATTCTGCTCTTCTCTTCTCATAGATGCTTTCACGCTGGAGTGTATTTCTCTTAATGTTCCCCCGGGTTGGGGTGTAGCTTCATTCGGTGTGCATCCCCCCCTGAGGGATGTGTTTTGCCTCTTTGCTTCTGTGCCCCCAGGCGGGGTGTATTTTTTTTGGCTTCTATGTCCCCAAACCAGGGTGTGTTTGTTTGTTTTTTTTTTTGCCCCCGAGGCGGGGTGTAGTTCTCTTCAAATGCCCCCATGGTGGGGTATACTCTTCACGGCTTCTATGCCCCCAGGTGGGGTATGTTTCTTCTTCAAATACCCCTAAGCCAGGGTGGACTTCTCTTCATATGCCCCTGAGCCAGGGCGTGTTCTTTATAGCTTCTAGGCCCTCGAGGCGAGGTATGCTTCTTCTTCATATGCCCCTGGTACGGGCTGTAGCTCTCTTCAAATGCCCCCCTAAGCCGGGGTATACTCTTTACGGCTTCTATGCCCCCGAAGCAGGGTATGTTGTTTCTTCAAATGCCGCTTGGGCAGAGTATATCTTTCTTCTTATGCTCCCAGATCGAGATGTATGTCTCTTCGCTTCTGTGTCCCGGGTCAGGGTAGATGCTTCTGCTTCTTATGCGCCAAGGGCGGTGTGTAATTTTTGTGCCCCCGGGCTGGGGTAGGTGCTTCTGCTTCTTATGCGCCAAGGGTGGAGTGTATTTTTTGTGCCCCCTGAGCGGAGTGGACGCTCTGCACGTGTCCCCGGGTCGGCGTGTAGCTTTGTCTCCCATGGAGGGGGGTGTGTTGTTTCTTCAAAAGTCCCCAGACCAGGGTGTATTCTTCTCTTTTATATACTCCCGAGGCGGGAGGGGTTCTCTTCATGTGCCCCCGTGGCGGGATGTTCTTCTTTCTTCAAGTGTCCCCAGGCCGGGGCGAATTCTTTCTTCTTCCCAGACACACCGGGGGGGGGGGATGTTTGCTTCTTGTGCTCCCAAGGTGTGGTGTATTGTTGCTTTTGATGCCCCCAAGGTGGGGCGTATTGCTGCTTCTGATGCCCCAGAGCGAGGTATCCCCTTTTTCTTTTATATGCCCCCGGCACGGGTGTACTCCACTTCTAGTGCCCCCAGAGTGGAGTGTATTGCCACTTTTGATGCGGGGTGTAGTTCTTGCTTTTTATGCACCCGAGGCGGGGTGAATTCTTCTTCTTTGTTTATGTGCCCCCATATCGGGGTGTATTCCTCTCTTCATATGCTTCCCTAAACCGGGGGATGTTGTTTGTTCTGCTTCAGATGTCCCCCCCGGGGGGTTAATGTTACGTCATGGACTCCGAGCCTGGGGTATGCTCCTTCAAAGGTCCCTAAGCCGGGGTGGATTCTCTTTTCTTCTCATGCTCCCAAGGCGGGATGTAACTTCTTCAAGTACCCCTAAACTGGAGCGTATTCTTCATGACTTCTATGTCCCCTGGCGGGGTATGCCTCTTCTTCAAATACCCCTAGGCCGGGGTGGACTTCTCTTCATATGCCCCTGAGTCGAGACATGTTCTTTATAGATTCTAGGCCCTCGAGGCGAGGTATGCTTCTTCTTCATATGCCCCTGAGACGGGGGTGTGTTTCTTGGCTTCATATGCCCCGGACGTGGGGTATATCTTTTGTTTCTTATGTTCCCGAGCCGGGATGTAACTTCTTGGGCTCATATGCTGCCGAGGCGAGGGGTATGTTGCTTTACGTGCCCTTGGGGGGAATGCATTTTGCCTCTACTGCCCCGTGGCGGGGTATATCTCTTGGCTTCTTATGCCCCTAAGGTGGGGTGTGTTTTCTTCTTGTGCCCCCGGGATGGGGTATATCTTTCGCTTCTTATGCCCCCCCTTTAAGGCGGGGTGAAGTCTTTGCTTCAAATGCCCCTAAATAGAGGTATAGTTTTGTCTTATATGCCCCTGGAGGAGGGGTGTATTTCTCTTCATGTGCCCCTGGGAATGGGGTGTATCTTTGTTGCTTGTTGTGCCCCCAGAGGGAGGTGCCTTTCTCTTCATGTGCACCGGACACCGGGTGTATCTTTGCTTCTCTTTTTTTTATGCCCCCGAGGGGGGATTCTTCTTCTTCTGCCTCGACCCGCTGGGGAATGTCTGCTTCTTGTGCCCCCAAAGTGGGGTGGATTCTCGACGGCTCATGTGCCCCCGTTGGTGGGGCGTATGCTTCTTCTTCAGACTCCCCTAAGGCGAGGTGTATTCTTTGTTGCTTCATGTACCCCCGAGTCGGGGTGGATTCTCTTCGTGTGCCCCATGGCGGGGTGTACTCTCTTTATGTGTCCCCAGGAGTGGGGCGTGGTTTACTTCCTATGCACCCAAGCAGGGTGTATCGCTGCTTGCAATGTCCCCCGAGGCGGGGTATCCTTCTTCTTCAAATACCCCTAAGCCGGGGCGTATTCTTTATGGCTTCTATGCCCCCATAGCGGGGTGTGTTTCTTCTTCAAATACCCCTAAGATGGGGTGGACTCTTTTCTTCTTATACTCCCAAGGCAGGATGTAGCTTCTTCAAATGCCCCTGAGCCGAGGCGTGTTCTTTACGGCTTCTATGCCCCCCCAGGTGGGGTATGTTTCTTCTTCAAATACCCCTAAGCCGAGGTGTATTCTTGCTGCTTCTTATGCTCCCGAGGCGGGATGTGACTTCTTCAAATGCTCTTAGGCCGGGGCGTATTCTTCATGACTTCTGTGTCCCGACTGGCGGGGTTTGTTTCTTCTTCAAATGCCCCTAAGCCGGGGTGGACTTCTCTTCATATGCCCCTGAGCCGGGACGTGGTTGTTGCTTCTAGCCCCTCGAGGCGAGGTGGGCTTCTTCTTCAAATACCCACAAGACGGGGGTATGATTCTTGGCTTCATATGCCCCCAAGGTGGGGTATGTTCTGCTTCTTGTGCCCCCAGAGGTGGGGTGTATGTTACTTTTTGCACCCCAAAGGCGGAGTGTACTTCTCTTCGAGTGCCCTTGAGTCAGGGCGTAGCTGTGTCTCACATGCCCCCCCTGCGGGGTGAGCTTGGCTTCTTGTGCACCCGAGACGGGGTGAGTTCTTCTTCTTCGCATGCCCCTGAGTCAGGGCGTGCTCTTTATATCTTCTAAGCCTTGGAGGCAAGGTGGGTTTCTCCTTCAAATACCCCCAAGAAGGAGGTGTGATTCTTGGCTTCATATGCCCCCAAGACGGGGTGTATTTTGCTTCTCGTGCCCCCAGGGGTGGGGTGGAATTCTCTTCAGTTACCCCTGAGTCGGGGTTGATTCTTGTGCCTCTTATGCCCCAAGGTGGGGTACACTTCTCTTCATATGCCCCCCAAGTCGGGGTGCAACTTTACTTTTTCTCATGACCCCAGGCCGGGGCAGTCTCTTATTCTTATGCTTATGTGTTCCCGTATCGGGGTGTATTCCTTTCTTCACGTGCTCCCCTAAGCCGGGGAATATAGTGTGTTCTGCTTCAGATGCCCCCGGGGGGGATATATGTTGCTTCATGGACCCCGGGGCCGGGATATATATTCCTTCTTCGAATGCCCCTAAGATGGGGGTGGACTTCTCTTCATATGCCCCTAGATCAGGGTGTATATTTTTTACCTCTCATGCCCCCATGGCGGGGTATATCTCTTCTTCTTATCCCCCATGGCGGGGTACGTGCATGCTCTCTTCGAGAGTGGCGGTGATGCGGGACGGACACGGGAGACGACACTATTAGGTGCCACCCTCGGACTCTAGATGAAGACGCGACCAGCAGCACACACCAGGGAGACACTAAGCCCGACACTACGAGCTCCTAGTGACGAAACGTCACTAACAGAAGTGGAAGCTCACTCGTCGTCCCAAGCAAGGGAAAGCGCGGACCGTGCGTGGTTAAGGAACCGGCGGAGGTCAAGGGTAGTCCGACTCAACTTCCGGACTCGGATCGAGTCACGGGACAGGTCACTCTCACTCTCACAGCGGTGACATGGACACACGGGCTAGTACCTACGCTCTCGGCAGCGGCAAAGACCATATACTAGCTAAGCAAATGAACGCCAAGAGGTTCGGACCATTACCTCCACGCACCCGGCGTGGCGAAGACAACCCCGGCCGAATCACGGACTCCCGGTTAAACAATATCACAGCAATACAAAGATTTGACCCACTCCACGCAGGGAGGTAAAAGGTCACATGTGGAGCCCGGGAATCACGCAACTCGGGTTGACGGGCAGCATCTTGATGTCGCCCGGCGGTGCCGAACTCCGCGTTTTCGTACTTTCCGAACGGCGGGTTCTGCGGGCCCACGGATGGGGCTGTCCTCCGGATCTATGGGGGTGGGACCCACTGTGATGGGGACCCCTGGTGGCGCGCCTCCACGGACGGCGGTCGGCCGGGAACACCGATCAGGGGTCGATCGGCCCCGATTCCCAATTGATGAACTAGCTGTCCACGGATTTTGGTTGCTGTCTTTCGACGCGCGCTCCGGCGAAAACGGCCGCTGCGAGCAATCCCGATGTCGGATTGGGACGCATGAGCTATCATTGGAAAGCTCTCTTCAAATGCTTCGATTTAGACCCAGAGAGATCTGCTGGATCTGGTCAGATCAGAACTTTATTGAATTTACAAGCCCCTGTTGTACAGTAACCGAAATATCAGGTCTGCAGGGCACTTGTCTGAGAACCACCATTGACCGCCTAGTAAACCTCCGATTCAGCTCTTGAGCTCTTCTTCAAAGTTGTAGGGTATCGAACCACGGAACTGGGACTATTTTTGGAATTTGATTTAAAGGTGGTGGTGATTTACTATGATGTTTGGGGTGACTGGGGGTCGGATCTGGGAACAGGTGGACAGAACTGTAGATGGGTCTGAGAGCGATTTTTAGAAAATATGAAATGGGTGAATCAAAAAATAAGAAAAATTGTGGATGAAGGGATGGATGGGTGGAATCCCCAATAAAATTGGGTGAACCAACATAAATCAAAAAGTTGGCCTAAGATATGAAACTCAGGCGGGGATGAAACTGGACAGAACTCTGGCAGAATCGAAATGGAAGAGTGGACGGAAATCAAAAAATATGAAACGAGATCGGAATGGCAAACCAAAATTTGTGGGATGTCCTTGACACCTCTGGAACATCCACTAAAATTCCTAGATCTATCTGAGCTCGTGGCTGAGACAAGAAATTCGTGGAAGCTTCTGTGGTACTGCGCAGGCAGAACTCCGTTGATGGCGATGGCGGTGGCGGCTCGTGGCGGCGGCGGCGGCGACTGGAACTGATAGGGTGGAGTCTCACCACCAGAAGGAAGCCTTCACAGCTTCAAGGGGAAGAGGGAGAGGAGGAGGGGGCGCACCAAGGCTGGAGCTTCAAGTTTTTTCACAATTCTTATGGCATTAATTCATGAAAATGGGAAAATACAAGCATATATAGATTACATCTCTCATCCATCCACAACCGTAGGATCTAGGAGTGGGAGATGAAGGGCTGGGATGGCATGAGACACACACACACAAAATAAATAAAAAAATAAAGGGAGGGGGGCGGCCCTTGGACTGGGGTGTAGAAGGTGGACTTGGTAGGTGGGGGTGGGTAGCCTTCTTGGACTTTTCAAGTCACTTGTCCCCCACGTGTCCTTTTACCATTCAAACTTCTAGATGCCTCCATTTGGCATGTTGACTGACCCCACGTGGGACCCTAAGCTGAGGTGGCCCAATGGGATGGGGCCTGGGGGGCCTGTGGGGCCCACGGGGTCCGAATTGCACATAAGCCCCTATTACAATCAAAATGGCAAACCGAATGCAATGAAATAAACATAAATTACACACACATAAAGTCTAACTAAATATGATGAATGCCGGGACTCAGGGGGGCGTCTTCAGGCTGTCTCCGGGCCAAATAGATGCTGAGGTGGCTCGAGTCGTGGTCCGTGTGCGGTACCGGTGGCTTGGCGTATCGCGCTGCTCAACTGCTCAGGTGTCCGCACCAATTCTCCCCGGGTGGGAGAAACCCGACCCTGTCGAGTAAGGGTCTGCATTGCTCCTGTATCGCTCCAAAAGGTCCGGATCGATCTGCTGCAACTCGCCATGTGTGATCCATGTATCCTCAGTAGCGGGCCGTCCTCTCCATCGCACTAGGTAGCGCGGGTAAGATCCACTCCTGGTAACTGTCACTTGCTCATCCAGTATACGATCTATATGCTCACGCTGCCGTGAAAAAGGGGCTGGAGGTGGAAGTGGACACTCAGGTGTGGGATCACTCTCAAGGGGAGGAGATGGCTCAAAAGGCTCACTAGGGATCACCGCTGGGTCCCTATATGCAACAAGATCCGATACATTGAAGGTAGAGCTTATACCATATTCCTCGGGCAAGTCCACAACGTACGCATTGGATCCAACGCGTTTCAACACTCTGAATGGACCGGCTCCGCGAGCTTACAACTTCTTAACGGTTCCAGAGGGAAATCGTTCAGGTCTTACCCTGATCATGACGTATTCGCCCTCGTGGAACTCTCGGTGGTTTCGGTGGGCATCGGCTAACTCCTTGTACCGTGCATTGCTGGCCTCAATGTGACGACGGATGTCGTCATGCAAACTCCTAACATGCCTAGCAAACGACTCGGCTGACTCCAACACTCTAGCATGGATAGGCATGGGGACAAGGTCAACGGGTTTTCTAGGCCTACGACCTGTGACAATCTCAAATGAACTCATGCCGGTAGACCTATTCACTGAATCATTGTATGCAAATTCAGCCATAGGTAAAATGAGATCCCAATCTCCAATGCGGTCCTTAACTAGACACCTCAAAAGATCTCCCAGACTCCTATTGACCACCTCGGTCTGACCGTCTGTCTGGGGATGATATGCAGTGGAAAATTTGAGGTGAGTACCCATCATATGCCATAGTGTCTTCCAAAAGTAGGAAGTGAATCTAACATCATGGTCAGACACTATAGTGCGAGGCAACCCGAACTTGCACACCACATGAGTAAGGAATAGGCGGGCTACCCTAGAAGCATCCGAAGTCTTCGAGCAAGGGATAAAGAGGGCCATCTTCGAAAAATGGTCAACCACCACATAGACCGAGTCATGCTTCCTGGAGGTACGTGGCAACCCCAAAATAAAGTCCATGCTGACATCCTGCCACGGGGCATCAGGCACGGGGAGAGGCGTATAAAGGCCCGAGCTTTGCTTCTTCATCTTGGCCGTAGCATAGGTACGGCACTGAGCCACGATGTTAGCAACATCGCGCTTCAAGCTCGGCCAATAAAATCGATGCTCCACTGCCTCAATAGTCTTGTTCCGACCAAAGTGGCCGGCTAGACCTCCCGCATGTAGTTCCCACACTAAGAAATCTCGAACAGAAGTTCGGGGAACATATAGCTTGCTACCTCGAAAGAGGTAACCCTCCTGAAGCACATACTCATCAAGGTCTCTCGAGGGTCCGGCCTGAAGGGTGGTAAAAATCTGACCAAAGTTAGGACAATCAACATAGGCCTCCTTCATCTTCTCTAACCCTATGACCTCGGCACTCATGGTGGTAAGCAAACATGCTCACCGACTCAAGGCATCAGCCACCTTGTTCTCCACTCCAGCCTTATGTTTCAGCACAAAGGTGAACTACTGGAGATACTCGATCCAACGACTATGACGCGAGTTAAGCTTCTTTTGTGAATGGAGGTACCTCAATGCCTCGTGGTCGGAGTATAGGACAAACTCATGATGTAAAAGATAGTGCCTCCAATGCCTAAGAGCCTGAACAACTGCAAATAATTCTTTATCATACGTGGAATATCGCAGTTTCGCGTCATTCAGCTTCTCGCTGAAATATGCGATCGGGTGGGACTCCTGACTCAAAACTCCTCCAATTCCCACGCCCGACGCATCACAAGAGACCTCAAACACCTTCGAGAAATCAGGCAGTCGAAGGATAGGTGTCTGGGTCATGCGCTCCTTGATGTCCTTGAAGGCGGCGGATGCGGCCTTCGTCCATACAAATGTGCCCTTCCGGATGCAATCCGTGATCGGGGCGGTGACGGAGCTAAATCCGCGGATGAAGCGACGGTAGAATGTCGCAAGGCCATGAAAGCTACGGACATCATGAACCGTACGGGGTTCCGGTCACTCAACAATGGCCCGGACCTTCTCCGGATCGGCGGAGACCCCAGTACTAGACACAATGAAACCCAAGAAGGTTAGCTGAGGTGTCATGAAGGCACACTTCTGTGGGTTCGCAAACAACTGCTCTCGCCGAAGAAGTAGACAGACCTGCCGAAGGTGGTCCAAGTTGTCCCCTGTGGTGCGGCTATAGATAAGGATATCATCAAAATACACCACTACAAAGACTCCAACGAAAGGTCGAAGGACCTGAGTCATGAGCTGCATGAAAGTGCTAGGGGCATTGGTCAACTCAAAAGGCATGACCAACCACTCATATAGACCATCCTTGGTCTTAAATGCGGTCTTCCACTCATCACCTGGCCTAATCCTCACCTGATGGTAGCCACTCTTAAGATCGATCTTCGAAAAGATAGTGGCACCTGCCATCATGTCTAGCATGTCATCCAGGCGGGGAATAGGGAACCTGTACTTCACGGTGATCTTGTTGATGGCACAACTATCATTGCACATTCTCCACGTACTAACCTTCTTCGGGGCGAGTAATGCGGGCACAGCACATGGACTCATGCTGTCCCGAACAGACCCTCTCTGCACTAACTCATCGACCTGCCGTTTAAGCTCGGCATGCTCCGTGGGACTCATGCGATAATGAGGAAGGTTGGGCAAAGAAGAGCCCGGAAGAAGGTCGATGGCATGCTGAATATCCCGCATAGGTGGGAGTCCCTCGCGAAAGCTCATCGGGAAAGACATCAGCATACTCCTGCAGAATGGGAACAACCTCGGGTGGGAGCTCTCCCTCGGAGTCCCGCTCCACCTCCCGGACCGTAATGGCAAACACCGGACAGCCCTGACTAAGCTCCTGCTCCATTTCCCGGGAGCTAATCATCATCAATCTCCTCGTCGAGGGCTCTCCTGGGCCAGAGGTAACGGTCATAGCCCGAGCTGGGGATGGGATACTAGGCCCGGGGACGGAAGGCTTCGGAGTACTAGGGCCAGTAGGACCCCTGACTGATGGGCTCCTAGGCCGAACGGGTTGGAGGGTGACCCGCTGGCCAGCGTGGTCGAAGGTACAGGTGTTCGACCGGCCATGGAGCGTGGCATCCCGGTCGAATAACCACGGCCTACCGAGAATGATACTACCCACTTCCATGGGTAGAACATCACACCAGATCTTGTCACTGTAGGAGTGGAGCTGCAGCGGGACCAAGCACCGCAGCCTGACCAAAATGGAAGTGGTATCCACCCATGATACCTGATAGGGACAAGGATGGTCTACGGGTGTGAGACCAAGACGGGCGACAGCGTTCGTGGAGATTGCATTAATACAACTCCCGCTATCAATGGCCACCTTGCAAATTTGCTTTCCCAGCCTACAGAATACATGAAGGATTGTAGTCCGTCGCCAGTCATCACTGACCTGCGGCTGGGTGAGGATACATCTGACGACCCCCACGTGGGTATCATCCGAATGCTGGGCATCCTGGGCCTCACCTCCCATCTCATAGTACTCGTCAGCTAGCTCTTCATCGGCCTCATAGCTTACTAACTCGAGGCCCGTAGGGGTGGTATCCTCGGCCTGTGTGTCCCCAATGTGAAGAGATGGGCGGGTGGGACACTGGTTGGCGAAATGGCCAAACCCATTGCAGCGATAACACTGCTGCCGTGATCCACTAGGCTCCCCAATCATAGGTCCTTTACCTTTATCCTCCCGACGGATAGGAGGCATAGGCAACAAAGGACGTGCAGGAGGTGCGGGTGCCGGTGGACGGGCTGTGGGTGGGGCCGTAAGATGCTGGGGACGAGGAAGGTCCCTCGGGGGGGGGGGGAGGACGGGGCCTAGGAGCAAACGGCTCGGGACGAGCGGGCTCCTGAGGTCGAGCCATGGGGGCCCTCGGATACGTGCCAGAAGAGCCACGGGGCTCGACACTACGAAGGGGAAAAGAGCCCAACCGATGGGGTGACTCGAACTCGGTCTCGAACTGCTCCAATTCGAGAGCAATCTGATACGCCTGCTCCAAAGTGGTCACGTTGCGGCGAAAGAGTTCATATTGATAATTGGGCCGCAGACCTCTCCGAAAGCGGGATATCGTCATGGTGCTCTCTTCCGTGACCCCACACCGCAAGTAATACTCATCGAACTCGGCGGTGTACTCGGTCACGGATCGGCTCCCTTGGGAGATGCTTTGCCACTTGTCTATAAGACGCTGGCGATATGAGGCGGGAAGGTACTTCTCCCTCAATTTGATTTTCATATCATCCCAAGTACCGATTTGGGGTTGACGTCGCTGGTTGAGCAGGCTCTCCACATTGATCCAATAAGTTTGGGCCTGCCCTTGCAGCTTCATCTTTGCGTATCAGACTCTTCGGTGGTCCGTCATCTCAAACCACTCGAAGTACCGGTCCATGCCGGCCTCCCAATCTAAATACACCCTAGGGTCCAAGGACCCGCTAAAAGTGGGAGGGTCCGCACGCACACCCCTAAGAATGCGGTCGTCATCCTCGTCATCACGATTCCGTCGTTGATGACGACGACCGTTACCCCCGTGATCATTGTCGGAGGCATAATCATCCACTATAGGCGCCTGTTGCCTCCCGACATCCTCCACCTGAGCCCTTGGCACTGCGGGTTGCTGCACCGGCTCTTGTTGGCCGTTCGTTGGCGCGGGTTGCGCCGCTACTGGGCCTCTCTCTAGGACGGCAATTCTCCCAACTAGACCCTGGATGGACTGATCCGAAGACTCGGCCCGATCCTCGAGGGCTTTCATCCGCCCTTCTAGACGCGTTCCTATGCCATCCATACGCGTACTAAGATCATCCATACGCGTGTCAAGACGATCCATGATAGCTCGGAACATCTCGGCCGTCGAGGACTCATCGGAGCTATGGGCTCGGGAGTCCGCCATAGGTGGTGGTGGCGAGTATTGGGTACCTCGACGGGTGGACATGCAACTGACACACGACCTAGAAGACACCGACTAATGCAAACACACACTAAATGATGCACTTAGACCTAAACCAATATCCGGTACGGGGCGGAGTTAATCGATTCGAAGATCACTCCCGCAAGTGTGCGACCTCCCGGTAGGCGTAGCCTAACGCTCGGACAACACCTTTTAAGATACCGAATTATCGGGATGCAATGCAATTTTAAAACACTCTTTTTCTTCTTTTTTTTGTTTTGAAAATAACGATGATCCTAGACTTGACTTAGACCATGATGCATGCAAGACTTAAGCAATGACTACCCTAGACTCGACTTGCTCTGATACCAAACTGATGCGGGACGGACACGGGAGACGACACTATTAGGTGCCACCCTCGGACTCTAGATGAAGACGCGACCAGCAGCACACACCAGGGAGACACTAAGCCCGACACTACGAGCTCCTAGTGGCGAACGTCGCTAACAGAAGTGGAAGCTCACTCGTCGTCCCAAGCGAGGGAAAGCGCGGACCGTGCGTGGTTAAGGAACTGGCGGAGGTCAAGGGTAGTCCGACTCAACTTCCGGACTCGGATCGAGTCACGGGACAGGTCACACTCACTCTCACAGCGGTGACATGGACACACGGGCTAGTACCTATGCTCTCGGCAGCGCAAAGACCATATACTAGCTAAGCAAATGAATGCCAAGAGGTTCGGACCATTACCTCCACGCACCCGGCGTGGCGAAGACAACCCCGGCCGAATCACGGACTCCCGGTTAAACAATATCACAGCAATACAAAGATTTGACCCACTCCACGCAGGGAGGTAAAAGGTCACATGTGGAGCCCGGGAATCACGCAACTCGGGCTGACGGGCAGCATCTTGATGTCGCCCGGCGGTGCCGAACTCCGCATTTTCGTACTTTCCGAACGGCGGGTTCTGCGAGCCCACGGATGGCACTGTCCTCCGGATCTGTGGGGGTGGGACCCACTGTGATGGGGACCTCTGGTGGCGCGCCTCCACGGACGGCGGTCAGCCGGGAACACCGATCGGGGGTCGATCGGCCCCGATTCCCAATTGATGAACTAGCTGTCCACGGATTTTGGTTGCTGTCTTCCGGCGCGCGCTCCGGCGAAAACGGCCGCTGCGAGCAATCCCGACGTCGGATCGGGACGCATGAGCTATCGTTGGAAAGCTCTTTTCAAATGCTTCTATCTAGACCCAGAGAGATCTGCTGGATCTGGTCGGATCAGAACTTTATTGAATTTACAAGCCCCTGTTGTACAGTAACCGAAATCTCAGGTCTGCAGGGAACTTGTCTGAGAACCACCATTGACCGCCTAGTAAACCTCCGATTCAGCTCTTGAGCTCGTCTTTAAAGTTGTAGGGTATCGAACCACGGAACTGGGACTATTTTTGGAATTTGATTTGAAGGTGGTGGTGATTTACTATGATTTTTGGGGTGACTGGGGGTCGGATCTGGGAACAGGTAGATAGAACTGTAGATGGGTCTGAGAGTGATTTTTAGAAAATATGAAATGGGCGAATCAAAAATTGAGAAAAATTGTGGATGAAGGGATGGATGGGTGGAATCCCCAATAAAATTGGGCGAACCAACATAAATCAAAAAGTGGGCCTAAGACATGAAACTCAGGCGGGGATGAAACTGGATAGAACTCTGGCAGAACCGAAATGGAAGAGTGGATGAAAATCAAAAAATATGAAACGAGATCTGAATGGCAAACCAAAATTTGTGGAATGTCCTTGGCACCTTTGGAACATCCACTAAAATTCCCAGATCTATCTGAGCTTGTGGCTGAGACAAGAAATTCGTGGAAGCTTCTGTGGTACTGCGCGGGCAGAACTCCGTTGATGGCGATGGCGGTGCGGTGGCGGCTCGTGGCGGCGGCGGCGGCGGCGACCGGAACTGATAGGGTGGAGTCTCACCACCAGAAGGAAGCCTTCACAGCTTCAAGGGGAAGAGGGAGAGGAGGAGGGGGCGCACCAAGGCTGGAGCTTCAAGCTTTTTCACAATTCTTATGGCATTAATTCATGAAAATGGGAAAATACAAGCATATATAGGTTACATCTCTCATCCATCCACAACCGTAGGATCTAGGAGTGGGAGATGAAGGGCTGGGATGGCATGAGACACACACACACAAAATAAATAAAAAAATAAAGGGAGGGGGGGCGGCCCTTGGACTAGGGTGTAGAAGGTGGACTTGGTAGGTGGGGGTGGGTAGCCTCCTTGGACTTTTCAAGTCACTTGTCCCCCATGTGTCCTTTTACCATTCAAACTTCTAGATGCCTCCATTTGACATGTTGACTGACCCCACGTGGGACCCTAGGCTGAGGTGGCCCAATGGGATGGGGCCTGGGGGGCCCGTGGGGCCCACGGGGTCCGAATTGCACATAAGCCCCTATTACAATCAAAATGGCAAACCGAATGCAATGAAATAAACACAAATTACACACACATAAAGTCTAACTAAATATGATAAATGCCGGGACTCAGGGGGGCGTCTCCAGGCTGTCTCCGAGCCAAATAGATGCTGAGGTGGCTCGAGTCGTGCTCCGTGTGCGGTACCGGTGGCTCGGCGTATCGCGCCGCTCAACTGCTCGGGTGTCCGCACCAGGCGGCCGTGCCTGGCCTCATTGCTATAAAGCATTCCCCACAGCGGACAGCCATTCATCAAGCTACAATTGTGGCTCGCTGGGTCTTTTAACAACCACTCGGGGGCCGTTTTGTGCCGGATGGAGGTAGCAGGGAGGAGGAACGGGTCGGGTCATTACACCACGGACTCGGAGCCTCCTAGAGTCGGGCGGGATGCCGGGTTTCTTCTTGCACTTTTGGTCGGCGATGCTGGCTGACTTTTCTTCTTTTCTTCTTTTTTTTTGTCCCTTCTTCTCTTCTCTTTTTTTGTATGATCGACCAGGGTGGAGGTGCAGGAGAGCGTTCACCCCCTCAGGGAGGGGATGAGTGGTTCGCTCCACCGCATCAACCCCACAGTGGTAATCTTTGTTCAGCACGGGTCTCGACGGACGTGGTCGTACAACCCTCTCTTGCCAATTCTTTCTCTTCTTTTTTTTTGCTTCTTTCTTTTCTCTTTTTTTTTCTTTTCTTCTTCTTTTCTTCTCTTTCTTCTTGAGGGAAACGGGGGGCTTGATTTCCCCTCCCTTCTCTTCTCTTTCTCTTCTCTTTTTTTTTTAATAGCCCCCATGATTCCTGGAAGCTGCATATGCTTCGAAGCAGCGTCCTCGAGGGCGCGAAGGTAGCTGCATCGAGCCTGGATTTTCTCCCCATAGGGCTGGCTAAGACAGCACCTGCAATTCATCAAAGCAGGCAAACATCGTTCATTAGGGGGCCATGAGGCCCTGAATCCCAGCGAAGAGATGAAGGGTAGTTTAGGTCCCACCGAGCGTGCCAGAATTGTGGACGCACTTTTCGTTCGCTTCATTCAGGTGGTTCATCTATTGAGTGCGTGGCATGCCAGTCACCAAGGTGACGATTTATTCGGGCTCCGAAGAGCCCATGGTGCGCTCGATCTGACTTCGTCAGACGATTGTGTGGTTCGTGTCGGGACCGAAACCCGCCGTGCCATAAAGGTCGCGGCGTCATTTACATCCCCCGTACGAGGGAACACCCTTGATTAATCGTCCGGATTCAGGGCCTCATGGCCAA
Organism: Amorphophallus konjac; assembly: GCA_022559845.1. Classification (NCBI taxonomy): domain Eukaryota; kingdom Viridiplantae; phylum Streptophyta; class Magnoliopsida; order Alismatales; family Araceae; genus Amorphophallus; species Amorphophallus konjac. The sequence goes on from CM040123.1 coordinate 363,437,274, forward strand.
AAAGTTAATTGCATGAAAGGTCTATTAGGAGGTATTGAAATCCTCGTGCGAAGGCGGGAAGAAAACCAATCGAGATCATGTCAGTCATGTACTGACCATTTCATGTTCGGACGAATGTCCAGTTCGAGAAAATTGCGGTTGTCGCGGGAAGATCGGAACGTATGTATGCCGAGATACGGCAATTTATTGTTCAGAAGAACAGAAAACGTTCGGCTAAACCTCGGTTAGAGCGGCCGAAAATCGATAAATCTGTTGGCCCGGTGCAAGAGCAAGCTGCGACCATACTGCGGTGGGCCCCCCGCGGTCGAAACAGGACTTGCCTGAGCGTCATTAATATTTCCGGTGCCAAGGGGCGACGGGGGAATATCCCTTGAATCGGTTGAAAAGCCCTGTGTCCGGAGAAGCGGGTGTTCGAAGCATGTCGGTCATTCGGGAGACCATTTAATATTCGGACGGTAGTCCGGTTTGAGAATATTGCAATCGTCGAGGGAGAACGTGGGACATATGCATGCCGGGATACGGCAAGTTTTATTATTCCGAGACACTAAAAATATTCGGTTGAATCTCGGTTATTGTAGCCGGAAACCAGTGAATCTATTGGCCCAGTGCGAGATCGAGTCAGGACCATACCGGGGGCGCCTCCCGTGGTCCGAACGAGGCTTGCGCGGGCATCATTAATATTTCCTGTGCCGGAGGGCAACGGGGGAGAGTCCCGGGACTAGTTTCCAGAACCGAAAACGTGTTCGAAAGGGACAGGCTGTAGGCCGGGGATATGAGCCAGACGATGACCATGATTGGGATAGGCCCGAGGTCTAAGTGTGGCCCACGGAGGTCTTATTGATGTTCCCATAGAGGGAGTCCAGGGGTGGCGAGAGCCGTCTCGTTCTATTCCGATTCTGTCGGTCACTTGCGAACCTTTTCATGCTCGGGCAAGGGCCCATATTGAAAGTGCGACGCGGGCGGGAACAAGCCCGTACAAATGTATGCCAAGTTTACGGCGATTTCAATGGAAGGGCGGGAACGAATCCTGATAGGAACGGGTCGGAGTTGATGAGCTATTGGCCCGGAGCAATGCCGACTCACAACCATATCGGGGTAGGAGCCATCGGCTATGCAGGTCGCTCACGTGCCTTTTCATGTTCGGACGTAGGTCCGTAATAAGAACGCGGCGGGAATCGAGGTGAATCCGTTCAAATGTCTGCCGAACGTGCGGCAATTTTAGTAGCGGCTCGGAAGGGATCCGGTCGGAGAAATAAGTCCGGTTTAATCGGAATATCAGCCTGAGGTGAGGTCGGGCTATGGCCATTTCGGGATAACTCCCAAGACTCAGGCCCAACCTAGAAGGGCGACATCATTGTTCCTTTGGCACCGGGTCACGGGAGAGACGGGGCTGCGAAGCGGATCCCATTGTTTTATTATTATTTAAGAAACGTTATCATTATCATTTGCTAATTTATACATATCTTTGAGTGAATTCTTTATTACTATTTATTCATTTTTTTATTATTTATTCATTTACTATTGTTATTATTAGGTTTGTTATTATTATTTTTTGTTCGTTTTACTATCATTCGTTTGCTTGTCATTTTTTGTTAAGTTTGTTATTATTATTTATTTATTTTGGTTATCATTTATTTATCTATTTATCATTATTATTATTTCTTTTAAGCTTATTATTATTATTGCTTAACTTTTTATCATTCTTATTTATTTATTCACCTCTTTTGAATTTATTATCATTTATTATTGTTGTTTAACATCATTGTTTGCTATTATTTCTATATTTTCTTTTGAGTTTGTTATTATTATCATTATTTAAGTTTTGTATCATTATTTGTTTATTTGTTATGTTTTCTTTTAGCATATTATCTCTATTAATATCATTATTTCAGGTGTACCGCTGGGTCATGGGGAGTGCGCCGCTGAAGGGCCTGAGGCTATGCCACTGAAGGGCCAAAGGAGTGTGCCGCTAGAGGGCTAAGGGAGTGTGCCGCTGAGGGCCAAGGGAGTGTGCCGCTGGGGGCCAGAGGGCGTACCGCTAGAGGGTTAAAAGGGTGTGCCGCTGAGGGCCAGGGGTGTACCGCTGGAGGGTTAAGGAGTGTGCCACCGAGGGCTGAGCTGGGGTGTACCGCTGAAGGGCTGGGAGTGTGCCGCTGAAGGGCCTGGGGCTGTGCCGCTGAAGGGCTGAGGGAGTGTACCGCTGAGGGGCTAGCAGGGTGTACCGATGAGGGCCCACTCTCCCTCTAATTCTTTTAAGGCTTTTCTTTTCTTCTTTTCTGATTTTTATTAAGTGTGCATGTGTTTGTCTCTCTCTTTCTCTTGATTATCTTTCATTCTTTCTCTTGTGGGGACGGATGTTCGAGTTGTCTAGTTGCCGTTCGGTTTGGTTCTCCTTGAGTTGATTATGGTTCCCTTGCCTTGGTGAACGCGTTTCACCGTTGTTCTTTTCGTTTGTTTGTTGCTTTCTTTTAGTCCTTTTTAAGGTGTGGTTGTTCCATCTGTTTGTTGCTTCCTTTTGTCTTTTAATGTGTTATCATTTCTAACGAAAATTCGACAGCATCTCCCCTTAACCCGAGCGTAAGGGAGATACAGGGAGCGCGCCCACAAGGAGTGGCGGAGCCCGACAACTGGAGGTGGGCGCCCGAGAGCGGCAACGCCTTAATAAAGCCTCGGAAAACTCGGAAGGAACGACGAGTGGAAGACTATTCTAGGACTGGCTAGGGTGGTATCCCAGGCAAGAAGGAAGGGCAAGTGTGCCGGACAAGGAAGGCAAGAGAGGGCGTACCGACGAAGGGCCTGGCCAGGGCGTACCGCTGAAGGCTTCAAGCGTGCCGCCAAAGGGGGAGAGAGAGCGTGCCGCTGAAGGCGGCGGGAGCGTGTCGGCGAAGAGCCCCGTGGGCGTGCCGCTGAAGCTCGCCAGAGGCGTGCCGCTGGGGATGCCCAAGGGCGTGCCGCTGGGGCTGGGCTGGGGTGTGCCGCTGGGGCACTTCAAGAGTGTGCCGCTGGGGCACCAAAAAGAGTGCGCCGCCAGAGGCTTGAACGGCGAGCAAGGCAGGCGAAACAAACGGTGAAGGCCAAGGGTCTCATGAAGAGGGCCAAGACAGAGGGGGAGAAGGGTTCAGACGCATGAATCGAGCACGGTAGCAGGACACCCAACAAAAGGGATTTTCATTCATGGAAAGAAAAGGTCACAAAGGGCCAATACATCGCAGGGAGAAATAAAAGGGGGGACAACAGTAAAAAAAGGAAGAAGAAATAAAGGAAATAAAAATACGAGGGGGAAGGGGAACGGAGCATTGGCTCCTCCCCTCCCAGACCTCACTCCTCTCTTCCTCTCTTCTCTCTTTTCCCTCTCTTCTTCTTTGCGTGGACGGCGGTGGTGGACGAGACGGCAACGGGGGGAAGCCGGAGCCTCCCCTCTTCTTCTTCTTCTTCTCTTCGCTCGGGTGGCGGTGGATGGAGCAACGGGGGAGGGAGGCAGAGCCTCCCCTCCTCTTCCTCTTCTCTCCTTCTCTTCCTCTTCTTCTCTTCCTCTTCTCCTCTTCTTCTGCGTATATCCGTCTGTCTCTGTATGCCTCCCCCCCTCTTCCTCTTCTCTCCTCTTCTTCTACGTATATCCGTCTGTCTCTGTATGCCTCCCCCCTCTTTTGTTCGCAGCGAAGAGGGGTTTTATACCCCACACGGCGGAGACGTCGGAGGCGGGAAGCGCTCCAAGTGCATTCAATGGGAGTTGACTTCCTTGTCCTGGGTGGCAGGAGGAGTAGCCTGCGCGGCCCAACCTCTGGTTGACACCTCGGACGGCTCACTGCGCGCCAAGGATACGTAGGGCATGGGCGTCACGTTGTTCCGTTGAAATGCCTTCACGCTGGGCGTGCCGCTGAAGCCCCAAATGGGCGTGCCGCTGGAGGCCAGGCCAAATGGGCGTGCCGCTGAAGCCCCAAATGGGCGTGCCGCTGGAGGCCAGGCCAAATGGGCGTGCCGCTGAAGCCCCAAATGGGCGTGCCGCTGGAGGCCAGGCCAAATGGGCGTGCCGCTAAAGGCCAAAAGGGTGTGCCGCTGAAGGCTACACCGGGTGCATTTCTGAGCCCGTTCTGAGCCCGTTGTGAGCACGAGTCATGGCCCGTTTGATTTTCTCCGTGGCCCGTGGATTGTGGAGCTCTTGGTGGTTGATTTCTCTTCGCTGTCGTGCTTCCGGAGACGGCTTCACGGTAGCGTGTGCATTTGTTTGGGGAGTCCGGGTGACCAGTCTTTCCGGGGCTTCTTCGCTCGGTGCCGTTGTTGATGCTGGGCCGAGCAGGATATCTGTGTGTGCAATTTTTGGTGTCCACAGTGACTTCGGCCTCGGATGCTTTCTGACGCTCCTTGAGCACCTCGCAGTTGGCCGCCAATTCGGCTTGCATGGCCTGACTGGCCTCCAACTCTCGCGCAAGGCCGCCGAAGTGGTGCCTCCACACGCCGAAGGCCCTGGTGACTGTGCACACACTCTTCGCGGCCAGATCTGTCAGCTCCCCCTTGGCCCCAAGACCGAACACCCTTGTGCACTCGCGCCATCTGACACTCTTCTCAATAAGGTCGACAGCTGTCGCGATACCCATATACCCGACTGTAGCTTCCTCATGCGGCAGGAACTGAGGGCGCGTGGGGACCTTCTGTTGCTCCCAAGATTATGATGTGTGGTTCAAAGAGTTTTAATGATGTCAAATGCAATGTTGCTAAATGGCTTAATGATCTAATCTAATTGATTCGTTGAGTTCATGGTTTATGAAATGGGAATGTTTATGATTCATTGTTAGTTTGAGATTAGAAATCCTACATAACTGTGTGTTGAATTGTTGATATCATTGTCATGTGGATTTTGTATAATCTCAGCACTTGGACTTGCCGACCCATGGCAAACTTATTGGAGAACTGCTATACTCTTATGAAACATTTGACAATGGTTTTTGGAAACCCGTGAGTTGAGGAAAACAATGCTACTTGTGTAAGTCTTTCACAAGGCCACATTTCAAAATGGTTCGGATTGATAAATATATGCACTCAGATATATGTGCTGACTTGTGCATAAACTCCTCATGGATGGTCAATGGAGTTCATAAACATATGCCTTTCCATCCCACAGGTTAGAACTTGGTAAAAGCCACAGAGGTAAGCTTCTTTTCTCATTCATAGGTTCATGACATAATGAGAAATGCATGAGCAGATTTGTACTTTGAATGCCAATACGAATCTAATTTTCTTATGATGTTCATATATATAGGAAGGACTTCTAATAACCAATTTATAATGGTAAAACCCTGGTGAGGTTGTATATTTTATTTCCAGTTCTTTGGGCAGTTTTGGTTTCACAAATGCTTGGTGTCGACACCTGGTGTCGACACCATTTTCTCAAAGTTCTGCCGTTTGAAAATTTCTTCTATCAGGAGTTTGGTGTCGACACCTGGTGTCGACACCCACTCATTTTTTGTTCTGGCCAGTAGTTTTTTGCTATAGTCCATGTCCTAGTGTCGACACCTGGTGTCGACACCATCTCTGGTACACACTGGCTGGCAATTTTTCTGCTATGGCCCTGGCCTTAGTGTCGACACCTGTGTCGACACCTCTGCGGAGCCGCGATTGTGGACTTTCACGTCCACGGCCAAAATGTCAAACCAGTCCGATCCTTCAGCCTCAAGTCACTCATAGATTCGTGGATCTGGTCCCCAGGGTGTCCCTTGACCGATCTGGAAGCATAAAACCATCTCATTGGGTCACAAACCGTAATCAAGCAGTGAGATCTGAAATTAGTGTTTGCTTTCTAACCCTTGTGAGTGCAGGACGCAGGCAGTTGCTCCAGGGCTTCTTCCACATCATTCTGAGCGTAAATGTGAAGGGAAGAACGAAGTTTCAAGTCTCCAAACGTTCCTCTGCTGCAAGCTGCTTAGAAATCCAAGATACAACCATTGTCCGTGCAAGAATCGATCATCCTCCTTCAAGAACGGTCTTCATCCTGCAAAAGTGCTCAAGTACATTCAAAGGAGAGAAAGGGGGAGCTCTAATCACTACAAATCTTCTCTATTCTAATCTTCTCAAGTCTTGGCTATTTGAGTTTGAATATTTGTTGTAATCTTTGAACTTATTGAACCGCATTTATGTGTGTATGTGCTCGTGATCATTGATACAAGCGTGTGTGTGTATGTGTGGTGGCCAAGATAGGCTACCGTGTCTGTGTTGGCTGTTGTTACAGCGTGTGTGTGGCTCACCTCATAGTGGAGCATTAATCCTCGCGTGTGAGGGGTGGACGTAGGGGACACATTTGTGTACCCGAACCACCTAAAAATCTTGTGCCTCCTTTGTTGTTTATTCTTCGTGCTTTGTAACAAGTGGGCTTCACGCTTAGCTGAGCGATCTCTAACTCCATCATTGATTTCATACTTTCATTTACGAGTACTCAAGAGAGAGATCTTGTTCGGGTAAGGTTAAGTGCTTGTGTGACTAGAACTCCTTCTAGTTTGTAGTTCTTATTCCAACTAGCATCTCTTTTAGTAATTAATTTTTATTTGGCCAATCAATTCACCCCTCCCCTCTTGATTGCCACCATTCGGGACACAACAATTGGTATCAGAGCGTTGGTCTCTGACTGACTCGACCTCACAGTCGAAGAGCTAGATCTAAGATCATGGCAAACAGAGGGATGATGCCCGAAGGGCATTCGGTACACAGGCCTCCATTTTTCGATGGTACAAATTACACTTATTGGAAAAATAGAATGTATGTTTTCCAGCGTGCTCAAGAGTATGATGTGTGGAATGTGATCAATAAAGGTCCTTATAAGTTGCCTGACAATGAAGATGATTGGGATGATGAACATATCAATAATTATGCAGCTAACTTTAAGGCCATGAATATAATTCAATGTGCTATTCATCCAAACGAATACTCATGAATCTCTATGTGTTCCTCTGCACAGGAAATGTGGGACAAGCTACGCTTGATCTATGAAGGAACTTCTGAAGTCAAGGAGAGCAAAGCAAATCTATTGGTCCGAGATTATGAGTTGTTTATGATGAAGCCAGAAGAATCCATTTCTGAAATGTTTGCAAGGCTGATGGAAATTACAAACGGTTTGAAGGCTCTTGGGAAGGAGTATTTAAACCGAGATCTTGTAAGGAAGGTATTGAGATCTCTATCACCACAGTGGCACACAAAGGCCACTATAATTGAAGATTCAAAGGATCTCAGCACTTGACTTTGGATGAATTAGTTGGCTCCTTGATGACATACGAATTAACATCAAAAGGAGCGAGGAGAATCACAAAAAGAAGAAGGTAGCCACAACATTGGCGTTGAAGGTAAACCCACAAGAATCAGATGACAATGAGGAAGGCTCCACGGCCAACACTGAAGATGAGGAGCTTGTTGCTATGATCACTAGAAGGGCAAGAAAATTTGTCAAGAATACTAGAAGATTCGGTGGTCAGTTCAGAAAAGGACCAAGAAGGCAAGGTCCTAAGAAAAATGAAAGTAGCAAGAAGGATGAAGTAATCTGCTATGAATGCAAGAAATCTGGTCACATGCGGGGTGAGTGCCCGGATTTGATGAAGAGATTCAAGAAAGGAAAATTCAAAAATTCCAAAGCCATGGTCGCCACATGGAGCGATGAGGATGAGGAAGGATCCAGAAATGAAGATGACTTGGATGAGCTTGTTCAGAATCTGTTCTTCATGGCAGACGAGGATAACTCAAATGAGGTAGATTCTGAATCCGAATTTCTTACATGTGAACAATGGTAGATTGCATATGAATCATTATATGAAAAATGTAAAAAATTTAAATCTGAAAATAAACTTCTGAAAAAGGTGATGGAGCAATTTGTGCATGCTGAAAATTCTTGTGAAAGTTGCAATGCCTTGAAATCTGAAATTGAGAATCTTAAACATCAAAATGAAATTCTTATGTCAAAAATTGAATTGTTTGAAGAAGAGAGTTCATGTATGCGTGAAGATCAAACCACCTTTGTCAAAATGCATGAAGATTTGAAGAGGGAATTAGAACAAGAAAGGTTGGAAAGAATTGCTTGCAATCAAACCAAGGAAATAGCTGAAAAGAAAATTGAAACCTTGATGCTTGAGATAAATGAGTTGAAAAATGTTCTTGCTACCTTGGAAAAAGGGAAACAAGTGATAAACACCTATGTGGATCCTCATGAAGGAAGCTCTCTTCATACCTTTGAAAAAAGAAAAACTTCACAATCCAAAACACACATGACTCCTTGGGTTTCAGGAAGCTCGTTCTCCTCCTCGTCTAACACACATATGTATAACTTATTTATGAATGCAAACAGGAGGAGAAGCCATGGTAACAGAGTCACTACATGTTTTTATTGTGGAAGGTTAGGCCATGATATGTATGATTGCAGAACCATGAGATTTGATGATGAATATTTTACAAGAATGGTGAATAGGTCATATAGGCCTCCTTTGTCTAACCATCATGGGCTCAAGCTTGCTTGGGTACCAAAAATCCCATAAGTATTCTTTTTTAATTTGCAGGTCTGCCTTGGAGCTCAAAAGAACAAATGGTACTTGGATAGCGGATGTTCAAGACATATGAAGGAAAACAAGGAAATGTTTACAGGCATGCAAGAAAAGGATGGAGGTTTGTTAGCTTTTGGGGGAAAAGACAAAGGATAAATTGTCGGAGAAGGTAAGATAGGTAAGAACCAAACTTATGTCATTGAAAATGTTTTGCTTGTAAAAGGCTTGCATCACAATCTCCTGAGCATCAGTCAACTCTGTGACAAAGGTTGCAATGTGTCTTTTGATTCTACTCACTGCACTGTGGCAGATAGAAACTCTCATGAAATTAAGTTCATAGGGTTTAGACACAATAATGTTTATATGATTGACCTTGATGATGTCTCACATGACAATCTGTGTTTAGTTGCTAAAAGATCTGATGATGCATGGCTTTGGCATCGCCGGCTTGGGCATGCCAGTTTTAATGTGATGTTGAAGTTGTTCAGAAAAAATCTGGTTGTTGGTTTACCCAAGTTGAAGCTTGTCGATGAAGGAATCTGTGGGGCATGCAGCAGGGGCAAACAGACAAGAACATCCTTCAAATGTAAGAGTGATGTAACCACTTCTAGGCCCCTTGAATTGATCCATATCGATCTATTTAGACCAAGTAGAACATATAGCTTGGGTGGTAAGCTATATGGGTTTGTAATTGTGGATGACTTTTCAAGATATAGCTGAGTGTACTTTCTCTCTCACAAAAGTGATACCTTGATGAAGTTCGAAGCATTTTGCAGGATGGTTCAGAATGAAAAAGGATGTTGCATCAAGACCGTGCGGAGTGATCATGGTAAGGAATTTGATAATCATGAGTTCAGCAATTTCTGCAGGGCTCAAGGTTATATGCACAACTTCACCACACCAAGAACCCCCGAGCAAAATGGGGTAGTTGAGAGGAAGAACATGACACTAGTTGAAATGGCCAGGACTATGCTAAATGAGAACAACTTACCAAGGTATTTCTGGGCTGAAGCCGTGAACACTGCGTGCTATATAATCAACTGAGCCATGGTAAGGCCATTGTTAAAGAAAACACCTTATGAGCTATATCGAGGTAAGAAACTGAATATTTCTTACTTCAAACCTTTTGGCTCCACTTGTTACATCCATAACAACGGCAAGGTGGACTTGGCAAAGTTTGACCCCAAGAGTGACGAGGGGATATTTCTTGGATACTCCCTTAGCTCAAGAGCCTATCGAGTGTATAACTTGAGAACTCTTGTAGTTGAGGAAAGTCCCCATGTCATTGTTGATGAATCATCATCCAAGGATACTAATGAAAAGTCTATCTTGCAGCAAGGAGAATCAGAAGATGATGATATAGAAAAGTTGTTAGAGAAAGTTAATACGCCAGGAGGTGAAGAACAACAAGATGCTGGTGAAAATCAGTAAAATCAGATTGAACTGCAGCTACCAAGGCAATGGACCTTTGCTAAAGACCATCCGCCGGAAGCTGTCATCGGCAATGTAGAAGAAGGAATAAGGACACGTTCCTCATTCAGGGAAGTTGAAAATCTGGATTACATAGCTTTACTTTCGCAATCTGAACCTCACTCCTTAGAAAATACCTTAAAAGATAATTCTTGGATCATGGCTATGCAAGAAGAACTACACCAGTTCCAAAGGAACAAAGTGTGGTTCCTCGTGCCTCGTCCTAGAAACCACTCAGTGATCGGAACTAAGTGAATCTTTCGAAACAAAACAAACGATCAAGGGGTGGTAACTAGGAACAAGGCGAGGCTTGTAGCCAAAGGTTATAGCCAGGAGCTAGGAATTGATTTTGATGAGTCATTTGCTCCAGTAGCAAGACTTGAGGCAGTGAGGATTCTTTTAGCATTTGCGTGCTGCAATAACATTAAATTATTTCAAATAGACGTTAAAAGTGTATTTTTAAATGGCTATATTCAGGAGGACGTGTTTGTGGAGCAACCGCCGGGATTTGAGGATACGGAGCATCCAGATCATGTATACAAGCTAGATAAAGATCTTTATGGTCTGAAACAAGCACCCCGTGCATGGTATGAACGGTTAAGTGAATTCCTCATTCAAAATGGATTCAAATGAGGTAATGTCAATCAGACTCTTTTTACACAAATGAATGGTAAGGAAATTCTAATCATTCAAGTGTATGTGGATGATATCATCTTTGGCTCCACAAAGGATACTCTCAGTGAAGACTTTACAAAATTAATGCAAAGTGAGTTTGAAATGAGTCTTATGGGAATGTTAACCTTCTTCTTGGGATTGTAGGTGACACAAACGACTGATGGTTTATTCATAAACCAAAAGAAATATGCTATGGAGCTGCTCAAGAAATTCAAACTATCTGAAACAAAGCCACAACCAACTCCCATGTCCACATCATTAAAGCTCGACCATGATGAGAAAGGTAAAGCCGTCAATCAAACCCTTTTCAGAAGCATGATAGGATCTTTGTTGTATCTGACTGCCAGTAGGCCTGACATTCAATATGCAGTATGCTTATGTGCAAGATTTCAATCGAATCCTAAAGAATCACATATGTCAGCCGTGAAACGCATCTTTAGATATATTGCTGGCACTTGTGAACTAGGATTATGGTTTCCGCGTAGTTCATGTCTTGAATTGGTTGGTTATTCCGATGCCGATTACGCGGGTTGCAAATTAGACCGGAAGAGCACAAGTGGGTACTGCCAGTTCCTTGGAGGTTGCTTGGTCTCATGGGCTTCCAAGAAACAAAACTCTGTGGCATTATCAACCGCCGAGGCCGAATACGTGGCCGTAGGAAGTTGTGTTGCCCAAGTGCTCTGGATACAACAACAGTTGATTGACTTTGGCATCACACTTAAAAACACAACCATCCTTTGTGATAACACCTCTGCTATAAATCTTTCAAAAAATCCCGTGCATCATTCTCGCACTAAGCATATTGAAGTTAGGCACCATTTCCTGCGTGATCATGTTAGCAAGGGTGATGTCGTAATTCAGTTTGTTGATACCAATAACCAAGTTGCAGATATTTTCACTAAGCCTCTTAATGAAGATAAATTCACTTCTTTTAGGAGAGAATTGGGCATTTGTCATTTGGAAGGTTAGTGTATGTCTTGCATTTGTTTAGTCTCATCTCATGCATTTGCATTTACTTCACCTCTCTAGAAGATCTTTGCATTCGTAGTTTTCCTTGGTCATGCATATGCATCATGTTGATGTATGTATTGTGTGAAAATTGCTTGAATGTGGAATGTCAGTGCTTGGTGTGTGCTTCCTTATATAAACCTAATTAATGCTCTCCTTGACTTTCTATGTCCTCATACTCCTTGTTAAATAAAGCACAGCCACATGAAGGAACGGGTGACACAAGGTCCGGGAAGGTTGGAATTAGTCATTGGTGTGTGTGATTGATTATGTTTGTGAACATCCCCAAAATGACAAACCCAAGCATTTTATCATATGAATTGCTATATTCATTCCTAAGTCATTTGGGTATCAAGCCTTGTTCCTTGGAATTCAAAAATTCTGTTTAAACACACTGCTGAACACATATTATATAGCAGACAGGGCGGTGTCGACACCTGGTGTCGACACCCCTCCCTGATCTCTTATTTTTTCTTGGTGGGCAGAACTTGGCAAAACCGGTGTCGACACCTGGTGTCGACACCGTCCGGTCGCGACCCGTTCGTGAACCGGTCCGTGGGGTTTCGAACCCCATTCGATCCCGTTCGAACCCCTCCCTTTCTTGCCCTAATGCCCCTACTCAACCCGTGCCGCCCTCATTTCATCCCCATGCCCCTTTCTTGCAAGCACAAAGCCCTCTCAAGCCCTAGTACGTGCGGACATCACCGTGGCACCCGCGACCTCCCCTTGCCGAGCATCCGTGGCCGCCTCCTTCGGCCATCGTCCCCTGGAACGTGGGTGTATCATGGAGAATCCGTCCTGCTGAGGTAAGGGATCCCTTGTTGAACAGAGCGATCTATTTCTTGCTCCCTTCATCTCCCTTCGAAGTTGGTTCCAATGGCTCCAAAGAGGCATGCATCCGGCAAGGAAAAGGTTGAAGAATCCCGTAGATAGAAGGAAGTACGGGCTAAAACTGATGAACAAAATGCCCTCAAGTAGAAGCCCACGCCCGCACAGTTTAAAATGATGGATCAAAAAGTTCTTCGACCACGGGCTGTTGATTTTCAAGATCTACATAGAGCTCTTCCCGAACTGTTACCGTTAATAGAAGCTCAGCCAAATTTGGGTACGTTCATGTCTGCTCACCGAAAGATCTACCATTCACTCGTTCTCCAATTTTATGGTAACATGACTGTTAGAAAGAGCAAGTATACTACTGTTGTCAATGGCCAAATTATCACTCTTTCCAGGAAGTTTCTTGCACGTGCATTTGATTTACCTGATGCTGGTGACACCTATGAGAATGCAATGCATGCCGAACATGAGGTTTATCAGATAATGATAGGGGAAGATATGAGGGACAGGTCCGTTAGCGGCTTAAATGCCAACCATTTCCCCCCTCTTCAGCGCATTCTCCATCACATGCTTACTACAATTTTACTTCCCAAGGTTGGAGGAAGAGAAAAGGTCACCGATCAGCAAATGTTTCTGTTATATGGTCTACTGCAAGAAGAGAAAATTAATTTTCCTTCAGTTATTCTTGATCACATCACAAGTTGTACCCAAAATCGCAGTAGAACACTCCCGTATGCCGCCACCTTAACTGATGTTTTTCGTGCGGCTAACATTTCACTCAAAGATAAGCCTTGTCAAACACTGCGGGAAGCTGACATTTATACTGTTAACTCGGTTTGTAAGAACATGGGTTATGTAAGGAATGCTCAAGGACGCCTAGTTCGGACACTCAAAGCTGTGCCAGAAAAGGATCCCGATGATGCTTCGGATGATGAAGAGTTTGATGCTCAACATGAACAAGGAGGCACCTCTGGAACTCATGCAGCCTCCGCGCACTTATCTGGTTTACAACTCTCGATGGAGACTATGGGTGGTGAGGTGGGTCACCTCAGGGAGACGGTGGACGTTCTTACTCAGGATGTGGCGGAATTGAAGCTTCATCACACCACGTATCTACAGGAATTTCAGTCTATCAATACCTCCCTTGATGCTCTAAAGACTGCCATGGATGCTCAAACCGCACAGTTCACTACCATAGTTGATTACATTCTCCATCCACCTTCCTTTGGATCGGAATGAATCATGTTGTGACATGTTGGCATTGCTATTTGTGCCCCGGTTCCCCCTTATTTTTGTTGATGTCAAAGGGGGAGATATATGTATCTCTATGCTACTACTACTAGGTTGCTTATTATTAGGTTGCTTACTATGTATGTTTTGCATGCTTGCATGCTTGCTTGTTCACATGCATTTAGTGAGCTTTCAAGTTTTTGCATCTAGTCTAAGAGTCTTGTTTAGTCATTTCATAGCATGGCATGCTCAGTAGTGGTGTCCAGGTGTTTCATGGTTCAACTATCTTCCAATGAAATTGCTACTTTTGGCTATGAAATTATTGTGATGTTGTTGCCATCATGTTCAACAAATATGAAAGCTTGTGGTTCAATGCTTGAATGTTCAATCATTTTCCTGATAAGGTTATCATGGTTACTTATTGATCCTTTTATCACTTTCGTATTGATCAATCTCATTTTCTTGAATAGTAGCACATAGCATTTTTGTCATCATCAAAAAGGGGGAGATTGTTGCTCCCAAAGATTATGATGTGTGGTTCAAAGAGTTTTAATGATGTCAAATGCAATGTTGCTAAATGGCTTAATGATCTAATCTAATTGATTCGTTGAGTTCATGGTTTATGAAATGGGAATGTTTATGATTCATTATTAGTTTGAGATTAGAAATCCTACATAACTGTGTGTTGAATTGTTGATATCATTGTCATGTGGATTTGGTATAATCTCAGCACTTAGACTTGCCGACCCATGGAAAACTTATTGGAGAACTGCTATACTCTTATGAAACATTTGACAATGGTTTTTGGAAACCCGTGAGTTGAGGAAAACAATGCTACTTGTGTAAGTCTTTCACAAGGCCACATTTCAAAATGGTTCGGATTGATAAATATATGCACTCAGATATATGTGCTGACTTGTGCATAAACTCCTCATGGATGGTCAATGGAGTTCATAAACATATGCCTTTCCATCCTACATGTAAGAACATGGTAAAAGCAACAAGGGTAAGATTCTTTCATCATTCATAGATTCATGACTTAATGAGAAATGCATAAGTGGATTTGTACTATGAATGCCAATACAAATTTAATTTTCTTGGGGTGTTCTTACAGGTAAGAAGGACTTCCAATACCCAACTTATAATGGCAAAACCCCGGTGAGGTTGTATGTTTAGTTTCTAGTTCATTGGGCATTTTTGGGCTCACAACTGCTTGGTGTCGACACCTGGTGTCGACACCATCCGTGGAATGCATTGGCCGGCAGTTTTCTGCTATGGCCCTGGCCTTAGTGTCGACACCTCTGCGGAGTCGCGATTGTGGACTTTCACATCCACGGCCAAAATGTCAAACCAGTCCGATCCTTCAGCTTCAAATCACTCCTAGATTCGTGGATCTAGTCCCCAGGGTGTCCCTTGACCGATCTGGAAGCATAAAACCGTCTCATTGGGTCACAAACCCTAATCAAGCAGTGAGATATGAAATTAGTGTTTGCTTTCTAACCCTTGTGAGTGCAGGACGTGGGCAGCTGCTCCAGGGCTTCTTCCACATCGTTCTGAGCGTAAATGTGAAGGGAAGAACGAAGTTTCAAGTCTCCAAACATTCCTCTGCTGCAAGCTGCTTAGAAATCTAAGATACAACCATTGTCCGTGCAAGAATCGATCATCCTCCTTCAAGAACGGTCTTCATCCTGCAAAAGTGCTCAAGTACATTCGAAGGAGAGAAAGGGGGAGCTCTAATCACTACAAATCTTCTCTATTCTAATCTTCTCAAGTCTTTGCTGTTTGAGTTTGAATATTTGTTGTAATCTTTGAACTTATTGAACCGCATTTATGTGTTTATGTGCTCGTGATCGTTGATACGAGTGTGTGTGTGTGTGTGTGGTGGCCAAGATAGGCTGCCATGTGTGTGTTGGCTGTTGTTATAGCGTGTGTGTGGCTCACCTCATAGTGGAGCATTAATCCTCGCGTGTGAGGGGTGGACGTAGGGGACACGTTTGTGTACCCGAACCACCTAAAAATCATGTGCTTCCTTTGTTGTTTGTTCTTCGTGCTTTGTAACGAGTGGACTTCACGCTTAGCTGAGCGATCTCTAACTCCGTCATTCATTTCATACTTTCATTTACGAGTACTCACGAGAGAGATCTTGTTCGGGTAAGGTTGAGTGCTTGTGTGACTAGAACTCCTTCTAGTTTGTAGTTCTTATTCCAACTAGCATCTCTTTTAGTAATTATATTTTATTTGGCCAATCAATTCACCCCTCCCCTCTTGATTGCCACCATTTGGGACACAACACCTTCGGTGGCGGGGAATGTACCCTTTTCTCAGTAACAGGGGCCTTGCCATTATCACGCCCCTCTCCAACGGAGGCAGGCGCGGGAGGAGGCGCCTTAGACGACGATGGCGGCAGAGCCCGACTTCGGGCCGGAGCAGAAACTTTGCTCCTCTTCTTCGGGCGACGCTGGCTATCCAGCGCCACCAACTCATCCACAGTCAACGAGACATGATGACCGCAATCCATGGTGAACTCCCCCTCAACAACGCTAGCGGCTCCCTCGGAGATATCCCTCCAAATGCCTGACCCGCCGCTTGCCGCAGAAGCTACCGTTGGGCTCACCAAGGGGACGCCCACAGGGATTGGATACTGAAGCCGCCCCAGAGCAAACGTGACCTCGGCCTGGGGGGCAACGACTGACACTTGGCCTGCCCCTGGCTCGACGTGATCTATGGGGCGAGGAGCGCTCCGCGACAACTCGACGATCTCGTACTGTAGCTCCGACGACTCTTGAGCCCCTGCAAGGACAGCACATGGAGCGTTAATTTGGTTCACTACCGGCGGGCATGAGGAACGTCAAAGGTAATACCCTAAAGTAGTGGGGGGCTCAACCCCAGCTCCCGAAGCACCGCCGGATTCAGCTCAAAATCGGCGTTGGGATGGTGGAAATGGAGAAGAGCCTTTATTTTCTTAGCCTCCTTGGTTGTGACCAAGGGACGCCTATCAATCCATTGGGGACGGGAACCCGCGAACCTCCAATGACCGTGAGCACCTGCCTTGGTGATATATACAAAATGCTCCGCCCAACGCTTGAGGTTGGACGCAGCCTTGGAGACACTGATCAGGTGTCGATAAGGCCTAGCCTTGAAGTAGGCAAGGGTAGTGTCAGAAGGACAGTTCTGAAGATAGTAGAACTGCCTAAAGAGATGAGCAGTTGGCTCCACTGAAGCCTTCTTACACACGAAGATGAAACCACAGAGGATATGGTAGGAATTAGGGGAGAGATCCCCTAGTTGCCGGCCATAATGGTGAAGAATAGAGTCAATGAAGGGATGGATCAGAAGATAGAACCCCGCCTGGAAAGAGGCTATGAACACCCTGCTACCGCCCAGAGGAAAACTCAACATATCGTTGTCCACGGTCGGGAAGACAATGTCAAACTCAGGGTGAATTTGGAAGGCTTCCCGCAGCCCGTGAACCACCCTATACGCTACTAACGACGGAGAACGGGGACGACTAGTGCCTGCGCCCGAAGTGCTCGGGGCACCATCATGACCAGGATCCACCTCTTCGACAAAAGATGTGGGGTTAACGTGAAGAGTTCTCCTATGAGGAGGCATAACTACAGAAGACAACATGATTATTTGTTCATAGGTCAAAATGTTATGTCTAATAATAATGCACATAGATAGGGGGAGTAAGTGTTCAAATATTTTTTTCCTCTCGTGCATGTTGTTAAGGGGAGTTCAGAATTAAATTGAGTCAGATCAAGTCCAGGTTGTTACATCTTGGCATCAGTACGTGTTTTTGAAATATCGACACCCAAAGTCGACACCTTTTTGCAACCCTGACTCTATCTTTTTGATCAACAGATTTACTCATCTCGTGATATCAGATTTTTACATTATTTCTAAAATCTCAGTAGCACATTGCTTGGTATCAGGTTCTCCTAGCACACTCATTTATTTCCATCTCTTGATATCAATCTCTTAAAAAAGTCCTTGCACTTCGTATGACTTTGAAATAATGACAATCTGATAATCAGTTCATTACTCTAAGCTACTAAAATCAGAAATCTTCTCTTACAAGAATCTGTAATGCTCCATGAATGAACTGATAGTTTAAGCTTAATAAATTTTAGAGTCTAAAGACTGAACTCAATGAACAAGGATGTTGATCACAATTAATAGCTCTCAACCATTTCTCTCATGTCATGTCTGGTAAAGTCTTCCAGAGTCTGAAAGTTCTTGAATTAATGACTTCTTGGTCGAGAAACTTAGAGTGTGTATTATTTTTAAACAAGTCTTTCTATAAAACTAAAGGGCAGCAATGTCAAAATAATGAGTCAACATGATTGTAGGCAGAGCAATGTATGAATGCACCGAGAAACTTGGTCCTTTATCAAAGAAATGGAGAAAAACTCATGTCATGAAGTGCTTCAAGTTATCTCTGTTCAAAAGTCAAAACATAATGGTTAGCTTCACTAAGTAACTAGGGGTACTGACGTCTAATTAACGTCTACCCTTACGTAAAAAGGTGCAAACTACTCCTAATATTTTGATACATGAAATAGAGTGGTAAATTATACTGAGTAACTATGGGTACTGGCGTCTAATCAAAGTGTACCCTTACGTCAAAAGGCATGGATGATACCTAACTATTCTAAACTCTTTAAACAAAAAGGAAACGCAAAATTTTGCTGTAACCCTAAGGTGAAAAATCAGAACTATCAAATTGTTTAACCTCAATACATATCCTAGTCACTCCTAATAAAATTCATTGATTTTTGGGTGAGTAGGATAAAGTAAGACTAAATCCGTCATGATTCATATAGTTCTAGTTTATTGCTATTAAGGGTTAATGCAAACTTATTCAGAGAGTACAGTTGCTAAACTCTATTATTTATTATTCTTAAACTAGAATTCTATCAAGAATGTATTATATAAAATCTTATACCTGAAGAATTTGAGCTATGTATGCTTGATTAATGAAAGATAAATTAGTTTGTCAATCAGATCTCTCCTACAATTTCACAACTTTGATATTATCATCTCATTTTTTTTGTCACTTCACTGATAAGATCCAATTGTCTCTATCAATTCTTTGTTTGCTGATGGCAAAGGGGGAGAGATTTTTGATGGCAGAGTTTCTTGATTCTTGATTGATGGCTAGGGATAGTTGGCAAAGGGGGAGAGATTGCCTTGTTTGTCTATCTGTGTCTATGCATGTCTGTCTTCTACTGCACTTGACTGTGACCTTTGCATACCCTGACTCATAATGTAATATGTGTTGCCATCAAAATATAGTCGTGTTACCATCATCAAAAAAAGGGAGAATGTTGTGTCTCCTCTGGATTCAATGTCTAGTTTTGATGCTGGCAACAGTGTGTTTGACCTTAATTTGACGCTGGTAACATTGTTATTTTAAAGTCTTTACTTTAGTCAGAAGAAGCTCTTGTTCATAATAAGGTCGATGCATATTCATATTGTTGCATTGAAAGGTCGGTGCACATTTGCATATAAGTCTATAAGGTCGGTGCACATGAAGAAATCCTGCACTATAAGGTCGGTGCACATTCACTTTATAGTCTATCAGGTCGGTGCATACATTCATTCCAGTCCTGAAGGTTGGTGCATTGGTCGGTGCATATGTAGAAGTATTGCACCAGAAGGTCGGTGCATATGTAGAAGTATTGCTCCATAAGGTCTGTGCATATTTGGATTCTATAGAAAAGTCGATGCATGTCATAGAAAGGTCGATGCTAGTGAGCTAGCGACTGTAGCATAGGTCAATGCATGTTATAGAAGAGTCAATGCTAGTAAGTCATCAAGGTATGTACATATTTGGATTCTAGAGAAAAGTCGATGCATGTCACATAAAGGTCGATGCTAGTGAGCTAGCGACTGCAGCATAGGTCAATGCATGTTATAGAAGGGTCGATGATAGTAAGTCATCACTCTCAAGGTCGATGCACCTTGTGCATTCACTATAAAGGTAGGTCGATGCACCTTTATTATAGAGTCAGTTTGTCTGGCAAATAAAGTCTACCTGTATAACTCTAAGGTCAATGTTTCTATTCTAACATGCTGTATGTGTTAGCTATACAGGCTAATGTATCTCATTTATGCATCGATGCTCTTGAAGAATTTTGTGCATACACTTATATGAATTGTCTGACCTTGTGAAGCATCTAAAACTACATTTGCTAATAACTATTACATGCTTCATAAGTCTCATAAATCCTTGATTCTGTTTTGGACAGAAAGGAAGAAACAACCCAGATCCATGCTCGAACACCTGGGTTGCATAAAGGCAGACCACATTACTCTCACGTGGAATTTAAAATGAAGCGGATTAAGGGCACGTGATCCAAGGTAGGAAGCTAAACTAACATCCTGCCATGTGGATCATCTTATCTTCTAGTCCTGACACGTGGGCCCTCGAAGTGCGCATTCTGGATAAAATTATTGGGCGGGAGTGTGTCTTCCACGCGCCCAAAATTTGAAAAGCTCGTGGGACCATAGACTTGCGCTCTTCTGTATAAAAGGGGATCGAGCAGTCAAATTTGAAGTAGAGTGAATACAAGAGAAGCTGATCAGAAGAGGAGAAAAGAGTTGAAAAGTAAGAGAGTTCCATAGGTCGAGAGAGAAGAGTCTGAGAAGAGTTCGAGAGTGAATACGAGAGAAGCTGATCAGAAGAGGAGAAAAGAGCTAAAAAGTAAGAGAGTTCCAGAGGTCGAGAGAGAAGAGTCTGAGAAGAGTTCGAGAGTGAAAAAGTCTGTTGTAGAGAGTAAGATGAAAATAGAGTGCCGTAAGTCTGTCTGAGAGAGAGAAGTGAGATTGATCAGAAGAGTATTGTTTTGACTGCTGGATCAGATCCAGAGTCAGATCGCTCCAGTGGAGCTACAGTTTATTCTTTCTGTTATTATTTTTTCATTGTCTCTGAAGTTTTATTTTTGAAATTACTACAAGCTGTGTATCAGCGGAGCAAGCTGTGGTGCTCAGCGGCGAGGTGTGATCCTCGGACAGCAAGCTGTCTTGCTCAGCGGGAAAGCAAGCTGTGAAGCTCAGCTATTTGTAGGGATTTCATCCCCGAAGTTGTGGATCAGCAGAGTTCAAGCTGTTTGGCAGCGGAAGCCTTACTCAGTTGAGTAAGGGGTGGACGCAGATCTCAAGCTCGAGATCAAACCACCTTAAAAATTGATCTGTCTTATGTGTGATTGCACATCTCTTTTTACTGTAACTAGATGAATGCCTAGGATCGTCTACTGCAAGTTGTTAATGCTTTCAATATATTCATATGTTGCTTACGCCCGAGTACCCAACCTGGTTGTTTGAATGTCTTCTGAATTGTCTATGCTAAATCATCATAAGTTGACATTGTCTTGAATCGTTCAATAGATTTACCATCTTATATCTAATCTGTGATCGGTAACTCAGTGGTATATAAAATTGGCTCAGTCAGAAGGATAGATTACGTCTATCTGAAAACTTACCTTTGTGTGAGGAGATTTTCTAATCAACCCTCCGCCAGGTACTATACTGAGTAGATTGATCTACTGGTTTTAGAGTTTTTAGTGATTGACAGCTATTCCATAGCAAATTCCCTTGTTGTTAATTCAAATTGTTTTTAGTGATTCTGTTCACAGTAGTTCCTTTTAATTCCGCATTGTTATTAACTGCTGTAGAATTTGAAATTGGGGTAGATCTATTCACCCCCCCTTTAGATCACACGTTCATCCATTCACACATCAACATCGACAAAGAAGAGATGACACGGTGGAATCTTCTGCCAAAAGCTTCTTACTGAGAATAGAGCAACTGGTCCGACTACAGTGATAGAGAGGCTTCACCATTCTAGATCCAGAGAGAGAATCCCTCCTCCACGACCTTACCACCCAGCGAGCACACTCCGGGTGCCCACTGGGAGCGGTGAGCACTCGTGGCGAGGGCCGACGCGTCTCTCGGATCATCTACTGCGGCCTCTACATCTCCCTCTTCTTTGATCTTCTCTACGCTTTTCTTAAGACCGTTCCTGACTTAAGCATCAGAGGGTTGTCCCCTGGGGTAACGCACATGGCTCCTTCTGACGTCCCATTCTCTTCTAGTGTTTGCAAGCTTCCATGGGTACTAGACGATCTTCCCCAAACCAATAAATAGAGAAGGTGGTACGTGGCGTAAAAACCAAATTTTTGCCTCTACAGGGTCTATTAAAATTATACACAGATGTTTGCATGACATTTATGTCTAAACTCAATGAATTCATTAAACTTAAACCAGTCAATTATTTTGGACATTCATAATCTTGTATAATAGAATATTCCTTATTTAAAATGTTTTCCAAATTTATGATCATGGTACATAAATTGAAATCTTCCTAAATTTCAGACAGTTCAAGGAAGTTTAAAATGCAGCCGAAGATATTGCAGCAAGCAAAAAAAATGATTTCAAGGAGATTCAATAATGAGCAGCAGATAGAAGTTTTCAAGGATAAACACAACATATGTTGGATAGCAAGTAGAAGGTGACTTCAAGAAAGCAAACAATTAGGCAGACATCAGTAGGAGTAGCTCATGGTATGACAAGAGTGTTTATCCATTCAGTAAGCAAAAGTGAATTCAGAAATGATTCCATAGATACCAATAGAGATGAAAGATTTCCAGGGTGATTGGCTCAAAGATGTGGCAATAAAATCCAAGCATGTAGCAGGCAGAGGATGATTTCAAGGTGAAATAGATAGAATCAATTTTTATGGAAAACAGGATCAAGAGTTTCAGTGCAATTCAAGAATTTTCATATAAAGCTCCCCCTCAACAAATACAGGAGCTACCAGTCAAAAGATTCTAGAAACGAGGGAATGTGAGTACAGGCATTTTCAGAGATGCCAGGACATGGAATGAGAGTGAAGATCACAAATAGACAGACAACACATGAAGCTTTTAGATTCTTCACAGGTAAGTCGACTTGGGCTTAACAAGAAGTCGACTTGGGAGACTTTCACAGTACAGCTTGTGAACAAATAAATATATGCATTAACTCCCCCTAAATGTGTGCATGCATTTCAAATGTTCTTTTTGGAATGTTTAAACAAGAATGATATGCAAATGGGTCAGACAACATCATGCACATGAACAACCTATAAAATGTAGGAACTCCCCCTATCTGAATGCACTTGAAACATCAATCTAAAGATGAAAACCATGCGGGGAGTTGCTTAACTATGCTTATGAATATTTAAAATGTTATATGTGTAATTTTGACCCATGGTACCAGGCGGAGAACTTAGGTCTTAAGACCACCTCTCGCATAGAGAAAGCTTCCAGACAGGCCTTACCTACCCTTCGGTAATACACTATTTGATATACCATGTGGCCATGCATGAAAAATGTATAACACTGCATGAAAGTTCATAACAAATGAAATGCAGTCTTGTATGAACAAGGACCTTTTCAAACTATGCAAATTTTATATGCAGATGTGAAGATGTATGCATGAGTAGAGCAACATATGCATTTTTATGACATCAATGATATGCAATTTAACTCAAACAAAGTAGACTGATTTCTCAAGAATGTGCACGACACTACATGAGGACATAAGAACATGGAAGCATATGCAACTTAAGTTTTCAATTCACAAAATGAATGTTCATTGCATACTAATTTATTTCATTCCCTTTGATTATTCAATCTAAGGTTTCCAAAGTTAACACAATCATTCCCTTGGTACCTGGCGGAGTTGCAACACTCGTGCATAGTGAGGGTTTTCAGATAGACATAATCTACCCTTCCACCTTCACCATTTTATATACCATAGGGTATTTCATGCAACTATGCAATCAAGACATTTAAACATGATAAAATGCATGAGATCCTAACTGACAGATTTAAGCATAATATGCAATGCAGTCCTACATGCAAATTTTCACATTGTGCATGAAAATGCATGATAATGCAAATTGACAAGTGCAACAGGTTTTAAATCTAAACAAAAAAAACTTGCATGATATAACAAATTAACTAGACTCGCTCTTAATTATTCAGCCAATTGAAACAATGATTCTAATCTGACCAGATATGCAACTATCAAGAGGGAAATGACAATTAACAAATTTAACAATAAAAAGAAACAGAGCTGGGGTTTTCATCAATCCACAGGTGCCTTGGCTTATTGAACCCCTCTTTATTTCTTGGCCCCAAGGCACACCTGTAAAATAGATTCTCATTTTGCATTTCTAGGTACCCAAGAATTCTTGGATCCTCCAAAGTTAGCAACACCTCTAGTAGGTGTTCTCCATAGCTTTTGAGCATGAATATCATCAAATTTCATCAAATGATAGTCAAACATTGTAGGCCCAAACTCGCCACAGTAATGACAGTAAACATAAGGCTTGGTATTTTTCTTATGCATGGCAAAATTTAACTTCTGTTTATTGACAGTAAAATTCTTATTTCGTTAACATGCCAACAGTCTTTCATGACATGTCCAGTCTTGCCATAGTGATGGCAATTCACAACTGATTTCATATTCTTGTTATGGAAATGACCAGAAAATTTCTTATTTTTAGATTTTTTTCTACCAAATGCCAGCAAACATTCAAAAGCCCGTGGCCTGGCTTCCCACAATTAAAACACTCAATGTGCCTACGGTTAGAAGCAAATTTATTTCTATGAAAAACATGCTAGTTTACAGGAAAATGTACATGTTCATCATGAGAATGAAAATTTCTTTTTCCTTTAGCAAACCAACATTGTGCAACAACATGTCCCATTTTCCCACAAAGAAAACATTCAATTCTATTTTTCTGAATAGTGTGGAATTTCCTAGCATGCTTTCTACCAGCATTCATATGACCCCTTTTCATGATAAAACAATTATTCATAAAATGTCCATGCTTACCACAGTAATGACATGATTTGTCTGTTTGCTTTGAAGCATGGTATTTTGCAAGAAAATTCTTAGCATGCTTATTAGACTCGATGCAATTCTTTTTTCGAATTTTGTTTTCTTTATGAGATTTATGAGCAGCAAATTATTTTGGTGATTCTTTTGAATTGCTGGGTTTTTCAATCTGGGAAGTGGTGGCTACATTTGATGTCTTGAAAAAGAATGTCATTAGCTTGTTTTCAAAGGGTTTCTTATTAACAGTGTTGTAACCTAGCCCTTCCTTTAGGAGATGTTGGAACCTTGGTTTTGATAATGACATTCTATGAATCATGTTGAGACTAAAATGCATAAATTCCTCAAACATATCTGATGTTTGTCTAAGTATCAGATCACGGGAAGTTGCATATTCATTCAAGAGCATATCAAGGTCGGTGCACATTTATTCTTCATCCATATCAAGTCGATGCATATGTTGTATGTCTGCATATAAGGTCTGCGCATATCTTGTATGACTCCATACAAGGTCGGTGCATGTTTCGGTAGAAATGCATAG
Source organism: Amorphophallus konjac (assembly GCA_022559845.1). Lineage (NCBI taxonomy): Eukaryota > Viridiplantae > Streptophyta > Magnoliopsida > Alismatales > Araceae > Amorphophallus > Amorphophallus konjac. Next base: position 363,462,435 of record CM040123.1, read on the forward strand.
AAGGTCAGTGCAGATTCTGAAGAACGCATCTGAAGTCGGTGCCCATCCTGTATGACTCCATACAAGGTTGGTGCATGCTTCTGTAGAAATGCATAGAAGGTCTGTGTAGATTTTAAAGAACGCATTTGAAGTATGTGCACATCTTATATGACTCCATACAAGGTCGGTGCATGTTGTGTATTACGCATATAATGGTCAGTGCACATTTGTCATATGCGTGTAAGGGTCAGTGCACATTGTTACCTTATGCATATGAAGGTTAGTGCATATTTGTCATATGCATGAAGGAGGTCGGTGTATGTTTTTATCTTATGCATATGAAAGTATGTGCACATTCATGTCTGTGCATATCCTTAGTCGGTGCATGTTTATAATAGTGCATGATTAAGTTTGTGCACATTATACATATAGCATGGCCTAGTCAGTGCACACTTAGATTACTCTTTTATGAAGGTCTATGCCAATATGCTTGAACTCATATCTCTAAGTCTGTGCATACTTTTCACTCTAGTCTTATAAAGTTTGTGCATAGTGAACATCAATCTATTATGACAAAGTGTTTGATAAATGTCCTCTTTACTGATTGGCAGGAACTTAAGTGCCCTAAAGTTAGTGAAAGACCCAGGATCAAACATGTGAAAGGCAGCACGCCTTATTCTCAGTTCGGTCACGTGACCCAAGGCCTTTATCATATGGCATGTGATCCAGGAAGGAATCTCGTGTAGTGATTAAGCCACATGGACATCACACTTTCAGTAGCTGACACGTGGAGTCCAGCGATAATTTCCTGAGTTATCTTATCTGAAAAGAGTGGGTGGGAATGTTCCCTCCACGCGCCGAATTGTCAATTCTGTGGGGACCACGAAATCCCAGAAGCTATATAAAAAGAAGACCTATGTCATTCGAAGGTGAGAAGAAGGTCTTTTGAAGATCATGATTGATGAATTGAGCAAGCTTTAGAGAGATGAAGCAGAGAGCAGCTGAAAAAGAGAGAGTGAAGATTTGAGAGTTAGAAAAATAGAGTATCGTATTTCTGAGAGAGAGAAGTGAGATAGTAAGAGAAAGGGAAGAAGAAGAAGAGGGAGATAGTGAGATCGAGAGAAGAGATTGAGAGAGTGAGATCAAGAGAAGAGATTGAAGATCCTGAAGATATGTCGGACTGGCCCTTGGATCAGATCCAAGCTAGTCTGCTCCTGCAAGAGCTACATGTTATCTACTTTCATTTCTAGCTTTCCGGTGCTGTATTTTCATCCTTTATTTTTCTCATTTCTGATTTCATCAAGCTGTGTGTCAGCAAAAGCAAGTTTTAATGCTCAGCGGGCGAGGTATGTACCTCAGACAGCAAGCTGTGATGCTCAACGGTTTGTAAGCAAGCTGTGAAGCTCAGCGGACGCAAGCTGTGGACCGCAGCGGTTTCAAGCTGTTAGGCAGCAGTAAGCCACACTCAGATCTGAGTGTGGGGTGGACGTAGGTCTCTGGTAGAGACTGAACCACCTAAAAATCTCCTTCTTGTGTGATTGATTCATTAACTATCTGTTTCGATAGATGAATGCCTAGGAATGCTTTCGGTTGAGTTCAATTATGAATGCAAGATCACTCATCTGATCTAAGTGTGGTATCAATCAAAGAAGTATATATAAAGGCATGCCAGAAATGTTAGCTCACGCCTTACTAGACTGACATCCCTTTCATAGAGGCCAACCTCCGCCTGGTACGAGATTTGATTGATAGACCACTTAGGTCAACCGAGTTATTCTTGTAGGTTTAGTTCATCTCTGGATAATATCACAACTAGATTCAAATTAAATTAGAATGTGGTTTATTCATAAAATTCTTAAAAAGTCTCAGTGGGATCCATTCACCCCCTCTGGATCTCATTCTAAGCGGATCACCAATCCTAACAATTGGTATCAGAGCGAGTTTTTGAGTGTTTAGATCCAACGATCTACAGATCAGATCCTATATCTTTGGTGCATCCAGCGTGTTTTTATCTCTGGATTAAATTTGTCTTTATGGCAAATCCACCGAGATTTGATGGATCCGACTTCTATGTTTGGCTAGGGAAGTTCAGAGATTATATAATCTCTGTAGACTCAAACTTATGGGTTTTGATAGCAAATAGTCCATACGATCTGCCAGAGGATCAATCCACATGGACTATCATTGAGAAACTTAAGAATGTAGAAAACTTGAAAGCCCTGGAGATGGTAAAGAGGGCGATAGACATTAACTTGCTTCCTAGTGTGACTGTATGCAGGTCTGCTAAGGAAATCTTGGAGAAAATCAATCCAGTTCGAGAACAGAAGGAAGACCACAAATGCTTTGTGGCAAGTGATGAAACTGCTGATGAAGAGGTAAGCTCTCCATTCAAAGATTACACAATAGATTAATGGGAAGAAGCTTGTACTAAATTATTTATCATGTATGAGAAAATAAGAAAAGAAAATAAATCATTGAAAAAGAAACTGAAATCTGCTGAATTTGATCATGTTGAAGATGAAGAACTAAGAATTGAAATTGACAAACTGAAAATGAAATTACAGGAGGTTAACAAGGAAAAATTTGAATTGAATAGATTGAAATCTGAGAATGATAGTCTTAGAAATAAACTCCTTGAAGCAAAAAACACATGTTCAAAAGAAGAAAATGATGAATGTATTTTTCTAAAAGAAGTGATTGAGGATTTTAATTTTGATGATGAGATGCAGAAGAAACTGATTGTTTCTTTAAAAGAAGAAAAGCACGTGTTGCTTGAAAAGAAGAAAGAAGTCGAACAATCTGAAGAAGCTCTGATGGATGAAAATAAGAATTTGAAAGAACAAAATAAGAAGCTAATGGTCTTGAATACTGTAATGTTAGAAAAATGGTTAGCTATTGAAAAAGAAAAATTGTTTTGAAAGAAGATGAAGCTGACTATGAAATAAAACTAAAATATGAAATAGAAAAACTCAAAAGTTTGAATGATGCACTGCATCAACAAGTAACTTCTTGTGAAAATGATATTGTTGGCTATGAGATGAGTATTGCTTCCTTACAATCTGAAATCCATGACTTCAATAATTCCATGTCAAAATTTGTTGAAGGGAGAAACAATTTAGATAAAATTCTTGGAACTAAAGTGAACTTTCAGAGAGAAGGACTGGGTTATAATCCAGTTGGAGAGGGAGATTTCTACAGCCCATTCAAAGAGCAGCCCAACTAGGCCCGGCAGGGCCCAATGAGGCCAAGCTCACCCAAGTGACAGCCCACAGGGCCCACTTAGGGAAGAAAGCCCAATAAACAGCGCTCGAGGAAACAACCCTCCTAGGCGGCCCCAAGGCTCGGAGGGCCCGAGCATCGGCCAGGTCATGAGAAAGGCCCGCGCCCGAGCCATCTCTCCGCACGGGAGAAGGAGGCATAGGCTAGCCTATCCGACCCATCTTTTATCGAGCTAAGCCTATCGCCCGGATAGGGCTGGCCCCTCTGAGCTCGGAACGACCAACGAATGCTTATCTTTGCAGCCGTTAAGAGTCCGCAGCAGGCAAGAATTCAGGAAGGCAAGGGACTTCTTCTTCCCCACGATGATAACGCTCCCACGATAAGGCCATAAAAGCCCACGATGAGGACGTACGCCCACCTGAAACCCATCGGCTGGCAGGACTCCAAGAGACGGTGTACTATTTAAACTAGGGATACCCTCCGTCTAAAGGTAAGCCAAAAAAGGTAATCATACGCTCAAAACTCTTGAGCAAGAACCGCTTCACCCTTCTGGTGGAGAGGGATCTCGCGCACAAGCTCTTTCCTCTCTACTATTGCTCCCACCATAGCTCCACTGACTTAAGCATCGGAGGGTTTGCCCCAGGGATTCCCCCTGGGCCCTCTGATCCGTTTCCCTATCTTGCAGTTCACGATCTGGTGATCCTCAGCCCGCTCAGGACCAGCGCAAGATCACGCCTCTTCATCTGGCGCCGTCTGTGGGAAACACACGAAAAGCTAGTATGGTGCGAAGGAGCTCAGGGAGGAGTTCCGCCGGCGACAGGGGTAAGGCCGTGGTAGCGGCGGGGGATGTCCCTTCTAGGGCCTCACAGAACCCTCCCTCCAACGCTAGCGTCCCCGCCAACGGACCGCCACCCCCTCCTGCGGCGGTAGGGCTACCCCCCAACGGTGGCGCCGAAGCCTTCCAAGCCCTCAACGCGAAATTGGATATCCTTGTGGAACTCATGAAGAACCAGGCGGCTAGGGATGGAAGGTCCCGCACTCCGTCAGGGAGCCCTCCCCGCGAAAATACGTCCCAGCACACCACCGGAGGTCGCTTCACTCTCTGCGGCCAGCAGCTCATCCGCAAAAGGATTGGAGGACCCTCGCAAGCTCCGCCTCCGGAGCAAGAGGCTTCCTCCACGCCAAGAAGGGGAAAACTGGGGGCACGGCATCCAAACCCAGAAGCTGACGTTCCCGGAGATCGCCAAGACGCTCCCCCCAGCCCCACGGCACGACAGCAACCGAAACTATCCCTCCGGCTGCGAGATTTCGAGAGACGCTTCGTAGAACAGGAGCGTGCCCTCCGCGCCCTGCAGAAGACCTCTTTCCCGGAAGATGAGAGAAATCCCCGTTCTCCGAGTACATCTTGAAGGCAGAGGTATCTCCCAGAACCTCCATTCTGACCTTCAAGCTCTACGACGGCCAGGGCGACCCGGCCGATCATTACGATAGCTTTGACACTCTGATGACGCTGCACGGAGTGTCCGACGCCATCAAGTGCCGAGCCTTCGTGACCACCCTTGTTCAAGGCGCTCAAGCATGGTTCCGGGCCCTCGCCCCTTGGTCCATCCGAGACTTCAAGCAATTTGGGCGAGTCTTCAAAGAGAGTTTTGCCGGAAGTGCCCCCCCCAAGGTCGGTAGCAGGGCTGCTGGCCCTCAAACAGGCGCAAGGGGAAAGACTCCAGGCTTATATTCACCGATTCAAATCGGAAGCCGTGAGAATCCCCCACCTGGACGTGGCCTCAGCCACAACCGCACTGACTGGGGGCACCCGGGATGAGAATCTCCGCCCCGAACTTGTCCTCCACCCTCCCTCGACCCTTGCCGAGCTAGTGACTCTGGCACTGCGCCACGTCGAGTGCGAAGAAGTGCTCAGCGCTTGTCGAGACGCAACCGGCTCGGGTCGGGAGGGGGACAAGAAGCGGGCTTCCGAGCCAAATTCAAGCTCGGGAAAGAAGCAAGACCGTGATGGGGAGCGCAAGCGAAAGTATGAGTGTTACATCCCACTAGCTACCCCAGTCTATGAGATTTATGAAGACATCAAAGACTCGGGACTCCTCCGCCAGCCCGAGCCGATGAGGTCGAAGAACCGTAATCGCGACAGGCATTGCTTGTTTCACAGCGATCACGGGCACCACACCAGTGACTGCCGCCAGCTCCAGGACGAGATCGAGCACCTCATCCGTCAGGGACACCTGGCTCGGTTCATAGCCGAGCGCAAGGAAGATCGAGGCGCCGCAGAGGAGATCGACAACGCCCCCCGAGGGGTCCACATCAACGTCATCTCCGGAGGGACAGCATCAGGAGGTGACAGCAACCAAGGAAGGAAGCGTCATGCCGAGCGGGCGAGCCGAGCCATAGAGCCCCCCAAGGCCCCGCCGAGTGAGCCCCAGGTCATAGTCTTCTCTGACCGAGATCTGGAAGGGCTGAGCACCCAGCATGACAACGCCCTCGTAATCTCGGCCACAATAAACCATTGTAACGTAGATAGGATTCTAGTTGACAATGGGAGTGCCCCTGATGTGTTATCTTATGACTGTTTCCTTAAGATGGGGGAAGATCCATCCAAGCTCCGCCCGGTCCGAACCCTCCTCTGCGGGTTTAATGGCCTGGCCACTTACCCCGAGGGATCCCTAAGCCTGCCGATTACCCTCGGCACCCCACCCAGAACCGTTACGGTCATGGTGGACTTCATAGTGATTAAAGGTATGATAGCGTAGAACGCCATCTTCGACCGGGGAATCCTCAGCCGAATAAAGGCCGTACCGTCTACCTATCACCAAAAAATGAAGTTCCCCACCAAAAACGGGTCGGGGGAAGTCTGAGGTAACCAGGCCGCGGCCAGAAGGTGCTACAATATCTCGGTGGAAGCCACAAGGCCGGACGGGAAAGATAAGGGTCCCCGGGGAGTCGAGGATAAAACCGCAACCACCGAGCCGGTGGCGAATTACTGATTATTTTCCTAAACGATGACCCGACCCTAGGAGTAAGGATCGGAGCCGACCTACCGCCCAAGGTTCAGCATCAATATAAAGAATTCCTTTCTGAGTACATCTGAGTCTTTGCTTGGTTCAATGATTAACTGCCTGGAATACTAGAGGAGACCGTGATGCACAAGCTCAACCTCGACCCCGCCGTGAAGCCCGTACAGCAGCGCAGAAGGAAGTATGCACCAGAGAAATAGACGATCATCAAGGCACAGGTCACCAAGGGACAAGAGACTGGCCTTTTTAGACCGGTCCTGTACCCGACATGGCTAGCCAACGTCGTCCTGATACCTAAAGCTTCGGGCAAATGGCGGATGTGCGTGGACTTCACCGATCTGAATAAGGCCACACCTAAGGACTGCTATCCGTTACCGAGCATCGACCAATTGGTTGACTCAACCTCGGGCAATGAGATACTCAGCTTCCTAGACGCCTATTCAGGTTATCATCAGATCAGAATGGATCCAGAAGATATCGAGAAGACCGCCTTCATCACCGACTACGGCGTATACTGCTACACCCGGATGCCTTTCGGGTTGAAGAATGCTGGAGCTACGTATCAAAGGCTGGTCAATCACATGTTCGAGGAGCAGTTAGATCGGAACGTCGAGGCTTACATTGATGACATGCTCGTCAAGACCCCCAAGGCCCAAGATCACTTCACCGACCTCGCCGAAGCCTTCGACACCCTCCTGAAGTACAACATGAAGCTCAATCCTGCCAAGTACGCCTTCGGAGTAAGATGTGGGAAGTTCCTGGGTTTCCTGGTCACTCAATGCGGGATCGAAGCCAACCCCGACAAGGTCCAGGCCATCCTGGACATGTGCCCGCCCACTTGCGTCAAGGACGTCCAGCGCCTAACTGGGCGTGTCGCCGCTCTCAGCCGCTTCCTATCCCGTGCGGCTGAACGATGCTTGCCCTTCTTCAAACTTTTGAGGGGGCCCAAATTGGCATCTGCTACGTTCGCATGGGATGAGGAATGCCAGAGAGCATTCGCCGAGCTAAAGGAGTTCCTGGCCTCGTGGTGCGGACACCCGAGCAGTTGAGCGGCGCGACACGCCGAGCCACCGGTACCGCACACGGAGCACGACTCGAGCCACCTCAACATCCATCTGGCTCGGAGACAGCCTGGAGACTCTCCCATGAGTCTCGGCATTTATCATATTTAGTTAGACTTTATTTATCTTTAATGTGTGTTTACTTCATTTTATTCGGTATGTAATTTTGATTGTAAGAGGGGCTTATTTGTAAAAATGGGACCCCTGGGCCCCACGGGACCCCAGGCCCCCTCCCATTGATCCATCTCATCCCTAGGGCCCCATGTGGGGTCGGTCAACCATTCAAATGGTGGCTTCTAGAAGGGTGGGCCAAGTGGGGGACATTGGAATGAAAATGCCAACAATTCCAACCCACCCCCACCTACCATGTCCCCCCCTTGCCTCCCTAATCAATGGGCTGCCCCCCCCCTTATATTTTTAATTTTAATTTTTGTGGATGGTCACATGCAATCCCAGCCCTCCATCTCCCATCCGTAGATCCAACGGTTGAGGATTGATTAGACATGTAACCTATATATGCTTGTAATTTTCATTTTTGATGAATTAATGCCATTTGAACTTGGAAAATCCTTGGAGCAGCCCTTGGGCACCCCCCCTCTCCCTCTCTCCCTCTCCTCCTTGCAGCTGGGAAGGCTGTATTCTGGTGGTGTGACTCCACCCCTATCAGTTCCGGTCACCGCCGCATCCGCCACGAGCCGCCGCCGCACCGCCATCGCAACCGTCGGAGTTTGCCTTCCACCTGCAGCCGCCACTTCCATGAATTCTTTCCATCAGCCACGAGCTCAGATCAATTTGGGATTTTGAGGGGATGTTCCAGAGGTGGCAAGCACGTCCCACAAAAATTGGTTGGTCATAAAGATCCCCTTTGATAATTTTTCATTTTCGCCCAACTTTAATTTCCAGATCTGTCTGCTATCTGTTTCCATTTCCACCCGCCCTGTGTTTCCAAGTTTCGGACCTCTTTCTGATTTTTTTTAGAGCTCCCAATTTTACTGGGAGTTCTGTCCACCCACCCCTCCTTCCACGAATTTTCCTGATTTTTGATCGACCCTCCACCTATTTTTAACAAATTCATTCTCAGAGCTAGCTACAGTGTTGTCCACCTGTCTCTAGATCCGACCTCTGTCCAGTGCAAACATCATATCAATTCGTAGCCACCTCCAATCAGTCCACAAAAAATATTTCCATCTTTCTTGTTCAAAATCCTATAACTTTGATGAAGAGCTCATGAGCTGAATCGGAAGTCTACTAGGCAGTCAACAGCAGTTCTCAGACAAGTTCCCTGCAGATCTGAGATTCCGGGTACTGTATAATAGGAACTTGTAAATTCAATAAAGTTCAAATCCGATCAGATCCAGTAGATCTATCTAGATCTAGATTGAATTATTTAAAGAGAGCTTTCCAACGATAGCTCATGCGCCCCGATCCGACGTCGGGATTGATCGCAGCGGCCATTCTCGCGGAGCGCGCACTGGAAAACAGAACTGAAAATCTGTGGGAAGTTAGTTCAAGAATTGGGAATCGGGGCCGATTGACCCCCAATCGGTGTTTCCGGCCGACCGCCGTCTGTGGAGGCGCGCCACCAGGGGTCCCCATCACAGTGGGTCCCACCCCCGCAGATCCGTAGGACAGCGCCACCCGTGGGCCCCACGGACCCGCAGAACCCGCCGTTCGGAAAGCACGAAAAGGCGGAGTTCGGCACCGCCGGGCGACATCAAGATGCTGCCCGTCAACCCGATTTACGTGATTCCCGAGCCCCACATGTGATCTTTTACCTCCCTACGTGGAGTGGGTCAAATTATTGTATTGTTGTAACATTGTTTAACCGGGAGTCCGTAATTCGGCCGGGGTTATCTTCGCCACGCCGGGTGCGTGGAGGTAAAGGTCTCAACTTCTCGCATTCGCTTGCTAGTTTAGTATATGGTCTTTTGCCGCTGCCGAGAGTGATAGGTACTAGCCCGTGAGTCCATGTCACCGCTGTGAGTGTGAGAGTGACCCGTCCCGTGACTCGATCCGAGTTCGGAAGTGAGTCGACTACCCGTGAACTCTGCCAGTTCTTCAACCGCGCACGATCCACGTTTCCCTCGCTTGGGAAGACGAGTGAGCTTGCGTTTCTGTTAGCGACGTATAGCCCATAGGAGCTCTCCGTGTCGGGCCTAGTGTCTCTCCCATCATGTGTTGCTGGTCATGTCCGCATCTAGAGTCCGAGGTTCATACCACGTAGAGTCGGTCCCCGTGTCCGTCCCGCATCACCTCGCGCCCGGTGCTCTCCAAGCCCGTTCCGGGCAAAGTCTTGATGCTCTATCTCTCGGCAACACCATCCACAGTCAGCTCGGTCCTGGTCAGAAATGACTCGGGAATCGAGAGGCCGGTCTACTACACCAGCAAGGTGCTCAACAAGGCTGAAAAGAGGTACCCCGCAACCGAGAAACTCATGCTAGCGTTGGTTACCTCCGCCAAGCGCCTCCGACCCTATTTCCAAGGGCACCCCATCACCGTGCTAACCGGCGAACCATTGAAGAAGATTCTAGCCCACCCCGAAGCTTCAGGGCGACTCGTCAAATGGGCAATCATGCTTGGGGCCTACGATATCTCGTACCGCCCGCGCTCGGCTATGAAAGGCCAAGCGCTCGCCGACTTCATCACCGAGAGCACCATCTCGACTGAAGAGAGATCTCCGTCCGCGCCCGGGCCGACCTGGAAACTGTTCGTCAACGGATCTTCCAACTTGGTTGGTAGTGGTGCAGGGATCCTCCTGAGGTCCCCCGAAGGAATAGAACTACAGTACGCCTTAAAATTCAGCTTTCAGGCGTCCAACAATGCTTTAGAGTACGAGGCCCTTATCTCGGGAGCTCGCATGGCTCGACGGTTGGGGGCTGATTGAGTCAAAATCCACACCGACTCCCAGCTGGTTGCTAGCCAAGTCAACGGCGAATACAAAGCTTGAGAGGCCCCAATGGTCAAATACCTCCAGCTGGTCAGAGACCTGGCCCAATAGTTTGAGGGATTCGAGGTAGTCCGAATAGCTCAGGAGGAAAACTCCCGAGCGGACGCCCTCTCTCGATTAGCCTCCTCTCTCGACCCTGAAGGTACCCGATCAGTCCTCCTTGAAGAGCTAGAGCGCCCGAGCATTGACTCGGAGCTCCTGGCCGTTGACTCGGCCCTTCCAAGCGACTGGCGCTCCCCCTACCTGTCTTGGCTCCAGGACTCCCGAGAGCCCTCCGACCCTCGGGAGGCACGCCGAATGAAGTATCAAGCCCGGCGCTTCATCATCCTCGACGACACTCTCTACCGGAGGCCCTTCTCTGGTCCCCTCCTGAAGTGTCTCGGCCCCGACGAGGCCAATCGAGCCATCCAAGAGACTCATGAAGGCCTGTGCGGAGCGCATTCAGGAGGAAGGTCACTAGCCAGGATCCTGCTATGGCAGGGGTACTGGTGGCCAACCTTGCAGCGCGACTGCACGGCTCACGTACAGCAGTGCGACCGATGCCAGCGATTCGACCACTTGGTCCATCAGCCGGCTACGGAGCTCATCACCCTTACCGAGCCCTATCCCTTTGCTCGGTGGGGGATCGACATTCTCGGGCCGTTCCCTACGGCTCAGTCCCAGAAGAAGTTCATCATCGTCGCCATCGACTACTTCACCAAATTGATCGAGGCCGAAGCCACGGCGAGGATCACCGAGACAGTCATCTGGAGTTTCGTATGGAAGTCGATCATTTGTCGCTTCGGCATCCCCCGGGTGATAGTGAGCGACAACGGTCGGCAATTCGATTCTCGTTATTTCCGAGACAGATGCGCCGACCTAAACATTCGCAACCACTTCACTTCGGTCGCCCACCCTCAGGCCAATGGGCTGGTCGAAAATGCCAATAAGACTATCTTAAAAGGCATAAAGACCAAACTCGGCAAGGCCAAGGGTAGCTGGCTCGAGGAACTACCCAGTGTACTTTGGTCACACCGAACGACTCCCAGAACGGCAACCGGTGAAAGTCCTTTCCAACTGGTGTATGGCACTGAGGCCGTCATTCCGTTAGAGGTTGCCAACCCGTCTCTCCGAGTCATCCGCTACTCGCTCGAGGCAAATGAGCAAAAATTACTCGAGAACCTCGACCTGGCTGATGAACTCCGAGAGATCGCCAATATCCGAGCTACGGAGTACCAACGCCGCCTCACGCGATACTACAACGCCAAAGTCTGAAACAGACACTTTCAACCGGGAGACTTCGTCCTCAGGAAAGCCGAAGCCTCTCGACCACTAGAGGCGGCGGGCAAGCTATCCCCTAACTGGGAAGGCCCCTACCGAGTGGTCGAGATGCTCGGGAAAGGTGCGTACAGGCTAGCTACAGCGGAAGGGGAACCCATCCCTCGGACGTGGAACGCAGCCGCACTACGGAAATTCTACTTTTAAAGTTGTGCAAACAATTTGAGGGAAATAAAACTATTTTCTTTTCATTCAATTGTTGGTACATCAGAAAGGTAAAAGTTAGTACATTGCATAGCAAAAAGTAAAAAATCCACCTAGCACCACTGCAAGAGGCCATCGCTCGGCCGACTCGGTCTTGATCTCCTTGCGTCCAGCCACTGACTCTGCCTCGCGTAGAAACTGGCTCGGTCAAAGGGCGATCGACCCAGTTGGCTCGGGTGGCCAGTGACAAAGGTGACAGAGGGATTAAAAAGAAGGAAGGCTACCTTCCAAGTTGAACTTGGAAGAGGAAGAGGGAAGGAATACGCAGGGAAGCCCCCCCAACCTGCCAACTCTTTGGAGCGCACGGAGAGTGCAGGCACCCTCCGAAGAGTGAAAGAAAGGATGAGCAGAAGAGGGAAAAAGACGCTGCTAGAAAGAAAAATAAACCAGCAGAGCTAGATGAGGAGGCATGGGAAGGCCCGGAGGGGATGGTGATGCGGGACGGATGACTCGACCGGGCTAGGACGTACGACGGACACAAGTGCGGCCAGCACTAGCACGTTAAGGCAAGCCAGGCGGCTAGCCACTGTGGTATTCTCCGGGTGGAGACACCTCTCAACAGCGCTCTCTCTTTAGCCCAGCGATCGTCCCTTGCGAGGGAAACGTGGGGATCGCGGCGATTAAGAAACCACCGTCGCCTAGGGTACCGATTCGCGTTCGGTGCTCGATCGGAGCTACGGAACGGGCACTCTCAACTCACTAGCACGGTGATTTAGATACAAGCTAACGGCCCTAATCTCACAAACGCAGCAATATAGAATGTATACTAAATTAGCAATGTGAGAATGGAATGAGCGCGTACCTCCACGTCTAGGCGTGGGGAAGAATTCCCGGCCGTTTTCCGAACAACCCCGATATACAAATGATTTAATTTTACAATTTCAGATCTGGAAACCCACTCCACACAGGGAGGTAAAGGATTACAAAATGATGTTTGGGGGTTGCTGGGTCCCGGGTTGACGGGCAGCAAGCAACGGAGCCGAGGAAGGCGAGCTGGAGCCGAACGAGCGCGCCGAGGGCGAGTCGACTTGGTTCTGTCCACACCGGGCACCCTGTGCAGCGATCTTCCGACGACTATAACTCCTAGCCACGATGTCTGATTGGGGTGCCGTTTGTTGGAGAATGACGGTGACTTGACGTAGTTTCTTCACTCCAGAGGGCGCATTCAGATCCTTTCAGATCTGGGTGCAGCAATGATTTCTTTCAGCGTCTGATTTGGTGTTCACAGAACTGCACAGACAGACAAATAAATGGTGGAAAAAGGGTTGCCGATGTCGAAATGGAACTCCGTCTGTGGGAGGTTGTTGGTGACGTCCATAGGAACAAATCCTTTGAAGACCTCTCTCTCAGATATTGGCTGGATGAGGCAGGACAGATGTGGGACGTCGCCTCTGGATCTGGACTGAGTCTGTTCAGATCTTCTTGCGCGACCTCACGAGAATTGACGCAACGGACAGCACAGACCTTGAAATGCAACGAAACCAGAGGCAACGTGAAGATGACTTGCCATACTTTAATTGATCTTCAGACACCAGCTCCTGATCACGTCGTGGTTGGGCTGCATAAACCGAAACACAGTCACCCTCAGATCTGGACTGCACTCTGGGACAGATCTGCGCGCCGCCACGAGAAAAATCACCGCCGGTGCTCCCAAACTCCAAACGGCATCAAACCAGCGCTGAATTCTTGAAATCTTGTAGTAGTATCAAGGATAAATCGGAGGGAACAAGATGATAAGAGGGGGATGGGAAGAGAAGGTCGAGTCCACGACCAGATTTCTGGGAAATTCACACCAAGGGAAAGAGCAAGAGAAAGAGGGAGAATCACTCTCTTAACAATTTTCTTTCAACAAAATATCATTAGCCTCTGCACACACAATGTACAAGCCCTTAAATAGACAATTACAAGAGGTATAAGGGGTGGGGAGGTCGTGGGTTTCAAGGGGAGGGGAAGGGGGATGCGCCCATGGCCATGAAAGGGAGAGGGAGGGGACAAAGAGACATGTTGGCTGCCTACCTTTGACATTCAAGGTAAAAGGGGGGTAGGTTGGCAGCCAATTAACCTTGACCAGCAGCCATTTAATACCACATGTTGTGAATGGAGAGAAGAAAGAAGAAAAAAGACAATTTCCTAGCCTAATAGGACAAGAAAGGGGGCGCCCCCCATTTTGGGCCTTGAATGGGCCATTTTGGTCATGGCAGCCCACTCATCCTTCTAGGAATCCAATATGGCTCAAGGCCATTCTCCTCTAGTTGGCCCATGTATGAAGAGCCCATATATGGCCTATGGATCCATCCAAATGGACCAAGGCCTCTCCCTTTCTTAATGAAGTCTTAAGGGCCTTAACCAGTTGGCCCATTTAGAGCCTTACAACCAACCCAATATGAAAACCCACATATAATGTGACATTACAAGCCCAATTTAATGCTAAAAAGAGTCCAAATAGAAGCCAAAGTGTCCCCAATTTGAAGGGAAGTCGATGTAGTCAACTTGGTGCTCCGCGTATGGCACCGTCGGTTCACCGACGTGTCACGTGATCGCCCTGGTGTCCGCACCAATTCTCCCCGGGTGGGAGGAACTCGACCCCGTCGAGTAAGGGTCCCGAAGCTTGCATTCTCCGCATGTGATCAAGGTGTTGGTCATCGTGGGGCATCCTCGCCAACGCACTAGGACGTGTGGATATGCGCCATTCCTTGTGGTGATCACCTGCTCATCTAGTATACAATCTATACGCATGCGTTGAGGCTGGAAGAGGTGGACTCTCGGGTGGTGTATCACTCACAATAGAAGGAGAAAGCCCAAAGCTCACTAGGGATCACCGCGGGTTCCAATATGCTACCAGATCTGAAACATGGAACGTCGAACTGTCACCATAGTCACCCGGTAGTTCAATATCGTACGCATTCGGACCCACTTGTTTCTTGACCCGGAAAGGGTGGGGATCGTGGACTTAGAGTGGCTTTCGGTCTCCGGGAGGAAACCAATCAGGTATGACCCTGACCTAGACGTACTCTCCCTTTGAATCCATGAATATGTAGCATGCATCGGCTACCTCCTTATATGTGCTTGACTGGCCTTTTATTGACACGACTTAATGCAAACCATATGAAAGAAAACAAACCATAGAAACAAACACACACACTTGAACTTAGACAAACCTATGGTGATGTAGACCATGCATATGCAATGGTGGACCAGGGCACCTGAATATGTGCCATGCATATACTAGATGTACTCGATGCTTGACGGAATGGACGATTCCTAGACACCCTAAGATGTACCAATCATGCATTGGCGACCTATGGGATTTGGGTGGGGAAGGACTAGGATATCCAAAACTACCCTCGTCATTACCCCTAGACATAGGTACGGCTTGCCAACTAGACCGAGGGGTAGGGACGGGATGGTGAACTCCTTGGAAGAAGTGGAGTGAATATGATGGCTCGGGAGGTTCACTAGTGAAGGGATCAAAAAGGTCAAAGAATTTATGACCCCATGAAGTGGGTTCCACCATGACTCGGTCCCAATTGTGAAATTCTTGAGGGTGTAGGTAGTCACCTTCATCCGTTATGGTAACTGGGATGGTGATCTCATAGAGAAGGTACGGTTCCTCCCTCGAGATAAAAGAAATGAAATCGGGCTCGGCCGGCATAGGGAGGAATAGAAGGACCTCCGTGGTGACTTGACCCACGGTGTACACGGAGGTAATGGATCCTAAGGCCGGATGGGTGAAGCTAAGACTAGCGGGTTGGTCAAAGCCTCGGGCCAAAAGGTGCGTCAACTTCCATTGTGAATCTAATCCCATAATAAGGTCATCCATAGTATCGACATGGTGACTAGACCGAAAAGTTGTGTGGGAGGAGTTGACGAACACCAAAGGTAGGGTAGGATCCATAAATGGGAAGGGAGGTGGGACCAAGCCATCCTTGAGCCAACGAAGAAGCGGCTCGACTATGTATAGCGTTCCCGTAAGAAACACGGGTGGCTCGAGCTTTGGTAGCTCCAAAGAAGAAGGTTCCGAATGAAGATCGAAAGTAGATGATAATGGAGCTCTAGGGAAGGGGTTCTCCGATTGAGGTGGGGAAGGCCATGGTGTAGGCGGCTGGGAGGTGGATGCTTGTCGAAAGCCACTATACCGAGAAAAGTGAGACTCAAATGGTTCGACCACTAGAGCGACCGTATAGGAGTCCGCTAGAGAGAATGCGTTGCGGATAAGACATTCCAACTGGAAGTGAAGGCGCAAACCTCTCCGGAACTGAAATGCAGCCGTGTTGCTCTCCTCTCCCAAGCCATGTTCCAACCAATACTTATGATATGCCCAAATGTACTCGGACACGGACCTATCACCTTGGATGGGTCGACATGGGTTGGCCATAGTTGCCAAAATATGGGAACGGATCCCTAGGAATGGATATGCAAGGCCATTTGAACATGAGACACAAACGGATGCTAACACCGACTAATGCAAACACATACTAATGCAACAATGATGCACTTAGACCTAACCAATTTCTGGTACGAGGCGGAGTTAATCGACCCGAAGGTCACTCGCGCAAGTGTGCGGCCTTCCCGGTAGGCATAGGCTAATGTTCGTGTCACACCTTTTGATATACCGTTTATTGGGATGCAATTTTAAAACACTTTTTTTTTTTTGAAATATGGTGATCCTAGACTTAAATGACACTTTTGTTTTTGATTTTGGACACCCTAGACTTAGAACGACGCTCTGATACCAAATTGATGCGGGACGGATGACTCGACCGGGCTAGGACGTACGACGGACACAAGTGCGGCCAGCACTAGCACGTTAAGGCAAGCCAGGCGGCTAGCCACTGTGGTATTCTCCGGGTGGAGACGCCTCTCAACAGCGCTCTCTCTTTAGCCCAGCGATCGTCCCTTGCGAGGGAAACGTGGGGATCGCGGCGATTAAGAAACCACCATCGCCTAGGGTACCGATTCGCGTTCGGTGCTCGATCGGAGCTACGGAACGGGCACTCTCAACTCATTAGCATGGTGATTTAGATACAAGCTAACAGCCCTAATCTCACAAATGCAGCAATATAGAATGCATACTAAATTAGCAATGTGAGAATGGAATGAGCGCGTACCTCCACGTCTAGGCGTGGGGAAGAATTCCCGGCCGTTTTCCGAACAACCCCGATATACAAATGATTTAATTTTACAATTTCAGATCTGGAAACCCACTCCACACAGGGAGATAAAGGATTACAAAATGATGTTTGGGGTTGCTGGATCCCGGGTTGACGGGCAGCAAGCAACGGAGCCGAGGAAGGCGAGCTGGAGCCGAACGAGCGCGCCGAGGGCGAGTCGACTTGGTTCTGTCCACACCGGGCACCCTGTGCAGTGATCTTCCGACGACTATAACTCCTAGCCACGACGTCTGATTGGGGTGCCGTTTGTTGGAGAATGACGGTGACTTGACGTAGTTTCTTCACTCCAGAGGGCGCATTCAGATCCTTTCAGATCTGGGTGCAGCAATGATTTCTTTCAGCGTCTGATTTGGTGTTCACAGAACTGCACAGACAGACAAATAAATGGTGGAAAAAGGGTTGCCGATGTCGAAATGGAACTCCGTCTGTGGGAAGTTGTTGGTGACGTCCATAGGAACAAATCCTCTGAAGACCTCTCTCTCAGATATTGGTTGGATGAGGCAGGACAGATGTGGGAAGTCGCCTCTGGATCTGGACTGAGTCTGTTCAGATCTTCTTGCACGACCTCACGAGAATTGACGCCACGGACAGCACAGACCTTGAAATACAAAGAAACCAGATGCAAAGTGAAGATGACTTGCCATACTTTAATTGATCTTCAGACACCAGCTCTTGATCAAGTCATGGTTGGGCTGCATAAACCGAAACACAGTCACCCTCATATCTGGACTGCACTCTGGGACAGATCTGCGCGCCGCCACGAGAAAAATCACCGCCGGTGCTCCCGAACTCCAAACGGCATCAAACCAGCGCTGAATTCTTGCAATCTTGTAGTAGTATCAAGGATAAATCGGAGGGAACAAGATTATAAGAGGGGGATGGGAAGAGTAGGTCGACTCCACGACTAGATTTCTGGGAAATTCACACCAAGGGAAAGAGCAAGAGAAAGAGGGAGAATCACTCTCTTAACAATTTTCTTTCAACAAAATATCATTAGCCTCTGCACACACAATGTACAAGCCCTTAAATAGACAATTACAAGAGGTATAAGGGGTGGGGAGGTCGTGGGTTTCAAGGGGAGGGGAAGGGGGATGCGCCCATGGCCATGAAAGGGAGAGGGAGGGGACAAAGAGACATGTTGGCTGCCTACCTTTGACATTCAAGGTAAAAGGGGGGTAGGTTGGCAGCCAATTAACCTTGACCAGCAGCCATTTAATACCACATGTTGTGAATGGAGAGAAGAAAGAAGAAAAAAGACAATTTTCTAGCCTAATAGGACAAGAAAGGGGGCGCCCACCATTTTGGGCCTTGAATGGGCCATTTTGGTCATGGCAGCCCACTCATCCTTCTAGGAATCTAATATGGCTCAAGGCCATTCTCCTCTAGTTGGCCCATGTATGAAGAGCCCATATATGGCCTATGGATCCATCCAAATGGACCAAGGCCTCTCCCTTTCTTAATGAAGTCTTAAGGGCCTTAACCAGTTGGCCCATTTAGAGCCTTACAACCAACCCAATATGAAAACCCACATATAATGTGACATTACAAGCCCAATTTAATGCTAAAAAGAGTCCAAATAGAAGCCAAAGTGTCCCCAATTTGAAGGGAAGTCGATGTAGTCAACTTGGTGCTCCGCGTATGGCACCGTCGGTTCACCGACGTGTCACGTGATCGCCCTGGTGTCCGCACCAGATGGGCATCACGGATGCCCCCATCCGTCCTCCATCTCGCCCCCCTGGAAGCGTCGCCGTGGCTGATAAAGGGTAAACAGCGTGCCTCCGCACGTCGAACCCTCTCCAGATCCGCGCGACGACCATCGGACCCGTTTCGACCCCGCGCGATGACCATCGGACCTGCTCAACAGCCCAAGGCAGCAAGAACTCTCTGCTCCTCCATCACCGGCAGCGTCGTCTTCCGAAGGATACTCCATGCTCCGAATGCAACGGCACAGCGCAACGTGGAGAAGGGGCGAGGAAAGACTGTTAGCGAAAATCCTAAGCGGTGGAGAGGAAGGGACTCCCTTTGGTCTTTTTATAAGGCTAAGGGAGGCTACTTGCCTTAAATGACTCCCCCCTCGAAAACACGCCAAAGGATTTTTCCCCTCTGAACGGTCACCTCAAATCCCTCATTTTTCGCCTCTGCGGGATACACGAAGCGGCCTGGCATTCAAAGCGTGAGAATACGGAAGGACACCCTATCAGGAATCCATCCAACCAGCATGCGAAAACCACGCAGGACGTATCGGCACTTTCCAACTACTACCGATACGCTAACCAAATTACGGCAAGGAATGCAAGAAGCAAGTATGTCATTTATTACCTCACAAAAAGAAAATCTTTCTTTTTTTCAGAAAAAGAGACAAACGGAGAAAGAGGCAAAACAAGGCAAAATACATCAGGCTTCGGGCCCACTTTGAAGCTCGGGAACGGCAGGTGTGGGTATTTCTCCCCCGACACCCTCGGTGACGGCCGACCTAGGCACTGACCTCGCCTGTGCGAGAACTGCCTCAGTCGTGAGCCCTCCCAAGGCAGTCGGAGTTGGTGACCCCGCCGGAGGAGAGCCCTCTGGATCTTCCCCGCCCAACACAGAAGAGCTAGAAGCCGACTCCTCCGAGTCATAGCATTGGCCCGAGGGGAAATCGATCCAAAAGTCTCGCTCGTCGGCGTAATCCACTGCCCGGCGATAACCATGCTGAACCCCTTGCGGGCACCTCGGCGAAGCGCTATCTCATAGTATGGAAGGGCAGCTTCCTGAAGGTCGGCTCGGTAGGCCTCTGAGCCCCTATATTACTCGATCGCCTCTGCCCCGACCTACCCCATCCTTTCAGCAAGTTCGGCCGACTTCCGCTCTACCTCGGACGCTCGCTCCTCTGCCTCCGCCATCTGTCTCTATGCCTCGATCGACTTCCGCTCGGCCTCGGCCGCCCGCTCCTCGAGCTCGATCGACTTCTGTTCGGCCTCGACCGATCGCTTCTCCACCTCAGCTCGGTCCGCCTCGGCCTCCGAACGACGGCGCTCCGCTACCTTCGCCCGGTCTAGCAACTCAGCGCGCTCAGCCTCCCAATGGCCGTCTAGCTCGAGATGGTGAATGCGCTCCTCCTCAAGGAGTTTGTTCTTCCTCTCGAGTGACTCCCGAGCCTTGGCCAGCTGCTCGGTCAACGCTCCGGCTTCCAGCCGGCTCGACCGTGCCAAATCCCTGATCGCGGAGAACTCCCGTTGAAGCCCCTCGTGCGCCTCATTGAGTCGGGCTAGCTTCCTCTCGCACCCTCTGAGAGTCCAGGCGAGATTCGACCACTCTGACTCCGTCTGGGCGTAGGTCTCTGCCATGGTGGCCCCCATCTGGGCCATGATCAAGCCGCCCTCCATGATGACGTTGAGGACCCCGGAAGGAGAATAGCGCCTATCTCCTCCTCTCATCCTCGCGGACACCTCGTGGCAGAGCTTGTACAGATTGCTCGAGATACCGAGCCTCTCCAAGGCCTCCAACATGGACACCCGATCCGCCCCTGGCACCGCGCCAGAAGGCCCAGACCGAGCTGCTGAAACGGCCTCCCCGCGCACTACGGTCATTTGGGGTTGCGACGCCTCCGTAGGTGAACCCCCAACCTCGACCGACGCAGCAAGCCCGGTCGCCCCGGGCGCCACCGATGTTTGGGGTTGCGACGCCCTCGTAGGCGAACCCCCAACTTCAACAGTCCCGGCCCGCATTTCACTGCCCGAGACATCGCCAACCTCGACCGGCCCCCCAGTCTCGGCCTCGTCTACTTCAGCTCCGACCCCCTCTGTTCCCACCGAGGAGAGAGCCGACCCACCGTCACCACCCTCTGAGGGGCCCCCTCGTCTCCTCGGCCCCCTCTTGCCCGGTGGATGGGGGAGCTGGCCCGGTAGGGTCGGCCCCATCTTGCCCCTGAGAGGGGAGCGCTGCCGAGCTAGAGTCACCCCCGGCAGTGGCGAGAAGGCCGGCCTTCTTGGCCCGCTTCCTGGCCTTCGTGGCTTCCCGCAACTTTCCCTCTATGGGATCCTTGCGCTTTGCACCGCCCGGTCGTGAAGTTCCCTCGGATGCCGCCCCCTTGCCCTTATCCGGGCTTGGGAGCGACCCACAGGAGCGTCAGGCTCACCGGCCGCCGAGTCATCTCCAAGATCGACGACCTCAGCAGCCTCCTCCAGAGGCTCCCGCCTGATGTCTACAATATAGAAGAAGGCATGGTCAGGAAAAGAGAGATGATTCCCACCCCTGAAGAAAAATCCGAGTGGTGGTACCTGACGGTTTCAGCCGCGTAAGGAGGCACCGTTCGACATTCTCCGGCGTCACCAATTCCTCGGTCGACTGGCAATTCTTCAGCAGACGAGCGGCATTTTTCTCCACGTGAGGAGGGAACTCCTCCTGCCGGGGAGGAATGTTCGGATGAAAGTTGGGCATCACCTGGCACCTCCAGTTTTCGTCCACCGCCTCCGCCTTCACCCAGAAGAATTGGGTCTTCCACCCTTTGTGCGAGGAATCCTTCGCCGCCAGCGGAATACAACTCATGTTCCTCCGCGCCTGAATGAAGTAAAAGCCCTTCCCCGCCAATGGATGCGTTTTCAACTCAAAGAAATAATGAGAGAGGTCCAAGGAGGGAAAAATCCCATGCTGGTGGCAGAGGATTCGAAAAGCGGAAAGAAGAAGGTATGAGTTGGCAACCAACTGAATAGGCGCCAACTGGAAAAAATTGAGGAGCTGAAGACGAAAGGCTCGAAGGGGAGGCGAAACCCGCTCTTCCAAGCCAGAAGAAAAGTGCAGATATGACCCGTGCGATCGTCCAGGCTCGTCTCGTACGGGACAGCGGCAGCAAAGCTGTATCTGAGAGGCAAGCGAAACCGGTGCTCCAGCTTCTCACCTCGGCTTCCCCCAGCTCGCTGCGATTCGGGACCGGCGCCCTTACCTCCAACTCCTCACCCGAATGCTAGCCCTCCATGGAACTCAAGGAGGAACTGAAAGCAGAGCTGTCGAGAGAACCCGAAGACTCCGGGGGAGAAGGAAGCTGTCGGACCGCCTCTGCGGTTATGCATGCCAACTCCTCAAACGTCGCCGCGAGGTTATGCTCCTCCGTCGTGACTTCACGGCGCATCAAGGAGCCCCAAAAGCAGAGGAATGAAGAAAAGCCAAAAACCCTAGAGAGTCTGGGATGACAAACAACGCCCAATGCCTATAAACCCTCACGGGAGGCGGCGCGTCGTTCCGACCTCCGAGAAAAAGGGGGCCCCTTCATTTCAAATCTGTCAGGATCACTATAATTACGGGCCCAGGTGACCACGTCACGTGGCTACTTAACACTATCAGATCTCCACCCACCTGAGCCATGCCGGTCCGATGCCCTCATAAACTACTCAACCGAGCCTCCTTTGGCTCGAGAGTAGGAGGGGGACAAGTGGAGAGGGGGATTTCTGCAGCCCATTCAAAGAGCAGCCCAACTAGGCCCGGCAGGGCCCAATGAGGCCAAGCTCACCCAAGTGACAGCCCACAGGGCCCACTTAGGGAAGAAAGCCCAATAAACAGCGCTCGAGGAAACAACCCTCCTAGGCGGTCCCAAGGCTCGGAGGGCCCGAGCATCGGCCAGGTCACGAGAAAGGCCCACGTCCGAGCCATCTCTCCGCATGGGAGAAGGAGGCGTAGGCTAGCCTATCCGACCCATCTTTTATCGAGCTAAGCCTATCGCCCGGATAGGGCTGGCCCCTCTAAGCTCGGAACGACCGACGAATGCTTATCTTTGCAGCCGTTAAGAGTCCGCAGCAGGCAGGAATTCAGGAAGGCAAGGGACTTCTTATTTCCCACGATGATAACGCTCCCACGATAAGGCCATAAAAGCCCATGATGAGGACGTAACGCCCACCTGAAACCCCTCGGCTGGCAGGACTCCAAGAGACGACATACTATTTAAACCAGGGATACCCTCCGGCTAAAGGTAAGCCAAAAAAGGCAATCATACGCCCAAAACTCCTGAGCAGGAACCGCTTCACTCTTCTGGTGGAGAGGGATCTCGTGCACAAGCTCTTTCTTCCCTACTATTACTCCCACCATAGCTCCACTGACTTAAGCATCGGAGGGTTTGCCCCAGGGATTCCCCCTGGGCCCTCTGATCCGTTTCCCTGTCTTGCACTTCATGATCTGGTGATCCTCAACCCGCTCAGACCAGCGCGAGATCACACCTCTTCACCAGTTAATAAGAAGAAAGTTGAAAATAAACTCTCAACTTCATTTGTGAGAAGTTCTGAACAACCCAAAACATCCTGCTCATCTGTCTTTCAATTTATTGCTCAAAAATCAGTAAAGCCAACTAAAAATCTAAAAAATCTTGAAAAATAGAAAAAGACTGTCAAACCAAAAATGTTTCTGCTATTCCCATGCATGTAGATCATACATCTCACACATATTTACATGCACATAAAAATAAAATCTCATGTCATTACTGTGGTAGGGCTGGGCATGTAATGCATGACTACCATGTTATGAAATTAGATGACATGAATGCATCTAAGAAACAGAATAAATTCAAAAATGTCAATAATCAGGTTGAGCAGAAAAAGAAAATTCAATGTCTTCATTGTAATAGATTTGGACATACAATGCATGACTATTGGTTTCTTAAGAATGTTGAACTAAAAAACCAAGTTTTTCTGATCAAAAAATGGCCAAACCTGTTTTCAAACAAAAGGCCTCATTGTTTAAACTGCAAGAGAATTGGCCACACGGTCCAGAACTATTGGCATATGGGAAGAAACTCTATCTTCCATTATAGAAATGGCAGAGTTAATGCCATCCCACAAAAACACTATAACCATGTATCAAGGAAGAACATGAATGCATTTGAATCATGTCACTATTGTGGGAATGTGGGGCATGTCATGAACAATTGCGTTGCTATGAAATTTGATGATTTAGCTGCTTGGAACTCATGGAGTACACTTGCTAGAGATGTTACTCACCTGACTGGACCCAAGGATTCTTGGGTTCCTAGATATGCGAGATAATCTTCTCTTGCGGGTGTGCCTTGGTGGAAGGAATAAAAAGGGGTTGAATAAAAACACAAGGCACATGAAGGTCAGCTAAACCCCATTCTTACTTATTCTTGCAATGCTTGTTTTATGGCTTGAGAAATTCCTCTTTGGGTTTCTGCATGATTGTTCAAAATGAATATACTATTGCTGTTAAATGTCATCTCATTACTTAATGCTATTAATTGATGTTGTCTTGAAATGAATGCTGAATTTCTGATCATCTGACATATGCATAACTCATATGAGAATTTTCATGATAGAATTTATTTATGTTAATCATTCATGTTCACAGTAGATGCATATTCTTGCATGACCTCTATGGTATATAAATGGGAATATACTAAAGGGCAGATGTTATCTGTCTAAAAGTTCTTACCATGCGTGAGGTGGTCTGTATAAGATCAAGTCCTCTGCCTAGTACCAAAGGTTTAAAATTTGCATGTAGTGTTAAAATTGTAATGTGCATTTCATTGCTGCATCAATGTGTACCTTAAGAAAAGATTTAATGTTTGGTTGAAACCACTGCACATAGTGAGGGGGAGCTGAGCTGAGCTGTAATTGAACTTGTCAGATATAGTGGTTCATGGCTGGTTGTCTGAATATGAGCTATGCAAGTGTTGCTGAATGAATTGTTGGATTGTTGCTTTGATAATGGGGTAAATCTATCTTATGAGAAGTGAAATGTTGCTGCTGAGATACTCTTTTTAGTTCCTGTTCTAGTCATGATTATAATAGTAAGTCAGTTATGACTCCATACAAGGTTAGTGCATATTTTTGTAGAAATGCATAGAAGGTCTATGCAGATTTTGAAGAACGCATTTGAAGTCTGTTCACATCTTATATGACTCCATACAAGGTCGGTGCATGTTGTGTATTGCGCATATAATGGTCGGTGCACATTTGTCATATGCGTGTAAGGGTCAGTGCACATTGTTACCTTATGCATATGAAGGTTAGTGCATATTTGTCATATGCATGAAAGAGGTCGGTGCATGTTTTTGTCATATGCATATGAAACTCTGTGCACATTCATGTCTGTGCATGTCCTTAGTCAGTGCATGTTTATAATAGTGCATGATTAAGTTTGTGCACATTTTACATACAGCATGGCCTAGTCGGTGCACACTCAGATTACTCTTTTATGAAGGTCTATGCCAATATGCTTGAACTCATATCTCTAAGTCTGTTCATACTTTTCACTAGTCATATAAAGTCTGTGCATAGTGAACATCGATCTATGATGACAAAGTGTTTGATCAATGTCCTCTTTACTGATTGGCAGGAATTAACTTAAGTGCCCTAAAGTTAGTGAAAGACCCAGGATCAAACATATGAAAGGTAGGACGCCTTATTCTCATTTCGGTCATGTGATCCAAGGCTTTTATCATATGGCATGTGATCTAGGAAGGAATCTCATGTAGTGATTAAGCCACGTGGACAACACACTTTCAGTATCTGACACGTGGAGTCCAGCGATAATTTCCTGAGTTATCTTATCTGAAAAGAGTGGGCGGGAATGTTCCCTCCATACGTCGAACTGTCAATTCTGTGGGGACCACGAAATCCCAGAAGCTATATAAAAAGAAGACCTATGTCATTCGAAGGTGAGAAGAAGGTCTTTTGAAGATCAGGATTGATGAATTGAGCAAGCTTTAGAGAGATGAAGCAGAGAGCAGCTGGAAAAGAGAGAGTGAAGATTTGAGAGTTAGAAAAATAGAGTATTGTATTTCTGAGAGAGAGAAGTGAGATAGTAAGAGAAAGGGAAGAAGAAGAAGAGGGAGATAGTGAGATCGAGAGAAGAGAGTGAGAGAGTGAGATCGAGAAAAGAGATTGAAGATCCTGAAGATATGTCCGACTGGCCCTTGGATCAGATCCAAGCTAGTCTGCTCCTGCAAGAGCTACATGTTATCTGCTTTCATTTCTTGCTTTCCGGTGCTGCGTTTGCATCCTTTGTTTTTTCTCATTTCTGATTTCATCAAGCTGTGTGTCAGTAGAAGCAAGCTGTAATGCTCAGCGGGCGAGGTATGTACCTCGGACAGCAAGCTGTGATGCTCAGCGGTTTGTAAGCAAGCTGTGAAGCTCAACGGACGCAAGCTATGGTGCACAGTGGTTTGAAGCTGTTAGGCAGTAGTAAGCCACACTCAGATCTGAGTGTGGGGTGGACGTAGGTCTCTGGTAGAGACTGAACCACCTAAAAATCTCCTTCTTATGTGATTGATTCATTAACTGTCTGTTTCGATAGATGAATGCCTAGGAATGCTTCCAGTTGAATTCAATTATGAATGCAAGATCACTCATCTGATCTAAGTGTGGTATCAATCAAAGAAGTATATATAAAGGCATGCCAGAAACGTTAGCTCATGCCTAACTGGACTGACATCCCTTGCATAGAGGCCAGCCTCTGCCTGGTACGAGATTTGATTGATAGAGCACTTAGGTCAACCACGTTATTCTTGTAGGTTTAGTTCATCTCTGGATGATACCGCAACTAGATTCAAATTGGTTTAGAACGTGGTTTATTCTTAAAATTCTTAACAAGTCTTAGTCGGATCCATTCACCCCCCTCTGGATCTCATTCTAAGCAGATCACCAATCCTAACAGAAGATTCACTTTTGCCCCCAGCAACCTATCCAAATTTTCTTTCCCATCTACAAATCTAGGCAGGGAGCATTTCAAGTCTTGTATTTCATTTTCTAAAGAAGCAATTAACAATTCAGAATTAGAATTTTGTTCTTAACATTTAGCTAGTCTTTCATTCAACATAGCATTTACAGTTTTGTGGCTTTCGATTTCTTGTTCAAGACTGACCAATCTATCTAACTTATCGAGAGTTACACACTTACCCTTTTCAAATGCCATCAATCTGTCAGATAGGACGGTGTTCAGTTGTTTCAGTTTTTCTATTTCTTTCCTGAGTTTGTCATTTTGAACTAACTCATTTATTAACAATTAATCATCAGAAGATGCTCTTTGTTTATTTTGGTTTCAGATTCTTTCAGATCTCTTTAATGTTTTTCTGAAGTTCCATGTTTACAGCCCTAATAGCATCAATTTTTTCAAAAACAAATTCATTTTCTTCTTGAAGTCTTTTAAGTTTTCCTTCATTTTCTTCAATGTACTTTCTGAGAATTCCATTTTCAGACTTCATTTTATTTAATTCTGAATCAATACTTTCAAAATCTTCCAATTGTTTTCTCAGACAGTTATTTTCCGTTTTCAGAGCTTCTAAGTCATCATTCTCTAAACAAGTGTTCATGCCAGTATTCAGTTTCTTTTTCAATATCTTGTTTTGTTTTCTTAACCGTTCAAGAGACTCAAGCAAATCACCATATGCATCCTCCCAATCTTCTATAGTGAAATTTTCAAATGGATTTCTTACCTCTTCCTCGTTCTCATTTTGATCACTTCCTTCAGCCATCATGCATTTGTCCACCTCCTCTTTGTTGATGCGGACCAACTCATCCAATATGTCTTTAGCAGTTCTGCAGGTTAAGGGAAAAGGAAAAATGTTAGAATCAATTGTAGCTTTTATTAAATTTAAAGCTCTAAGATTATCACTGTTCTTCGATCTTTGGTCATTAGTCCACTTAGACTTTTCTTTCGGCAATTTGTGTGGACCATGAGAAACTAAATTCCATAACTTAGGATCAATTGACTTAACAAACCAACGCATGCTGCTTAGCTAGATGTTAAAATTGGTACCATCAAACATGGGTGGATGAGCCATAGAGGTAAAAACAGAATATGAACCTAAAAATGATAATGCACCAAAAATAGCAGGATCTTCTCTGCAGATTGTTGAATCTGAATTAATCATAGACCCGCTCTGATACCAATTGTTAGGTGCAAGGCCGAGATCTAGAGGGGGGTGAATAGATCCCCTACAAAAACTTATGCTCAATTAACAATTCATACCCAATTCAAATCACAACGGAAGCTAATATTATAGACTCAGTAAATCACTCAATAATCAGGTCTAAGCACACGAATAAACAAGGACTTCTCACAGATATACTCGAACTACAATATACTACCAATTGAGAGCAACTTGATTTACTAAACAGTGTGCTGAACGAATTAAGGATTCAAGTAAAACACATTAAAGCATCTAGCAATTCACCCAGAATATGCATTAACCCGCACAAGATAGATCTCGAACACTTACCACACGATGTGATCACAAAGTAAAACCTGCTCACACACCAACCTATGAAGGAGGTAGAGGATAAGGAATGCACGCACAATCAAACCATGATAGATAGGATTTTTTAGGTGGTTCGGTCTGCTACGCACAGACCTACGCCCACCCCTCACTCAAACCCGAGTGAGGCTTCCCTTGCAAATGCAAGACCGCAGACTCAGTCTGCAACACCAGCTGATACCACAGCTTGACCCGAGGGAAACAAATCCCTCACCCTGATCTCGCACCCAGCAAGACCAGACCCACTACCACTGGTAGTGACCGGAGGAACAAATCCTCCCTTCTTTTGTAAACACAGAAGGAACTGTGAACAGCAACCCATTGCTCACAAAACCCAAAGGATTCAATCCTTTCTTCCTCTGAAACCACAGAGGGAACCCGGAGAAACACTTCTCCCTTCCTATGAAACCTCAGAGGGAACACAAACCCTGAACAGGGTATCGTAAGTATAAGAAGGAAATAGAAAACGAACAAACGAAAACACAAAAAGAAATACAAACAGAATATAGCTCTTGAGGAATAGGATAGTTCTGGATTTGATCCACGAACTAATAGACACCACAAATCTTCAATTGGCACCGGCTGCACACTAATACTTCTCTCATGAACTGGACTCTCTCAAGCTCGATCCTTCTCACAGGCTCTCTCTCTCTCTTTTCTTCTTATAGCTTCTCTCTCAAATTCTTCGAACTACGCTGTTCTCCCTTTTTCTCTTCAAATTTCACAGCTCACTCTATTTCTTTTTGGCTCTTCAGTCATAGCACTTTCTTCTCACGAAGAATACTTGTATATATAGAGTTGAGCACTTGAATCTTTGAGCTGGCACTTTCTTTAATTTGAAATTACATTCGTCCAAAAGTTTTGGAGGGAATATTCTGACATTCCAGCTTAGCACGGAACATGTCAGGTGCTTAGGATCGTGTGCCAATGATTGAGAGATGAAGGCACGTGACTCCCTTAAGTTCTCCATGCTCCTTAGCCGTTTTTCACCCTTGGGAACCTATTTTATACCCTTAACGGCTATTTGTAAAACATATCGACTATTTGTCACCCTTACGGCTGAGAGCCATCGCCTTAGCCTTTTCAAAATTGTTCTTGAGCCATCGCGCTAAGTCATTTGTCACCACTAGCACCTCATTTGTTGCTGCTATCTTCTATTTGTCACCGATACTAACCTATTTTTCAGCCTTAACACCCCTTTGTTTGCCTTAGTCAACACTTGTCTCTGACCTCTTCAGTTCATAAGGTCTTCAAGCTCTTGCGTTGACCTTGTTGACTCTGGGGCTTGGAAACTTTGACTGCTTGACTGTGTTGATTGGATTGGCTTGAGATTGACTGGAGTTGACTCTGTAGTCAAACAGAATTGGCTCGTCTTCATCATATTCATACATTTCACTCATGTTCTCCTTTGTTTGCCTTTAAGGCCTATTCTTTAGCCTTGCAGAGCTATTTGTCATAGTTAGCTCTTTATTTGTCAGCCTTAGAATCCAGTTGCCATCGTTGGCTTCAGCTTGATTGAAGACGACCCTTGACTGCGTCGACGCTGTAGGAGTGCTACGTCGACATTACCACATTGTTAACCTGCTTGAGATCTTTTTTTATATAAACTCGGCCAATGAGTGCTATTGGAGGATTGCACAATATGTGCTATTTCCCCCAATAGTGCCCGACCCATATTTTATTGATATAGAAGAAATCATGTACAAGTATCAGCGGGGCATACCCCTGTGTATGGACAAAGGTAACCTGGCCAAAAACAAAACAAAACACAGCTCATTAACCCCTCCAACTAGGAAGGCTAGCAGCATCCACAGTAGCAATACCACACACTCTTCGAGGGAGATCATGCAAACATCTATAGTCTTTGTTGGTCCGGGTAGCACATGCTTGAGATGCCAATGCATCTGCAACAGAATTCCCTTCTATATAAATGTGCTGGAGATCTACTTTTGGTATCTCAGCTTTTATAGCGTTGACGCACAAGTATGCTGCATCAACGTAGCTTATGTTGGATCGGTTAATTTAAGCGCCATTTGCCATTCATCAACTTGTTTGATTCATTTGACAGTCGTATTGGTGTTGGCCATTGGACTACGTCGACGCCATTTGAGCTCTGCGTCAACGCCGCTTCTTCACGTCCAAGCTCTTTAGCTTTGTCGCCCATTATTCACCCTTATAGAGCTATTTTTAACTCTTATCGTTCATTTGCCACCGTTAATTAGCTATTTGTCACCCTTATTTGCCTTTAGCCATCGCCTTTGTAGCTTTGGCTAGCGGGTAACCTTGGCATCGACTACATGAGCTTCTTGCGTTGACGTTGTCTTCAACTTTTCTTCTTCTCACCTTTCTTCGCCATACTGAGCTATTTTTCACCTCTATGCAGCTCTTTGTCACCCTTAAGCCATATTTGTCAGCGGTAGAGGATATTTTTCACCCTTATCTGCGTCGACTAGCGGGTGGCTTCTAGATGACTTGAAGTCGGCTTGAAGAACTTCTAAAGTCGACTTCCTCTACATGAGAGTTCATCAACTCTTTAAATCTGTCATGTTGAACCACCATGAATCTTCATCAACTCATCAAATCTATCCTGTTGAACTTGAATATACTTTCTGCTCTTGCTTGTTCAACTTGTTCTTCACACAGTTCAGGGATGTGCACAAATATGTATGACATTAAACATATGACATCATTAAAATATGAACCCAGTGCACCAAAACCAATGCACCAAAGCGTTGACTCATATATGAGTTATTGTGTTTGACATCATCAAAACCACAGGGACACAATAAGGAGAACAACCTAGACCTTTCGTCTGAGTCAGAGAAGCCCGAAATCCTTGCGTCGGTGTAGTCCCAGCATCGATGAACCACTTAACTCGGTGCCTAAGGCCTTCCAAGGTCTCAGTCGAGGGGAACGACCTAGACCTTTTGTCTAAGTCAGAGAAGCCCAAAATCCTTGCGTCGGTGTAGTCCCAACATCGATGAACCATTGAACTTGGTGCTTAAGGCCTTCTAGGGTCTCAGTCGAGGGGAACTACCTAGACCTTTCGTCTAAGTCAGAGAAGCCCGAAATCCTTGCGTCGGTTTAGTCCCAGCATTGATGAACCATTTAACTTGGTGCCTAAGGCCTTCTAGAGTCTCAGCTAAGGGAAACGACCTAGACCTTTCGTCTAAGTTGGAGAAGCCCAAAATCATTGCGTCGGTGCAGTCCCAACATTGATGAACCACTTAACTCGGTGCCTAAGGCCTTCCAGGGTCTCGGCTAAGGGGAACGACCTAGACCTTTCGTCTAAGTCGGAGAAGCCCGAAATACTTGGGTCGGTGTAGCCCTAGCATTGATGAACCATTTAACTCGGTGCCTAAGGACTTCCAGGGTCTCAGCCGAGGGGAACGACCTAGACCTTCTGTCTAAGTCAGAGAAGCCAGAAATCCTTGCGTCAGTGCAGTCCCAGCATCGATGAACCACTTAACTCGATGCCTAAGACCTTCCGGGGCCTCAGTCGAGGGGAATGACCTAGACCTTTCGTCTAAGTCGGGGAAGCCCGAAATTCTTGCATTGGTGCAGTTCCAACATCGATGAACCACCTAGCTCGGTGCCCATGGCCTTGTGAGGTTTCAACTGAGAGGCACGACCTAGACCTTCCATCTAAGCCGGATAAACCCAATTCCTTTGTGTTGGCATGAACCTAGTGTCAACGATACTACTATACATATATTTATATAACATGGTCCCACCGTGATCATCAAAAAAAAGAGGAAAAACAGAACTAAAGAAAGAAAAAAAGAAAGAAAGAAAAAATAAAAAGAAGAAGAGAAGAAAAAGGGAGAAAGAAAAAAAGAAAAGAAGGAAAAAAAGAAAAGAAGAATGAAATAGTTCCTTAATGTTCTTAATTCGGCACCCATGGCATTCTGGGGTCTTAGCTGAAGGGTACAACCTAGACCTTTCGTCTAAGTTAGAGAAGCCCAAAATCCTTGCGTCAGTGTGATCCCAGCATCAATGGACCACTTAAACTCGGTGCCCATGGCCCTCCGAGGTTTTAGCCGAGGGGTACGACCTAGACCTTTTGTCAAGGTAAGAGAAACCCGAGCTCCTTACGTCGGTGCAATTCCAGCATCAACGAACCATTTAACTCGGTGTCTATGACCTCTCGAGGCCTTAGCCGAGGAGTCTAGCCTAGACCTTTCGTCTAACCCAGATAAGCCTAATTTCTTGCATTGGCGTGAACCCAATGTCGACAAAACAACTCAGGTTGGCACTTGTCTCTTGGACAAGACCAACCCATCCGTCCTGCCACGACGAGTAACACAACCCAATGGCTTAGACCTTCCATCTAAACCAGAAAAAACCCGACATCCTTGTGCCGATATAGACCCAATATCAACGATATCATCCTGATATCAACCACTGGCCAAGCAAGAAGCTACACACGCAAGCCTCGCTCCCTGGTCCCTCGCTCGCAACACCTGCGGGTGGGGGGCATTTGTTGGCATTTTAAAAAAATTGGGCTGAACCAAATACAAAGAAAAAAGGGGCCCAAGTGAAAGGGCCCAAGTGAATGGGCCAATTTTGATTGGGCCCAGCCCAATACAAGAAGAGGAGGGGCGCAGGGGGATACATGCACAAATAAGAGGAAAATAGGGGCTAGAGGGAAAAGAAAAAGGATTATTAAAAAAATGAAAATAGAAGGAAATTAGTGGGCACTGTTCATGAAACAGTGCCCCATGTCACACCCTCTTATCATGATGGGTCAGTGTTCACCATCCTCCCCTCGCCCATGCATTGAATGCTTGAAGCCATGCCATGCGCGCCTGCGACCTTGAGAGGCCTCCCCCCTCGCATGGCCAACGGATGCGAGCGCCATCTCACCTAGGCGGTGAGGTCGCCCCATCCGCCAGCGCCTCCTCCCTCCTGCTCTGTTGCGCCCAGTAGTAGTAGCTACGACAGCTACAACAGTAGCAGCCACCACGCTCGACAACGCAGCAGCGGCCGTTGGGGGCATTGGCAGCAATGTTAGCAACAACATGGCGGCATCAGGAGAACAAAAAAAAAGGGAAAGAAAGATGTGGAGGTTCCCCTCCGAACAGGGGGGCTCCGGCCCCTATAAAAGGGCCACCCGCACGAAGCTTGATCCCCTCTTGGAAGTCTGAGAAGCCCTAAAGAATTCCAAGAAATCCTGCCAAGAAGTCTGCTGTGAGAACTCTAAGCCAAAGAAAAGTGTGAGAGGGAGAGTGAGGAGAATTGAGAGCCGTCTGTGTGAGGGTGGATCTCCGTTGTATCTCTTCTTCCTCTTCGTTCTATTACGATTTGTAAGGCTTTATCTTGCCTGGATGTAGATACTCATGTTTAGGAATGAAAAGGATACGAGGTCTTTAGTCTGAATGTTTTATCTTGTGAGCTACGGTCTTCTCCTCCCACGCTATAGCATAATATCTTTGTTTGCTCCCCTCTGTCCTGCTAGAAGATAGGGTGATTGCTTTCTTCTGAGGCCACCTCTGATGTACCCCTGTCTGGGTTGAATGAAGGAGGGCGCTGGACTCTGATCTCTCTCTCTCTCTCTCTCTCTCTATATATATATATATATATATATATATATATATACTTGGAGAACAAAGAGAAAGCCAGAAAAAAAAAGGAATAATGTAGAGGTATATATATACATATATATACCTCTACATTATTCCTTTTTTTTCTGGCTTTCTCTTTGTTCTCCAAGTAGATAGGATGATCCCTTTTTCTTTAATTTCTTTAGGCCACCCCTACGGTGATTTAGCTATTCTCACGGTGGCCACCGGCTCGGAGCTCACTCCTACCCATGAGTGTGGCCCTGGGTTGCCAACCATCGGAAGCCTAATATGCATTTCCTTTGCTTCACCATGAGTGCGATTTTCTTCTCATAACCCCTCTTTGGGATTTGGATTGGTCTAATGGCCATGATGCCAAAGGGGTGAGGTATATGGGATTTAATCCCAAATCGACTGTTTTACTTTATAAATTCTGATTTTCGGGTTCTAATCACTCATGGATCTTCGGGGGCTCACCTCTTCATGGTGTGGACCACGGGTGATTCCCTTAAAAGAGTGAATACTGAAGGCCGTATGAATCGGTGATAGCTCAAGTCCACATCTCGGAAACGTGATCGTGGCAACCCGTGGTTGTCGGGGTCCTTAGTAGGCTAGCCCTCGGGATCTTCGCGCCCAAATCGGGTCGTTGGGTGTTGTCGCTTCCTTGCGCAGCCCGGGGTTGCTGCCTCCGAGCACACCCCTTTTATTTCAGGGCCATCTTGGAGTTCTCTCTGTGGATGTGTACCCAATTAAACCCCCCAAAACACTCTGGGACAAGGGGAGGTGCGATCGGATTTTCACCAGGAAATTTGAAAAAAAAGGGGGGAGAGAATGCATAATATGTGGATTGAACTAAAGAATGAATGATGACCAATGATAAAAAAAAAGAAGAGCACATGTACAGTTCTAAAAATTTCATTGTGAACTAAAAGAAAACCTCATTGTGAATTGAAAATTTAGAAGATGCAATAGCCAAAAACAATTCTAAAAATTGCTGGGAGCAGAACAAAAAAAATAGATAACATGAATGTGGACTATGAAAATCCCTGATAAAAAAAAACTAAAGTCTGGCTTGGACTAATGTACTTCAAAACAATTACAATGGCCTAACACAATCTCTGAACTGCTGAAATCAAAGTGGATAAAAAGATGGCTGGAAGAAATAAAAAGCACATGAAGAACTGAAGTTCAGTTTGAACTAATATATATCAAGAAGAATACATTGATCAAACGCAATTGCATCCCTCCTAAACTCAAAATGGATAGAAGGTTGGTCGCTAAGCGTGAATTTAGAACCCTTGGTCTAGAACTAAGGTTCATGCTCCAAAAGCATCGACAATCCCGCACACATGCATGTACAAATGATGCATAATCATGCATTGGTGAGAAGGGAAAGAATGATGAGTGAATATATCCAAAAAAAAGAGATCATGTGAAGGACTGATGTTCAGAAAAAAAAGAGAGAAGAAACATCATCAAAGGAATCAGAATCTAAAATAATGAATGACTACACTTGCTTTGTTGCAGGGGTCGACCCATAGTCCCCCTGGGTTAGCGTCTCCTCCTCCCCTTGATCTTCATCTTGACATCTGTAAAAGGAGTCTCTGCAAGCATGATAGAAGAATCCATTTGAACAGTCATGTATTCTACATGATCATGGCATTCCCATGAATCTTGACTAGGTCAGTCCTCCCGATCATTGTCTCAATGCATACATAGCATGCATGGCCTTTCCCCCAATCATGCATCAAGTCATAATTTCTGATAGGGTGTTTATGAATCCTTCTCATTCGAATGCTTGCTTGTTATAAGCCCATGGGTATATCAAATGGTGAGCGATGGAAACCCGAATTATGTTCAGGTGAAAATCATTTACTATGCGTGAGTCGAAAACTCCACCGTGTACCCGGGGTCACCTTTGCATGATATTCGTTCAAAACCTTGTGTCCCATGTGCATTTAGCCTTGCATGATCGGATCTCGTAATAACCGGGTCCATTTTAGGGTTCACATAATCAATTCTTCATGAAAGTCAACTTCTGGAGGCTCCAAAGTCAACTTCTGAGACACCACCAGAAAGCCCTGTTCTGTCTGTCAGGCGGAAGTTAACTTTCGCATCAGTGAAAGTCGACTTATGCGCCTGTCCAGAACTGGGTGATTCTGACCTGGGAGCAGAAGTCAACTTTCACTAAGTCGAAAGTTGACTTCTACAGCATAGGTGCAGAATGCCTTGTTCTTTGATGAGCGAAAAATTGAGGAAATGATAGAATGATCATAGCAAAGCCAAAAAAAAACAAGTGAATGAGGACCAAAAAATGGATCTGACCACATGAACAAGAGAAAGAATAAAAGAGGAAGGAAAAAAAAAGAACCCATTGAAGCTTCTGTCCCAGCCTGGACAGGCCCACCTGTCCAGAGGATGGGTCGACCTAACCAGCATGCGCCACTAGTGCTGGTGGAGTCGGTCGACCGACCGGGCTAGTTCGGTCGACCGAAGCACCCTGCAGACCCCCCCAAAAAAGAGAAAGAAGCATTCATAAAGAAACAAAAAAAAAATAAAAAAATAAAATGTCTGTGGATTTGTAACCCACTGCATTTTTCATGTAAGTGATTGCTCATTCTATTGATTCACTGAATTTCCATGGGCTTTGGGGTAAGTTTGCCCTTTCTCCCCCATATGCATTCGCATGTATATCATCACTCATCATCGAATTTCAAAAGTTAATAAAGCTTTAGGTGCATTCTCATGTGAATGATCTTCATGACTGAATTTACGAAAGCTTCACGTGTATTTGCATGGGAATGGCCTTGCATGATTGAATTTCAAAGATGAATAAAGAAGAAAACTTCATGTGCATCTCTTTCCCATACCCTGAGTTGTATTTGATCTGCACCTTAGCTCCATACACATGCATGTGCACTCGCTACCAAAACAAGAGGGGGTGACACATAGCCAGAAAAGATAAGCCAAACAAGGGCTCAAACTGAAAGCTCTCATTCTGAAAACAAAGAGAAAGGAGTAGAAATGAATTTTCAAAGAAATGGGTTTTCCTGCATATGCCCAATTCAAAAAAAGAGGGAGCAAACAAAATAGGGGGCTGTATTTCATCTGCCACTGGGAGAGAGTCGACTCAGGGAGTCGACTCCCTCCTAGCCCTCATCTTTCCAGGCTACTACCTGTGCAAGAGTCAACTCTAAGAGTCGACTCTCTGCAGGCATGCCGACAGTTTGCAGTAGGCTATCCCCTAATTAAAAAAATAAACAACAAATAAAAGAGCAAAATAAGTAAAGCAAAACAATACATGACTAAATGCTTCTGGCAACCAAATAAACAATGGCAATTAATGCAAGGTGTTTGTATAGAAACCATCATAATCTGAAATGATAAAAAAAATGGGGAATGATAAAAATTAAAAGAGGCACTGCTCCTTGCCCTATTGGAGGTGGGGTCGACCCACCCTGGCATGGGGTCGACCGAATCCCCTTGGCCAGTGGGTTTGGTGCTATGCTTTGACTTAAGCTCACAAAAATCCTTGAAGGCAAAAAAAATGGTGATGAACAATCAATTCCAGTAGTGAAATAATGATGAAGGTTTTGTGAAATGATAATGTAAAATTGGTAATGACAAAAATCTTACAAAAGAAAAAAAACACCATCATTAAGAAAGTTCAATGATTTAACGGTGAGTCATTCGGATTTCTTCCCTCTGACCCCGAATAATGGGAAATACCAAAGGTGCCCTTGCAAGGTACGTTTGGCCCTCGGGGGCCACCCCGTTATGGCCATGACTCGACCTTGCCCCAGGCTGTTAACTCATAGAGTTTGACCTGTTTGGCCCGAATTCAATTGAATTTCGCCACTACCTTAGATATTGAGCTTGTCGTGCCCTGGCATACATATGTTTGATTTTACCAACATGTCTATAATGATTCTTTACCCGGACCTCAGTCCGAACATGAAATGGTCAACATATGACCGATACGACTCTGAATGCCCTTTTGCACCCTAATACGGGGGCTCTCAATGCTTTTTAATGAATTGCCCCTCTTTTTGATAAAAAATGATATTTAGGCCGTGAGGCCCCTTATCTTGGCGACTAATCAGATGTTTTCCCCTCTCTGAGGGGATGTAATTAACGTCGTGACCCATATGGCACGGCTGGTCTCCAGTCCCGACCCGATACCCACCATCGTCTGATTAGTCAGACGGAGCGCACCACAGACTTCAGACTACTCCAGTCTCGAAGCCTGAACACCTTGTTACATAGGTGACTGGCACGCCCTCGCACGATAAAACCGATGAACAATACCGCCGATAGCTAAAAAAAATATATATCTAAGAACATCGAGTGCGTCTAACACTGATCTTCATCATTATTTGCCATAAAGGCCAGATTTGCTTCTTCCTCTGATTCTTAAGTTGATGTACAAGATGTGGATTCTTCGTCATCCCATGCAGCTGCCATGGCCTTCTTCTTGAAATGTCTTCTAAGCTTTTTGGGATTCTCTGACTTCTTTCATTCTTTACTCTTTTCCATCTGCTTCTTAAGTTTAGGACATTCGGCCTTCATATGTCCTGGTTTGTTGCATTCATAGCAGACAACTTCTTCCTTTTTGTAGAATTCATTCTTTGAGTATTTCTTCTTCTTCTGATTTTTGGAGAGCTGCCCTTGTTTCTGTAACTTTTTCTTTCTCATGATTCATTGCAACCTTATAGACAACATTGCCACTTCTTCATCAGAGTTTGATGGAGTTTCTTCTTCTTCTTCTAATTCAGATTATGACTCTTCCGCTTTAAGTGCACTTGTTTTTCTGCTCATAGAGGCTTCTCCCAATCTTTGCATGTTGATTTCATGGCCCATGAGTGACCTTATCAATTTTTTTGAGACACTATAGCTAGACCATTTGCCTCTTCAATAGCTATTACTTTTGCTATCCAACTACTTAGCAATGATCTAAGGATCTTTTGCACCATATCGCCCGAGTTGTATTCTTTCTCAAGTGCAACCATTCCATTCGTGATATCTGTGAATCTACAATACATCTGAGAGATAGTTTCGTTAGATATCATCCTGAATTGTTCATATTGTGATACCAGGATGTTTATTCTTGTCTCCTTCACTTTGTCCGTTCCTTCATAGGTAATCTGGAGCTTCTCCCAGATTTGTTGTGCTATCTTGCAGGCAGAAACTATGCTAAATTCGTTTCTTGATAGTCCGTAGCAAAGATGGTATTTTGTCCTGGCATTCAAGGAAGCATTGTTCTTATCAGTAGTAGTCCAGTCATCTTTGGGACTCGTAATGATACGATCACCCTCTTCAACTATCATCCATGGATCATAGTTTTGACCCTTTAAGAAAAACTCCATTCGAGTTTTCCAGTAA
The DNA here is from genome assembly GCA_022559845.1 of Amorphophallus konjac. Lineage (NCBI taxonomy): Eukaryota > Viridiplantae > Streptophyta > Magnoliopsida > Alismatales > Araceae > Amorphophallus > Amorphophallus konjac. The sequence goes on from CM040123.1 coordinate 363,501,535, forward strand.
CCATAGCCCGAACCATTAAACAGTGGAGGACGGTTAACGGGTTGCCCTTCTGCCATCTCAGTCATATAGATCTTTTGCTCTCAGATCGTTAGATCCTTTTATCAGAGAACCTGAGCTCTGATACCACTTGTTATCTAGTATATGGCTATGACCCAGAGGGGGGTGAATGAGTAATAAGAATTTAATTGACTAAAGTAGATTACTAAATAATGTAGTAGATCTATGTAGCAATAATGCGATAGAAATTTAGATCAGAAAGCAACCACACAATGGAACACAACAAGGTGTATACTGGCTCGATCGTGACTCTTTGTCACACCTACGTCTAGTTCCTCATAATTACACCTAAAGTTCAACTAGTCTTTCCAAGACAAACTACAATGGGCTATTTTCTTAGGTGTTTAGCCACACCTTGGGTACTCCCTTAATCAGAGTCCCAACTGAATTTTTTGGTTTTAGCCAAACCTTAAAGAATATAGTCCTTCTTTAGGACACCCTTGCTCACAAGCAAGTACCACTCCCTTTACAAGGAGGTAGAAGCAATAATTAAATAGAGTACACTAATCGTACCTTTAAGTAGGCTTATGGTGTACAATGTAACCTAGTAAGTTCAAGAGAAAAGATCAAAATGGAAATATGTGATCATGAACTGCATGAAGCACTGTAAGAAGCCTTCTAATGAATTAAATCAAAGAAATGTAGAAGGCATGAAGAAATCAGCAGAGAGAAATTCAAAAAGACTGTAGTTGTTGATTTGATTTGCACAGAGGCTTTGAGTAGGAAGAAGAGTTGCAGATGATTTGCTAACTTTTCTCAACTCTTATAATGTGAAATTCTAGCTAGAGATTGCTCGAGAGAGTTGCCTTATACAGATCTTCCTGTGACTTGCTTATTTATAGTCTGCTCAAGCATACTGTTGTTAGACTTATTCTTGAAGCCGTTGGACACGGAATAGTTAACATTAGACTCTAAAATATGATCGTTAGTCACAAAGAGTAGTGGATGTTAGGCACTTAATATGTTAGTTAGAAATAGGCATCTTAAACCTTTTGTTTCTTCAGCAGATCTCCTTCGTTCTTATTGGTCAGTCAAACTGTAGAAAGATTCATACCTGTCATGATATCCTGAAGTTAGAATGTCTTTCTAAAGTATGTTTGGTTTTTTGATTTATTACTTATGTAGAAAGTAATTTCTTAGTAGAAAAAATAATTTAAGTAGAATGTATTTCTTCCTTTGATTTGTCTTTGAAACGTAGCTGTACAGTCTCGGTGTCATCATCCTTCTTTTTGTTTGCTTTTACCTGAAATGGCGTAAAGAGAAGCTCGACCTTTCTTAGGTCATCAGATCGACATAATACAAGAAGAGAAGCCTTGCATGACCAGCAATAAATGTAAAGAACTTTTTGCATGTTCTGCAATAAATGTTTGTACGTATACATCAATTGCTTTTGAAATTCAAATCTTGATAAGATAGTCGAGGATAAAAGTTAATAAAGTCGATGTATTGTATTGTTTAGTCAGATCAACTATAAGGCATTTATTATGTTAACAAACTGTCATAAACATTTGTTGAGATAGTCGAATGAATGATCGAATAGATGATGCATTGAAATATCTTTCGATAAAAGTTGTCTTACTGATCGGCTAAGTTTCCTGATAGTTGAATATATCAACTATGTTTCCAGATAGTCGAATGTATCAACTATGCGAACGGTTTTTAGATAGTCGCTAAGTTTTCAGATAGCCGAGTGAGTCGACTATGTAAATGTTTACTGATTTGATCGACTAAGTTTTTAAACATTCGAATGTATCAACTATATGAACGTTTAATCAACTAAGTTTTCAGATAGTCGAGTGAATTGACTATGTGAACATTTGATCAACTAAGTTTTTGGATAGTCAAATGTATTGATTATGTTTCCAAATAGTCGAGTGAATCAACTATGTGAACATTCTTAGATAGTCACAGATTTTACATAAGTTTTTAGATAGTCAAATGTATCGATTATGTGAATTTTGCATGATTAAGTTACTCCAAGCTTTGCAATGACTATATCTAATAATTGCGTCATCTCTTCAAACAACTGAATTAAACAGGATCTGCAGATGATTCAAAACTAAGTTATGCAGTGATTAAGTGAGGCCTATGCTTATGCTTTTGTTTAAAGAGAAATTATGTTTTTCATGGATTCAAGTTTATCTAAGCCATTGCAAATTGTTGATTAGTTTTGTTCTTTATTTTGTCATTTGTTTTATTTGTTTTATTATCACCAAAATCAATTTTATTTTCAAGGGCTGCTGGAGATGTCAACCTAACATAAATAAATGGGTTTACCGAGTCAAGGAGGAACATGATGGTAGCAAGACATACAAAGTAAGGTTGGTTACAAAATATCTTTAGCGAAAGAAAGGTATTGACTATACTAAAATCTTTTCTCATGTTAAACTGACTATGTTTAGGTTAGTTTTGAATATAGTCTCTATTAAGAACTTGCATCTAGAGTAGTTAGATGTGAAAAGCTATAGCTTTTCTCCATGGTGACTTGGAAGAGGACATTTACATGATGCAACCAGAAGGCTTTCAGGTGCATGGTAAAGAAAACTTTATATGTAAATTGAACAAAAGCTTGTATGATCTGAAACAAGCTCCCAAGTAATGGTACAAGAGCTTTGATGGATTCATGGGTGACAATGGCTTCGTTAGTGTTGTGTTGTGTCCCTGTGTTTTGATGATGACAAACTATGCTTTCATTCACGAGTCATTATACCTATGTTAATGATATTATATACATGCACATTCACAATCTATGTGAAGATAGGTTGACAGCTAGTTAAACTCTAAAGAACAGAAGAAAAGTCAACGTAGTCAATGTAGTCAACATAATATCTTGAAGAGTTAACGTAGTATAATGAAAAGTCAACATAGTACCATGAAGAGGCAATGCAGTCAAGCCCTTAAACAAGCCCTGTCAATGCAAAGTTAATGCAGTCAAGTGTTGTCAAGCTAAGAAGTGCACCGGGGAAGCAGCCATAATGATTTAAGCTCACATGGCTGACAAATGTCTTCATATGGGTGACAAATATTAAGTAAGGCTGACAAATAAGCAGTAACGGTGACAAATAGCTCAAACGAAGTTTACAGTTGAAAGAAGAAGAAATCTAAAGAAGAAGAGTCGACGTCGTTTGATTCTGGAGTCGACTCGGCTTCAGCTTGCAGGAAGAAAGGCTAAAGATCAATAGCGACAGATTAGGGGTGACAAATAGGTGGTTAGTGGTGACAAATAGGTGATAAGGCTGACAAATAACTCAATAAGAGTGTAAAATGGGTAGTAGCGCTAAAGGCGTGAAAAATATAGAAGAAGAGTCGACGCAAGAAGGCCTTGGAGTCGACTCCAAATAGAAGAAAATTTGCAAAACTGAAAGAAGAAATTCAACGACGGCTAAGGGTGAAAAATACATTGCTAAGACTTCCAAATAGCCTACTAAGGGTGTAAAATGCCTTGTAAGGTTGACAAATAGCCTGAGAAGCTGAATTGTAGAAGACTTGAGTCTGCCACACGCTCCAAGGTCGAAGACAAATGATTGGCACATGATCCGAGGTTACTCTGACAAAGAATATGTAACACCCTAGTTAAATAATAAAGTATAAAATTAAAATTTTGAAATATGTATTTAGAATAAAATGTAATAAATAGAAATAAATGAAAAACGTGTAGTTAATTATCGCTTAAGTTATTAAAGAAATAAATAAAAGAAAATAAAAGGGGATCTAAATTAAAAAAAAATAGAATGACTAATCGAATCACTAATTCAACGCAAGATATATTAAAACGGATTAAAGTTATTAACTTGCTATTTAATGACTTCAATAATTTTCTTAGTTAAATAATATTATTTATTTTGAAAGTGGCCAAATTATATCAATAAAAAGAAATAATTGTTTTTCTATAATAACTATAAAAATAATTTTATATTCCAAGATACAATCGAATTTTTCTATGATAATTTGAATTTAATAGGTATAAATTAAATAAATTGAATTTCATCCGTAGGCCAAAGTTTTGACTAATTTCTAAAAATATGAAAAAAACTATATTCTTATGGAGAACGAAGTGTTTAACAATATTGTCAAGTGGGCCGACTCCTAATAAAAATTTAATTAGGATGGATTAAGGAATTAATGGCCAAATTCATTGCTTTTATAGATCAATCTTAAACAGCCAAATTAGAGTCCAATTCTTAATCAATCGAGCCCAAACCAGGCCCAATCGAAAGGTTAACCCTAGGAGCTTGTTTGCCCTTCGAAACCCTAGCCTCTAGATGCTTCTCTCGACGGCGGCGGCGTAGATTTGATCACGTTGCGAGATTTTCGATGCTTTCCCCTCGTTGGACTCTCGAGTCCAATTCAATCGCTAAAACCTTCCATACACCCTATAACTAGAGGGCTTCGACAGCCCTATGACCCTATTTGATGATCCAACTGGCGGCGCGGCCTTTCGTGGGCGAACCTGGGAGAATTTGGGTGTTTGGTGGCGGCGCATTTGAGGGTTCTGGTGAGCGCGTCTTCTCTTCTCTTCCTCGATTAAGGTAGGTTTCTCTCAGGCCCAATCTAATTAAGTAACATGGATAGATAGATCTCGTCCTTAGCTTTCTTTTGAATATAATTTGCCCAATTTTGGTTGTCTAATTTGGGCGTATTCCTAGTTTTATGAAGAGCATGCAGTTAGGGTTTTTACTCACGTTTCATTCGGTCTAGTTTACATAGGGTATTCGTAGTGAAATACTTAAATTGATCATGCCATGATGTGTGTTTTTGAGTTACCTACATTCTGATAGTAAATAGCCTAATTTTCATGCTATATCCATGTTTCAATCATATTTTTAATGGATCGGTGTTTTGTTCTTCATGTTTTTGGGTTCGGGTTGGACTAAACGATCGTTCCAGGGACCGCCAGGCGTCTAGCTTCGTACGATAGACCATTGGCCATGGTCTAGCGGCCCAACGGCAGATCGTTTCTGTCCAGCAAATTTTAAAATCAAAAAGGGTTATTCCAGTCCGTAAGCGGCCATTCGCTTGACCGTTTATGGTCTTTGGCGGTCTATTATATGACCGTTTTCTACCCTATTTTAGTGACATGTATTGGTCGTTCTGTCAAGTTTTGTCCTGTTAGCACACTTGTTGATCGGGTTAATTACATGATAAATGCACTAAAATTAGGGCTTATGGAATACATGAACTAAGTGAAACTCTTTTCTTAATAATTGCTCCATTCATGTCCATCTTTCATGATATATAAGAAGGAAATAGATTAATGCCTTGTTAATGGTTTCGTTAATTCTTATACCTGTCATGAATACATTTAGAATTGTTTTAAGGTCATACCACTCCGGTGGAAGTGATTGGACCGGTTAAGTTCGTTTTCCGCTTGATTTGTTAGCCTAAATCTTGAGCAATGAATGCCTCTCCGTCGGATACTCCTTCCGCTAGACTAGGTGTTCTTGTTTCAAGGCCTCCGTAAGTCCCCACGAGCCTAGGATTCCCACTAGGATGCTGGACAGGTTGTACCATCAAAGCCTGTACCAAGGGTTTCATGATGGGCAGACCAAGTTGCTGGACCTGCTGGTCTGGGATAGCATGCAGTCGTGCCTAGGACCGCAAGCCAACCCAAGCGGCCTGTTATATGACCGTTTAGTGTCTTTGGGCTGGTTAGTGAGTCCGACCCGATACGATTTTAAGTCATTTGTAAGCATGATTTTTAGCCAATTAAGATCTCTCACTTGACCCTGGGATCGAGGACCATACCCTGGCTTGGTCCATTCATATCTCTGGTCAAGTAGAGACCTATTTCAAATTAATTTTGATCTCCAGTGGTCTGGCTCCTTAGCGGTCACATCGGAGACCATTTTCAGCCTGCATGCGGTCCAACGATAGACCATTTTTTTTATAGCCTAGCGGTCCTTTGCTGACCGTTTCACACTCAAGCTTTCCGGAAATTGTAATTTTCATGGTTTTGATATGTGTGAGCCACTCTAGCCTATCCAGGCTATGGCACCTTGAGTCTTTGACCTATTGTTAGGTCTCTTGATGACATTATCCATTCTAGGTCATTCCTTTGCATGACTTTTCCTCTCGATTAAGGAGCTTATTGTTTGGAAATCTCAAGAAAAATCAATATTCTTATGTACTTTACCTTGATTACATAAGCTTGATCTTGGAACTCTTGGCCATTTTATTCGTAGATGTCTAGATTTCGTGGGATCTATGATCCAAACAAATCAATGCCAAGGCAATCACAATTAAGGGCCCAGTCTGGTCCTGGGAGGAGCACCCAAAGTGTACTTGTACCCCAGGGAGGTGAATGACTAGGTGTGACATTTGGCACTGAGCACTATCTAGCGTGTGGAGTCTACGACATTCCACATTCTCGTGAAACTTGCTATTCATGCTGGAAAGCGTGAAGTACTTGCTTGCGTGACATGACTCGACTTGACTTGACTTGGTACATGGCCATTCATTGGAAAGTTATTGTTAATGGTACTTGATATCTCGACTTGCAATATTCCTTTCCTTTTATTTATCGATTATCTTCTGATCTTGTGGTTACTAGTTGCTTTATTTGAGTTTCTCGCATTAATTATACATTCTTGAAAATGATTAATTACTTAAATTTTGCATGATGATAGAGAGTAATTCTTACTGAGCTTCTTGCTCACCCCCGATTATTTCCATCCTTTTCAGATAACGCGGTAGATGGAACGTTTGTAATTAGCGTCGGTTCAGCGGGATCGATTGAACCTGGAGCCTTGAGACCTGAGTTTTTTTATTTTCTCGAGTCTAGTTAGTATAGTGGGTCTTGCTATTTTCTATTCTTTATTTATTTTATTGAGTCTATTATTAAATTGAGTCAAATTTGTAATTCAATTTCTAAATATCAATAAAACTATAATTTTCTCAAATTAATGGCCTCCATGTGTTTGAATATTATTTATTATGTTTATTTATTTTCTGCTCTAATTATCATGACGGTTTCGCTGCCACATTCCGAGCATCGCTTCCCGCTGCTATCAGTTCGGGGCGTGACAGAAGTGGTATCAGAGCCTCGGTTGGTTGAGTCCTAGGTTCTTGTGCATAGGTATAGGTTACCCTAAGTAATAGGTCGTGTAATCCTTGTCATCCCTTTTGTCACCTGGTGAGATTCGGTAGTGCTTCGGGTTAAGTAATAAAATGTGTATAAGATTTCGTAGCACGACGTGTAAGGGTAATAAAATTTTTAACCTTATAATTATTTTGCAAGTATTTAAGCTCCTTTTGACATGAAAGCGAGAGGGTCCACGAGTAAGCTGAGGTCCGGTTATGTTAAAAGGTGGCGAGTCCATCGTAAAGAAATTCGAAGTAATAAGAAGAAAAAGAATAACCTTTCGCAAATGAAATGTTTTCGTTGTCACAAATTTGGTCATCTAATCAAGGAGTGCTGGCGAAGGAGTGGAGTGTGTCTTTGTTGCGAAAATAAAGATCATATAATGGCTAATTGTCCTAAGTTTCTTCCACAAGCAAAAATACAAGGAGAATTGGAACCGATTTCTATTAAATAAGGAACTATATAAGGTACCGTTTCCCCTCATCCTTAACTATAGTCAAATTCTTTTACATTCTATTAGTTGTATGATTAACATGTTATTTTGAATAGATAAGATTATCTTAGTTTAACCATTTGAATATTTAATGGCGATCGACGAATTTGGGGACCAAATTTCTTGAAGTGGGGGAGGATGTAACACCCCGGTTAAATAATAAAGTATAAAATTAAAATTTTGAAATATGTATTTAAAATAAAATGTGATAAAAATAAATAAACAAAAAATGTGCGGTTAATTATCGCTTAAGTTATTAAAGAAATAAATAAAAGAAAAGAAAAGGGGATCTAAATTTTGTAAAAAATAGAATGACTAATCGAATCACTAATTCAACACAAGATATATTAAAACGGATTAAAGTTATTAACTTGCTATTTAATGACTTCAATAATTTTCTTAGTTAAATAATATTATTTATTTTGAAAGTGGCCAAATTATACCAATAAAAAGAAATAATTATTTTTCTACAATAACCATAAAAAGATTTTCATATTTCAAGATACAATCAAATTTTTCTATGATAATTTGAATTTAATAGGTATATGTTGGGTCCCGTAGTGTAGGAACACGAATCAAGAGGGGGGGTGAATAGATCCTTCTACTAAAAATTATGTCCAATTAAAAATACAAACTAGCGCACAGTGAAATTAACAAGATTGATAAAATTGAGGAATTTAATCTAATTAGAATAAGCTTGATTCTCTCAATCTCATTGAACTCACTCGAATGGATAGACATATTTGAACAATGAAGCAAACCACCAAAACACAAACCACAAAGGGAACCACAATACACAGGGATTTTTAAGGTGGTTCGGGACCACGACGGGCTCCCTACGTCCACCCCTCACCAAACCGGTGAGGCTTCACTGCTGTAAAAATAGCCCGGGGATAAATCCCCCCATACACACTGAGCCAAGCTCCACCACACACACGTAGGGCAATGCCTACACAAACACACGGGAGTAAACTCCCAACCACACACGGGGAACACACCCCAAAATATGTCCAAGCACACACGCGGATATACTCCGAACAAATCGACGCACACACGTCAACACAAACACTCGGAGAACCCTTTCTCTGAACACCCACACAAATATTCTTTCAGATTTATATGAAACGAAGACAAATAGATGTAATGACCTCCCAAACAAACTCTATAGACAGAAACTAGAAAGATGCATCAAGAATGAAGCTCCCCCTTCTTCAACAAAATCTGGTTCTTCTTGACTCGTTGATGGATGATCACGATTTCGACATCATCTTCTTCCTCTCCTCGAGCCGCTCCTCTTTTCCTTCTTCCACGAGCTCTAGATGTTCACGGATATAGATGATATCCTCCTTGCAAGAGCTCGACCATGTTTTCCCCCTTTTCTTCACCTATATGAAAGAACAAATGAGCATTAGGGTTATTACCTCACAAAAATTGCAACTCATATATATATGCAAGATAGAGTGGACAAAAGACACATAAAACCTTCCTAAAACATGTTAGAAACACCCTAATATGTTTAGGAACCTTTGGGGGGTAGTTTGGTAAAGTTTCATAGGGTTTTCATAGAGTTTTGAAGACTTTCGCAAACTCCCGTCGCGGACCTGTCGGAAGGTGTCGACACCTGGTGTCGACACCTACATCCTGCACACACAAAAACATGAAAAACAGAACTCTGGCAGATAGGTGTCGACACCTTCTGGGTAGCTTCACTAGTTAGAGCCAGTGAGCACTAGGTGTCGAGACCTTCTGCCCAGCACAAAGACTGCTTAATGCAATCTAATGTAGTCTGAAAAACCTTCAACCCCAATTGAAAAATTGATTTTTCCATGTAAAAACATGCATTAGAAGGTCTTAAAAGCATCATTCAACCTTGGATTCAATAAGGAATATGAAAAGTTAAATGAGCAAGATACTACCACAAGACTATCATGAGAATCATGCATGAAGGGCACTTGAGAACCCATTTCAGAAAAATACTTCAAACCCATTCATGGGACCATTAACAAGGGTATTGCAACCCATACACAATATGCATGAAAACTCATGAATACCAAGATAGTTTCCATCACATGAGCACACTAGCATTCAAATGAACATTAGGCCATTACACCAATGCAAGATTAGCATGCAATTGAAGCTTGAGCACTATGAACCAAATTCACCTCTTTTAGCTCAAGGATGATATTCATGAAAACCTATTTAATCATGTATATGTCTTCTCATGTCAATCAATAAAAACACATTCCACCATATGACAAGTTTTTGTTGTGATGAAATTGAATCTTTTAATTGTCAAAATACAAATGCATGAAAGCCCAACCTCAACCTCTTCCAATTCAAGCACACAAGGTGGGTAATAGATGTTACCATGATCCACTTGATATGGGAGGGTATAAAAATCATCCTTGGACCTGCAAAATCACAAGAGTATCAAGTTACCATATGTATGAAAGTTAAGAGCTCATAAACTTGATTCTTCCAAAAGAACCTCCATAACTTGTCAACCATCTAAATGCTCATTGAATAAGTAAATGTTTCCATAAAGACATAAGTCACAAGCTTTGGTATTAGAAACACTTTGAATCTTCCATCGCATCCAAGGCATATATAATGATATGGGAGCTCAACCATTCAATAGCATTCTTGTATCTTCATAGCCTTCTACATCAAGATGCTTCAACATGCACATGTAGACAATAATGCCAAATGCAAATGCATGTACAATAGCATTGCAACTCATTCATTCAAATGACATTCTTGTTGATAAAAGCTAACATTCATGAAGCATTATTTTCAGGAGGAGCATTGTATTCACATGCATCTCACACATCAGTAAATATCCAATCAAGCAAACATATTTTCTCATGAATTCTCATTGAGTACAAGGCATATGCATTCTTTCAATCATGTTTCACACAAATTCTTTCTCATTGAATACAAAGTAATCTCACCAAGTGTATATGCAATGTGCTAACATCAAAGCACATATGAGCCATATAGAGTCACAAATGCATCCACATGATGATATCCCAATAACAACATTTTGTAATCATCTCCACAACCATTTCAAACTTCATAGCTAAAGGACAAGGAGTTCAAGCACATGAAGACATGAATAACCATTCAATCACAAGGCCAAGCAACAAAGTCATTTTGTAATCATCAAAATCATATACACAACAATCTCCCTCATTTTGATGATGACAAAATGTTATGCTATAATACTCTCTCCCCCTTTGACATAATCAGAAATGAGGATCATGATGGGGAATCCATGATGGTAGCTAAACCAAAAATAATATTGTTTTTTTTCATTGACAAAAACCTACGGACAATGGGGTTATAAAGAGAAACATTATGCACACTATGCATGAACTAATTTCACAACTTTGAAATGCAAGTGTCGACAATATGGACATGCAGAATGCAAGTAAAATGATCCTGTATGACGGATCTCCAAGCACATAGATATATATACATATAATATAGCTCTCCCATTTTATTTAGAGTGAAGGGATAGGTGTACAAAAAGTGCAGGTGAGTCAGTAAGATCAGAGTGCTCATGATTACACCTAGAGGAGTGTGCAAATAGATAGGAGAAGACGTACAATAGGTCATGCAGTTAATCAAATTTTCAGAATACATATCAAATCAAATTATCATGTGTAAGAGAGTAACATGAGAATGAATTTTAGCCATATAGATAACCAGATTTTTAATTAAACATAGTAATAATTGCACAGACTGCATTTCAATCTAGAGAGTAGCATATTGGAGGCTTCGCTCTGCCTCAATCAATTTTATCATCAGAAACTTTCACATTGACAATGTAAATTTTTCTAAGAATGATTAAGTTCAAATAATTCCTTTTTATGCGAGGAGACACATGGAGCTCATGCCAGAATCCCTGGTTACTCAGAATACTGAACCATTTCATCTCATTTTGAACAGAGGTACTTTAGTCAACACTTTTCAGAAATTAACCACATCACGTCTCAGGTGACATGTGCCCAATTTGCTCAGTGAGACTAAATATTGCTCTACCTTTCATTTCATCCATTTTTTGTATGCGGAGGCAGGCAGCTCTTTCCTCAACTGTCTCTTTATCATTCATGTAGCAAGTTGACTTATTTTAGAGTGTTGAAATGAAATTCCTATATCCTTATGAATAACACTCAATTTCACATTATAGTGCATGAGGTGTGTGAATTTGATTTAACATGTATGAAGAAAATTTAACTCAAAACAAGATAGTGCAGCTCCCCCATTGTAAATATAATAAGCATGAAATGCTCCCCCTCAGAGTTTGACATGAAGCACACTTGTTAAGACTCAGATGCAACATTATTTAACAATGGAGTATACGGTCTTAGAAGTTTCAAGGAAGGGGTTGAATAGTATATAATAACATGCAAGCATACAATGGGAGTGTTGTGCCCCTTGTGCCTTGATGATGTTGTGTAGTTTCGATGATAGCAAACATTATGAGTCATCATGTTAAGCCATCATATTCGATTCAATGTCTGATGAATGATTTGATTGAATGATGTCCGAATGAATGTCATGCTACATGTACTCTTAAGTCTGTGCAGTTTAAACCCTGCACACTACCTAAGCTGATGCTAGTCTGTTCAGGTTCATGCATCATCTGTATAGTCGGTGCATTCCTAGTCATTGTGCATCTCAAGGTTAGTGCAAGGTCAATTGTCTAAGGCTACGATTTGTGCATATCTCAGTCCAGCTGTTCAACAAACTTAGTGCATGGTATTGTTTATGTGGATAGTGGTCTGAGGGTCTTGTTTCTGCACGATGCCTTGCAATTGATAGTCGGTGCAATGTCGTGTTTTAGCACAGTCGGTGCAATCTTTGATCCTAGTATTGAAATGAGTCGGTGCAATACTTGAATATGCATACGTGAGTCTGTGCACTTCATTTTCCATGCACGTAGCCTTGAAGTGAGTTAGGTCAGTGCAAATGCCCTCGTATGTTAGGTGCATCGGTGCAACTCTTGGTACTGCACGCTGATTAAGTCATGCATCTGTGCATATCTTCTCTGTGCTTTCTTTGCATTAGGTCAGTGCACTGCTCTTCTCACACGTTGGTCGGTGCATCTACCTTTGAAGAGATGATTGAGTCTGAGCATGTGTATGTGACCACCACAATTGAGTCCGTGCATCAACACCTTTCCTCTGTGCAATCTCCTCTCTTTATATCATACAATTGTCTGAATATGATCCATATCTGATGCCCTGACAGGTACCTTTTGTAAAGACTAAGAGGGCACGAGATCCAAGATTGAAGAAAGTGCCAGGATCGTGACACGTGGAAAGCAACGATGCTGTGATGCTGACACGTGACCTAGATATTTGGGTGGGAATCGTGATGGCCACACGCCCTATCCTTTTACTGCTCTATAAATAAGAAGCTTTTTCCTCAGGAGCAGAGTGATCGCAATTGCAAACATACTTCGAAAGAGCAGAAGCAGAGAGAGCCTGCACGATCCAGAGAAAAGAGAAGAGAAGGAAAGAGTCAAGAGAGAAGTGTTTGAAAGAATACTTAAAGTGTTTGTTCTTCAGTCTCCTAGTTCAGAACCAGAGCTGAAATTGCTCAGTGTTGATCTACATTCCCCTTGTGGGTTCTTTCGTTTCTTCGTATATCGCATCCTATCACTTGGTATCAGAGCCTAACTCTTCTGCAGGGATCAACGTCTGAAGAGAAACGGCCATGGATGCAAGAGGGATAACAGCTGAAGGACATTCCACCACGAAGCCCCCATACTTTGATGGGAAGAACTACGCATACTGGAAGAACCGCATGCAAGTTTTTCTGAGGGTGAAAGACTATGAAATTTGGAAGGTGGTCAGTAAAGGACCATTTGAGCTGCATCCTAATGAGAATATATGGACAAGAGAGGAGATCAGGAAATCTACTCTCAACTGGAGCGCCATCAATGCCATACAATGTGCTATACATCCCACTGAATTTGCAAGAGTCTCTTCGTGTGCCACAACGAAAGAGATGTGGGATAAGCTGGAGGTCATCTATGAGGGAACCTCTCAGGTGAGGGAGACCAAGGCTAATTTACTAATTTCAGAGTATGAAGCATTCAGGATGAAGCCCAGCAAGACCATCACCGAGATGTATACTCGTCTTACCCTCATAACCAATGGTCTCAAAAATCTGGGGAAAAACTACTCTGACTATGAAATCGTGAGGAAGATACTGCGATCCCTGACTCCAGTATGGCATACAAAAATGACAGTTATTGAGGAGTCGAGGGATCTTCCGAATACCAAAGTGGACGAGCTAATAGGCTCATTGATGACCTATGAAATGAATTTGCCAAAGACAGAGGAGCTTGAGAAAAAGAGGCAGCCTATTGCTCTGAAGGCAAGCGCGAGTCATTCTAGTCAATCTAGCCACAATGGATCGTCCAGTGATCAGAGCCTCTCTGGATCAGAAATTGAAGGAGATCAAATAGCGATGCTGACCAGAGAGTTCAGAAGGTTTCTTAGAAAAGAAGGAAGAAATTTCAGCCGAAGACAATATGGCAGGAGAAGATACAACAGGTACAAATCTAACTCTGCCAAGAAGATAGACACTAATGTTTGTTACCACTGCAGGAAGGCCAGTCATATGAAGGCTGATTGTCCAGAGCTCCAGAAGCTGAAAGAAAAGGCCAAGAAAAGGGCTCCCAAAGGAAAAGTAATGGTGAGCACATGGAGCGACGAGGACAAGAGCACTTTGAGCAGCACATCAGAAAGTGAAGACGAAGAAAAGCCCATCTGTCTGATGGCCAGAAATGATGAAAAAGAAGTGGAAGAATCGGACGAGGTATCATCTCCTTTTGAGCATTATACTATTTCAGATTGGGAAGATGCTTACGAAGAATTGCTAGATAAGGTAGATGATATCAGAAAAGAGAACAGACAATTGAAGAAGAAAGTAAATTCTCTTATGAATGACAAAACTATGTCTGATAAACTTGCCTGCTTGCAATCTGAAAATGACATGTTAAAAAATTCGTGTGCTGAAGTTGATAATGTTAAGCATGCATTAATAGACTCTAGAGGAGAAAATGATAATCTGAAAAATGTTATTGATGAATTAAAATTGAAATTGTAGAATTATAAAAATGAAATGAAAGTTGTGAATGAGAAATATGAAGCTGCTCTAGGTGTTAACCATGAATTAAAAAAATCAATTGATCACCTAGAAAAAGAGAATGAAGATAAAAAGAAAATTATCGAAAACATGACCCAAGGATCTGATAATTTGAATGCACTCTTAGGGTCAAAAGTAAATTTCAGAAGAGAAGGCCTCGGTATAACTCCGAAGCTAAAGGGAGTTTTGCTTTGAAAACAATTTCATTCGTTGCTGAGAAGGAAAAGGGGTCAAAAATGAGCAATGTGAAATCTGCTGTTAAAGTTGTTGAGTCCAAATTGCCCAGTGCTAAGGACAAGGGCAAGTAGAAAATGGGTGAGTCTAGCCATGATAGTACACACTACCTTTCCTCCCAGGGTAGAGTTCAGATGAAGGGTCAACCTTTGTGCACACCAAAACCCCAGGCTAGGGTTAACAAGTCACCACCAACAGTTCAGAGGAAGACTCAACCCACACCCATGAAGAAGTCAAGCGAATCTAGGGTGCAAGGTAGAAACACTTATGCCAGAAGTCAATCGAGCCACTTCCACTAGCCCAGAGTCCAGACACACCATCATGTGGAGCTTCAACAATTCTATAGGTTTGAATGGAGTAGAGCTCAAGGGAGGTCTAGATATTAGTCATGTACCACACATACATATAGACCTCGGGCTAAAAATTGGGTTGGTCCGTCTAGAATATGGGCTTCTAGGAAACAAACCTTTTACAGTCAGCCAAGGACCAACGTTGGCCACTATTTCCTGAATGCTCATTGGCCTACGCACTGGCACAAAAACAATCAGAATGCAAGGAAAAATGGTGGCAAGACAAATAACAAGTCAAGAAAAATTCAGCTTGCTAATGCTGAGAAGAAGAGAAACAATAGAAGAAATGTCAAAAAACCCACCAATCAACCAGCTCTCAACAAGCATGGATCCCAAAAATTTTGTTGTCATGTATGAATTGTTATATTTCTGCTTCGGAGCCCAAACAGTTTTGGGTTCCAAAATTTTCTCCGTGACTATGATTGCAGGTATGCCTGGCAGCCAAGCACAACATGTGGTATCTGGATAGTGGCTGCTCTAGGCATATGACGGGGGACAAGGATAAATTTTACTTGCTGACAGAGAAGAATGGAGGCCTTGTCACCTTCGGAGGAAACACTAAGGGTAAAATCATCGGATCAGGTAAAGTAGGTAAGTGCACTACCTGTTGCATTGATGAAGTCTTGCTGGTGGATGGATTAGCATATAATCTTCTAAGTATCAGCCAGCTATGTGATAAAGGTCACAAGGTAGTATTTGATGCACTTAGCTGTAAAATTTTTGAACCTGACTTTGATGTGGTTAAATTCTCTAGAAAAAGAATGAATAATATTTACATGGTAAATCTAGAAGATATTGCACACTCTAACCTATGTCTCACTGTTAATAAAGAAGACTTAGCCTTTCTGTGGCATCGTAGGTTAGGTCATGCTAGTTACACTGTTCTGCACAAATTGAATAAATACAACATGGTTAAAGGACTCCCTGAAATTTCTTTCAAGAAGGAAAATAAAGTGTGTGGTGCTTGTACATAGTCCAAGCAGACTAGAAAGTCATTTAAATCAAGAATTAAAAACATGTCCCTTAAACCTTATGAGCTGATACATATGGATTTATTTGGACCCACACGATCAGTCAGCTTGTCAGGGAGGAGATATGGATATGTCCTGTTGATGACTTCTCTAGGTATACTTGGGTCTTCTTCATCACTCACAAGAATGATGCTTTTACTGAATTTCAGGAGTTCTATTTAAATATCAAACAGAAAAATGAACACTTAATCAAAAATATTCTGTCTGATCATGGAGGTGAGTTTGAAAACTCAAAATTTGAAAACTTCTACAGGGAAAATGGAATTACCCATCAGTTCTCCTCCCCAAGAACACCTGAGCAAAATGGAATAGTAGAGAGGAGGAACCGGACACTTGTGGAGATGGCCCGTATACTGCTTGTTGAAGGTGGCTTACCAAGATAATTTTGGGCAGAGGCAGTTAATACTGCATGCCATGTAATCAACAGAGCCATGGTAAGGTCTTCACTCAGAAAACTCCTTATGAGATTCTAAAAGGTAAGAAGCCTTCAATTGCTTATTTCAAGGTCTTTGGCTGTAAATGTTTCATTCACGTTAATGATAAAAGAGATCTTGATAAATTTGAACCTAAAAGTGATCCAAGAATTTTTCTTGGGTATTCTAAATACACTAGAGCATATAGAGTGTACAACCTTAATTCTAAAACTGTTGAGGAATCTCCACATGTTGTCTTTTATGAGTCCCTAAGTAACTTTGAAGTTGGTCAATGCAGAAAAGAAGATGACAGAGAAATTCTTAAGAAAGAAAAACATGAAGACCAATCAGACCAAGAAGAAGAAGCTGAAGAAGTCAATGCGGAGGAGCCTGCTGTTCAGGGGGAGGTAAATGAAGGTCAAGGTAACCAAGTTATCAATGTCAGATTCTTAAGAGACCATCCTATTGAAAACATCATTGGTGACTTGCATGAACCTCCTAGGACTAGAGGCTTCCTTAGAGCTCAAAATGAATTAAATGCATATGCATTGGTTTCTAATGTTGAATCCAAAACCATTGACAGTGCTCTCAAAGATGCGCATTGGATCAATGCCATGCACAAAGAGCTTAATCAGTTTGACAAGAACAAGGTGTGGCACCTAGTTCCACCTCTTGTTCATGGAAATGTCATTGGGACAAAATGGGTCTTTAGAAATAAAACTGATGAGCTAGGTAATGTTGTCAAAAATAAGGCCAGACTTGTTGCTCAGGGGTACAACCAGGAATTCAGAATTGACTTTGAAGAATCATTTGCCCCTGTAGCCAGGTTAGAAGCTATTAGAATTTTGTTAGCTTATGCATGCTCCTTTGGAATAACTCTCAAGTAGATGGATGTAAAATCTGCTTTTCTCAATAGAGAAATTAAGGAGGATGTCTATGCCCATCGACCTCTAGGCTTTGAATGCTCAGATTTTCCTTCTTATGTATATAAGTTGAATAAAGCTATCTATGGTTTGAAGCAAGCTCCTAGAGCTTGGTATGACAGACTAAGCACATTCTTTATTGACAAGAAGTTCACAAGAGGTGAAGTTGATCAAACGTTGTTTACCAAGGTACGTCATCCTGATATCATCATTGTCCAAATTTATGTGGATGACATTGTGTTTGGTTCAACCAACCCTGAATTATGTAAGGAATTTTCTAAACTTATGACACAAGAATTTGAGATGAGCTCAATGGGTGAACTAAAATTATTTCTTGGACTACAGGTGACTTAAACTAAAGAAGGAACCTTTATCACTCAGTCCAAATATATAAGGAACCTCCTGAAGAAATACAAATTCGACAACCTCAAGGACATTGCAGCTCCAAGGAGTACTTCAACAAGCCTTGATGAAGATACCAAAGGTAACTCTGTGGATCAAAAGCTATACAGAGGTATGATCAGATCTCTCTTGTATCTCACTGCATCTAGGCCTACATTCAATTTGCAGTGTGTTTATGTGCTAGATTTCAGGCTAGTCCTAAGGAATCGCACTTCAGTGCAGTGAAAAGGATCTTTAGGTATCTAACAGGCACCCAAGAACTAGGCTTATGGTATCCTGCTAGATGTGAGCTAGAGCTTCTAGCCTACACTGATGCAGACTATGCTGGGTGTCGAGTAGATAGGAAGAGCACTAGTGGTTACTGTCAATTCCTAGGTGGTTGTCTAGTATATTGGGCTTCTAAAAAGCAACACACTGTGGCACTTTCCACTGCTAAAGTAGAATATGTTGCTGCAGGGAACTGTGATGCCCAGATACTATGGATTAAACACCAGCTCTCAGATTATCAGATAAATCTGAGATGCATTCCACTTCTATGTGACAACACCAGTGCAATCTGTCTCACTAAAAATTCTGTTCACCACTCTAGGACTAGGCATATTTGTTGACACCCGTTTTATGACCAATAAGTTGGGTCATCTCCTTGTTTATCCATATGATGCTCCGAGTTGTTAACTCTTCATCGAGTCTCCTTGATCAGTTTGAAGCATGTTTCTTGGGTCTTCTCCTTGGTTGGAGTGTGGTTTATTGTGGCCTTTTATTCGATGAGCTTAGCAAGCTTTGCACCTTTTTTTTATCCTCATTGTTAATAACGGTCCTCACTGGGGGCGTTACTTCCATATAACGCATGATCCCTGGGCCGTTACTTATTGAAGAGTCCTAAAGTTTGAGGCCATTGTTCTAAAACTTATCCTCTTGCTTATCCGTTGAATCTAACGGTCTGTCGTGCAGCCGTTATTTATTCTAACGTGTCCAGCCTTGGCCGTTACTTTCCTTCGAGAGTCCAACTTGTTTGATCTTCTTCCCATTGATCTTATCTCTTTTGAGATAAGGTTGAATGTAACGGACGTTCCCTGGCGCGTTATTTTCATGTGGCGGTCTGTCGACCAGCCGTTACATCCAACAGAGAGTCCTGGCAGTTCAGGCCTTTTCTATGCTACTCCGTGGTCAAGATAAGAGCTTGAATTGTTGATTTCTCTTCCAAATCTGATCCTCAGAACCTTCTGTTTATTTCTATGGACTCTTGGTGATATTATCTTCAAGGATTTGCTAAGAATTATTCTCTTATCTTGCTGGATTATCCTCTGCTCGACCGGAGAGTTTGAGGGTCTATAAATAGCACCCTTAACTTCATGGCCCGAAGGAGGAAGATATGGAGTTCGCGTCGAAGTGCTGCCGCATTCTGGAGTCACATCTGACCAAGGAGAATTGTCTCTCACGTTCATCTGCTTCACGGTGAAGGGAGTATTCGTTCCATTGGTTTTCAAAGTTCATCATTACATATTGTGTTCTTCCTCATCTCCCTTTCAACAAAAGCATTGTCCCTCTTCTTTCTCCACGTTCTCCCTGGTTTTTCATCATCTAAACATCCTCCTATTTTTTTAAAATGCCCAGAGGGGTTAAAAAACCAAAACCTCCCCGGTACTTTCCTTTCCTTTTGCATGCTATTGAGTTTATTGAAGAATTGATGCTATATTGTTTAAAGGGCTAATCTGGGTTTGTTCTCTTGTGTTTTCACGTTCTTTGGCAGGTTTACAGGTTCACCACACGAGGCCCAAGTCTTCTGGCCGGCTGGAAGAGTTGGAGTTAAAAGAATCCACAAGCTATTACTGTAGGTTATTTGACGGTCTTGTGCGTGCAGGCGCGTCAGATTCATATAGCGGTTCATCGAGCGACCGTCACTTCCCAGTGACGCGTGGGCTTTCGGCCGTTACATTCCGTTGATCTGTAGATTTCCTTGATTTTCTCTCTCCCGTGGGCGGGTGCTTCATCCACCTATTTCCAAGGCATTTTCAAGTCTTTGGCTTGTTTCTACTTTGGTGGCGATCACGTTCTTTCTTAGTATTGGGCATTAGCTTTCTCTCCATCTCATATATCTTATCCTCTTTGCTTGCTCCACCCTTGCGGTGTGTTTTTTATTTGCTCTTGCTCCATGCCTCGGCGTGTGTTTTTCTTTATTCCCTTAGTTTAGTTTGATGATTGAGATAGCATGCCCATGCTAGAGCTTGTTCTGGTTGCCTAGGTTCATGGTTCGCATGTCCTCGGGTTGATTGAGATCTTTGATTTTTGCCTATCATCTTTATTGCACATAAAATAAAAAGAAGAAGAGAAGCAAAACAAATCAACAGATAATTTTTTTGGCGATCACGGTGGGACAACTTGTGCCAATCGTGTCTTGATCTCTGTTTAAACCTGCCATCATTCCCTTGTTTGATTGTCCTCGGATCTCCCTCTTACTTCATCTTATTTCTGTTCCTCTGGGTGTTCTAACGGCCCTCTGTCCCTACATTACTTCACTCTGACGCAGGGGCATTGGACCGTTATACGCCTGATCCTGTGTGCGGGCTTTTCACGGATTTCCCTTTTATTTCTTGTGGTTTTTGGCTCTCTGGCTCATCCGACGGTCCTGGTGCTCTGCGTTATATTACTTCTGGCGGTCTGGTCTTCGACCGTTATTATCTTCTGACACAGGGTCTATAGACCGTTATACTCCAGACAGGTACGCATCCCGAGGTGCATTACTTTCCGCAGTTTCTACTGTGATTTCCTTGCTTGGGTGATATCTGACTTCCTCCCTGATTATTCTACATATTTACATCATTGCGTGCATAATTGTTTGCTAGATTCTAGGCTAGATTTTGCATGCACTCCGGTGCACATAGGTTCATTCATACTTTCATACATTAGATTGCATTTTCCTACCTTGGTGTGCGGACCTCTCGTCTCCATATTCCTTGGGGCCGACTAGGAAATCACACTAGGGACCTCTATAAGTCCCCGCGAGCCATGGATTCCCACACTGACGTCGGGCCGGTTGTACCTTTTCCACCCCGTGTCTAGGGTTGCATAAGTGAAGGAGTGGTCACACTTAGAGTCAAACCAAGCTTTACATCCATCTCCCGTCAAGAACCTATTGTTGAGAGCTCATATTAATCCATCCACTAAAGTTCCAAAGGAGAAATCATAAGAATCTTGAAGCATCATATTAAACAACTTGGTTGACTTTAAGTGTTTTCATCCCTTGCAACTTACATCTTCGTGATAAATCATCTAAGTTTAGTTGCTCATTGTGTGTTTGTGTTGTGTTGTTTGCATCTTGTTAAGGTTGTTCGTTGCATGTGGAGTTATTTTCGTCAGTTGGAAGCACCTCCTAGGGTCAACTCATTCTCCAAGTGCTACTCAAATCTGCTCTTCGAATCCACCATGACTTCTTTCAATCCTCCCCATTCCCAAGAGGATTCTCTTCCTCAAGGGCTTCTTGAAAACCCTGCTAGGGTTACCTCGTTCTCTTCTGGAGAGGGGACGGACCCTCTTCCGTCCTCTACCTCCATGGAAGGTGGTCAGGCTACCCCTTCCTTCTCAACTCCTTCTGCGGGCTCCATTCTCCAGATGATGGCCCAATTGTATCCAGCCCAACTCCAAACTATCCATCAGGCCATGCAAGGATCCAATATCTCCCCTCCCACGATTATGCAGGGTCAATCCAATCCTCTCATCCAGCCCACTCCAATTAATCTCACTCCGGTCCAACCCCGGACCATCACATTCACCGGCATGGAGACGGGCCAATCTTCCGCTTCGGCCCAGCAATCTTTTGACAAAGGGAAGTCTCCTATCCCTTCTTTCACTCAGATGGATCATCACTTGTCTAGCCCACTGGTTCCACAAGTCCTGCTGGGTCCCTCCGATTTTCTGCACCCTCAGTCAGGGGTGGTCCAAGCCCACTCCAATCTGGATCAATCTCGGGCCCAATATCCTTCTTATGGACCCCCTACGTCGGCCGTTTATCCTTCTGCTCCTGCTTATGGGCTCCCACCTCCTGCCACGGTCCACCCTTCCGCTCCTCAACTCCAATCATCATTTCTTGCTACCCCTGCTCCATCCAGAGAGCAGGAATTACTTGATAAATGGGCCACCATGCAATAACAACTCGACTTCCTCCAGAAGCGGGTTGGCCTACAATCCTTGGCAGATGTTCCTGTTCCTAGTTTCCAGAACATCCGGTTCCCTCCCCAGTCCGAGCTCCCCAATTATAGAAAATATGACGGGAACGGCAATCCCTTTATTCACGTGAGGGATTTCTTATATGAATCGGCCCAATTCCAATATGATGATCGTCTTATGGCGTATTTATCCCGCCGATCATTGGACGGTGTTGCACTGGAATGGTTTTATTCTCTGCCATTGGAAGAAGCTGAGAGCTTTAAGGTAGTAAAAGACAAGTTTATTCAGCGGTTTCAAGATCGGGTCGGCCCGGAATATTCTTTTACAGATCTGGTGGCCGAAAAGATGAAAACAGATGAGGAGTTTGCCACTTATGCAGATAGGTGGAGGCAGATGGCCGCTAGGGTGCCCGGCCATATACCGGAGGAAGAGAAGGTCAAGCTACTTATTTCAAATGCTACTCCAACCTTCCGAAACATCCTGGCAATGAACGACATAGCCAACATGCACCAACTATATAGCCGGGCGCGCTTTATCCAAACTCAGTTTAAGGATTCCCCTATCCATTCTCTGTTCGAAAACCAAAAGCCCAAGTACCATAAGAAGCCACAAGGGCCGGTTACAGAAGGGGTCCAAACGAATGAGCAGGTTCAAGTCGTTACTTTTCCATTCCAAAACGCACCTTTCCGCTTCCCTCAAAACCCCCGCACTCCACAAAATCCAGCTCCACAGAACTTCCAAATCACTCCGCAAAACCCTCCGCCCACATTCACCATTCCACAAAAAACCTTTGCCGCACCACAGCAACCACCACCACCCCCGTAATACCACAACATCCCTCCACCCAACGGCTATAACAACAACCCGGACAACAAGCGCCCGGCTCCCAAGAGGGCACAATATCCTCCACTGCCAGAAACCCTCACGGATATTTTCTCGGCTCTTATGTCGGTTAATGCTATACAGCTTCCTCCGGAACGGCCCAACTAGAATCCGACCGTTGATCAAACGAAGTATTGTATGTTCCACAGGCAACCGGGACATACCATTGAAGGATGTTTTCAATTTCGGGACCTAGTATATGATCTTCATGAAGGACAAAGGATAGATTGGGCCGAAATGCATAGGGCCATCGCAGAAATTAAGGAAAAGAGAAGGCAGTCGCAGAGGCAACAAGTGCAGCAGCATCAAGCACTGCAGCCGCAACAGCCGCCACAACAGCAGCAACCACAGCATGTTCAGGATCTGGGGATCCATCAAAATCGATGCCAAACCATCCGCCCGCTCCACAACCTCAGCCGCCGGCGCCAGCGCAAGTCAATGTAGTCCAACCCCCGGCTCCTAACGTCGAGTGGTCTTTTGATGATGATGGTACTGCACCACAAGTAATGGCCCTCCACCATAACCACCGCAACCCCCTCACTCCTTCATTTATCCTCCCTACACACCCAACACCCTCTCCGCTTGTCCTTCCATTCACACCCGCACCAGCAAATCCACCACCACCCACAGCGCCATCATACCCACCATTAGTTACCCCCGCTACGGTCAGAACCATCCCCTCATCCAATCCTTCACCCATCACCCCGCCTACGCTCGTCCTCCCACCATCCGCACCATCCACCATCATCACCCCGCCTTCCGTCTATCCCACACCACTCATCCGGCCACCATCTCTTGTTAACCCCAACATCACCCCTCACCAGATCATCTCTCCCACGCAGTCTATTCCACTCATCCACCCTACCGGGCCAATCATATCATTTCCGGACGCCGCGGCAAATTGCGCCTTAAGAAGCGGGAAGTTATTCCATCGGAATTACCCCACTACCTCCAATCCCCAGTCCTCTCAGCCAACGGCCGAACAAGAAGAAGCTGAACCTCTACCGGGTACTCAATACGACTTGCTACATCATCTGGACCGAGTGCCCGCCAAAATATCAGTTCTGGAGCTTATCAAGAGGTCCACCCTTCATCAAGATGCTCTCAGGGATTTCTTACAAAAGGTGATGGTTAGCGAGGACATGGCAGTTGACAGCTTACCAACAGCACTGGCAACTATTTCCAAAGGGCCGGCAATCACATTTTTAGAAACCGAGCTAGCACCTCCAGGAGCTCGGCAGATGCCGCTCTGCATTACAATTATTCTGAATAAGGTCAGCATTGAGGCAGCACTGGTCGACACAGGGGCTTCAATTAATGTATGCCCACTCAGCACTCTCCGAGCTTGCAATATATCTGAAGAATTGTTACGACCTACCCCCACCACTATAGCAGCATATGACAACTCGAGGAGAGCATGTCACGGGGTAGTCACTATTCAAGCAGAGCTCGGGCCCCCTACTATGCCCGTGGAGTTCTATGTGCTGGACATTGACACCATGTTTAAGGCGATCTTGGGTCATCCATGGATTGATATACTTGGTGCCGTACCCTCCACCGCACATCAGTGCGTCAAATTCCCTTTCCAAGGGAGGGTCGTCAAAGTCAAGAGCTTGTCCACGGTTCAATCGGTTAAGGCCATTTCAGAACAGATTCTTCCTACACTTTGGCCAAGTAGCCGACCCGTCATATCAGTGCTGGATTTGAACTTCCCTTGGGCTTATACACCTCCTAGGCCCATCACTACTCCAGTTAACATCAAGATGAAGCCCCAGATCCGAGACTCAAAAGGCTGGAACATTATACTGAAACTGGGCTACCAACCGGGGAGAGGCCTTGGTGCACAATTACAAGGAATGACCAAGCCCATACCCAAGGGAAGAAAGATGGGCATGAGAGGTCTTGGCTATCGAGAAACCACATTATCTATGATGGGTGATTCTGGGCCACTCACCTGGGACTACCGTCAACACTTTGTTCGAGGGCCGCTCCAGCCCGGCACATTAGCTCTGCAGCCAGCTCCGTCAGGGAGAAATACAGTATGTCTGATTGCCAGTCCACCGCCAGCACTGAAGAGGCCAGAAGATGATATGCTTGATTATGGTCAAGCCCTTCAGTGGTTGTTTCATGAAGAAGACTACCAGAAGAAGCAAGAGGTTCGGCTCGTGCAATGGAGGCCGAAGAAGCGGCCGGTCGATGATCCACGGGAGGAGGGGAGCTCGCCGATTGTCTTTTCTTGGTCTCCCTCCCGCTTTCTCCTATCATGGTAAATCCATCCTTCGTTGATCCGCCTGAAATTCTATTTATTCCTTGTGCTTGCGGGCATTGCCCGCCCATTGATCTATCCACTCTATTCACTCCTCCTCCTCCCAACGCCCAACTCCACGAGATGTGGTTCTCATCTTCCGATCCCTTCTTTGACTGCATCTTCCCCGAGCTATTCCCTATGCAGCTCCTGTCTCCTCCATCTTGCTGTGTAGTCTCTGCTGATCTCCAAAAAAAAAATGTCAAATTCGAAACGGAGATTTCAGTGGAAGATTATGCTACCCTGTCTCCATCCTCATCCCAGGGGCACGAGTCCCCTGCTCCTTCCCTTCCCCTAGGTCTCCTTTCTCCTAGGTTAGGATTAGGGTCTATCGAGTCTAGGGAAGTAGAATTAGTTAGGTCTAAAGAAGTAGGGTCTTGTTCTAGGTCGTCCAACCCTTCCTCCTCTGAGCCGCACCCGCTTGCGCGTCCTCCCAAATCTGTTCCTGATAGGTTCTTGCAAGACCTAGCTCAGCGTTGTCATGCCCTTTTGAAATGTGCAGAATTTGTTGCTACGGCAATCGTGATTGAAGATGAAGAGGAAATAGAAGGGGTGTGGAGCGATGACGGACTCGGCGTCTATGAAATCCTGGATGAGAAAGATTCGGTTAATGGGGACAGCGACATAGATGACACTGTTGATCTGTACGCACAAGGACTTAAGAAATTCGACGAGCCGTCGTCAGCAGTGGATGAGCCTACGAAAGAAATCAATCTGGGAACTGAAGAAGACCCCATGCCCATCATTATTGCTGCTAATCTCCCTCCACAAGTAGAAGAAGATCTGATCAAGGTTCTAAGGGAGTATAGCGATTCCTTCGCCTAGTCTTATGAGGACATGCCAGGTCTTGACCCCTCTTTAGTGGAACATCGACTCATGCTTAAACCAGGGGCAACACCTGTGAAACAACGGTCAAGGAGATTTCACCCCCACATGGCCTTAAGGATTAAAGAAGAAGTTGACAAGTTAGATAAGGCCAGATTCATTAGAGTTGTTCTATATCCTCAGTGGGTGGCAAATATAGTCCATGTCATCAAGAAGGATGGAAAGGTGCGTATTTGCATCGATTTCAGGGATCTCAATAAAGCATGTCCCAAGGATGATTTCCCGCTACCTCACATTGATGTCTTGGTCGATAGTACCACCGGGTACGAATCGTTATCATTCATGGACGGTTACTCAAGATACAATCAAATCCGTCTCGCTCCAGAAGATCAAGAGAAAACCTCCTTCACCACGCCCTGGGGCACATATTGTTATGTGGTTATGCCGTTCGGTCTGATGAATGCAGGTGTCACCTATCAAAGGGCGATGATGGGCATCTTCCACGACATGATGCATATCTATATGAAAGCTTACGTGGATGACATTTTGGTGAAGTCAAGAACCAAAGAAGAACACCCTCTATCCTGGCTAAGGTGCTGCAAAGAGCCAGGGAGTACAAGCTTAAGATGAATCCGAAGAAGTGTGTATTCGGAGTCTCCTCAGGGAAGCTGTTAGGTTTCATAGTGAGCAAACGGGGGATCCAGATTGATCCTAACAAAGCACAGGCCGTCATGGACATGCCTCCGCCTAAGAACATTACGGAACTTCGAGGATTGATCGGTCGATTACAATTCATTAGAAGATTCATATCCCAACATTCTCAAAGGTGCCGTCCATTTTATGAATTGCTTAAGGCGGGGGTTAAGTTTGAATGGAATGAAGATTGTCAAAAGGCCTATGAGGACTTAAAAGAATATCTATCCAATCCCCCGGTTTTGCAACCTCCTGTCCCTGGGAAACCCCTAATCCTATACATCTCGGTTATCGAATACTCCCTAGGGGCGGTATTAGCACAAGTAGACGATGAAGGGAAAGAGCGGGCTGCTTATTACCTCTCTCGGTTGTTTAACCCAGCTGAGTCCAGATACACCGCTATAGAGAAGACTTGTGCCGCCTTAGTGTGGATAGCTCAGAAGCTTAAACACTATTTCCTTGCCCACCCAGTTAGGTTGATCTCTAGAATGGACCTGATTCGCTATCTCTTAGAAAAGCCCATCCTTTCTAGTAGGTTAGCTCGCTGGCAGAGCTTCCTCTCTCAATTCGAGATCACATTCGTCGTTCAGAAGGCGGTCAAAGGATACGCCATCGTTGAGCATCTTGCCCATCTTCCTATTCCTCACACTGATTCTATTCAAGATGATTTCCCTGATGAGCATCTCTCAGTTCTCTCTCACCATCCCTTCTGGTCTCTGCACTTCGATGGTGCACTCAATTCTCAAGGCCGAGGGATCGGCGCTGTTCTGCTTACTCCCGAAGGAGTAACTATTCCCTTTGCTTATCAACTTCTATTTCCTGCTACCAACAACATCGCTGAGTACGAAGCTCTCCTGGCTGGACTGAAGCACGCCTATCTCCTAGGTGCGCGTTATTTGAACATCATCAGAGACTCTCAGCTCGTCTTATGGCAAGCTCTATCCACTTACCGTACTCGTGACCCCAAACTCAAGCCCTATCAAGATTTGGTCACGCTTCTTGCTAGGCAATTCCGTAAGCTAATCTACATCCATACTCCCCATTCTCAGAACATCCTAGCTGACGCTCTAGCATCTCTTGCTTCTTCTCCATCTTTCCCTCTCAATCGGAACACTAAGACTATCGTCGTTCAGAGGTTGGACGCACCCTCTCTTCAGGACCCGTGGTTCATCAACCTTAGGAAAGCTGTAGAGGCGAGGGCTGAGAAGGAAGATCTAAAGGAAGTATCTTTAATGGAGCTAGAAGAGATTCTGGATGAAGAAGAGTTGTTTTGCTGTTGATTTGTTTTAATTAGATTCCTATCCCACCCCCTTTAAATACATACATGCATAAACATATGAATCAAAGACAATGGGGGATGAAAGGATGAGAAATACTAACCATGATCGCCACCAAGGTTCCAACAACGCCAAAGGATGAAGAAGTGTAAAGAACGGCGCCGTGTACCTTGGAACTTAAAGACTTGATCGCGCTTGAAATGGGGTGCGGGGAACTTGTGGATTCAAACCTCCTCTCCTTCCAGCCGGCTAGAGGAAGAGGGCCTCACGTTGTATTCATGCTCTCCTGCAAAACAAAGATGAAACACAAAGGTAAAAACCGATTAGAACATGAAGTGTAGAAATCTGCCCAAAGTGATTAAATAGCATGAATAAAAGGGGGAGAACACACCGGGGGAGGTTTTTAACCCCTGTGGAAGGGTGGAAAAGATAGGTGGGTGTGTTGTACATGCATGAGATTTGAAATAACGTGATTTGATTGAGAGAATAGAGAGAAATCATTGATGCAAAATAGAGAAAAACACATGTAGCAGAAAATGTAGAAAACTATGATGATTTGTGATTTTGAGGAGACTAGAACTAAGAGTGTAGACCATGAAATCAAGCCCAGAAGGATGCAATGGAAAGCTAATACTTCCCTCTCCAAGATAGGGTTGAAGTTGTGAGTTGGAGTTGCAGCATGACTTCGCCCCACGTCTGGAAAGAGCCTCCCGTCGCGACTGCGAACTGGGCAGTTTTTATAGAGTTTTGTTTGAAAGCCTCATCTTCTTATCACGATTCCTGGAGATAGAGTCCAAGATAAATCGAGTTCTCTAGATCAAACTCGAGATAATACTAAGGACAAGAGATAGGAACAAACGGGGATCCATTCAGAGGAGGATTCTAGAAGATATAGCTCTTGGAAGGCAGCCCCGGAGCCTTATCCACAGAGTTTGAGTTGAACTAGGACACCTAAACCCTCAACTTTTAAGCGTGATTCTGAGCAATATAGCCAATGAAATTTGGAGTTCTTTGGACTGAATTCAAGATAATATCAAGGAGAAACCATAGGAACAAACGGCGCTCAATTCAGAGTAGAATTCAAGAAGTTATGGACTCTGCAAGGGGGCCACGACGCACAGAAACGGAGCAGAGTCCAACATGAATTGGACTCTCAGGTGTGTGTAACGGTCTATCGTACGACCGTCAGAGTTATGTAACGGACTAGGGTAGGTCCATCACACTCTGGGGGTCGAACGGGGCGTTTTCGGATGAGTTTCAGTGTAACGCACCCATACTAGACCGTCACATGGACTCTGACGGTCTAGGGTAGGACCGCCACATTCTGGGTGTTGAACAGGGTGATTTCAGGCATGTTTCGGTGTGACGGTCTATCGTAGGACCGTCACACTGCTCTAACGCACCTATGTAGGGCCGTCACACTGATGGAGAAAAATTCTGGGCAGACTACGCATGACTTCAGAAATTGAAGCGTATCTCTCAAAAGGGGCAGAACTAGCGAAAGTGGTAGAAGAAGAAATTGTAGATAACTGAGAGAGGAACAACTTGTATGAAGAAAGAAAGTGGAGCAAATGATCAGAAGATGGAGAAAATGGGGGTAGAACAGAGAGGAAAATTCTGGAAAATAGGTGAACAACACAACCTGCTGGAAAATGCGAATAACTCACAAACGGGGTAGAACTGGCCAATGGCGTAGAAGAAGAAGTTGTAGATCTTTGAAATATGAACAAATTTGGTGAAGATAACATTTTGAGTAGAGGAATGGAAGAAGGTGAAAAAGGACCACTTTCAGGACTACGTAGCGGGAGAGAGCCGATTACTTGAGGGAAGCCGGCATAAATGGGCCGAAAGTCCACTTTGAAGCCGGAATTTGATAAAATAAGCTCCAGGGCTCTTAGAAATCATGATCTCCGAGACTCAAAGGATATGAAATGGTAAAAATGGGTTTGAAATCCATCCAAGAAGTTCCAAAACAATGGCTAATTCGGGGCATCAAAAATGATGAATAAGAGAAATGACACAACTTGTGGGCTAAAACGGGTGTCAACAGATGTCCCTCCTTGATGTCCACTTTGCAAGGGAACGAGCGAAAGTGGCGCGGAGACAAAATGGAAAGGAGATGAGCGAAAGCGATAGCGACGTGAAATGGAGATGAAGCGTGTTGATCGTGATAAATCTACTCATGATGAACAAAAATATATTTATATAGGGGAAAATATAATAATGGCAGATAAAAATAAAGATGAAGAAAAGCACGTGGTGCTACTAAGGAGAGTGATCGCCAGAGGGGTTACCTCAATAAGAAGAAAAGATGATCGCGAATACCTGGTGAAAAATAGGATGCGAGATGGATGTGAATTCCTTCCTCCACCTTCTATCGGCCGACCGATGAAGGGGGTTTTTCTTGTTGATTACCTTGAAACGAAGAACAAACAAATAAAAGAGAAGTGGATCAACCGAGAGTGAGTGTAGTATCAATCCAAATAAACAATAGGATGATGAAATATGAATATAGCATGCGCACCTTTTTTTTGGTTTTAAAACCCCTAGAGAATTAGGGTGAGAGGAGGATATGCAGTACTAATGCAAAAGAAGAAAAAAAACAATGGACGTGATGATGCGATGAAGGCAAACACAAACAAAAGAGAGAAACCCCGCTGTTCCTGTAAACAGTAGAGGGGAGAACCAACAGAGCAGCAGGAAGCAGAGGAAGATGATGAAGAAATCACACGGATGAAGAAAAACTCCTCTCTGCTGTGTGCTCCCTGTGTTCTGTCTCTCCCCTCGCGCGAGACCGACCAGGGAGTCCTTTTATATGGTTTCGATCAAAGATAGACACAAATTCGGAAGATAAGAACAGGCAATGGTTATCAACGGCAAGGACTCTAGTTCCCAGATCGAGCAAGGTGACCAATAAAAGCAGGGAACTCTTCAGGAAAGATGAGTTTAAGAAGGACACGAAAGGGTGAGACACGACCTACCGAAGGGCGTCAATTCAGAATTGACGACCTGCTCTAGGGCGTTAATTCAAAACATGACCGGGATCAAGGCGTCACTTCCTGGATTCAATTTTGGTAATAAAAGCCTTCTTTATTTGAAAATTGCGAAAAGACGCCTGAAGCAAAGGCGTTAAACAAAAACACGCCCTAGAGAAGGACGTTAATCATTGATTTCCAATTTGAGTGATACTCGTAAAATACCAGGAACTGACGCCCTTACCTGTGGTCGTCCTTTTTCAAGAACACGCCCCAGATTAGGTCGCTATTTAAAACACGCCCCTCTTCAAGTCGTGAATCACAAAACGTAAGAATTAATTACAAAAACATACAAAAAATAGAAAAACTTTATATTATAGAAACATTGAAGTTCACTTTGGGGTGTTATCATAGTGACATGAGATTTGATCAACAAAGCGTCAATTTTGGCGTGTCTACAGCTGCCCTGCCTTGGTGTCTGCTTTGCAAGGGAGTGAGACGAAATGGAGAGATAGTGCAACAAACAGAATGAAGTGGAGCGAACTGATAAGTAGATGCCAAGGTGTGATGTGACACGCCTCAGACACTAAGCATCGAAAAATCTTTCCAAGATTCAAAGTGAAACAACTCCGGGTAATTCCAAGGAAGCATCGATTTGCTGGATAAAGGAGACTAAACTAAGTAAATAAAATGTGCACGTGGGCACGACAGGGAGACACCATTGGAGAGCGGTTACCAGCCAATGTGGACGTGCTACAACCAAGGTGGATTTGTAGAAAAATAAAGAGAATTGAGATGAAGATCCAGCAAAGGAACAGTTTCAAGGAACTAGCCTGAGCGGCTTCAGCGAGAATAAAGTACTCAATTTGGAATGGAATATCTCATGTCAACTCAATCAAGAGCGAGTGACCTTCATTATTACCATAATATGAAGATTTTCAGCATGAAGCTCAAAGTCCTACATGATGCATGCTGGGCTAAAAAGAAAAAGATAAAACAAACTAAAAATAGAAAATAATCAAGGATAATATTGCTAAGCCATCTAGATTTGGTCAAGAATCCAGATCTCTGAGCTGACACTAAGCCGAAGCCCGTTTGTCCGCGCATCAACCCAGAAAGCGGAACCATCGTCCCAGACCTTGAATGACTCAACGGCCTATCCGTGTGATCAAGATTCTCCTGGAATTATCACTGTTTTTGATGAATGGGAACTCAAATTCCAGGTTCATCAGAACCACAAGGTCCTTGATATGCTATAATAGCGTAAAATACCATATAGTAACAATGCTTATAGGAAAGAAATACAAGACAAGAATGATGTTACTCCGACGAGCGATCCAAGCATCTCGGACCTGCAATCTTCTGCACTTGAAAACTCATTAGCCCTCATAAAAAAATGACCAGAAATAATCCTCAAGATATGATCATAAGTGCTCAATTAAAATCAATTATCTAAAGAATAGCACTTAAGTTCATTAAAGCATATAGCGGAATTAAACATGTGAGCAAATAAAACCACGACTGGAGGGAATGGCGTCAAAATCATGAAAAGCGCCTGACATCAGGGCGTCAAAACATAAAACACGCCCTTCATTAAGACGTTAAATACACCGAGAGTTCAAGAATAAAACGTCCTATGAAAGGGCGCTAAATAAAACACAACCTCTTCCAGGTCGTCAATTCAACAATCGACGCCCCAACAGAGGACGTTAATTAAGCACATGCTTCCGTTTCCAGTTCGAAGGCTAAACCCAGTCCTAATGGCAATCAACCTTCTAACTCCGAACAGTCTTAAGACCCTCCGGACTTCTATAAAGGGAAGGCACTTCCTCAAATCAAAGCAATCCTTCGGAGCTCTGCTCTCTGTTGCTTCTTCTGCTGTTCGTGTTCTTCTCGCAAGCCGTTCACTCGCTCAAACCCTTCCTGCAGACCGAAGATGGAGAGAGCGATCAAAAGGTCCAAAACTTCCACTCCCAGGCTTCCTGAGATCAATGGGCACATCAGCAATAGAATTTCCATGAATCAGGTAAAGATTGATTCTCTGTTCCTTCTTTTATATCTTCTCCGAACTACTGCTCTTTTAAACGGCTTCTTCATATTTCTTTTGTATGCTCATGTCTGTCTCTGTTTTCTTCTCTTCCATGTCCATCTTTCGCAGGACTATCCTAATGTGCCAGGAGCCAGGAGATTCACAAAGATTAAGTGGCTGCCTCTTATTCTCTCCAAATTTTCTTCAGATATGAGGGTGTACTTAGCAAGATGGCACCCTCTTGGTATAATTACCCATGCCAAACACTATGATCAAATCCACCTTGATTGGGCTGCCATAGGAGCTTTAATTGAAATATGGCACCCTTCCACTCACACCTTCCTTTTCTCAACTTTTGAAGCTACCATCCTATTGGCAGAATTAGAGTTGATCTTGGGCTTGAAAAGGATGAAGCAAGGGGATGAGGAAAAGATGGCCATCATGCCAAAACCAATTTCCTAACATGAACTATTAACCACATTGATACCTAGCCCAAACTTAGTGAACCAAATCAAGGTCACTAAAGGAATTAATCTTCTAAAGCTGGCCTCATGGGTATACAAGAGAGCAGATCAAGCTAAAGAAGAAGAAGAAATAGAGCGGGTAGCAAAGGCCTTCGTGGTATGCCTAGCAGGAGCACTCTTATTCCCATCCACGGAGGATTTCCTAGAGGAGGCCCAATTGAGCGTAGTAGTGAGCTTATGGGAAGGAGAGAGAGTTGGACCGGCCATCCTAGCCTATCTCTATAGTGGGCTTACCTCGGCGGCGATGGGAAGGCCCATCTACGGATGCATGCTAGCTCTCTCTAGTTGGGTAGATCTCCACTTCAAGTTCGATCCGTGTGATGAGGCCCAACAATCCTCAAGAATCTTCTCAAAGAGCCCACTTTCTTACATGACCGGCTCATTAGGAATAAGCAATAGGGTGACGAACCGGATTCCTCAAATTAAGAAGAGAGTGGAATGGAGAGAACACCTCAAAGTAATGCCAAAGAACCTCTTCACTTGTGCCCCGGGAATACTCAAGACTCAAGAACTCCGTGCAAGATTTTCTCCCGGACGGACCTTCGACTCATAGGTGCTTCAGAATTCGTCTTGTATAACTCACACCGGTGCCTTCCTCAACTCGGGCTTCCACGGCAAATATTCGAAGATCCATCTCATCTCCCTCCGATCAAGACACGGGATCTCGGCAGCAATGAAGATGGAGAAGAGTGCACAACTATCCAAGCTCTATGGAAAATCAACAAGGCTCACCATCCTGTGGAGAACTTAGAAGAAGACAGAGATCAGTGGAAGTCTTATGTAATAGCTTTAAGAAGCTTGAGGCCCAAAATGGCTCATTGAATGCAATGTAATCTTTTCTTCCAATAAATCAATGATAATTTTTCTGATTGAGCCAATAACACACAGTGTTTCTGATCAAATCTTCCAATAACTTGCGGTTCTGTTGCAAATAATGACTCAATCCCAGTC
This sequence comes from Amorphophallus konjac, assembly GCA_022559845.1. NCBI lineage: Eukaryota > Viridiplantae > Streptophyta > Magnoliopsida > Alismatales > Araceae > Amorphophallus > Amorphophallus konjac. The sequence goes on from CM040123.1 coordinate 363,536,308, forward strand.
GTTAATTCTATAAATGACGCCTCAGCATACGTCGTCTTCAATGATTGATCTCTCATATTTGACGCCTTCAGCAATGGGCGTTAAATGAATAACGTCTTAAGACAAGGCGTTAATTCGATTTATATTCCAAAAAGTATTCGTTGAAATTCCAAAAGTAACGCCTTCAGCAAAGCCACGTTTCATATAAATAACGCCTCAATCGTAGTCGTTACTCAAAAACAGTAATGATTATTCCCATCAAATCAATCAATCCCCATTAAATGCGTCTGACGACAGTTATCATTCCCCATGCAAACAAAAATAACGCCTTAAGCAATGTCGTCCATTATCAAGAAACGCCCTTGTTTCAGCCGTTAATTCCATAAGACACGGTCTTCCTTAAGTCGTTAATTCTTTTTGACCGTTCGACTTAACTTTCCCTCCTTTCTTCTTCTTCCTTCGTCCACTTTCCTTCTTTCTCTCTTCTCTCCCACTGCAACCCTAACCGTAACCCTCCCCCTTCTCTCATTCTCTCTCTTTCTCTCACATTCTAGCCCTAGCCCTAAGCAATGGCCGGCGGTGGACAAAAAAGACAAAGGGTCTCGGCCCCGGAGGTGGTGGATTTGGACGGCGAGCACGGCGTCGTGGAGGAGGCTCTTCCTGTGGCGGCCGAAGAGGCACCGACGGTGGTGACCGGCGACGAGGGAACACACGGTGGCGACGAGGCCGTGGGAGATGAAGAAAATGTCAGTGAAAAAGAGGAAGACGAAGGCGAAGAGGGAGAAGAAGAACAAGGAGGGGAAGAAGGGAATGAGGAACCGCCGGCCACGGCGGCCGCTCCTCGCCCCGGTCAGCTTCGATGGCCACGGCAACCACGCCCTCCACGGGAAGAACCCAAACGCCACAAGGTAGGCCCCCAACCTAATTCCCATTTTTTTTCTTTTTTCTTTTCATTTTTCGGTATTCCATAGCCTTCGGGCTAGAAGAACCTGCAACTCAGAAAGAAGACGCCCCCAGGGGTGTCGCGGATTCAAAATAAGACGCCTGACCTTGGGTCGTGAATTCATTTTATGTCCTGAAAAATAATGAAAACACGCCCTAGAGCATGTCGTCCATTTAAATTATCATTTTTCGTATTAATCATGCTGTTAATTTCCATGCTTTTGTTCAATTATATATTTTTTCATGATTTATATCGCATGCTATTTTTATTTAATTTTCACAACCCCTGGAAAACAACGCCCCCCATCGGGGCGTCAATTCAACAGATAACGACCATAGGGATGGTCGTCCATTTCATTAATTCCCGAATAAATTATTAAAACCCAAAATCCATTTTAACAGAAAACGCCCTACACAGTGGGCGTTACTTAATGAAAGGACGACCCTGGGACGGACGTCAATTGAAAATCCTTTAGGAATTTAGAAATTAACCATAGAACCACGCCTCTCACCGGGGCGTTTCTTAGATAAACAACGACCTAGGGTAGGTCGTTAATTACATCAAACATTAACTTCTCAAACCAAGGTAATTAAGTGAATTTCAATAAGCATAATTGAACAATTAAACCAAAATTTCTTTCTTTATGCGTGCAGGGGTTGATGAGGACACGGATCTCCTGGGTCATGGTCCGAGTAGCATATTACGGCCTCCCCGAGTTCCAAAGAGCCAGGGTAGATGCTATGGGGTTTGGGGCCTTCCTTAGCATTGAGCCAGTCAGACCCGACCTACCACTTATCCAGGTTCTGAGGGAGAGATGGTATAGGACTAGCCGGGCATTCCTGATGCCTTGGGGGCATATGGTCCCTACCCTAGAGGATGTAGCTAGGATCACTGGACTGAGGGTAGACGGGGAGGCAGTGAGCGGGATCACCTTACCAGACTACACTGAGCTTGCCCAGAGACTGCTAGGGCTAGAGATGGTCTATGAGACGCCTAGCGAGTGTAGGACTATCTTCCGCACCGACCTGACTACAGTGATGGGCTTAGGGGATGCTAGGCATAGGTCCGGGGAGTCCTTGGAGCAGTTTTCACAGAGATTAATAGACGGGGCTAGGGCGGTCTATTGCCAGGACCCAGCTGACAGGGAGAGAGCAGACCGAGATCTGAGGAGGTTCCTACTGCTGCTGCTCGGGAGGCTATTGCTCGGCACGAAGGGCGACGTCATCAACTGCCGATTCCTAGGGATCCTCGAGGATTTAGAGGGAGTCGGCAGTTACGCCTGGGGAGCGGCACTGCTGGCGCACATGATGGCCGACCTGTCCACGGGGATAGGACGAGAGACGACTGTCAGTGGCTTCTCACCTTTTCTTCAGGTATGTATTTTTCCTCTTTTCTTTTCTTTTTATTATGCATGTAAATGCCTCACTAATGCTATGCATGGATGCAGGTTTGGAGCCAGCTATACATGCCTATGGGCGTGCTGACCCACGGCCAGGAGGTGAGGGTGCTTTCCCTCTAGCACGGCGCTGGCTACCGGTTGTTTTCGGTGTCCCACTCGGCTGCGAGTTGTGGGTGCTACGGAGAGAGTTCCGTGACTTCCCTCCCTCGCTGGTATGCATGAATGAATGTATTTTTTTTTATGTTTATTTGACTTTATTATGATTATGATGACATGCTGATGACATGCATGTTCATGGATGCAGGTGCAGTGGAGACCATATGCAGAGATGACAGATGAGGGCCAGCTGTGGGTCGTAGCGGGCCGACCTCGCTTTGGGCATGAGCTCTGGGTTCATTGCTTGAGCGAGATTGAGCCGTTACGGCTTAGGCTGGTGATGAGGACCCTGGGCCTACACCAGGAGTGGATAGAGGTCGGGGAGCCACGAGGGATCGGGAAGAAGACGCGCGGTCGCACGAAAGCGATCGACTGAAGAGTACGGTTCGAGGAGCAGTACACCGACTGGCGGCGAGGCGGGACCCGAGTCACCTCCCAGGCGACTGACAGCTCCGAGTACCTCCGGCGCTACTGGGAGGTTTACGCCGGCTGACCCCAGATGAGGGTCTTAGGGGTATGTGTGAATGCAATTATTTCTAAATTGAATGCAAATGCTTATGTTTCTATCAGGTGACTAAAATGAAATGAATGCAGGATGCACGGGACATAGCGGCGATGGATGCCCAGGCCCACCTACACAGCCTGGAGGACCAGCTAGCCGCCACACGAGCCGACCTTGAGACCCTGGTGAGTGTTTAAATTATTTCTATATGCAAATGAATTTTTATTGAATTATTGATGATTAGCCACTAACAATTTCAATGAATACAGCGTGCCCAGCAGGGAGCCGTTAGGAGGGATACGGGAGAGGCCTCTAGTTCGAGGGGACCTAGTGCAGAGGTGACCGCACTAGCGGAGCAGCTAGCGGGAGCGGTGGCACGGGCCGAGGCTGCAGAGCGCGACCTCGCCTCACGGGTAAAATCCAAAACTCAAAACCTCATTCAATTATTGATTATATAATTATGCACTGATAAAATTCACTTTTCAGACTGAGGAGCTTCGAGCCGCTCTTGCTTGCGTCTGCGAGGGACAGCAGGCGATGACTGTCCAGGTGAGTGGTTTACTTTCCGTCATGCATTGCTTATTTCATGAATTATTGCACAATGGAACTGATGATTTGTTTACCTGTTTGCAGACCAGACAGTTACAGGTGACACGTACCCAGGCTGCCCTGGCCGGGACAGAGTTGGCGATCTGCGAGCAGCGGATTACAGAGCTGGAGCGGGCCTTGAGGCGACGAGAGGAGCTGCCTCAGGACGTGGCAGAGCTGTGGGTTGCTCTTGAGCTGGAGCGACGAGAGCGTGCTCGAGAGCGGGAGGAGCACTTGGCGGACCGTGCCCGTCACCACGAGCTACAGCAGTCAGAGCGTGCCCATCACCACGAGCTACAGCAGTCAGAGCGTGCCCGGTACCAGGAGCTGGTGGTAGCACATGAGCGTGAGCTGGCAGACTCGAGGACACAGCTGGTCCTTATTTAGGAGCGGCTACGAGTTGCTGAGGAGCGTCTCCAGCGAGGGCGTGAGCGAGCTCGTGCTGCGGGGTACTCCTTCACTAGCTCCACTTTCGTGGCGGGTTCTTCTCTTCGAGAGAGGAGCGAGGCAGGGGGCCAGGCTCGAGTTCCAGCTTCTTCTCGGGGGCCCATGCCTCCTCCACCAGCGCCTCCTCGGGACGGCGAGGACGAGGTAGAGAGTAGGAGAGAGGAGGGTGGAGGCGAGAGCTGAGAGACTTACTTGTACTCCACCCTCACACCTGTACTCAGATATTCATGATGTATATATATATGAGATTGACATTTTTGTTACCTGAGCACTTGTGTAGTCATGTACTAGTGGTTGTGTACTTCGCTTCTTTTCCACGTTCTTCGTGTTCGCTTTACTTTGCCCTGTACTTGTAGCTGTGGTTTACACTTGAATAAACAGGTTAATTCATCTGTTCGACTTGGCCCCTTGCTCAATAAGCAAGGGGTGCCTTTACTTTTGACCTAGATAGCGGGTCAAGGGGCCAAGTCTTTAATCAAATAAGGCGAATGAAAATAACCAAAAAGGAGATGCAACACGCAAGCATACGCATGCAAACAATAATCAAGATGCCCTATGCAATAATGCAAGCACACACATGAAGAATAAACCCTATTTCTTCTTTTCTTTTCCTTATACATATATTTTTTCTTTTATTTTTCAAGAGACGCGCCTTAGATTAGGTCGTTATTCAAATAAAAGATGCCCTAGGTGACGGCGTGAATTTGAAAACATTTTTTTTTTTGAATGTTGTTGAAAAGACGACCATATATGTGTGCGTTTATTTTAAAAGAGACGACCCTAAGGAAGGCGTGAATTCAACAAAAGGCGCCTTAAACAAAGGCGTTACTTCTTTTTCTTGGGTTGTTAAAGCCACCCGGGCTCTTAATCCTACACGGTCACCATTTAAAATTCGTTGGTCTTTCTTGATTAATCAAAAGTGGGGTGACGTGATGATAGTTAACTTATACCCGAGATTTCGCATGGTGCAATCTCCTAGGTCGGCCTTGACCATTCTGCTGGTTTATGACTTACCACAAAGAAAACGAAGATATAAGGAAGCCCATAAGAGATTCTGAGAAGCTCTAGATAAAACCACTTCCCCTTACCCTATGCATGTTGGGGTTCGATCTTTGGCGTAGGGAAACTTTGCCTTTTGCCTCATTTATTGCATGCATACGCCCAAGGTTTTCCTTGCGGGGACTTTGCCCTCTTGACATGCTTTTCATGATTTCACTTTGGAACTGATTTGTATTGATAAAAAAACCTAATTGTACTTGGGCTTTTGTGGCATTTGTTCCCTTTTGGGCCCTGACTTCCACCTACTAGGGCGGCGGATAGGCTTGGTGGGTCTACCCCGAGACTTCCTTTCCTCCATTACGGGCCGAAGAGAAAAAGAATGGGCATCGTCTTCACCTTTAGTCAGGTTTTGACTTCCCATCGGATTTTGCACCACTTGAGTTCACGGTTTAAGTGTGTAATGTGTGCGGGTGTCGAGCCCATTTTGAGTTTAACAAGACTGATGAATGAATTCTGCATTTTGACCTTTCAGACCTTGAGCCCTTGTGTGCCATGGCAACCCTTTTCAATTTTTGTTTTTTTTGTTGCATTTTTGTAAAATTCTATTTTTTTTGGATTAGGGGTAATATTTCTTAAGGTACAGACCATTCCAAGGATGAGTTAGCTCTTGTCCTTCAGTATTAATCAGGTTATAAGCATTGCCAGGATAAACATCTTTTATAACAAACGGTCCTTCCCAGTTTGGTTGGAGCTTTGAGCGAGGTCCACCCGGTTTTACAAAAATTCTCTTGATTACCATCTCACCGATTTTGAATTTTCTCTCAATTACCTTCTTTTGATAAAAACGTGACAGTCTGTTTTGATAAACGCGCGCGTGCTCAGCGGCGACCAGACGCTTCTCATCTAAGAGTTCCAATTGAGCAAGGAGCGAATCGCGACGCTCATCAATAGGAAGTTCCTTGTCCAATTGTACTCGCAAAGATGGAATGAGAATCTCATAAGAGACTACCGCCTCCATTCCATAAGTAAGGGCGAAAGGGGTTTGCCCAGTAGGGGTACGAATGGAAGTGCGATAGGCCCAGAGAGCTTCAACTAGCTTGTCTGGCCAATCCGAAAATTTATTAGCCTCACACGTCTTCTTAACAATTTTGATCAAAGTTTTATTAGTTGCCTCTGCTTGGCCATTGCCCTGCGGATAATAGGGAGAAGAATGATGCAATGCAATGTTATACCTGTTGCAGAGATCCTTGAGCTCTTGGGAGATAAATTGAGGTCCATTGTCGGTGACGATGGTACTCGGGATGCCGAACCTTGCGATGATGTTCTTCATTATGAATTTGCAGACTGTTGACGCTTTAATCTCAACGTAAGCTTCCGCTTCCGGCCACTTGGTGAAGTATTCCGTTGCCGTCAGGATGAACAATTTTTGCTTGGTCAGGAGGTTCGAATCACCAAGAGGTCCAATGATATCAAAAGCCCACATGGAGAAAGGCCATGGGGAGGACATAGGATGGAGTGAAGAAGCAGGAGAATGAATTTTGTCGGCATGCAGTTGGCACTTAACACACCTTCGAACATAGATGGAGCAATCCTCTTCTAGAGTTGGCCAATAGAAGCCTAGCCTAAGGATCTTCTTAGCTAACATCTGGCTGTTCACATGACCACCACATACTCCAGAATGCGCCTCTTCCACAACCTTCCAGGATTCATCATCGTCGAGACATCTTAATAAAACACCCGTGAGCCCTCTTCTATAGAGCACACCTCCAACCAAAACATAACGTTGAGCCACTCTTCTAATTGCTTTCTTCTCTTCTGCAATGGCTTCCTCGGGATAGGACTGATCATTACAATATCTGGCAATCTCATAATACCAAGGTTTCTCTTCATCAGCCAACTCTTCTTCCCAATCTAACAACATGACCTCTTTGCCTTTAAGAGATTCACTCCGTCTGACCTTCTCGAGCACCTTATCCCTAATATCGAGAAATGCACGATCCTTGATAGCTGGAGTGTCACGCTGATGAATGAGAGGAACATGGAAATCACGCTCAGGAGGGAAGACTAGAGTAGAGGCCAAAGAGGCAAGAGCGTCAGCTAGGATGTTCTGGCTTCGAGGAACATGAACGAAGACCAATTTGGTAAAGAGTTTGGCATAAGCTGAAGCAAGTTCCTGATAGGGCTTGAGCTTAGGATTGATAGTGCGGCACTTGACAAGCACCTGGCGCAGAATAAGCTGACTATCACCAACAATTCGCAAGTGAGTAACACCATATCTATGGGCGGTTTGAAGACCGGCCAAAAGAGCCTCATACTCAGCTATATTGTTCGTGACAGGGAAGGTGAGCCGAGCAGCAAATGGCATGGTGACCCCTTCTGGTGTTAAGAGCACCATGCCGATCCCTCTTCCTTGGGAATTTAGAGCTCCATCAAAATGTAACGTCCACATAGGATCATGGGGTTGATTAATGGACATCAGTTCTTCATCTGGAAACTCCGAATTGACAGGATCAAATCGGGGAAGAGGGTGGTGAGCAAGATGTTCGGCAATGGCGTAACCTTTGATAGCTTTCTGTTGAATGTAAGTGATGTCGAATTGAGAAATGAAACTTTGCCAACGTGCTAATCGATCAGTGAGGACAGATTTTTCAAGAAGGAATTTAATCGGATTCATGTGAGCAATGAGGTGAACCTCGTGAGCTAAGAAATAGTGTTTTAATTTCTGAACTACCCAGACTAGAGCAGCGCACGTCTTCTCCATGGCTGAGTACCTCTGCTCACAAGGGTTAGGAAGTTTGGACAAGTAGTATGCTGCCCTCTCTTTACCTTCTTCATCCACTTGAGCTAAGACAGCACCTACAGAGTCATCCAGGACAGAAACATAGAGGATAAGCGGTTTGCCTGGAATTGGCGGCCTCAGGACAGGAGGATTGGCCAGATAATCCTTCAATCCGTCAAAGGTTGCCTGACACTTGTCATCCCAATTGAACTTGACCCCCGGCTTAGTAAGCTCGTAAAACGGCCTACATCTTTGTGAATGCTGGGAGACAAAGCGGCGGATAAATTGTAACCTCCCGATTAATCCTCGAACTTCCTTCAAATTCTTGGGAGGAGGCATGTCTCTGATGGCCTTCGCCTTGTTGGGATCAACTTCAATTCCTCTTTTACTGACAATAAATCCAAGCAACTTCTCTGATGATACGCCAAATACACACTTCTTGGGGTTCATTTTCAATTGATACTCTCGTGATCTTTGCAAGACCCTAGCTAGAACCCCAGGGTGCTCAATCCTTGTCCTTGATTTTACTACCAGGTCATCCACATACACTTCAATATAAATATGAATCATGTCATGAAAAATCGCCATCATAGCCCTCTGATAGGTGGCTCCAGCATTCTTGAGTCCAAAGGGCATGACCACATAGCAGTATGTACCCCATGGTGTAGTGAATGATGTCTTCTCTTGATCTTCCTCAGCCAAACGAATTTGATTATAACCTGAAAAGCCATCCATGAAAGAGAGAGTCTCAAATCCTGCCGTATTATCGATCAGAACATCAATATGAGGGAGGGGAAAATCATCTTTAGGACACGCACGGTTGAGGTCCCGAAAGTCTATGCAAATCCGAACCTTTCCATCTTTCTTCATGATCGGGACGATGTTAGCCACCCAGTTGGGGTAGAGGACAACTCTAACAAATCTAGCCTTATGGAGCTTGTCGACCTCTTCTTTCATCTTTAAAGCCATATTAGGGTGGAAATGCCTCAACCGTTGCTTGACCGGGACAGACCCTGGCTTAAGTGTAAGCCGATGTTCAACAAGCGCAGGGTCTAATCCAGGCATATCCTCATAACTCCACGCAAACGTGTCCTTGTATTTTTGAAGACCAAAATAAGCGCCTCCTCTTCGGAGGGCGGCAAATTCTTGTTGATGAGGACAATCCTAGGGTCTTCCTCTGTACCTAAATTAATGTCTTTGGTAGGCTCTTCTACGGAGGCTGATGGTTCATCGAATCTTCTCATGCCACTGGCAAAAGCATCAGCCTCGTCCTCATATTCTTCATAACTTTCATCCCCCTCTTCAATAGGGTCTTCATCATTCATGATCTCGTAGACACCTAAACCCTCATAAGAAGCATTAGCATCCTCATATTCCAACTCTGGCAGGATAATCAGATTCTCCACGAATTCAGGAAGAGCTAAACAAGCATGGCATCTTCTGGCTAACTCCAACAGAAATCTACGCGGAATCTGCTTACCCTTGGATTTCTTATGAGAATCTACCCCATGAATTTTATTAGAAGAAGAAGAACAACTAGCTTGATTAGTAGGAGGGAAAGAAGGAGGTGAAAAAGTGGATACAGAAGGAGGTACAGATGAAGACCCCTCACCAGAGGGGGAGAAAGGATTTATTAATGAATCATGGAAGAGTGGCCCCTGGGTCGGGAAACACTCGGAAAAGAGATAAGAAGTCTCCTCAATGGAGATGGAGGACTGGAAAGTTGGAATTTTGACGTTTTTTTTTTCATTTTTATTTTTATCCTTATTTTTATTTTCCTTTTCTAGAAGAAAATAATGTGAATGGAGAACAACAGGAGGAGTAGAAATTGAAAGTTTGGAGAAAGATTGAATCAGTGATGGCCCGCGTGGGGGTGTGATGGAGAGTTTGGAGAATTGCTCGAGGAGCAAAGGAGGAATCGGGAGAGAAACTTGGATTGAACTTGGAGAGAAATTGATCATAATCGGTGGCGGTCTCAGCACGCGACCAAACCAGTGAGAATGTAAGGAAGCAAGAAGAGACGGATGCATGGAAGTGAGGGAAAAGAGGCCGGCCCACAGCCTGTCCACTGTGAAACCTTCTTCAAACGGAATATCTGGCTCCCAGTGTCTGTGTAATCACTCAGCAACTGCCTCTTGTCTGTAATCACAGTAGGCATTTCAATCAATTCATGTATTCGTGGCGGCCATTCCGGATCAGTCGGCATAAAGAGGCGGCTCAAGGAAATAGTGATATCATTCATATCAAACCACCTGTACCAGTCACATTCCGGATCATCCATTTTCCTTCTTTTGTTAGGCCTTAAGGACTCCAGGGCTTTGTAACTGGCCAACGGGGCAATATGACGAGCAAACTGTCTAGCATGAACATCTTGACAGTCTAGCGTGGAAGTGATTATTGTAGTCTGCTCATGATGCTGAACGCCACCTGTGACAAAATGTGTCTTCAAGGTCCAAGTGAGCGGCTGGCGCTCTGTCTTCAATGTGGATGTCATAACTGCCCATGGTTCATCTTCATTCTTGCCCGGCCCTTTGTAACCCAGGCCACATCGTGCAATAAATTTCTGAGGCTTAACAGGCCTAGTTCTGCCTTGGAGCTTGACACCCAGACCTTTGTCGTTTTGATACCCCATTTTCATTAGAATATTCCAGCCAGGGGTATTTATCATGCTTTTCTTCTTCTTCCCCTTGGAAGGCAAGGGTGTCATAGCAACTGTCGTGACAGTCTCGGGCGACATTGGCCGTGGGTAAGGGAGGTCTAGTATTGACAGCAACGGCTTGTTAGCAGGCCAAATGGAAGGAACTGACGAAGCTAAGTGTATGTCTTCCTCTGGCAGAATTGGCATACTGGTGACCTTGATAATGCGGCCTTTATGTGGAAATTTGAGGCACTGATGATTTGTGGAGGGCACTGCATCGAGCTGCTGAATGTAGGGGCGGCCCAGAATGCCATTAAATGTTGGATCCATGTCCAGAATATGGAAATCTGCAGTGATGGTGGCTGGACCCAAACTGACCTTCAGTGTTATCATGCCTAGAGGAGGCTTCTTGGTATTATCATATGCAGTGACTGTTATAGTAGATGGCCGAATTTGGCTTTCCGGAATGCCACACAACTTCAAAGTGCTAGGTGGCAACACATTGATGAATGCACCAGTGTCCACCAAACACTGCTTAACAGCCACTTTGTTGATATCAACCGTGATGCATAGAGCGTACTTTCTCGCTGGGAGTGGTGCCAACTCATGTTCATGGAAAGTAATCGCCGGCTGACTGCTAGCGGGTGTTAAAACTGTGACTATCTGTTCAACAGGGATGTCCTCATTGACCATGACTTTTTGCATATATTCCTTCAAGGCTAGCTGATGAGTGGTGGACCTTTTAATCAATTCTAAAATTGAAATTCTTGCTGGAGTTCGGTCCAACTGCTTCAACAAATCATATTCAGTGCCCGGCACTGACTCTTGTTCCTGTTCATTCTGCCCCTGCACGGGCTCTTGCTCTCTATGAGGGAAAATACGGTGGAACATCCGTCCACTGCGGAGCGGCGCCACGTTCTACCGTGCCTCTGTCGGGGCAAGTGTGGGAGGAGGATTAGAAGAAGAAGAGGGTGTGTTGGTGTTGATAAGTGGTGGAGGGGTGTTTGATGAAGAGTTTGACAAAGATGCCCCCGCAGGAGGCGTAGGAGTAGAAAGGGATACCCGAATGCGAGGAGAGTTGGGCGGTGGAATGAGGAGGGATCTGGGTACAAAAGGTGGGGGAACCGATGGTGGGGGGATCCTTGTCGGTGAAGGAGTAGTGGTGGCGGGTGCAGTGGGCGTTGGTGATGAGCGGATAAGGAGTGGCCTAGATGGCAAAGGGTTGGTGGCGGATGGAGAAGTTTGCTGTGTGGTAGGCTGTGGAGGTGGTAAACGGGTGAGGAGAGATCGGGCTGGCAAGGTTGGAGAATTGGTAGGAGGAGGTGGATTAACGGGGCGTAAGAGAGAATGGCCCAATTGAGGGGTAGAGGAAGGAGGGAGAGTGCGCAAAAGGCGCGGAGGTTGATTTCGATTGTGATTAAATGCCCCGACAGAGGCGTTTTCTTCATGCCATCCCTGCCCTCTTTCCACCTCGGAGAGATACATGACAGGGTTCACGTGTTGGTTAGGCGGGTGCTCCGGTAATGGATTGTGGACGATCCCCATATCCTGCTGAGGCGCTTGAGCTTGCTGTTGCTGCTGTGGAGCTGGTCGCGGCGGCTGCTGAGCCTGTTGCTGCCGAGGAGACCTTCTTCTTTCATGGTGGCGACAAACTGTCTCATCTCATCCCAATTGATGCCGCCCTGGTCATTCAAATCATAAATGTAGTCTCTGAAGTGGAAGCAACGATCAATGTTATGACCAGGGGAGCGATGGAAAGCACAGTAACGAGATGTGTCAACATTAGCGGGCCACGCTATTCTTTCCCTTGGTAATACGAGCAAGTTGGCGGCCATTAAAGCATTGAAAATATCCGGGAGACTTTCTGGTAGTGGAGGGTAGTGGTCCCTTTTGGGGCCAAGTGGTGGCCTCCGTTGTTGTTGTTGGCCATAGTTGGTAGGTGGTGGTACCTGGTGGTACTGTTGCGGAGCTGGAGGGTCAGCGCGGTGCGCTTGGTTTTGTGGTGGAGCAAAAGAGTGTTGAGGTGCGAATTGGTGTTGTGGAGTGGAGTTGAAATGGGGGTTTTGTTGTAGAGGTGGGTTAGGTCGTGGGTTAGCTTCACTACAAGAAAAAGTGGCTATAGCGACCGAATTAGAGACCGATTAAATCGGTCGCTAGTCGGTCCCAAATAGAGACCAATTCGGCGACCGAAATAATCGGTCGCATATCTGAGACCGTTTTGGCGACCGAATTTATTTCGGTCTCCAATCGGTCGCTATATTTAGCTCGAATTTATTCCGGGCTCTTTTTTTTCAAAATCGACCAAATTGGAGACCGATATTGCGACCGAATATATTTCGGTCTCTAATCGGTCGCTGCTATGACTGCATTTACCCCGCGACCATCCCCCCCCCTGCATTTACTTCTGATTACCCTTCCTCCACCGGAGCTCTCCCCTCCCCCTCCGGCCCCCTCGCCCTCCCCCCCCCCCCTCTGCCTTGCGGCCACGGGCGTGGCGAGCGGCGTGGTGGTGGACGGACGCCGGAGCTCGCTGTCTCGGCCAGCCCCGCACCATCCTCGCCGTCGACCTCGTCGGTCCCCGTCGTCCTCGTCGTCACCCTCCTCGGTCTGGTAAGTCCTCTCCCTCTCGATCTCCCCCCCCTCTCCTCTCCCTCCAGCCCCGCGCCTCTCTCCCCCCCCCTCTCCCTCCCCGCCGGCCATCGACCATGCCCTATTTCTCATTTTTTTTCTTCTTGGAGGGGTTCCAGTGAGGGGGGTTTCGGTGGGAGGGGGTGGCGGGGGAGGTTGGTCTGGGAGGGGGGGTGGAGCTCGGGTGAGGGGGAGGGGGCTCCGCAGGGGAGGGGGAGGGGGCTGCGCAGGGGAGGGGGAGGGGCTCCGGTGGAGGGGAGGGGGCTCCGCAGGGGTGAGGGGGAGGGGGCTCCGGTGGACGGGAGGGGGCTGCGCAGGGGGAGGGGCTCCGGTGGGGTGAGGGGGAGGGGGCTCCGGTGGAGGGGAGGGGGCTGCGCAGGGGGAGGGGCTCCGGTGGAGGGGGGGCTGCGCAGGGGGATGGGCTCCGGTGGAGGGGAGGGGGCTCCGCAGGGGTGAGGGGGAGGGGGCTCCGGTGGAGGGGAGGGGGTTGCGCAGGGGGAGGGGCTCCGGTGGAGGGGAGGGGGTTGCGCAGGGGGAGGGGCTCCGGTGGAGGGGGGGCTGCGCAGGGGGAGGGGCTCCGGTGGAGGGGGAGGGGCTCCGGTGGAGGGGCTCCGGGGGAGGGGCTATGCTCGTGCAATGAACCTGATTTATTTAAGACTCTTGAGATGGTGTCCACATATCATTTGTTCTCCTGTAAAATAGTGTGAAATATTATAAGATTATCTTTTTAGTTTGTCCGGTCCGTTATTAATGTTCTGGCTTCAATATGCAGTCCATTTATTGTGTCATGTATTTTCCCCAATTCTTATTTTTCGATTTAAAACTGTAGCAAACCCAAAATCCAAGAACTTGAGAACCAACAAATCCAAACATTGGATTATGAGAATTTTAAAGCAAAGGTACAAGATGAACTCTACATATGACCCCATCATTCTTATGAGAACCAAAAATAGTGTAAAAATTCAACAGATGTAATACGTGTCACTAGAGTTTTATTTAAAGACTGAGGCTTAAATAATCATTCCATGGCCTCTTTTTCTATCTGCGTTCTCAAACGCAATCTTAACGTTTGAAGGCACTTTGTCACGACCCGCAAGCGATGGACTAATTTCGTAGGGCCACTTTGATAAAGAAGTAAATCCGATTACGATAGATTAATTAGGGTGAGACGAGTTATTCTTATTTAGTTCGTTTTTTTTTCTTAATCGGAGTCGGTTAGAGATAAAGTTAGGGTATGTGAATTCTTAAAAAGGGGTGAAATAAATCACCCGAGGTGGGTTAGGAGTGGGTCAGTCGGGGTGATATACCCGCCCCTAATTCACTCCAAAAATATCTCGGAGATGACAATCAAATATTACACTAGAGAATCTTAATCATGCCAATGGACAATACTATCACTCTCCAGATCAAATATTCCTGAGCTGTCAACACTTTATTCAAGGAGAAATTCATGGGTAATCTATGTTTTATTCAAGGTCCCTTACCAACTCAGTTTCTGTTTTAATCCGAATTATTTGCCGACTCCTCGTGTCATTTCGGCACAATTTTCTCATTTACGAAGAGAAAATGGCATCTTGTTACCCACAGAGAAAAAAAAAAGCAAGACAAATGCCATCCAAAAATCTGAGACACACTGATCAGCACTTGAAAATGGAACACCTAAAGACAAAAAGATGGAGGGACATACAAGCAGTTTGGAACCAAAGGTTTACCTGTTGCAAGGTACTCAGGAGCAGCATATCCGTATGTTCCCATGACCCTAGTTGACACATGGCTCTTGTTACCAGTTGGTCCATCTTTTGCCAAGCCAAAGTCGGAAAGCTTGGCATTATAATTTTGTAGGTTTGCAAAGAAGGGATTTGAGAGGCAGAACATCATGACGGGGAACGTTAATCAAGAAAACATATCATCCATCAACTATAAGACAAGGGTCTCCACTTACTGAATCAAGAAGCACATTTGATGTCTTAAAATCCCGATATATAACCTTTGTTTCAGCACCATGCAGAAAGGCCAGCCCCTTTGCGGCTCCAAGAGCAACCTTCATCCTAAGGTTCCAGGAGAGAGGCTGGAAGTATGAACCCCCTGCAGAATCGACATTGTGGGGTTCAAAAACTGATTCAAAAGAACTACGTAGGTAACCATTGGGTAAAAGGTGAGGCCACTGCGCATTGCAATTTTTTTTCTTTAAGAAAACAGGTGCCTAAATGAGTCAGCAAACCAAACGGTGCAGAGAATAATCGAAACAGACATACTCCTAAAAAGATGGTTCTCCAGGCTTCCCCGTGGCATGAACTCATACACCAGCAGCCGGTGGTCATCCTCCAAACAGTACCCTATCAAACTCATAAGGTTGGGATGGTACAGCCGACCAAGAAAATTAACTGAATGTGTTGGATGTTACAATAAAATTCATGTTTTCATTGTGTACATGTATTGTCAATTTCACATGTTATTGCTATGTTTTTAGAATGTGTTAGTATCTTGTCAATATTTAATTAGTTGGGTGTTGTATGTTAGCTGAGATGCGTGGGTGCAACCTAACATTGCACGTATCTTAGGAGAGCGTGTTAAGCCCGTGTCAATCAATCTACCCGTTCAAGACTTTGGGATTGATGTGCACGTTCTCATTTTGAATGATGAGAATGTGTATATCTAACTCAAAGTCTTGAATTGTCCCGTTTGGACAGTCTGTGAATGTTTGATCGCACTTAGGTGGTTAATTACTATATGTGTTTGTGTTGTTTGTTAAAAATTTTGGCTGGATGCGTCTTCTCATTCCTCTCTGATATACCTTTATTGATTTTGATTATTTTCTTAACCACTTATTAGTAAGTGTTTAAGAAAATTTCTTAATCAATAAATATTTTGTGGTATATCGGAGAGGTGTGAGGAGATGCTGCCGAAATTTTTAGCAAATAACACAACACATATAGTAATTAATCGTGCGATCAAACCTTCACAGATGGGTTAAAAAGTGAAAATCTAAATGATATTTCCTTCCTATTTAAAATGGCAGAGATGGACGATGTGAGGAAAGGGTTGGAGTTTTTATTTTGTTAAACATGTTAAAGTTTTGTGTGTTTACATTTCATTTGCATAGGGAAAATGTCTGAAGATCGTTCATGGATGTACCGTAGAGTAGTTAAAATTTGAAATACCGGTCGGATGGCCATGCCGGTCATTCCAATACGACCGGGGAGATGAAAGTGACTTGTCAGAACTGACGGAATCCAAATAGGATGCCCGGTTTGAGCTCGGCGCTCAAACTTCATTTTTAAAATACACTTAGTTCAAATGAACTGTTAGGACGGGTCCGGGGGTCTAAAATTTGAAATACCGGTCGGATGGCCGTGCCGGTCATTCCAATACGACCGGGGAGATGAAAGTGACTTGTCAGAACTGACGGAATCCAAATCGGATGCCCGGTTTGAGCTCGGCGCTCAAACTTCATTTTTAAAATACACTTAGTTTAAATGAACTGTTAGGACGGGTCCGGGGGTCTAAAATTTGAAATACCGGTCGGATGGCCGTGCCGGTCATTCCAATACGACCGGGGAGATGAAAGTGACTTGTCAGAACTGACGGAATCCAAATAGGATGCCCGGTTTGAGCTCGGCGCTCAAACTTCATTTTTAAAATACACTTAGTTTAAATGAACTGTTAGGACGGGTCCGGGGGTCTAAAATTTGAAATACCGGTCGGATGGCCGTGCCGGTCATTCCAATACGACCGGGGAGATGAAAGTGACTTGTCAGAACTGACGGAATCCAAATCGGATGCCCGGTTTGAGCTCGGCGCTCAAACTTCATTTTTAAAATACACTTAGTTTAAATGAACTGTTAGGACGGGTCCGGGGGTCTAAAATTTGAAATACCGGTCGGATGGCCGTGCCGGTCATTCCAATACGACCGGGGAGATGAAAGTGACTTGTCAGAACTGACGGAATCCAAATCGGATGCCCGGTTTGAGCTCGGCGCTCAAACTTCATTTTTAAAATACACTTAGTTTAAATGAACTGTTAGGACGGGTCCGGGGGTCTAAAATTTGAAATACCGGTCGGATGGCCGTGCCGGTCATTCCAATACGACCGGGGAGATGAAAGTGACTTGTCAGAACTGACGGAATCCAAATCGGATGCCCGGTTTGAGCTCGGCGCTCAAACTTCATTTTTAAAATACACTTAGTTTAAATGAACTGTTAGGACGGGTCCGGGGGTCTAAAATTTGAAATACCGGTCGGATGGCCGTGCCGGTCATTCCAATACGACCGGGGAGATGAAAGTGACTTGTCAGAACTGACGGAATCCAAATCGGATGCCCGATTTGAGCTCGGCGCTCAAAGTTCATTTTTAAAATACACTTAGTTTAAATGAACTGTTAGGACGGGTCCGGGGGTCTAAAATTTGAAATACCGGTCGGATGGCCGTGCCGGTCATTCCAATACGACCGGGGAGATGAAAGTGACTTGTCAGAACTGACGGAATCCAAATCGGATGCCCGGTTTGAGCTCGGCGCTCAAAGTTCATTTTTAAAATACACTTAGTTTAAATGAACTGTTAGGACGGGTCCGGGTGTCTAAAATTTGAAATACCGGTCGGATGGCCGTGCCGGTCATTCCAATACGACCGGGGAGATGAAAGTGACTTGTCAGAACTGACGGAATCCAAATCGGATGCCCGATTTGAGCTCGGCGCTCAAAGTTCATTTTTAAAATACACTTAGTTTAAATGAACTGTTAGGACGGGTCCGGGGGTCTAAAATTTGAAATACCGGTCGGATGGCCGTGCCGGTCATTCCAATACGACCGGGGAGATGAAAGTGACTTGTCAGAACTGACGGAATCCAAATCGGATGCCCGGTTTGAGCTCGGCGCTCAAAGTTCATTTTTAAAATACACTTAGTTTAAATGAACTGTTAGGACGGGTCCGGGGGTCTAAAATTTGAAATACCGGTCGGATGGCCGTGCCGGTCATTCCAATACGACCGGGGAGATGAAAGTGACTTGTCAGAACTGACGGAATCCAAATCGGATGCCCGGTTTGAGCTCGGCGCTCAAACTTCATTTTTAAAATACACTTAGTTTAAATGAACTGTTAGGACGGGTCCGGGGGTCTAAAATTTGAAATACCGGTCGGATGGCCGTGCCGGTCATTCCAATATGACCGGGGAGATGAAAGTGACTTGTCAGAACTGACGGAATCCAAATCGGATGCCCGGTTTGAGCTCGGCGCTCAAAGTTCATTTTTAAAATACACTTAGTTTAAATGAACTGTTAGGACGGGTCCGGGTGTCTAAAATTTGAAATACCGGTCGGATGGCCGTGCCGGTCATTCCAATACGACCGGGGAGATGAAAGTGACTTGTCAGAACTGACGGAATCCAAATCGGATGCCCGATTTGAGCTCGGCGCTCAAAGTTCATTTTTAAAATACACTTAGTTTAAATGAACTGTTAGGACGGGTCCGGGTGTCTAAAATTTGAAATACCGGTCGGATGGCCGTGCCGGTCATTCCAATACGACCGGGGAGATGAAAGTGACTTGTCAGAACTGACGGAATCCAAATCGGATGCCCGATTTGAGCTCGGCGCTCAAAGTTCATTTTTAAAATACACTTAGTTTAAATGAACTGTTAGGACGGGTCCGGGGGTCTAAAATTTGAAATACCGGTCGGATGGCCGTGCCGGTCATTCCAATACGACCGGGGAGATGAAAGTGACTTGTCAGAACTGACGGAATCCAAATCGGATGCCCGATTTGAGCTCGGCGCTCAAAGTTCATTTTTAAAATACAATTTGATTATTGAACTTATATATTGTGTGTGTGTATTTATATATATGAAAATGAGCTGGCTTAAACTATTGGCATACTCTTGTTAATGCTTGATTTCTTTATTAAGGATTTGATTATAATTTTTTTAAATGATATACAGGATCATCCGTCGCGATATGTTGGACGAGACGACGACCAGGATGATGTTGGACGAGACGACGACCAGGATGAGACATATGTGGAGGATTTGTGATTTTATTTTAGTTGTGTGTATGTTGTTATTTTATTATTATGGATGTATGATTATGGATGTATGATTAATTTGTGATTTTATTTTAGTTGTGTGTAATTTGAGGTTCGTGGAGATTGTGATCCGTGTAGTTGATTTACTATTGTTTTATGAAATTGTTATTTATCAGGTGTTTGTATGTGATGAATTTGAGATTTGTCGATATTGTTGTCTGTGTAGTTGATTTTATATTTATGTTATGAATTTGTTATTTATCAGGTAATTTATTTATCAGTTTAAATAAATTTTTAAAAAAAAAATAATGCAAAATTAGCGACCGCATGGAGACTGAATTGCGACCGAATAGCGACTATACGTTATATTTCTTTTATTAAATAATTATACTTGGCGACCGAATGGCGACCGAATTGAGACCGAATAAATCCGATAGGTTAATTTTTTTTTTAAAAATACAACATAATTCGAGACCGAATAGCGACCGAATTGAGACCGACTTAATTAGCGACCGATCAGGCGACCGATTATAATCGGTCTCTGGTAACGACTGATACTGCGACCGAATTATGTCGGTCGCTATATAGCGACTATTATATAGCGACCGACATATTCGGTCGCTAGATAGTCTCTGTTCGGTCGGAATGCAGATTTGCGACCGATCTAAGACTGAATAGCGACCGCTAGGTCGGTCGCTATCCGCGATTTTTCTTGTAGTGCTTGGTGGTGGGGGTGGCCAACTACGCCAACCTGCTCATTTGCAATAGTGCCCTCAGTCGTGGGCCCGCTGTTGTTGACATTTGTAGTTTTCTTAAATAGCCGTGGCTTCGGCTCAAACATGCCCATAATGGGCGAATCCTTCATCTGCGTCTGAATATAACGAGCTCTCTCATAGAGCTCCTCCATGGTGGTTAATCTGTTCATGGCCAGTATGTGCCGGAACTGAGGAGTTGCATTGGAAATTATCATCTTAACTTGTTCTTGTTCCGCCAAAGTGTCTTTCAACTTCTCGGCCATTGAACGCCACCTATCAACAAATATGATGATGATGTGACACAATGATGCAAAGGCAGCAAACGACAGTGATCCCTTGGACTTAATTCGCAATAACAATCACAAGAGTCGAGAGCAACTTGAGAGTCGCTGTTACACCGCGCACACCCGTTTCCCGTGGTGACTCGGTGATGCCGAGTCGAGGTAGTGGAGAAAGCCCCTGGCTGGCTAGATGACCAGCACCACTAAGGTTATCCCTCCCGAAGATAGGAAGCCCACAAGCAAGGGCAGCCGGGTGCCTTGGGGCACTAGGACACTCCTCTTACTAAGGCCACGGTGACCACACAAGGGTGGTGGTTCCGAGATCGGGCACTCTCTCACCAACCAGCGAATAAGTTTTGCAGATATTAAATGAACAAGAGTAAAGAGCAAGGGTAGAGCTCACCTGGTTGGTTTGAAGAAACCAACCCCGATCGGAGACGAGGGCGAGCGGGGAAGTGTGGTTCCCCGCACACTGCGCCGGTGAAGCTTCATTCCGGTTTTAAATAATTACAATCACTACTCCTCGCGCAGGAGGGTGAACTTGGGGTGGGGACAATTAAATACACTCAAACACTACCTCCACGCAGGGAGGGGCGGTAAGCCGGCCAGGCGGAGGAGGGAGATTCGCCGGTGTAGCCGAAAAGGAAGCTCCCTGCTTGCTGTGTTGGCTGATAGCCAGTCGCTGTGGGGGACGTAGATCACGTTATAGAATTCTGATGAAGTCGAGACCAGCTGGGAAATCTTCGTATCTGGAACCGGGATGCTTCAGAATTTTCTCGATTTCTTCGGCTGCAGTGGCTGGTCCGGGTCGAGCTTTGAACAAGGTGGCAGCTTCTGGCCGCAACAGCTACCTGACACGAACAGTGACTTGCAGAAGTTGTCCCGGCCGCTCCCGGACACCAAATCTCAAACCGTCGAGGTTGTTGGAACCTTGGACGAACCCTCTTTGTGGGAAAACTGGTGGGGAATCTGTCTGATGTCGGGGTGGACTGGGGGACGCCGATGAGTGGCAGTAGGTCACTGCAGGTTGTGGGAGGCAGACCCGTCCAGTTGAGGAAGAAAAATGAAAGCTCTGACCTCCGGATGCCGAACGTGATTCCGCTTCCTGATCCTGGAAGAGGATAGGACGTGGAAGAACTTTGATGAAGAACTCTCGGCCTGAATCCTCCGCCGTTTGTCGTGGTACAGCTTCAAATCAGGTTCAGGAACTCTGCAGAGGGAGCTCTGCGCAGTCGGGGAAGAACGACTCTCCCAGGCAGCCCCGAACTCGGAATGGGATGAGATCACCTCGCCTGCGAAGTCGACTTGACGCCCTTTCCAGAAATGTATGATTTGCCTTCAGACGTCATCGTATGAACTCGTGGTGGTTTCTGCAAGTCGGACCTTCTTCTGCCACCTGCAGACTTAGGCCAAAGGAAGGGGAAAGTGGTGGAGCTAGGTTAAGGGAGTGGAGGTTAGTGGTGGGGGGTGGTGGTGGTGATGGTAGATGGGGGAGGGGTGTTTAGGAATGGTGAGATGGGTGGATCAGGGAGTGTGGAGGTCCCAAGGGGGTGGAAGGGTGAGAGGGCCGTAGCTAGGAGATGGGAGGGATGGGTCGGCCAAGGCAAGGGTGGAGGTTAGGTGGAGGGGTTGGTGCGCAAGTTGTGGTGGGAGAGGGGTTTGAATGCCCAAGGGGTATGAATGAGGGTGTGGGGGAGTGGGAAGGTTGCTTGGGGGAGAGGGAAGGGTGCCTTGGAGGTGGGAATGGTGTATGGGGAAGTGAAGGGTTGCTTGGGAAGTGGAGGGAATTGATGGGGTATTAAGTGGCCTAGGGAAGGTGAAGGGGTGGAGGATGAGGTGGCAGCTGAGGTGGCAGGGGGAGGGGGAGGTGAAGGGGCTAGTTCGCCCAGGGGAGGAGGAAGAGAGAGAGTGGGGTTCGCCCCCTGGAGAGAGAAGAAGAGAGAGAGCTAGTGGGAGAGAGAGAGGAGCACTCAATTGGCAAATTTTCTTCAATATTTCATTAACCTTCAAAAGAGGGATTGAGGCCCTATTTATAGGAAACCCACTTTTACACATAAGACCTTGACTTTTAACAAACTAACAGATAACCAAGGCAGGGGGGGTGCGCCCATGGGCCTAGCCCAAAGAAATAGGCCCACTAGAGAGCACCATAGCCTAATGAGACTCAAACTTAGGGAAATAACTTAATATCCTAGGTACAAGACTCAAATAAAAGGCAAATTACATGATAAAGACTCAAGTAACAAGGAGAAAACAACAAGATGACCCAATGGTAAGCACTAAGGTCCAATCCAGATGAAGGGCTGCTCCCTAGCTGCCTCTGGGAGGGAAAGAGGTGCCAAGCCAGAGGGAATCGTGAGTGATGCCCTCATTAATTCTCCCGGGCTGTGGAAAGCTCGACTCTATCGAGTAAAGGCCCTCCCTGCTGCGGTACTGCTCTAGAAGTACGGGGTCCAGCTGCTGGAGATCCTCCCGGCTCACCCAAGCATCGTCCGAGGGTGGTCGTCCCTTCCACCTGACCAGGTATCGCTCATACACCTTGCTCCTCGTGTTGGTGACCTGTTCATCTAATATCCGCTCCACTTTATCACGCTGTTTTCTCAAGTTGGGTGGATCACTCTGGGGTGTGGGGGCGCTCTCAAGGGGTGGAGTAGGCTGGATGTCCTCACTGGGTGTCACCGTGGGGCCCTTGTAGGGTACCAGGTCAGCCACATTGAATGTGGGACTTACTCCGTATTCTTCAGGGAGGTCTAACACATAAGCATTGGTGCCAAGTCGTCTCAGCACCTGGAAGGGGCCAGCTCCACGAGACCTCAACTTTGATGTATTCCCAGGGAATAGCCTCTCAGTTCTCACCATCACAAAATCACCTATTTGGAATTCTTGGTGGCGGCGGTGGGAGTCAGCTGACTTCTTGTAAATCTTATTGCTCTTGTTGATGTTTTTGCGAATATCCTCATGCAACTTTCTAAGGTGTTGTGCAAAAGACTCAGCAGTGATGGACACCCTATCATGCGGGGGTAGGGGAATGAGATCTGTTGGCTTCCTAGGCTTGTAGCCATGCACAGCTTCGAAGGGACTCATGCCTATGGACCTATTGGTGGAATTATTGTATGCAAACTCGGCTTGAGGTAGGATGAGATCCCAATTTCCAGGGCGGTCCTCAACAAGGCACCGCAAGAGAGTCCCTAGGCTCCGATTGACGACTTCGGTCTGGCCATCGGTTTGAGGGTGATAGGCCGTGGAAAATTTAAGCAGGGTCCCCATTAGATGCCAAAGGGTCTTCCAAAAGTAACTGGTGAATTTGACGTCCCTATCTGAAATGATGGTCTTGGGCAGGCCATGGAGGCGGACCACCTCATCAAAGAATAGGCGGGCCACGTGGGAGGCATCTGAAGTTTTTGAACAAGGGATAAAATGAGCCATTTTTGAGAATCTATCCACCACGACATAGATGGAATCATGCTTCCTCTGGGTCCTAGGCAGGCCTAAGACGAAGTCCATACTCAAGTCCTGCCATGGTCGGTCAGGGACAGGGAGAGGGGTGTATAAGCCAGTATTCTGCTTTACTTGTTTGGCTGTAGCACACGTACGACATTGTCCCACAATTTTGGCTACATCCCTTTTGAGACTAGGCCAGTAGAACTGTCCCTCAACCAAGGTAATGGTTTTATGGACCCCAAAGTGTCCAGCCAGGCCTCCTGCATGTAACTCCCAGACTAACAAATCCCGCAGTGAGGTTCGAGGTATGCATAGCTTATGGCCTTTGAAAATGAACCCATCCTCTAGGATAAAACTTTGGTGCTCCTAGAGTGGTTGGGTGGTCAAGATGGTATGGACAGGCCCAAAGTCAGGGCAATTCGGGTATTCTTCCTTGATCCTTTCAAACCCTATGACCTCCACCCGAATGGTAGCTAGCAAGGAGATTCTCCTACTGAGTGCATCCGCGGCACGATTCTCGCTTCCAGCCTTATGTTTGATCACAAAGGTGTAGGACTGGATGTACTCGACCCACCGGGCATGTCGGGCATTCAGTTTCTGCTGGGAGTTGAGGTATTTTAGGGCCTCATGGTCAGAAAATATGACAAATTCTTTAGGTAAGAGATAGTGTCTCCAATGCCGGAGGGATTGTACCACGGCATAAAATTCCTTGTCGTAGGTGGAGTATTTCATCCTGGCATCACACAACTTCTCACTAAAGTAGGCCACTGGATGTCCTTCCTGGCTGAGGATCCCGCCAATTCCTACCCCAGAGGCATCACAAGTCACTTCAAAGACTTTGGAGAAATCAGGGAGGCATAAGACAGGGGCTTGGGTCATTCTTTCTTTGAGCTCCTGGAAGGCCCTAGATGCCGACTTGGTCCACACAAAGGTCCCCTTTTTAAGGCAGTCGGTGATAGGGGCTGTGACTGTGCTGAATCCACGGATGAATCTTCGGTAAAAGGTGGCCAAACCATGGAAGCTCCTGACCTCATGGAGGGTGCGGGGCTCCGGCCAGTCAAGGATAGCTCGGACCTTCTCGGGGTCCATGGACACTCCCTTAATGGAAACCACATACCCAAGGAAGGTAATGGACTCAGTCAGGAAGTGGCACTTTCCTGGGTTGGCATAGAGACTCTCTTCCCTAAGGATGGTGCAAACTTGCCTAAGGTGGTGGTAGTGGGCTTCCTTGGACTGACTGTAGATGAGGATGTCATCAAAATAGACTACCAGGAAGACTCCAATGTAGGGCCTAAGGACCTCGATCATAAGGCGCATAAAGGTGCTTGGGGCGTTAGAGAGCCCAAAAGGCATCACCAGCCATTCATAGAGTCCATCCTTGGTTTTAAAGGCAGTTTTCCATTCATCCCCGGGCCTTATTCTAACTTGGTGGTAGCCACTCTTAAGGTCTATTTTTGAAAAAATGGTGGCTCCAGCTAGCATGTCTAGCATATCGTCAAGTCTAGGTATGGGGAACCTATATTTGACGGTAATCTTGTTGACGGCCCTACTATCGACACACATTCGCCATGTCCCATCTTTCTTTGGTGTGAGGAGGGCTGGGACAGCACAAGGACTTTTGCTAAGACGGAGGAAGCCTTTTCTAATGAGTTCCTCCACTTGCCTCCTCAATTCAGCATGCTCAGTGGGATTGAGGCGATAGTGGGGAAGGTTTGGGAGGGTGGCCCCTAGGACAAGGTCAATAGCATGCTGGACATCCCTCATGGGTGGCAGTCGATCGGGGAGCTCCTCGGGGAACACATCCTTGAATTCTTCTAGGAGAGGGTGTATCTCCACAGGATGAGGGTTGGAGGGGGTGGGTTCCCCTAGGCATATGACTACAGCGTATATGGGTGTCCCGAGGGCTACCTCTTCCTCGAGTTCTTGTCTAGTGATGAGGTGTAGGCCCTTGATGGTGCTCTTAGGGGTGGACTGTTGACTTGTTGGTTGAGTTGGGGGTAATGGGACCCCTGGGTTTTGAGGTGGTGTAGGGAGAGTTCCCTTGGGGGGTAGTTCCTTTCGGGGTGGGGAAGGGTTGAGGCGAATGGTCTTCCCCTCGTGTTCAAATGTGCATGTGTTTGTTTTCCCCTGGATGGTAGCATTGACATCATATATCCAAGGTCTCCTAGTAGGATGCTTCCTACAGCCATAGGTATGATGTCACACCATATTTGTCCTTGGTAGGATGAGAAGGTGATGGGGATAAGACAGCATGTGTTGACGGGTAGGGAGTGGTTGTTTATCCATGACACAAGGTATGGTTTGGGGTGGGGTGTTGGGGTAAGCCCTAGGAGCTTGACGGTGTCCGGGGACACGACGTTGACACAACTCCCGTTGTCTAGGATGACCTTCCTAACATGGTCCCCGATTTTGATGAAGGTGTGGAAAATGGAAGTCCTCCGCTAGTCATCCTCTTTAGGTTGGGTAAGGGTGCACCTGATCACCCCTAGGTGGGTGGAGTGGGGGTCATCTTCTATACCTTCCTCAAAGACTTGCTCCTCGTATTCCTCTTCCCACCCTAAAGCAGCCTCGTATTCCTCAACAGTATCCTCATGGGTTTCCTGGGGTGTGGTAGGTCCGCCTTCAATAACAAGGCTCGACATCCCCTTGGAAGGGCATTGGCTGGCTATGTGGCCATAACCATGGCACTGAAAACACTTAACTGTACTACTTCCTGGGGTCTTCCCTTTGGAGGCTTCCTCCCTTCGGAGAGGAGGGTTGGGTGGAGTGGCCTTTGTGGGGGTAGGATTGGTTGGCTAGGGGTAGGGCCGAGTGGGGGTTCTCCCACTGGGAGGAGGTGTTCTCAATAGGGGAGGGAGGTTGGGACGGGGCCCCGGGCCCTTGGGGGGGGGCAAACCTTGGGTTCCTAGAAAACCTCTCTACATCACGGGCTATTTGATAGGCTACCTCAAGGCTATGAGCTTCCCTCATGAAAAGCTCCCGTTTGATGTGGGGAAGGAGACCATTCCTAAATCGGGATAAAGTGACGGCTGGCTCTTCGACGACACCACACCTTAAGAGGTATGAGTCAAATTTTTCTATATACTCTTCCACGGTCTTTCCCTCTTGGGTAAGGCCTTGCCACTCGTCAAGGGGGAGTTGGCTATAGGAATTGGGAAGGTATTTGTTTCTGAGTTGGGTTTTCATGTCAAGCCAAGTGTCAATGGGTTCCTCCCGCCTAATCCTCCTTTGGCTCTCTACCTTTAACCAATATGTCTTGGCTAGTTTGAGAAGGTGCATCTTGGCCAACCTAACCTTTCTCTCCTCGGACATTGGGTACCAATCAAAGTATTGGTCCATGCCATGCTCCCATTCTTCATAGGCACTTGGGTTATGGGACCCGTCAAAATTCGGAGCATCTACCTTGATCATTCTTAAGAGGAAGTCATCCGGATCCTCTCGTGGTCGCCTCTCTTGGTACCGAGGTTGTGGGGCCCTCTCTTGCTCACGATACCACTCATTCTCTAGGTCTTCCCTTTGATGTTCAACCCGCGGAGGCGGAGCCCTGTGGACATGATTCCTAGGTGGGACCCTAGCTTCTTCTAATCTCTCTAATCGAGTGGAAAATCCATTCATTTGCTCCGTGAGGGCTTGAATGGCAGCCTCAAGTCGATCCGTAGGAGCTTGGGGAGCTTCCCTAGGGATGTTTTGGTTGCCTTGGAAATTGGGATCCATGGGTGGATCGGAAGTAGAAGGATCGGGTCGGTATATGGTACCCCTACGGGTGGACATGCACAAGGACAAGGTGACCGACACGGGATGGTAATGCAATTGTCCTAGGACCTAGGCTTGTAGAGACAAGTCTAAAACTTGCTCTGATACCAAGTTGATGTGACACAATGATGCAAAGGCAGCAAACGACAGTGATCCCTTGGACTTAATTCGCAATAACAATCACAAGAGTCGAGAGCAACTTGAGAGTCGCCGTTACACCGCTCACACCCGTTTCCCGTGGTGACTCGGTGATGCCTGTAGACACGCCAAAATTGACATTATTTTGAGTATATTTCATATCGCTCTGCGATGCCCCATTTGACCCTCAAATCAGCTTATTTGAGTGGTTTTTCCCACTTTTCTTGAATTTCTCCTTTTTTTTCCCCATTTTATCTCATTTTCCTATTTTTTTGGATTTCTTGGGCATTTATCTCTATTTTCTGAATTAACGCCCTCATCAGGGGCGTGTTTTTGAAACACGCCCTGGTCAAGGGCGTTTCTTTCCCATTTTATCTATTTCTCCCCATTCTATCTATTTTATGAATTTTATGAATTCACGACCTGGGTAAGGGCGTGTTTTTATTAAAACACGACTTGTACTAGGGCGTTTCTTAAGGAAGGACGACCACACTTGAGGGCGTCAATTCTTTTGGTTTTACCGGCTTCCCCATTTGAGCTCTTGAAATTAACGCCCTTCCCAGGGGCGTGTTTTTGAAACACGGCTTTGATTGAGGCGTGTTTTTCATGTTTCAAATATGGGGAGTTTTCATTTCTAAAAATTTGGTCTTGAGAAACGCCCTTGTGCAGGGCGTGTTTTTGAGAAACGCCCTAGGGTAGGTCGTCAATTCTTAAATTAACGCCCTGACCTAAGGCGTGTTTCACCTTCTGGCTTCGCAGCCCTTTCCCCAGAGAGTCCTTGCCTCGTTAGACTCCTCCTCTATTTGGGCCCTTGCTGTTCTTATCCATTCCTCCTTTAATCTCTTCCCTTCTTATCACCTTTTCCTAACCTATTAATAGAGGCTCTCGCCTCTGTTAAGGGGTTGGTTCCGATATTTCTTATTCTCCGCTGACGTTCTTCTATTTTTTTTCTTCTTTCTATTGTTCTTCTTGTGTGCTGCTTCTTCTCTTTTTTTCTTCCTTCTTCTCCGTATTCTCCTTCTTCTTCTTCTTCTTATTATTCTTCTTCTGCTTCTTCTTTTTCTTCTGTTGTTTTCTTTTCTTTTTACAGGAACCGAAGGTAGGGTGGCATTGGCTAAGGAGAGGCTTCTTCACGGTTCAAGTCTTCATCCCTTTTGAAGCCTTTCTCCCATCGAGCATTCAAGCCAAAAGAGCCACCAAACAAGATTTTTCTATCTGATCTCCCCCTTATTTGTATTTTTTTTCATTAGTTCATGCATGCATCATGTTTCATTATTATATTAATTTTTCTCAACTATCATTGAGATCTCCCCTTTAGTGCATCTCTTGCACTCTTTCCCCATTATATTTTTACATGCATTCATACCTCCTACACCCTCTTTGCATAGGGGTTTAAGGGCCAACACCCTTAAGGTGTGTATTTCATATGTTATCATGCTCACCTTTCTATTATGAACTTGATGCTACACACACATTATTTCTAATCCATATTTTTATTGGTGTTTGTCTTTTTTTTTGCAAGGGTAATTAATTGAAGAACTCTCTTCGTCGGCCGGCCGATTTGAAGAGAAAGGAAGCACTCACATCCCCGCGTTTCAAGAGGTATTTTGCGATCATCTCCCCATATTATTTTCCACTTGAGACCCTCGTGTCTCTGGCGATCACACAAACTCCCCTTGTGCACCTCGTGCATGTTTTTCTCCTATTATTTCATATTTGCTTATTAATTAATTTTCATTTAAGTGGATTTTTAAAGGGATCTACAATGCCGAGTCGAGGTAGTGGAGAAAGCCCCTGGCTGGCTAGATGACCAGCACCACTAAGGTTATCCCTCCCGAAGATAGGAAGCCCACAAGCAAGGGCAGCCGGGTGCCTTGGGGCACTAGGACACTCCTCTCACTAAGGCCACGGTGACCACACAAGGGTGGTGGTTCCGGGATCGGGCACTCTCTCACCAACCAGCGAATAAGTTTTACAGATATTAAATGAACAAGAGTAAAGAGCAAGGGTAGAGCTCACCTGGTTGGTTTGAAGAAACCAACCCCGATCGGAGACGAGGGCGAGCGGGGAAGTGTGGTTCCCCGCACACTGCGCCGGTGAAGCTTCAATCCGGTTTTAAATGGTTACAATCACTACTCCTCACGCAGGAGGGTGAACTTGGGGTGGGGACAATTAAATACACTCAAACACTACCTCCACGTAGGGAGGGGCGGTAAGCCGGCCAGGCGGAGGAGGGAGATTCGCCGGAAGATGCGCCGGTGTAGCCGAAAAGGAAGCTCCCTGCTTGCTGTGTTGGCTGACAGCCAGTCGCTGTGGGGGACGTAGATCACGTTCTAGAATTCTGATGAAGTCGAGACCAGCTGGGAAATCTTCGTATCTGGAACTGGGATGCTTCAGAATTTTCTCGATTTCTTCGGCTGCAGTGGCTGGTCCGGGTCGAGCTTTGAACAAGGTGGCAGCTTCTGGCCGCAACAGCTACCTGACACGAACAGTGACTTGCAGAAGTTGTCCCGGCCGCTCCCAGACACCAAATCTTGAACCGTCAAAGTTGTTGGAACCGTGGACAAACCCTCTTTGTGGGAAAACTGGTGGGGAAGCTGTCTGATGTCGGGGTGGACTGGGGGACGCCGATGAGTGGCAGTAGGTCGCTGCAGGTTGTGGGAGGCAGACCCGTCCAGTTGAGGAAGAAAAACGAAAGCTCTGACCTCCGGATGCCGAATGTGATTCTGCTTCCTGATCCTGGAAGAGGATAGGACGTGGAAGAACTTTGATTAAGAACTCTCGGCCTGAATCCTCCGCCGTTTGTCGTGGTACAGCTTCAAATCAGGTTCAGGAACTCTGCAGAGGGAGCTCTGCGCAGTCGGGGAAGAACGACTCTCCCAGGCAGCCCCGAACTCAGAATGGGATGAGATCACCTCGCCTGCGAAGTCGACTTGACGCCCTTTACAGCAATGTATGATTCGCCTTCAGACGTCACCGTATGAACTCGTGGTGGTTTCTGCAAGTCGGACATTCTTCTGCCACCTGCAGACTTAGGCCAAAGGAAGGGGAAAGTGGTGGAGCTAGGTTAAGGGAGTGGAGGTTAGCAATGGTGGGGGGTGGTGGTGGTGATGGTAGATGGGGGAGGGGTGTTTAGGAATGGTGAGATGGGTGGATCAGGGAGTGTGGAGGTCCCAAGGGGGTGGAAGGGTGAGAGGGCCGCAGCTAGGAGATGGGAGGGATGGGTCGGCCAAGGCAAGGGTGGAGGTTAGGTGGAGGGGTTGGTGCGCAAGTTGTGGTGGGAGAGGGGTTTGAATGCCCAAGGGGTATGAATGAGGGTGTGGGGGAGTGGGAAGGTTGCTTGGGGGAGAGGGAAGGGTGCCTTGGAGGTGGGAATGGTGTATGGGGAAGTGAAGGGTTGCTTGGGAAGTGGAGGGAATTGATGGGGTATTAAGTGGCCTAGGGAAGGTGAAGGGGTGGAGGATGAGGTGGCAGCTGAGGTGGCAGGGGGAGGGGGAGGTGAAGGGGCTAGTTCGCCCAGGGGAGGAGGAAGAGAGAGAGTGGGGTTCGCCCCCTGGAGAGAGAAGAAGAGAGAGAGCTAGTGGGAGAGAGAGAGGAGCACTCAATTGGCAAATTTTCTTCAATATTTCATTAACCTTCAAAAGAGGGATTGGGGCCCTATTTATAGGAAACCCACTTTTACACATAAGACCTTGACTTTTAACAAACTAACAGATAACCAAGGCAGGGGGGGTGCGCCCATGGGCCTAGCCCAAAGAAATAGGCCCACTAGAGAGCACCATAGCCTAATGAGACTCAAACTTAGGGAAATAACTTAATATCCTAGGTACAAGACTCAAATAAAAGGCAAATTACATGATAAAGACTCAAGTAACAAGGAGAAAACAACAAGATGACCCAATGGTAAGCACTAAGGTCCAATCCAGACGAAGGGCTGCTCCCTAGCTGCCTTTGGGAGGGAAAGAGGTGCCAAGCCAGAGGGAATCGTGAGTGATGCCCTCATCAGATGAAGTCCTCCTCGGGCTTCATTTTTTCTGCAACCAGATCTGTGACTGAGAGGGAGGGTCCGACCCGGTCCCTATACTTCTGCAGGAACTTCTTCTGAACAATATCAAAGTCGCTGGCATCAGTAGGATCCAATAAATAGAACCATTCAAGGGCTGGCCCCTCTAAAGATCTCCTGAATAAATAGGCCAGAGAGGCCTTGTTGTCTTGCCAGAAAGAGGTCTCGTACATTAAATACTTCAGATGAATAAAAGGATTGCCAGTGCCATTATATCGCCGGAAGTTCGGCATCTCAGATGGTGGCAAGTGAAAAACTGGCAGTGTAGGGAGCGAGATTTCTGGGGCATTCTTGGCTGCAGTGACCTTCTTCAGTTGCTCTTCCATGCTGGCCAACTTCTGAAGCAGTAGAACATTAGTGTCGGACTCGACTGGGGCCGGATTTTGAACAAAAGAATGCGGTATAGGCGTCCGTAGAATTTGAGGAGGTTGGAGAAATTAGTGCCTAACCGCAGAGTAGCTCGCCTGTTGGGCCGGCATGGCCGCAGCGGGCGTTGGTGGACAGGAAGGAGGTTTATGCAAGATCGCCTGGTCATTAACAATGTGATGGCCACTCACGGCCGGAGGGGGATTGGAGTAGGAAGAGGGAACGGACTTCCCCTTCAAAGCGGCCTGGACAGCCTGCCGCTGGGAATCATCTAACTGAGACAAAGCTTGAATTAAATCGGTGACATTAATGGATGGGGGAGAATTCCCCGAGGTATTGGAAGGTAAAGCCTGAGAGGAGGGCTCAACCTCTTGGGAAGTGGTGTCCACCACATGAACTTGTGGATAATGAGAATGAGGAGGAGGGTAATTCCCCTTATGATAGATGAAATCTTGGTGGGGGACCTCATAAGATTGTCCAAAGACATTTTCTTCCTCATCATCATAAGTGTACCCATAGCTTGCCATGTTGATGATCTTACCTGAACGGAGTTGCATGCTTAAAAAGAGAGAAGGCTTTATGAATGAATTATCACACAACAATCCCTCAACTCAAACAAATTTAAACAATTCAACTCAATCAAGTTATGCAAACAAGTTGAGATGAACGCAAGATTTTAGTGTTAGGTTTGAGATTAAGGTGGATTAATTTGCAGAATAATTCACTCCTCTTTGCAAAGTGAAACCTAGTTTGGATCCAAGTGTAGCCTCCGTGTCAACTAGGTTCTTTCTCTTTTCTCACCAACGATAGGTTCTTCTAAACTCCGGGTACTTCAAGGGTACAACCGGCCCAGCATCTGGGAGGGAATCCACGGGTGCGGGGACTTACGGAGGTCTTGGAAAAGGGATTTTCGGTCTAAAGAGACGGAATGCTCAATGGAGGGTTGTCCCGATTCCAAGAGAGGTGTGTGGAATCCTAGTGTAGAGAGAGGAGGTCTCTCAACCAAATGCCACAAAATGCAGTATAAGATAAGCCAATCACAGCAATATAATCAAATACTCAATGTAAATATGAATCCAGCATGAATAGACAGAAACAGTAAGGCTCTGCAAACCACACAGGAAAGAGGCGACCTGGAGGCCGTCGCTACTAACAAAAGAGACGACAGCGTGGCTCTCGTGAATTCTGGGAGGGGCTCTCGAACAATGCAAAACCGCGCCTTGGTGTGGGGCGCTAACTATGATAAAGACGCCTCTGATAGAGGGCGTCAAACATAGGTGGTGCGCACGATCGAAGAAAAACGCGCCTTGGTGTGAGGCGCTGCCAAATAAAAAGACGCCCGAGAGGAGGGCGCAAATTCACAGAAGCAGCAGATATGATAAAAGGCGCCTTCGTGGAAGGCGTTAAACAGAGAAACGACGCCCTGGTTGAAGGCGTTAAATAAAAAGGCACCTTTGTGAAAGGCGTTAATTCAACAGATTGATCACAAACTGGCTGATCCCGGGGAGTGTGCAGTGTGCACAGTGGAGGGTGCCCGTGGGGCACAAAGGAGGGGTACCGTGGGTAGCAAAGGGAAAGGGCACGCGTGGGTGCCAAAGGGGAAAGGGGCACACGTGCGTGCCAATAGGAAAGGGCACACGTGGGTGCCAAAAGAAGATGGTAATCAAAAGAAAAACAGTGGAAGTCCCACCGTGATCGCCAATTTGTAGATCGTGATAAATCTACTCATGATGAACAAAAATATATTTATATAGGGGAAAATGTAATGATGGGAGATAAAAATAAAGATGAAGAAAAGCACGTGGTGCTACTAAGGAGAGTGATCGCCAGAGGGGTTACCTCAATAAGAAGAGAAGATGATCGCGAATACCTGGTGGAAAATAGGATGCGGGATGGATGTGAATTCCTTCCTCCACCTTCTATCGGCCGGCCGATGAAGGGGGTTTTTCTTGTTGATTACCTTGAAACGAAGAACAAACAAATAAAAGAGAAGTGGATCAGCCGAGAGTGAGTGTAGTATCAATCCAAATAAACAATAGGATGATGAAATATGAATATAGCATGCGCACCTTTTTTTTGGTTTTAAAACCCCTAGAGAATTAGGGTGAGAGGAGGATATGCAGTACTAATGCAAAAGAAGAAAAAAACAATGGACGTGATGATGCGATGAAGGCAAACACAAACAAAAGAGAGAAACCCTGCTGTTCCTGTAAACAGTAGAGGGGAGAACCAACAGAGCAGCAGGAAGTAGAGGAAGATGATGAAGAAATCACACGGATGAAGAAAAACTCCTCTCTGCTGTGTGCTCCCTGTGTTCTGTCTCTCCCCTCGCGTGAGACCGACCAGGGAGTCCTTTTATAAGGTTTCGATCAAAGATAGACACAAATTCGGAAGATAAGAACAAGCAATGGTTATCAACGGCAAGGACTCTAGTTCCCAGATCGAGCAAGGTGACCAATAAAAGCACGGAACTCTTCAGGAAAGATGAGTTTAAGAAGGACACGAAAGGGTGAGACACGACCTACCGAAGGGCGTCAATTCAGAATTGACGACCTACTCCAGGACGTTAATTCAAAACACGACCGGGATCAAGGCGTCACTTCCTGGATTCAATTTTGGTAATAAAAGCCTTCTTTATTTGAAAATTGTGAAAAGACGCCTGAAGCAAAGGCGTTAAACAAAAACACGCCCTAGAGAAGGACGTTAATCATTTATTTCCAATTTGAGCGATACTCGTAAAATACCAGGAACTGACGCCCTTACCTGTGGTCGTCCTTTTTCAAGAACACGCCCCAGATTAGGTCGCTATTTAAAACACGCCCCTCTTCAAGTCGTGAATCACAAAACGTAAGAATTAATTACAAAAACACACAAAAAATAGAAAAACTTTATATTATAGAAACATTGAAGTTCACTTTGGGGCGTTATCATAGTGACATGAGATTTGATCAACAAAGCGTCAATTTTGGCGTGTCTACAAAGCGGAGATGAAGCGGAGAGAACTGAAAAGCGGGCATCAAGGTAAAAAGACACCCGTCGTGACCAACAAGCGATAGGAATTCTTCCGAAAACACCGAACTAACCACCTAAAATTGATGACAAGGATGAGACATGTCTGGAGAACTAACTAAGGGAGGAAAGGAAACATGACCAGCCTCATCGGGCACACAATCCACAGACAATGAGGGGATCGAAAAGAACACAGTGTAAGAGCTGGAAAGGAGAAGAAGATTGAGAAAAAATCTAGACATGAATCACGCTGGCCAACCAGACCAAGCGGCAAGATCAGAGAAATCGTTTGAATTCAGAGTGGAATGAAGAATCTCTTATCCAAGAGAACTGAGGTGCAATTAACCATTTACTGAGGAGAAATCCTTGAAAAGATCACGAGACATGAATGCTCAAAATGACATGATGCATGCTGGGCTAAAAATAAAGAAATCATTAAAATGAATGCAAATAAAGATAAAATAGAAAGTACTCAAGGATAATATTGCTAGACCGAGCAAGACGGGGTCAAGAGTCTTCTTGCAACCACGGCGTGCGAGATAGAGTCTATCGTCCCCCACCCGACTCAACCGAGCGGCCTATCCAACGATTAACCGTATGCTCCTAGATCATCATCATTCTTGTTAAAGGGGAACATCAGATCCCAGAACACACGGGCAACTAGCCGGTCCTTGAGAGGCTATAATAAGGTAGATACCATATAGTAATGTAATAATGAGAAGGGATAGAGAGCCATACCTGACTTACCTATGCAGGCGACACGTCATCTTTTTGGATTTTCCAGATTTTTCTGATTTTTATGGATTTTCAAATAAGACAACAACAATATGAATGAACATGATAAACAAGCATGAACATAACGACGATAAGATAACACTCAACTGAACGACACATAACAATCAAACGAATGGAAAACAACGCAACAAGACGAACAAGCACATATGCAATGGCATAAAAAAAAACCACACGTATGCAAGATAAACGTGGGGGACAAGACAACAATGCAGTGAGACAACACATGGTTGGGACAAGAACATGAGGGATGACCACACGGTTGGGATAACGCACGAGATATAGAAGGACGACTAACAACATATGCAAGACAACTAACAACACGTGGTGAGGAATAAAATAACATGCGTGGGACAACACGGTGGGACATAGACACGACGAGACGAGGACACGACGAGACAAAAGACATAAACAAATATGCCCTTCAATCAAAACCCCAGATCAGCCGAAGTAGAACCGCCAGGTTCATAGTCGTGTGGTAAAGTCCTCTCATAGATATAATCATTGCAAACAAAAGTTGAGAAGGACACAAGCTTCAGAATAGATCGAGAGATATGATTGAAGAAGAGAACAGATCAGAAGATGTGGACATGAGATAGAGCACAAAAATATAGTAAGGAATGCCTGAGTACCTGCAACCTGCACATTTAGCAAACAGATTACGTATCTATTCTCAAAATAAAATGTAAAAGATAAATATTTTTAGAATTTTCAATTTTCTTGATTTTTTTGGATTTTGAAAATATTTGATTTTTTTAACAATATTTCATTTTTTTGATTTTTGACAATATCTCAATTTTTTGAATTTTTGACAATATCTCATTTTTTTGGATTTTTTAAAAATATCTCATTTTTTTCTATTTTTGACAATATCTCTTTTTTTGGTATTTTGAAATAGTAATTCGCAACACCCAAAGACAGGCTCGAACTACTGGCCAAGGATCGCCGTCCCTCCCCTCTCATTAAAGACTTCCATTGAGTAGGACGTGCATGTGTGGGTGGCTTACCATAACTAACCGCCTCTAAAGAACGGTGCCCCTACTAAGGCCATACCCGAGATATAACCCAGCCTAAGAGGGAGAAGCAGAAGAAAAATTGGAGATAAGCTTTATGCAGGATGGGAGACATCAGGACTTGAATTCCTTCCACGGCACTACCCCTCAAAGAGTAGGTCTGTTGCGCCGGGGCTTTATGTATTTGATTTTGAGACCCTTATTTATCAGGCATGCATGCGACCGGGCTCATGACGTCCCGCGGGGAACTATACTGCCACTCTTGCCATGCCTTTGATTTATAATTTTCTTTTGATTCATCATTGATTTTCATTTGACAGCCTGCCCTCTTCCGTCCTCTACCTCCATGGAAGGTGGTCAGGCTACCCCTTCCTTCTCTACTCCTTCTGCGGGCTCCATTCTCCAGATGATGGCCCAATTGGATCCGGCCCAACTCCAAACTGTCTATCAGGCCATGCAAGGATCCAATATCTCCCCTCCCACGATTATGCAGGGTCAATCCAATCCTCTCATCCAGCCCACTCCAATTAATCTCACTCCGGTCCAACCCCGGACCATCACATTCACCGGCATGGAGACGGGCCAATCTTCCGCTTCGGCCCAGCAATCTTTTGACAAAGGGAAGTCTCCTATCCCTTCTTTCACTCAGATGGATCATCACTTGTCTAGCCCACAGGTTCCACAAGTCCTGCTGGGTCCCTCCGATTTTCTGCACCCTCAGTCAGGGGTGGTCCAAGCCCACTCCAATCTGGGTCAATCTCGGGCCCAATATCATTCTTATGGACCCCCTACATCGACCGTTTATCCTTCTGCTCCTGATTATGGGCTCCCACCTCCTGCCACGGTCCACCGTTCCGCTCCTCAACTCCAATCATCATTTCTTGCTACCCCTGCTCCATCCAGAGAGCAGGAATTACTTGATAAATGGGCCACCATGCAACAACAACTCGACTTCCTCTAGAAGCGGGTTGGCCCATAATCCTTGGCAGATGTTCATGTTCCTAGTTTCTAGAACATCTGATTCCCTCCCCAGTCCGAGCTCCCCAATTATATAAAATATGACGGGAACGGCAATCCCTTTATTCACGTGAGGGATTTCTTATATGAATCGGCCCAATCCCAATATGATGATCACCTTATGGCGTATTTATTCCGCCGATCATTGGATGGTGTTGCACTGGAATGGTTTTATTCTCTGCCATTGGAAGAAGCTGAGAGCTTTAAGGTAGTAAAAGACAAGTTTATTCAGCGGTTTCAAGACCGGGTCGGCCCGGAATATTCTTTTACAGATCTGGTGGCCGAAAAGATGAAAACAGATGAGGAGTTTGCCACTTATGCAGATAGGTGGAGGCAGATGGCCGCTAGGGTGCTCGGCCATATACCGGAGGAAGAGAAGGTCAAGCTACTTATTTCAAATGCTACTCCAACCTTTCGAAACATCCTGGCAATGAACGACATAGCCAACATGCACCAACTATATAGCCGGGCGCGCTTTATCCAAACTCAGTTTAAGGATTCCCCTATCCATTCTCTATTCGAAAACCAAAAGCCCAAGTACCATAAGAAGCCACAAGGGCCGGTTACAGAAGGGGTCCAAACGAATGAGCAGGTTCAAGCCATTGCTTTTCCATTCCAAAACGCACCTTTCCGCTTCCCTCAAAACCCCCGCACTCCACAAAATCCAGCTCCACAGAACTTCCAAATCACTCCGCAAAACCCTCCGCCCACCATCACCATTCCACAAAACACCTTTGCCGCACCACAGCAACCACCACCACCCCCGCAATACCACAACGTCCCTCCACCCAACGGCTATAACAACAACCCGAACAACAAGCGCCCGGCTCCCAAGAGGGCACAATATCCTCCACTGCCAGAAACCCTCACGGATATTTTCTCGGCTCTTATGTCGGTTAATGCTATACAGCTTCCTCCGGAACGGCCCAACTGGATTCCGGCCGTTGATCAAACGAAGTATTGTATATTCCAAAAGGCAACCGGGACATACCATTGAAGGATGTTTTCAATTCTGGGACCTAGTATATGATCTTCATGAAGGACAGAGGATAGATTGGGCCGAAATGCACAGGGCCATCGCAGAAATTAAGAAAAGAGAAGGTGGCCGCAGAGGCAGCAAGTGGAGCAGCATCAAGCACCGCAGCCGCAGCAGCCGCCACAACAGCAGCAACCACAGCAGGTTCAGGATCTAGGGATCCATCAAAATCTGATGCCAAACCATCCGCCCGCTCCACAACCTCAGCCGTCGGCGCCGGCGCAAGTCAATGTAGTCCAACCCCTGCCTCCTAACGCTGAGTGGTGTTTTGATGATGATGGTACTGCACCACAAGTAATGGCCCTCCACCATAACCACCGCAACCCCCTCACTCCTTCATTTATCCTCCCTACACACCTAACACCCTCTCCGCTTGTCGTTCCATTCACACCCGCACCAGCAAATCCACCACCACCCACAGCGCCATCATACCCACCATTAGTTACCCCCGCTACGGTCATAACCATCCCCTCATCCAATCCTTCACCCATCACCCCGCCTACGCTTATCCTCCCACCATCCACACCATCCACCATCATCACCCCGCCTTCCGTCTATCCCACGCCACTCATCCGGCCACCATCTCTTGTTAACCCCAACATCACCCCTCACCAGATCATCTCTCCCACGCAGTCTATTCCACTCATCCACCCTACCGGGCCAATCATATCATTTCCGGAGGCCGCAGCAAATTTTGCCTTAAGAAGCGGGAAGTTGTTCCATCGGAATTACCCCACTACCTCCAATCCCAAGTCCTCTCAGCCAACGGTCGAACAAGAAGAAGCCGAACCTCTATCGGGTACTCAATACGACTTGCTACATCATCTAGACCGAGTGCCCGCCAAAATATCAGTCTGGAGCTTATCAAGAGGTCCACCCTTCATCAAGATGCTCTCAGGGATTTCTTACAAAAGGTGATGGTTAGCGAGGACATGGCAGTTGACAGCTTACCAACAGTACTGGCAACTATTTCCAAAGGGCCAGCAATCACATTTTCAGAAACCGAGCTAGCACCTCCAGGAGCTGGGCAGATGCCGCTCTGCATTACAATTATTCTGAATAAGGTCAGCATTGAGGCAGCATTGGTCGACACAGGGGCTTCAATTAATGTATGCCTACTCAACACTCTCCGAGCTTACAATATATCTGAAGAATTGTTACGACCTACTGTTGACACCCGTTTTATGACCAATAAGTCGGGTCATCTCTTTATTCATTATACATGATGCTCCGAGTTATTCACTCTTCATCGAGTCTCCTTGATTGATTTGGAGTCTATTTCTTGGGTCTTTTCCTTGATTGGATGTGGCTTTTTGTGGCATTTCATTTGACTAAAGCTTAGCAAAACCTTCATTTCTTCTTTTGAACTCCATTGATAATAACGGTCTGCTCCAGGAGCGTTGTTTCTTTATAACGGATGGGTCCTGGGCCGTTACTCTTTGAAGAGTCCTAAGGTTTAAGGTCTCGTTTCAATCTTTATCTTTTGTCTTACACGTTGATAATAACTGTCTGTCGTGCAGCCGTTGTTTCATTGTGACGCCCCATGCCTTGGCCGTTGCTTTCTTCGCAGAGTCCTATTGCTTTGATCTTCTTCCTGTTGATCTTATCTCTTTGGGATAAGATTGAAAGTAACGGACGATCCTTGGTGCGTTATTTCCAAGCGGCGGTCTGTCGTGCAGCCGTTACTTCCTTCAGAGAGTCCTGGCAGTTCAGGCCTTTTCTCTGCTACTCCGTGGTCGAGATAAGAACTTGGATTGACGATATCTCTTCCAAATCTGATCCTCAGGACCTTCTATTTGATTCTTTGGACTCTTGGTGATATTATCTTCGAGGATTTGCTAAGAGTTATCCCTTTCTCTTGCCGGATTATCCTCTGCTCAACCTGAGGGTTCGAGGGTCTATAAATAGAACCCTTAACTTCATGGCCAAGAGGAGGAAGATCTGGAGTTTGCGTCGAAGTGCTGCCGCATTCTAGAGCCACGTTTGATCAAGGAGAAGTACTTCTCACGTTCGTTTGCTGCCTGGTTTACAGGTTCACTAGGACGAGGCCTGGGTCTTCTAGCCGGCTGGAAGAGTTGTAGTTAAAAGGATCCACACTTTGCTACTGCAGGTATTACGACGGCCTTGTGCAGGCACGTCAGAGTCTTCCAACGGTCTATCGAGCGACCGTCACTTTCAAGTGACGCACGGGGTTCTGGCCGTTACTTCTAGCTGACCTGTAGGTTCTCTTTGGTTTTCTCTCCCGCGGGCGGGTGCTTCATCCACCTATTTCCAAGGTATTTTTAAGTCTTTGGCTTGTTT
Organism: Amorphophallus konjac; assembly: GCA_022559845.1. Lineage (NCBI taxonomy): Eukaryota > Viridiplantae > Streptophyta > Magnoliopsida > Alismatales > Araceae > Amorphophallus > Amorphophallus konjac. The sequence goes on from CM040123.1 coordinate 363,577,346, forward strand.
TACTTTGGTGGCGATCACGACTTTCCTTGGTATTGGGCATTAGCTTTCTCCTTCATTGCACATCTTTTATTTCCTTGCTTGTTCCACCCCTTGTGGTGTGTTTTCATTTACTCTTTGCTCCACGCCCCGGCGTGTGTTTTCCTTTTCCTTAGCTTAGTTTGATTGAGATAGCATGCCCATGCTAGAGCTAGCTTTGATTGCCTAGGTTCATGATCACATGTGCATAGGTTAAGAGCAGATCTTTGATTACTTGCTTGTCATCTTATCCTCCACACAAGACCCCCAAGAAAAAGAAGATAGATAAGCAAAATAAAATCAACAGATAATTTTTTGGCGATCACGGTGGGACATCTTGTGCCAATCGTGCTTTTTGATTCCTGTTAAACCTGCCATCATCTCTTGTGTTGTCCCCTCCCATTTTCCCCTTATTTCCTGTTAATCCTGATTCTCTGAGTGCTCTGACGGCCCTGTGTCCCTACGTTACAGTCCTCTGACGCAGGGGCATTAGACCGCCACATCTGTTCTGCTGAGAGCTTTCACGGTTTTTTTCTGTTACTTCTTGTTGATTTTGGTTTTCTGGCTCATTTGACAGTCCTAGCTCCCTGCGTTATATTACTTCTGGCGGTCTGGTCTTCGACCGTTATTTTCTTCTGACGCAGGGTTCCTAGACCGTTGTACTCCAGACAGGTGCGCCCTAGGTACATTTATTTCGCAGTTTCTGCTGTGACTTTTTTTGCTTGGGTGATACTTGACTTTCTCCTTGCTTTGTTTCATATCTCCATATCATTGTGTGCATCATTGATTGCTAAATTTTAGGCTAGACTTTGCATGCACCCCGGTGCACATAGGGCCATTCATCTTTTCATATCCTAGATTGCATTTTCCTACCGTGGTGTGCGGACCTCTCGTCTCCATATCCCTTGGGGACAACTAGAAATCACACCAGGGACCTCCATAAGTCCCCGTGAGCCGTGGATTCCCACACGGATGCCGGGCTGGTTGTACCTTTCCCACCCCGTGTCTAGGGTTGCATAATTGAAGGAGTGATTACACTTAGAGTCAAGCCAAGTCTCATACCCATCTCCTGTTAGGAACCCATTGTTGAGAGCACATTTCAATCAATTCACTAAAGTTCCAAAGGAGAAATCACAAGAATTGTGTTGCATCATCTTAAAACAACTTGGTTGACTTTGAGTGTCTTCACCTTTTATCACTTACATCTTTTTCTAAAAACATTCGAGTTTGGTTACTTATTGTGTGATTGTTTGTGTTGTTTGTTTGCATTTTTTCAAGGTTGTCCGTTGCATGTGGAGTTGTTTTCGTCCGTCCGACTCATCTCCTCAAGACAATTTCTTCTTCAAGTCCTATTCCAATCCTCTTTTCGAGTCCACCATGACATCCTTTAATCCTCCCCGTTCCCAAGAGGACTCCCTCCCTCAAGGGCTTCTCGAAAACCCTCCCAGGGTTACCTCCTTTTCTTCTGGAGAGGGGACTACCCCTCTTCTATCCTCCACTTCCATGGAAGGTGGTCAAGCCACCCCTTCTTTCCCCACTCCTTCCGCGGGCTCCATCCTTCATATGATGGCCCAACTGGATCCGGCCCAACTCCAAGCTCTTTATCAGGCCATGCAAGGGTCCAACGCATCTCCTTCTACCATCATCCAAAATCAATCCAATCCTTCCATTGTTAGGCTTCCTATTCCGCCCACTCCAATCGATCTCACCCCGGTCCAACCCCGGACCATGACTTTCGCGGGAATGGAAACGGGCCAGTCTTCCAATTCGGACCAACAATCCTTCGATAAGGGAAAGTCGCCCATCCCCTCTTTTGTTCAAATGGATCATCACGTATCTACTCCGGTAGCTTCGCAAGTTCTCATGGGCCCTTCCGATTTCTTGCACCCGCAGCAAGGGGTGGCTCGAGCCCATTCTAATCTGGGCCAACCTCAGGCCCAATATCCTTCTTATGGGCCCCCCAGCTTTACTGTTTATTCCTCCGCTCCTGTTTATGGGCTTCCACCTTCTGCCGCAACCGTTCCATCCGCTCCTCAAATTCAATCAGCGTCTTTTACCACCCCTGCTCCCTCCCGAGAGCAGGATTTGCTTGATAAATGGGCCGCCATGCAGCAACAACTCGATTTCCTCTAGAAGCGGGTTGGCCCACAATCTTTGGCAGATGTTCCTGTCCTGAGCTTCCAGAATATTCGGTTCCCCCCACAATCAGAACTCCCTAACTACCGCAAGTACGATGGGAACGGCAATCCCTTCATTAATGTGAGGGATTTTCTATATGAGTCGGCGCAGTTCCAATATGATGATCGCCTTATGGCGTACTTATTCGCCGATCTTTGGATAGTGTTGCTCTGGAATGGTTCTACTCTTTGCCGCTAGAAGAAGCTGAAAGTTTCAAGGTAGTAAAGGACAAATTTATCCAGCGGTTCCAAGACAGGGTCGGCCCGGAATACTCATTTACAGATCTAGTAGCCGAGAAGATGAAGCCAGATGAGGAGTTCGCAACTTATGCAGACAGGTGAAGACAGATGGCTGCTAGAGTGCCTGGCTACATTCCGTTGGAAGAAAAGGTCAAACTGCTCATTTCAAATGCTACCCCGACCTTCAGGAACATCCTGGCAATGAATGATATAGCTAACATGCATCAACTCTACAGCCGGGCGCGCTTCATACAAACCCAGTTCAAGGACTCTCCCATACACGCCCTAGTTGAAAACCAAAAGCCCAAATATCACAAGAAACTACAAGGGCCGGTTACCGAGGGGGTCCAGACAAACGAACAGGTACAAGCCGTTGCCTTTCCATTCCAAGCCGCACCATTCCGCTTCCCCCAAAACCCCCGCACTCCACAAAATCCCGCTTCACAGAACTTTCAAGCCGCTCCACAAAACCCTCCGCCCGCCTTCACCGCTCCACAAAACGCCTTCATCGCTCTGCAGCAATAACCACCACCTCCGTAATTCCATAATGTCCCTCCACCCAACGGCTATAACAACAATCCAAACAACAAGCGCCCGGCTCCCAAGAGGGCACAATATCCTCCACTGCCAGAGACCCTCACGGATATCTTCTCGGCTCTCATGTCGGTGAATGCAATTCAACTTCCTCCGGAACGGCCTAACTGGAACCCAGCCGTTGATCAGACGAAATATTGCATGTTCCATAGGCAGCCAGGCCACACTATCGAAGGATGTTATCAGTTCCGGGACTTGGTATACGATCTCCATGAGGGACAGAGAATCGATTGGGCCGCGATGCATCGGGCCATTGTTGAAATCAAGGAGAAAAGAGGGCAGCAGCCGAGGCAGCAAGCACAGCAGCAACAAGCACCGCAGCCGCAGCAGCCACTACCACAACAGCAACTACAACAGGCTCAGGATCTGGGGATCCATCAAAATCCGATGCCAAACCATCCGCCTGCTCTACAGCAACCTCAGCCGCCTGCACCGGCTCAAGTGAACGTAGTTCAACCCCCGGCCCCTAGTGCCGAGTGGTCTTTTGATGACGATGGTGCCACATCGCAAGTCATGGCCCACCACCACAACCACCGCAATCCTCTTACCCCCTTCTTCGTCCTTCCTTCACACCCAATATCCTCTCCACTAGTCCTCCCATTTACGCCCGCTCCAACAAATTTACTACCACCCACCACTCCGTCATACCCTTCGCCATTTACCTCTGCTACCCTCATCACGCCATCACCTAACCTATCACCTGTCTTGACTCCTCCACCAACACTCCCTCCATCCGTACCATCCACCATCACCGTCCCGCCTTCCATCAATCCTTCACCCATCATCCTCTCACCACCACTCACTAACCTTGCACCCCACCAAATCATCTCCCCCGCACAGCCTACACCGCTCATCCACCCCGCAGGGCCCATCGTACTATCCACCGATGCCGCGGCCGCTACGAGTTGCGCCTTAAGAAGCGGGAAGATGTTCCATCGGAATTACCCTACCAATTCCAACCCCCAGTCCTCTCAGCCGACGGTCGAGCAGGCAGAAACTGAACCTTTGCCGGGTACTCAATATGACTTGCTGCATCATCTGGATCGAGTGCCCGTAAAAATATCTGTGCTGGAGCTGATCAAAAGGTCTACCCTTCATCAGGATGCACTAAGAGATTTCTTACAGAAGGTAATGGTCAGCGAAGATATGGCAGTCGACAGCTTACCAACGGCCCTAGCAACTATTTCCAAAGGGCCAGCAATCACATTTTCAGAATCCGAGCTAGCACTCCCGGAAGCTCGGCAAATGCCGCTCTGCATTACAATCACTCTGAACAAAGTCAGCATTGAAGCAGCACTGGTTGACACAGGGGCTTCAATCAATGTGTGCCCACTCAGCACTCTACGAGCTTGCCACATATCCGAAGAGTTATTACGACCTACCCCGACCACTATAGCAGCATATGACAATTCAAGGCGAGCATGTCACGGGGTGGTCACTATCCAAGCAGAGCTCGGACCCCTTACAATGGCTGTAGAATTCTATGTGCTAGACATCGACCCTATGTCAAGGCTATCTTGGGTCGTCCATGGATGGATACGCTCGGTGCCGTGCCCTCCACCGCACATCAGTGCGTCAAATTCCCTTTCCAAGGGAGGGTCGTCAAGGTCAAAAGCATATCTACAGTACAATCGGTTAAGGCCATTTCAGAACAGATTCTTCCTACACTTTGGCCAAGCAGCCGACCCGTCATATCAGTGCTGGATTTAAACTTCCCTTGGGCTTATACGCCTCCTAGGCCCATCACTACTCCAGTTGACATCAAGATGAAGCCCCAGATCCGGGACCCAAAAGGCTGGAACATTATACTGAAACTGGGCTACCAACCAGGGAGAGGCCTCGGTGCACAATTACAAGGAATGACCAAGCCCATACCCAAGGGAAGAAAGATGGGCAGGAGAGGTCTTGGCTACAAAGAGACCGCATTATCTGTGATGGGTGATCCTAGGCCACTCACCCGGGACTACCACCAGCACTTTGTCCGAGGGCCTCTCCAGCCCGACACGTTAGCTCTGCAGCCAGCTCCGTTAGGGAGAAATATAGTATGTCCGATTGCCAGTCCTCCGCTGACACTAAAAGGGCCAGAACATGATGTGCTTGATTATGGTCAAACCCTTCAGGGGAAGTTTCATGAAGAAGACTGCCAAAAGAAGCAAGAGGGTCGGCTCATGCAATGGAGACCGAAGAAGCGGCCAGACGATGATCCACGGGAGGAGGGGAGCTCGCCGATTGCCTTTTCTTGGTCTCCCTCCCGCTTTCAATCTCTCCTCCAGCAATGGGAGTTCTTACCCCGTCTTCCTCCTATCATGGTGAATCCATCCTTCGTTGATCCACCTGAGATTCTATTTGTTCCTTGCGCTTGCGGGCACTGCCCACCCATTGATTTATCCACTCTATTCACTCCTCCTCCTCCCAACGCCTAACTCCACGAGATGTGGTTCTCATCTTCCGATCCCTTCTTTGACTGCATCTTCCCTGAGCTATTCCCTATGCAGCTTCCGCCTCCTCCATCTTGCTGTATAGTCTCTGCTGATCTCCAAAAAAAAATGTCAAATACAAAATGGAGATTTCAGTGGAAGATTATGCTACCCTGTCTCCATCCTCATCCTAGGGGCACGAGTCCCCTGCTCCTTCCCTTCCACTAGGTCTCCTTTCTCCTAGGTTAGAATTAGGGTCTATCGAGTCTAGGGAAGTAGAATTAGTTAGGTCTAAAGAACTAGGGTCTTGCTCTGGGTCATCCAACCCTTCCTCCTCTGAGCCACGCCTGCTTGCGCATCCTCCCAAATCTGTTCCTGATAGGTTCTTGCAAGACCTAGCTCAGCGCTGCCATGCCCTTTTAAAATCTCTGGAATTTGTTGCTACGGCAATTACGATTGAGGATGAAGAAGAAATAGAAGGGGCGTGGGGTGATGACGGACTCGGCGTCTATGAAATCCTGGGTGAAAAAGATCCGGTTGATGAGGACAGCGACGTAGATGACACTGCCGATCTGTACACGCAAGGACTTAAGAGATTCGACGAGCCGTCGACGGTAGTGGACGAACCTACGAAAGAAATCAATCTGGGAACTGAAGAAGATCCCAGGCCCATCATTATTGCTGCTAATCTCCCTCCACAAGTAGAAGAAGATTTAATCAAAGTTCTAAGGGAGTATAGCGATTCTTTCGCCTGGTCTTATGAGGACATGCCAGGTCTTGACCCCTCCTTAGTGGAACATCGACTCGTGCTTAAACCAGGGGCAACACCTGTCAAACAACGGTCAAGAAGATTTCACCCCCACATGGCCTTGAAGATCAAGGAAGAGGTCGACAAGCTATATAAGGCCAGATTCATCAGAGTTGTTCTATATCCTCAGTGGGTGGCAAACATAGTCCCTGTCATCAAGAAGGATGGAAAGGTGCGTATTTGCATCGATTTCAGGGATCTTAATAAAACATGTCCCAAGGATGATTTCCCGCTGCCTCATATAGACGTCCTGGTAGACAACACTGCCGGGTATGAAGCTCTGTCATTTATGGATGGGTACTCAGGCTACAATCAAATCAGTCTCGCTCCGGAAGATCAAGAGAAAACTTCCTTCACCACGCCCTGGGCACGTACTGTTATGTGGTTATGCCATTTGGTCTGAAGAACGCAGGTGCCACCTATCAAAGGGCAATGATGGCCATCTTCCACGACATGATGCATATCTATATGGAAGCTTACGTGGATGATATCCTGGTGGAGTCCAGAACCAAGGAAGAACACCCCCCTATCCTGGCTAAGGTGCTGCAGAGAGCCAGGGAGTACAAGCTTAAGATGAATCCGAAGAAGTGTGTGTTCGGAGTCTCCTCAGGGAAATTGCTAGGTTTCATAGTGAGCAAACGGGGGATCCAGATTGATCCTAACAAAGCACAGGCCGTCATGGACATGCCTCCGCCGAAGAACATTACGGAACTTTGAGGATTGATTGGTCGATTGCAATTCATGAGAAGATTCATATCCCAGCATTCTCAAAGGTGCCGTCCGTTTTATGAATTGCTTAAGGCGGGGGTCAAGTTCGAGTGGAATCAAGATTGTCAGAAGGCCTATGAGGACCTTAAAGAATATCTATCCAATCCCCCGGTTCTGTAACCTCCTGTCCCTGGGAAACCCCTAATCCTATACATCTCGGTTATTGAGGACTCCCTAGGGGCGGTCTTAGCACAAGTGAACGATGAAGGGAAAGAGCGGGCTGTTGTGCCCCTATGGTCACTTGAGTTCATATGGTCACTTGGGTCATTCGACATCATTCTATGGTCATATGAGTTCTAATGTATTCTTGGTTTTGATAATGGCTAAACACTATTAGTCATTCATGTTTTTCACCTTCATGTGATTGACATACGTGATGTTTTTGTTCATGACAGGTGCGCCAATGAATGGACAAGGAATCAAGTGGAAATGGTGAACGTGAACGCTGAATGTTGCGCCCTCGCACGCGGATCGACCTGCGCGGTCAGGTCGCGGGGAGCCCCCGGAACAAAAAATTTGATTGAAGACTCAATAATAAAATCTTCAAGACAGTCAAGGAAGATGCCACGGACATGACCGGGCTGCTAAAGAAGTTGAACGACGGAGCTGACGCGGATAACGGACCAACCCGGGATGGGCCGAGTTCTGCCCAGCTGGCGATCGACCGCCAGCACAGGGGCGGTCGACCGCCCCAGCCAGGACTCCACCGTCTACAGGCTTTCTCAGTAGCGGTCGATCGCCAGCCAGTGGCGATCGACCGGATTTCCCAGGGATCGCCCGTTTGCAGGTGTTTCAGTGGCGGTCGACCGCCAGGAGCCTTAGGTCGACCGCCAGCCCCGATGCAGCCTTGTTTGACTTCGAAATCAACCTCGTGGCTAGCCCCTTTCCATGGATTTGTTTAATAAAACCTTACCTAATCTTCCATGATTTGTGGATCTGGTCTAGGGGGCATCTATGGACCATTCAAGGGTTATAAAACTAACACATGAGGGGTTAGAAACCCTAATGCTTCAAGGGGCTTCTTGTGAGATCTAGGGTGGCTGCAAGAGAGCTTGGAGACGAGTTACTGTTCACGTGAACAGTAGTTCGTGAAGGTGTTCTTCATCCAATCAAAGGGGAATCAAGCTCAAATCAAAGCCAACAAACCTCAAGGAAGATTACATCAAAGCAAGGCTATCAAAGTGATCCAAGGAAGCTGGTTTGATTCAAGTTCTTCAAAGGAAATCATCTTCATCCATTCAAGTTCTTTCCACCTCATTCAAGGTGATATTTCAAGCATTCAAACTCCTAGAAGCTAAAGAAGCAATCAAGATTCAAGGTAGCTTCATCATCTCCTTCATTCATTCAAAGAAGTTCAAAGAGAAGATCAAGAGAGAAGAATTGAAGGAAGAGGTACTGTTCACGTGAACAGTACTCCGTGAAGAACATTCATCCAATCAAGGGTGAATCAAGAAGATTGAGTTGAAGCCACGAGGAGCCTTGTTGCTGATCAACATTCCATACAAGGGCCAATTCATTTTCACTCATAACTCAATCTCTTGTTTTAGTTCCTCCACATTTGTTTCATTTTCATTATTGTTTAAACATTGAAAGTGTGATTCATCCCTACCGGTGGTTAGTAGGAAGGCAATTGGAGGTTGTTCCAATTTGCGGTTGACATCCCTACCAGGTGGTGAGTAGGAAGGCAATCGGTGGTTTCCGATTTGCGGTTCTGTGCGCTGCACAAGTGAAGCCTCACCGGGTTTTGGTGAGGGGTGGACGTAGGGCTGAGGATTCAGTCCGAACCACCTTAAAATCCTGTCTAGTGTGGTTTGCTTGTGTGATTGATTCGTTCTAGGTGCATGCTTAGGATCGAATTGTTATATATCTTGCTTATCTTGCTAAGCAAATCATAACGCACTTGGAAGCTAGTTTCTATTCCGCTGCAATTCATTTCAACTAGCTATATAGAGGGCCACATTGCGAAAAGTGGGGCTGATCTATTCACCCCTCCCCTCTAGATCCGCTGTCCACTACACAACATGGGCTGCATACTATCTCTCTCGGTTGTTTAATCCAGCTGAATCCAGATACACCGCTATGGAGAAGACTTGTGCCGCCTTAGTGTGGGTAGCTCAGAAGCTTAAACACTATTTTCTTGCCCACCCAGTTAGGTTGATCTCTAGAATGGACCCGATCCGTTATCTCTTAGAAAAGCCTATCCTTTCTAGTGGTTAGCTCGCTGGCAGAGCTTCCTCTCTCAATTCGACATCACCTTTGTTGTTCAGAAGGCAGTCAAAGGATATGCCATTGCTGAGCATCTTGCCCATCTCTCCATTCCTCACACCGATTCCATTCAGGACGATTTCCCTGATGTGCATCTTTCTGTTATCTCTCATCACCCCTTCTGGTCTCTGCACTTCGATGGTGCACTCCACTCTCAAGGCCAAGTGATCGGTGCTATTTTGCTTACTCCGGAGGGAGTGACCATTCCCTTTGCTTATCAACTTCGGTTTCCTGCTACAAACAACATCGCTGAGTATGAGGCTCTCCTGGCCGGGTTGAAGCACGCCTACCTCCTAGGCGCGCGTTATTTAAACATCATAGGAGATTCTCAGCTCGTCCTACGGCAAGTTCTGTCCACTTACCGTACTCGTGACCCTAAGCTCAAGCCTTATCAAGATCTGGTCACGCTCCTTGCCAGGCAATTCCGTAAGCTGATCTATATCCATACTCCCCGTTCTCAGAACATCCTAGCTGATCCTCTGTCATCCCTTGCTTCTTCCCTATCTTTCCCTCTCAGTCGGAGCACTGAGACTATCGTCGTTCAGAGATTGGACGCACCCTCTCTTCAGGACCCTTGGTTCATCAACCTTAGGAAATCTGTAGAGGCAAGAGCTGAGAAGGGAGATCTTAAGGAAGTATCTTTAACAGAGCTAGAAGAGATCCTGGACGAAGAAGAGTTGCCTTGGTATCATGAAATCGAGTTATTTTGCAAAGAGGGATTGTTCCCAGAAGGGTCAACTGCTGAGCAACGTAAGTCAATCAGAAGAGCCGCCGCGAGGTATACTATTGTCGCAGGAGAACTGTACAGGCACGCTACTAATGGGATGCTCATGAGATGCTTAGATGATGTTGAAGCTTGGAAGGTGGCCGAAGCAGCCCATTCTAGTGAGTGTGGGGGTCATGTCAATGGCCAGGCTCTAGCGAAGAAGATCCTTAGGTAGGGCTACTATTGGCCCACTCTAGAGAAGATTGCTCCCTCTATGTCCGAGGTGTCTTAAGTGCCAACTCCACGCTGATAAAATTCATTCTCCAGCTTCGTCTCTCCATCCTATGACCGCTCCTTGGCCATTCTCTATGTGGGCCTTTGACGTTGTCGGCCCACTCGGTGATCCTAACTCCCAGATCAAGCAGAAATCCTTTATCCTTACCGCCACTGAGTACTTCACCAAGTGGGCTGAAGCCGAGGCGTATGCAGAGATCAAAGCTACAATGGTGTGCCGCTTTATTATGAAGAATATCATCTCACGGTTCGGAGTGCCAAGCAGCATCATCACCGACAACAGACCCCAGTTCGTCTCCCAAGAGCTTAAGGACCTCTGTAAGAAATTCAATATTGCATTGCATCATTCATCTCCATATTATCCTCAAGGCAACGGCCAAGCTGAGGCCACTAATAAAACCCTTCTTAAAATCATCAAGAAAACATGTGAAGCTCATAAGTTCTCTGATTGGCCAGAAAGATTAGTGGAAGCTCTGTGGGCTTACCGCACCTCCGTCCGTACCTCTATGGGACAAACTCCCTATTCTCTTACCTACGGGATGGAGGCGGTGCTCCCATATGAGATCCTGATCCCTTCCCTTAGAGTGCAGCTTGATAAGGAACTTAATCTCGATGAACGTCGAGAGGCGTTGCTGGTTCAGTTGGAACTCTTAGATGAGAAGAGGATGAACGCGGCCGATCATGTATCCGTTTATCATAAGAGGGTTTCGCGTTATTTTCAAAAGAAGGTAATCGAACGTAAGTTTCAAAAAGGTGATATGGTTTTAAAACGATAATTCATTCGGTCTGCAGGTCCTAGGTCTAAATTACAACCTAACTAGGAAGGGCCGTTTGTCGTAAAAGAAGCTTATCCAAGAAATGCTTACCGTTTAGTAAATGCGGAAGGTGAGGAGCTCTCTCACCCGTAGAATGGGTTGTATCTTAAGCGTTTCTTTCCTTAGAGTCTAACCATGTGCTACCCCGGCAGCAAGATGTTCCTCCTGTCACTAAAGGAGTCCCGAGTGAGGCAATCACACACACTACACGACATCCCTGGTCAGGTTGTCCACGTTGAGAAAGGACAACGTTTCTCCTTGGCCATGCTTTGGGGGAAAGTCGAGGTCCCTGTCCGTTTCTTCCTTAAGCTAAAACCAGGGGCAAGAGGTGAATAAAGAGGCGATAATCGATCCAAACACCCTCACGAGAGGAGGTCTCAAATAGGGGCAGTCCGTTATGACCTAACGCCACAAGAAGCAGAAGAGACAGCGAAGGGGCAATCTTTATGACAAAATTAAAAGCATCACCTCAAAGTCGATATAGTATGAATTATGAATTCCAAAGCTCCAGAAAGGCAAAAGCAAGAAAAGCTAGGCATGACAAGAGTGGCAGTACAGTTCCCCGCGGGACGTTATGAGCCCGGTCGCATGCATGCCTAGGGTGGATTAAGGTTCGATGACGGACACAAAGCCCCGGCACAACATACCAAGTCTCTAATGGGTTGTATGGAAAGGAAGTCAAGTCTTAAAAACTTCTATATCTGGCCTAAAGCTTACCCCCGTGTTCTGTTTTTCTTTTAGGACCAAGATTAATACCCTGGGTATGACCCTGGCAGAAACACCGTCATGACAATTGGACCTTGTCCAGGGATTGTCACCTCATTGCACGCCAACCTCGGGGTTCTCAATATCAGCAAGGAAGGGCTCACATTGCTGGGGAAGCACTGGTTTTCCAAAATCAAAAAAAAAATCAAATATTTTCAAAATCCAAACAAATCGAATACTTTCAAAATTCAAACTAATTGAACATTTCCAAAGTCCAAACAAAATCAAACATTTTCTAAAAATCCAAAAAAATCGAAATATTTCCAAAATCCAAAAACATCAAATATTTTCAAAAACCCAAACAAATCAAATATTTCCAAAACTTGTAAAAAGTCAGATATTTTCCAAAATCCAAAACCCCCGAAAAATACCATCATATGCATCGCATGCATCGCAGTAGTTCTATTATGTTTTTCCCGCCTATTTTAATAAGGCTCCACCCCTTGACCAAATATCAAGAAACGATCATTATCTAACTTACTTCAAGGCAAGGGGTTGAGTCTAAGAACGGATCTAACTTGTTTCATGTTTAAAGTGTGCGCAGAACGCAGGATCAAGATCAAAGTGAGAAGCTCACAAATATGCAGATTCAAAGGCTGTAACGCGTCATCACCAGGCCGCTACAGTCATCTAACGGTCATATCCCTACCGTCACTCCTCTTCTTGCATAAACTTTCTTTCTTTCAGTAGCCATCATTCTAACGGCCAAGGTTAGGACCGTTACTGACTCTAACGGCCTGAGTCTTGACCGTTACATCCCTCAGAGAACAGGGTTCTTCGTGCTTCCACTCTGACGGCCCATTGTCAGGCCGTCGTATCTTTGTAGCGGCCCAGTGCACATCCGTTACATACTCTAGAGGCTCTGCTTCTTCACATCATTCTAGCCGATCAAACCACAAAGCTCATGCTCATTCAACTAAGGCAATCTCATCTCATTCAAGCAAGCTTAATGAAACATGAATTCATAAAAATTCCAAACTCGGATTGTCAATTACAAACAATATCTCTCATGAACAAAAGGAAATCAAGGTACATTCAGTTTTTTATCCGCAAGAGGGCAGATTCTTCTCAGCTCTTTCACGTAATCACGTCGTGCTTCGTCGTTCGCTTCTACTTCTGCTTGCCACGGGCGCACCTTGCTGATCTCCCACATGGTCAGCGCGTTTCGGATCGCCCTTTCATCCTCCTCGGTCCCCGTCTTCCTAGGTAGAAGGGGAGGGTAGTGTGATAGTACAGGAGCTTGGGTTCTTGGAAGTCCGATCTGAAGATGGCACCGGTGCGAGTTGTAGATCGCCATGGTGGTGTTCCCCACTAGCTGGAGGCCCAGGCCTTGACGCTGCGGTATTTTAAGAAGAGTGCTTCGTAGGATTCTTGGTCGCATGATGAACTTATCTATTGGCAAGGTGTTGAAGAAGAGGCGCCATTCATCCCACGTTTTCTTATCCGCCGTCTTACATTCAACCTGTGGAGAGTATCCAAATGCCCCTCCAATGAAGAAGAGAGGGTGGCTCCCAAAGATTTGGCTAGTTGAAGTTAGGTCCTCCTTGTATTGGAATTTGACTCTTACTCCCATCCAGCACTCAAGGAGTATCATGGAGCCGAACAGAAGTCCTCCTAGGCAAGCCAAGCTGAGTCCTTCATAAAGGTATGAAAGGATCACTTGAGAAATGGACATTCCCCGCCACAACCCACTAATAATGCTGAGATTTTGGGTGTCTAGAAGGTGGTCGGTCGTAGTGAAAAGGAAGACTCCGCATAGGCAAACCGCCACCGCCTTGGCTCTTGCTTCGTGTCTCTCCCACTTGTTTTTACAATGAGACACTATCCACTGGGCCAAGGGTATCAAATGAATGTGGTGTGGGCTGATCATGGTCCTCACGTCCTTTGGATTATGGATGAAATCACTCAAGATCAAGGACGGGTCAAGAGGCTCTATTGTATAGCAAACCCGGTCTTCATCCCCCGCCTTAGTCTTAGGAAGGGCTAGGTAGGTCTCTACCTCTTCTAATAGGACTGTTGCTTCGAAGGAAGGGAAGATGAAAGTATGAGTTTGTGGATGCCATAGTTCCACAAGAGCTAAATACTTGGCCAATCTAAGGATAATTTCTGGAAATTTTTGCCTAAAATCAAGAGAGGTTGAAGGTGCCAAGCTTTAAGGATGGACGTGACTTCTATAGGGAGTGCTTTTACCATAGGAGCCACCCACTTCAGATTAGAGTAGCATCCTGGACCAGGAAGAGGCTTGAAGAAAGAAGGAGAAGAAGAAGTCATAAAGAGAATTAAAGTGCAGAATTTTCTGAACTTGGATGTGTTGTTGGGAACTTACCACCTTTTGAACATTGGAGCTTAAGTGCTTTGGAATTGACATCAACCGTTGGAGCTCTCCATGTTCTTTTCTGGCAGCTTTAGGTCCGGTGTAGACCTTCTCCTCCATAGCCATCACCTCGAAGCTTCTCTTCATCTTGATTTCTGCCCTTAGGAGAGGTTCTTCAGCCCTAGAGCAGAGGTTTTTAGCAAAGCTACGATTTGTGGTTGAGTTTCCAAGTTTTAAAGGCTTGATTTTGGCTTAGGAAGGATAAGACTTGAGTTGGAAGGCTTTATCTTCAATCTAGATAGGTTCTAGTAGGAGATTAAGTGGATAAATCTCGAGTTTAGGCTCTCACGGCTCAATCCATCTCGGAACACAACTCAGTCTCTAACGGTCTATCGTGGGGCCGTCATTTGTCTCCAACGCGCCATCCTTAGGCCGTCGCATTTCCTGTGGGTTTGATTTGGCCCAATCCTGTTCTGTGAAGCTTAACGGTCTAGTCTTTGGCCGTCGTTATCTTGTAATGCGTGGACCATGATCCGTTACACTCTCGGTCGCTCAGATGTTGGCTTTTGGGTTCAACATTTTCCCGACGGTCTTGGATATGGCCGTTATTTCACCCCGACGCGTCTCCCGTGGGCCGTCGCATTTCCTGCTAGTTGCCCTGACAACCCATCGTTCTGCCATGATCAACGGTCTAAGCATTGGCCGTTATTTCCCTCTGACGCACCAGAGGTGGGCCGTCGCTTTTCCTGCAGCTCAGATTACAAATTTGGCCTCTGTTGCGTATAACGCCCCTCAGCCAGTGCGTTATTTGATTATGACGGTCTGACCTTGGACCGTTACTTTCTCTGCTGCTGGATTCAGGCAATTTCTTCCTGCCCTTGTGATAGACCTGGCGGTCTTTCACACACTCTACAACTCATTCAGCATCCACGCATTCTCATACATACTCCTTTTTTTCGCATACATACATTCGTACATTCACACACATCTCTCGCACTCAAGTCATCTGAATCGATCATTCATTTCTGCATTCACATTCAAACACTCATCCATTCCTGCATATTTATTCATTCACACTCATGAAACAAAACAAAAATGCCAAAAAATAATTTCATTTTTCTATATATATAGTCATGTACAAAAATAAAAAAAGAAATGCATCATTCGGCCGGCTCGTTCGCCGGGCTGCCCTCCTCATCTCCACCCTCCGGCTTCCTTGCTGGCGGTGCTATAGAGGCACTCTCCTCCTGCTATCCTCTCTCCACCCTCTCATTCCTCCGCTGGCTGGAGGAACTCACAAGGAAATCAGCCACCGTCCCGCTCCGGGCGACGCTCCTCTGTGCTCCGCTCTGCGAAACACTCTGCTCAGGTCCTCGGCCTATCATCCGGACAGTCCTCTCGAGGGTCCGCAGCGCGATCTTCATATCGTAAGCCTGGCGCCGAGCCTCGCGTGCCTCGGTCCGGTAGCGGTCTAAATCTACCGTCCCAACTCGGAGTCGCTCGATCTTGGCCTGTGACCGAGTAGCTCCTCCCGGAGTCGCTGTGTCTCGGTCGTTGCTGCGGCTAGTTCTCTCGCCTGTAGGTTGCATTTCACATAGATAATCATAAAGCATTTAATTGGCATAATCATAAAGCATAAGCATTTTTTTTGCATCTTACCCGCTCCGCGAGGGTGGCCTCTACCTCCTCGGCCCGGGCAACCGCCCGAGCAAACTCGGCCTCCTGCTTAGCCCTGCCTCTCGCAGGCTGCGAAGAAGATGATGGGGCATCTGGTCCCGCTCGTTGGGCTCCCTCGGCCCGCTGCATTTAGAAATCACGGTTAGGTGTCGTGGTTAGTCAGCATTAGCATGATTTTGCATTGCATAATCATAATCATTTGAGTCTAAGTTTAAGAGTCTTACCAGAAGCTCCAGGGCGGTCCGGTACTCGTCCGCTGCTGGATGGTGGAGTAGAGTAGTCCCTCCAGCTTGGCTATCCGTCCCTCAGGGTCTAGCTGCATTTAGAAAGCATGTAAGTCAGTACATCTAGCTCATTGCATTTTTTTGCATATAGAAAGAGTTTTGAGTTTAGAATTTGCATACCGGTCGTCGGGTACCTCGGTACACCCGGTCTCATCTCGCTCCTTCACCGCTCGGCCCCGCCTGTTCCAGTCATGGACGAACTTCACCTTCCGAGCGCACCAATCCACGTTGCCACTAATGCCCCTTGCCGACTTGCCTGGGTGGTCATCACTGTGGCGTGGAAAGGTCACCTCAGGCTGGTGTAGTCCCCGAGTCCGCAGGATCAGCCTGTAGTGCAGAGGCTCGATGATGTGGATGCAGTGCAGCCAGATATCTCGTCCCCGATATGATAAGGCCGCCTCCACCCATGGCTGTCCCGTGTAACCCTCGCCGCGGTACGGGGTCCATCTCACCTGAAGGCATTCAGTCCATTCATCAGATTTAGAAGCATTTAGGAGCATTCAGGAGCATTTAGAAGCATTTAGAAGCATTCAGAAGCATTCAAGAGCATTTAGAAGCATTTAGAAGCATTTAGAAGCATTCGGGAGCATTCAAGAGCATTTGGAAGCATTCAAGAGCATTTAGAAGCATTTAAAAGCTTGTAGAAATCATTTCGAGTTCTGGACTTACCGACGTGTGTGGGTAGGAGTCCAGGTCGTCCTGGATCGTCCGGGTCAATCTAATGATCGACCTTGTGTCCCTCGCTACTGTCCACCGTCTCGCAATCGGGATGTGGCCGGGGTGGAGTAGTGTACCCCTCCCGATGCCCGGAAGATACATGTAGCTCCAGATCTGCATTTTAGAAATCAAGTCAGTCAAATTGCATAATCATTTGCATAGCATTCTTTTGTATAATATAGAAAGTGTTTAAATTGCATTTACCTATAGAAAAGGCGAGAAGCCGCCCAACATCGTCTGCCGGTCCGTCGTACTGAGGGACTCGAACAGGAACGCTAGCACCGCCGCTCCCCAGGCGTATCTCCGACTCTGTGCAAATTTTCTATCATCGGAAGCAGTCTGCAACTGATGACGTCCGCTCGAGTCACGAAAAGGAGCTTCCCGAATAGCAGCATCAGGAAGCGTCTGAGCACTCTGTCTCCCTCTGGTCCCGCCTCCGCTGCCACGCGAGGGCGCACCTGGTCTATCACTCTGCCCAGATGCTCCTCAGGTAGCTCTCCTACGGCGATCGCCGCTCCTCTCAGCCCCAAGCTCTCCTGTAGTACTGATCTCGAGAGCTGAGATGAGGACTGTCCCGGCCTGATCAAATCCAACCCGAGCAGTTGCTGCGCCATCTCCCGGTAATCGCCGTACGTCCATCCTGTCACTGCGGCTCTGTGGACTCTCAACCCGGTAATCCTCGCTATATCTAGTGTGGGGATCATATGGCCCCACGGGAAGATGAACGCCCTGCTAATCGGGTCCCACCTCTCGTGCAATGCGTACAGCAATGGTGTGTCCATCCGATCACCTCGATGCTGAGCACCTCGACGAATCCCATATTGGCTAGCCGTTCTCTCTGGAAATCGGGCAATGCCTGGTACACTGCCCAGATCTGCAGCCAGGAGATCCTTGATCTTCGCTTTCCCTGCATGTCATTTAGATCATAAGTTAGTTGATTGCATCATAAAAAACATTGCATAAGTATTTCAAAATGAAAATCAAACAAAAATCTGAAATTGAAAAAAACCCAAAAAGAATAGTGTAGGTCCCTGGTAGATGTAACGGCCTTGAGGTAGGGCATTGCTTGGCTCTGACGCACTCAGGATGGCGCGTCAGGCGTGTGACGGTCGCTGGCAGGACCGTCACATTGTCTGCGTTTTGGCATTTTTTCTTTGCATTTCTGTGGTCTCCCACTTTGGCCAAATGGCCTATAATCAATCCTAATGGGTTCTTGGACCCATTTTCTACCCTCATAACCCACATGCATTCACATAAAAATTCAAAAACATTAAAAATTGAAGTTAGGGCGGGAGGACCTACCTCATGGTCCATGCCCCTTCTCCTCTTTTTGGCTGATTCTTTGGGCTCTTCTTCACCCAATGGGGCTTCTCCTTGGTTCTCCACGGCCGTGGGAGCTTCATCTTCTTCCCTTGGATCTCTTCTCACCGTTTGTTCTTCTTCCACCGACGGGATTGCTTCTCGTTCGAGCCGGCGGTGGAACCGCCGTATTACCTTCCTCTTTCCTCTCTCCCTCTTCTGTGGAGGCGGCTGGGAACCCTCGTCGCCGGCCATGGTGGTGGTGGCGGTTGGAATTGCCGGAGTTTTGGGGGCGTTTGATTGTTTGGTGATTGAATGAAGGCCGTGACCGTTCGGTTTTATTTTTTGAACGCTCAGGAATGTGGCGGTCTATCGACCGACCGTTACATCATTCTGACGCGTCTGGATTTGACCGTTACATGTGTTGGCCCTGTTTTATTGAAGAATGTGAACCGCCTGGTTTATGACGGACTAGGGGTGGTCCGTTACTTGATGTGACGCACGTACATGAGACCGTTACAAACTTGCAGTTTCTTGATGAATTAAATGGTCTAATTGATGTCAAAATGTTTCCATGTTCTGTCAAGATGTTCATTGATGATGTCTCTCGCACGTACAAATGGTTATGCCTTGATTCATGATCATATTTTTTTTTTGGCTAACCTATCTTTCATGATGGAATTTATGAACGAAGTCACACTTTGCTGTCCGTCAGGCAGGTAAGTCAGGTATTGTATTTCGTTTCCTTATCCCTTAAATGCATTACTATATGTTATCTATGACATATTATTTCGAGAACCGGCTAGTCATTCATGTGTTCTGGGATCTGATGTTCCCCTTAAACAAAAATGATGATGATCTGAGTTCACATGTTTAATCGTTGGATAAGCCGTTGGGTTGGAAAAGTTTGGGGACGATGGTTCTATCTTGTACGCCGTGGTTGCGGATGGTGTCCTGACCCTAATTTCTCCAATCTAGCAATATTATTCTCGAGTATCTTGCTATTTTATCTTTCTTTTGCATTCGTTTTGATGATTTCTTTTCCTTTAGCCCAGCATGCATCATGCGCATTCTTTGAGCATTCATGAAGCTTCATCTGTTCAAGGTAGATCGATGATGGTGAATAGCTGTGTTCTTGATCTCGAATGAGGAGAATTATTCCATTCTGAATTAGAAGGTTTCCTTTGATCTCGTTGCTCGATTTGGTTGGCTGAAGATTCCTGTCTGGATTTTAGTCAGTTCCCTTTCCTTTCCGTTGCCTCCGGCGGCTAGCCGTGTTTCCTTTCCTTAGTTGTTAGCTCCTCCAGACTTGCATTATTTGGTTGGCTATTTCCTTGTGATTAGTTTGAAGTTTTCTAGGAAATTCCTGTCGCTTGTTGGTAAAGAACGGGTGTCGTTTACCTTAACGCCCTCTTTTTGATCCACTCCACTTCACTTCCGCTTCATCTCCATGTTCCATTTTGCTTTCGCTTCACCTCCGCTCGTTCCCCTGCAAAGAGGACGTTAAGGAGGGGCATCTGTTGACACCCGTTTTATGACCAATAAGTCGGGTCATCTCTTTATTCATTATACATGATGCTCCGAGTTATTCACTCTTCATCGAGTCTCCTTGATTGATTTGGAGTCTATTTCTTGGGTCTTTTCCTTGATTGGATGTGGCTTTTTGTGGCATTTCATTTGACTAAAGCTTAGCAAAACCTTCATTTCTTCTTTTGAACTCCATTGATAATAACGGTCTGCTCCAGGAGCGTTGTTTCTTTATAACGGATGGGTCCTGGGCCGTTACTCTTTGAAGAGTCCTAAGGTTTAAGGTCTCATTTCAATCTTTATCTTTTGTCTTACACGTTGATAATAACGGTCTGTCGTGCAGCCGTTGTTTCATTGTGACGCCCCATGCCTTGGCCGTTGCTTTCTTCGCACAGAGTCCTATTACTTTGATCTTCTTGCTGTTGATCTTATCTCTTTGGGATAAGATTGAAAGTAACGGACGATCCTTGGTGCGTTATTTCCAAGCGGCGGTCTGTCGTGCAGCCGTTACTTCCTTCAGAGAGTCCTGGCAGTTCAGGCCTTTTCTCTGCTACTCCGTGGTCGAGATAAGAACTTGGATTGACGATATCTCTTCCAAATCTGATCCTCAGGACCTTCTGTTTGATTCTTTGGACTCTTGGTGATATTATCTTCGAGGATTTGCTAAGAGTTATCCCTTTCTCTTGCCGGATTATCCTCTGCTCGACCTGAGGGTTCGAGGGTCTATAAATAGAACCCTTAACTTCATGGCCAAGAGGAGGAAGATCTGGAGTTTGCGTCAAAGTGCTGCCGCATTCTAGAGCCACGTTTGATCAAGGAGAAGTGCTTCTCACGTTCGTTTGCTGCCTGGTTTACAGGTTCACTAGGACGAGGCCCAGGTCTTCTAGCCAACTGGAAGAGTTGGAGTTAAAAGGATGCACACTTTGCTACTGCAGGTATTACGACGGCCTTGTGCAGGCGCGTCAGAGTCTTCCAACGGTCTATCGAGCGACCGTCACTTTCAAGTGACGCACGGGGTTCTGGCCGTTACTTCTAGCTGACCTGCAGGTTCTCTTTGGTTTTCTCTCCCGCGGGCGGGTGCTTCATCCACCTATTTCCAAGGTATTTTCAAGTCTTTGGCTTGTTTTACTTTGGTGGCGATCACGACTTTCCTTGGTATTGGGCATTAGCTTTCTCCTTCATTGCACATCTTTTATTTCCTTGCTTGTTCCACCCCTTGTGGTGTGTTTTCATTTACTCTTTGCTCCACGTCCCGGCGTGTGTTTTCCTTTTCCTTAGCTTAGTTTGATTGAGATAGCATGCACATGCTAGAGCTAGCTTTGATTGCCTAGGTTCATGATCACATGTGCATAGGTTAAGAGCAGATCTTTGATTACTTGCTTGTCATCTTATCCTCCACACAAGACCCCCCAAGAAAAAGAAGATAGATAAGCAAAATAAAATCAACACCTACCCCCACCACTATAGCAGCATATGACAACTCGAGGAGAGCATGTCACGGGGTAGTCACTATTCAAGCGGAGCTCGGGCCCCTTACTATGCCCGTGGAGTTCTATGTGCTGGACATTGACCCCATGTTTAAGGCAATCTTGGGTCGTCCATGGATTGATACACTCGGTGCCGTACCCTCCACCGCACATCAGTGCGTCAAATTCCCTTTCCAAGGGAGGGTCGTCAAAGTCAAGAGCTTGTCCACGGTTCAATCGGTTAAGGCCATTTCAGAACAGATTCTTCCTACACTTTGGCCAAGCAGCCGACCCGTCATATCAGTGCTGGATTTGAACTTCCCTTGGGCTTATACACCTCCTAGGCCCATCACTACTCCAGTTAACATCAAGATGAAGCCCCAGATCCGAGACTCAAAAGGCTGGAACATTATACTGAAACTGGGCTACCAACCGGGGAGAGGCCTTGGTGCACAATTACAAGGAATGACCAAGCCCATACCCAAGGGAAGAAAGATGGGCAGGAGAGGTCTTGGCTATTGAGAAACCGCATTATCTATGATGGGTGATTCTGGGCCACTCACCTGGGACTACTGTCAACACTTTGTTCGAGGGCCGCTCCAGCCCGGCACATTAGCTCTGCAGCCAACTCCGTCAGGGAGAAATACAGTATGTCCGACTGCCAGTCCACCGCCAGCACTGAAGAGGCCAGAAGATGATATGCTTGATTATGGTCAAGCCCTTCAGGGGTTGTTTCATGAAGAAGACTACCAGAAGAAGCAAGAGGTTCGGCTCGTGCAATGGAGGCCGAAGAAGCGGCCAGTCGATGATCCACGGGAGGAGGGGAGATCACCGATTGTCTTTTCTTGGTCTCCCTCCCGCTTTCAATCTCTCCTCCAGCAATGGGACTTCTTACCCCGTCTTCCTCCTATCATGGTAAATCCATCCTTCATTGATCCGCCTGAAATTCTATTTATTCCTTGTGCTTGCTGGCATTGCCCGCCCATTGATCTATCCACTCTATTCACTCCTCCTCCTCCTAACGCCCAACTCCACGAGATGTGGTTCTCATATTCCGATCCCTTCTTTGACTGCATCTTCCCCAAGCTATTCCCTATGCAGCTCCCGCCTCCTACATCTTGCTGTGTAGTCTCTGCTAATCTCCAAAAAAAATGTCAAATTCGAAACGGAGATTTCAGTGGAAGATTATGCTACCCTGTCTCCATCCTCATCCCAGGGACACGAGTCCCCTGATCCTTCCCTTCCACTAGGTCTCCTTTCTCCTAGGTTAGGATTAGGGTCAATCGAGTCTAGGGAAGTAGAATTAGTTAGGTCTAAAGAAGTAGGGTCTTGTTCTAGGTCATCCAACCCTTCCTCCTCTGAGCCGCACCCGCTTGCGCATCCTCCCAAATCTGTTCCTGATAGGTTCTTGCAAGACCTAGCTCAGCGTTGTCATGCCCTTTTGAAATGTCCAGAATTTGTTTCTACGGCAATCGTGATTGAAGATGAAGAGGAAATAGAAGGGGTGTGGAGCGATGACGGACTCGGCGTCTATGAAATCCTGGATGAGAAAGATCCGATTAATGAGGACAGCGACGTAGATGACACTGCTGATCTGTACGCACAAGGACTTAAGAAATTCGACGAGCCGTCGTCAGCAGTGGATGAACCTATGAAAGAAATCAATCTGGGAACTGAAGAAGACCCCAGGCCCATCATTATTGCTGCTAATCTCCCTCCACAAGTAGAAGAAGATCTGATCAAGGTTCTAGGGGAGTATAGCGATTCCTTCGCCTTGTCTTATGAGGACATACCAGGTCTTGACCCCTCTTTAGTGGAACATCGACACGTGCTTAAACCAGGGGCAACACCTATGAAACAACGGTCAAGGAGATTTCACCCCCACATGGCCTTAAGGATTAAAGAAGAAGTTGACAAGTTATATAAGGACAGATTCATTAGAGTTGTTCTATATCCTCAGTGGGTGGCAAACATAGTCCCTGTCATCAAGAAGGATGGAAAGGTGCATATTTGCATCGATTTCAGGGATCTCAATAAAGCATGTCCCAAGGATGATTTCCCGCTACCTCACATTGATGTCTTGGTCGATAGTACCGCCGGGTACGAATCGTTGTCATTCATGGACGGTTACTCAAGATACAATCAAATCCGTCTCGCTCCAGAAGATCAAGAGAAAACCTCCTTTACCACGCCCTGGGGCACATATTGTTATGTGGTTATACCGTTCAGTCTGAAGAATGCAGGTGCCACCTATCAAAGGGCTATGATGGCCATCTTCCATGACATGATGCATATCTATAAGGAAACTTATGTGGATGACATTTTGGTGAAGTCAAGAACCAAAGAAGAACACCCCTCTATCCTGGCTAAGGTGCTGCAAAGAGCCAGGGAGTACAAGCTTAAGATGAATCCGAAGAAGTGTGTATTCGGAGTCTCCTCAGGGAAGCTGTTAGGTTTCATAGTGAGCAAACGGGGGATCCAGATTGATCCTAACAAAGCACAGGCCGTCATGGACATGCCTCCGCCTAAGAACATTACGGAACTTCGAGGATTGATCGGTCGATTACAATTCATTAGAAGATTCATATCCTAACATTCTCAAAGGTGCCGTCCATTTTATGAATTGGTTAAGGCGGGGGTTAAGTTTGAATGGAATGAAGATTGTCAAAAGGCCTACGAGGACTTAAAGGAATAGCTATCCAATCCCCTGGTTTTGCAACCTCCTGTCCCTGGGAAACCCCTAATCCTATACATCTCGGTTATCGAAGACTCCCTAGGGGCGGTATTAGCACAAGTAGAGGATGAAGGGAAAGAGCGGGCTGCTTATTACCTCTCTCGGTTGTTTAACCCAGCTGAGTCCAGATACACCGCTATGGAGAAGACTTGTGCTGCCTTAGTGTGGGTAGCTCAGAAGCTTAAACACTATTTCCTTGCCCACCCAGTTAGGTTGATCTCTAGAATGGACCTGATTCGCTATCTCTTAGAAAAGCCCATCCTTTCTAGTAGGTTAGCTCGCTGGCAGAGCTTCCTCTCTCAATTCGAGATCACATTCATCGTTCAGAAGGCGGTCAAAGGATACGCCATCGCTGAGCATCTTTCCCATCTTCCTATTCCACACACTGATTCTATTCAGGATGATTTCCCTGATGAGCATCTCTCAGTTCTCTCTCACCATCCCTTCTGGTCTCTGCACTTCGATGGTGCACTCAATTCTCAAGGCCGAGGGATCGGCGCTGTTCTGCTTACTCCCAAAGGAGTAACTATTCCCTTTGCTTATCTACTTCGATTTCCTACTACCAACAACATCGCTGAGTACGAAGCTCTCCTGGCTGGACTGAAGCACGCCTATCTCCTAGGTGCGCGTTATTTGAACATCATCGGAGACTCTCAGCTCATCTTACGGCAAGTTCTATCCACTTACCGTACTCGTGACCCCAAACTCAAGCCCTATCAAGATTTGGTCACGCTTCTTGCTAGGCATTTCCGTAAGCTAATCTACATCCATACTCCCCATTCTCAGAACATCCTAGCTGACGCTCTAGCATCTCTTGCTTCTTCTCTATCTTTCCCTCTCAGTCGGAACACTGAGACTATCGTCGTTCAGAGATTGGATGCACCCTCTCTTCAGGACCCGTGGTTCATCAACCTTAGGAAAGCTGTAGAGGCGAGTGCTGAGAAGGAAGATCTAAAGGAAGTATCTTTAATGGAGCTAGAAGAGATTCTGGACGAAGAAGAGTTGCCTTGGTATCATGAAATCGAGTTATTTTGCAAAGAATGGTCATTCCCAGAAGGGGAAAATGCCGAGCAACGCAAGTCAATAAGAAGAGCCGCCGCAAGGTACACCATTGTTGCAGAGAACTGTACAGGCGCGCTACCAATGGAATGCTCATGAGATGCTTAGATGATGTTGAAGCTTGGAAGGTGGCTGAAGCAGCTCATTCTAGCGAGTGTGGAGGTCATGTCAATGGCCAGGCTCTAGCAAAAAGAATCCTTAGGCAGGGCTACTACTAGCCCACTCTAGAGGAAGATTGCTCCCTCTATGTCCGGAGGTGTCTTAAATGCCAACTCCACGCTGATAAAATTCATGCTCCAGCTTCATCTCTCCATCCTCTTTCCGCTCCTTGGCCATTCTCTATGTGGGCTTTCGACGTTATCGGCCCGCTCGGTGATCCTAATTCTCAGATCAAGCAGAAATCCTTTATCCTTACTGCCACTGAGTACTTCACCAAATGGGCCGAAGCCGAGGCGTACATAGAGATCAAAGCTTCAACGGTGTGCCGCTTTATCATGAAGAATATCATCTCGCGGTTCGGAGTGCCAAGCAGCATCATCACCGACAACGGACCCCAGTTTGTCTCCCAAGAGCTCAAGGACCTATGTAAGAAGTTCAATATTGCATTGCATCATTCATATCCATATTATCCTCAAGGCAACGGTCAAGCCGAGGTCACTAATAAAACCCTTCTTAAAATCATAAGGAAAACATGTGAATCTCATAAATTTTCAGACTGGCCAGAACGATTAGTGGAAGCTCTGTGGGCTTACCGCACCTCCGTCCGTACTCCTACGGGACAAACTCCCTATGCTCTTACCTACGGGATGGAGGCAGTGCTCCCATATGAGATCCTGATCCCTTCCCTTAGAGTGCAGCTCGATAAGGAACTTAATCTCGATGAACGTCGAGAGGCGTTGCTGGTTCAGTTGGAACTCTTAGATGAGAAGAGGATGAACGCGGCCGATCACATTTCTGTTTATCAAAAGAGGGTTTCGCGTTATTTTCAAAAGAAGGTAATCGAATGCAAATTTCAAAAAGGTGATATGGTTTTAAAACGCAAATTCATTCGGTCTGCAGGTCCTAGGTCTAAATTACAACCTAACTGGGAAGGGTCGTTCGTTGTAAAAGAAGCTTATTCAGGGAATGCTTACCGTTTAGTGAACGCGGAAGGTGAGGATCTCTCTCACCCGTGGAATGGGTTGTATCTTAAGCGTTTCTTTCCTTAGAGTCTAATCAGTGCCACCCCAGCAGCGAGATGTTCCTCCCTTCATTCAAAAGGGTCCCGAGTGCGGCAATTACACACCACACGACGTCCCTGGTCAGGTTTTCCGCTTTAAAAGACACCGTTTCTCCTTGGCCATGCTTTGGGGGAAAGTCTACATCCCTGTCCGTTTCTTCCTTCGGCTGAATCCAGGGGCAAGAAGTAAACAAGGAGGCGGCAACCAATCCAGGCATCTTGAGGAGAGGAGGTCTCAAATAAGGGCAGTCCGTTATGACCTGACGCCACAAGAAACAAGAAAAGAAAGCAAAGGAGTAGTCTTTATGACAAAATCAAAAGCATCATCTCAAAAGGTCTATCAAGTATAAATTCCAAAAGCTCCAGAAAGACAAGAAAAAGCTAGGCTTGGGAAGAGTGGCAGTACAGTTCCCCGCGGGACGAATGATCCCGGTCGCATGCACGCCTACAGTGGACAAAGGTTCGATGACGGACACAAAGCCCTGGCGCAACAGACCAAATCTCTAATGGGTTGTCTGAAAAGAAAATCAAGTCCTGAAAGCTTCTAAGACTGGCCTAAGCTTACCCCCGTGTTCTATTTTCCTTTTTTTCAGGATTGAAATTAGTACCCTGGGTATGGCCCTGGTAGAAACACCGTCATGAAAATATGGGCCCTGGCTAGGGATTGTCACCTTATTGCACGCCAATCTCGGGATTCTCAATACAATACGGAGGGCCCGCGTTGCTATGGAAAGCGATGGTTTTCAAAATAAAAAAAATAACATATATTTCAAAATAAAAAAAAATAACATATATTTCAAAATCCAAAAACAACATATATTTCAAAATCCAAAAACAACATATATTTCAAAATCCAAAAAATAACATATATTTTAAAACCCAAAAACAACATATATCTCAAAAATCCAAAAACATCAAATATTTTTAAAACTCACAAAAATTCAGATATTATTTCCAAAACTCCTAAAAATATCATCATATGCATTGCATGCATCACATTATTTCCATTATGTTTTTCACCTATTTTGATAAGGCTCCACCCCTTGACCAAATATCAAGAAATGGTCATTCTCTAAACTTGCTTCAAGGCAATGGGTTGAGTCTAAGAATAGATCTAACTTGTTCCATGTTTAAGTGTGTGCAGAATGCAAGTTCAAGCTCAAGGCTAAAACTTAAAATATTTGCAGGTCCAGGACTGTAACGCGCCACCCGTGGGCCGTCACATTCATATAACGATCTGCTCTTGACCGTTTCTCTCCTCCATAACGTCGGCTTTGATTCTCTCAGCAACTCTCTATCTAACGGTCTGGATCGTGACCGTTATCACCTTCTAATGGTCTGTCTCTGAACCATTACATCCTCCAGAGAACACGATTCTCAATTCATCATTGTAACGGCTTATCTCATCACCGTTATATCTTCCTAACGGCCCTGCTCGGATCCGTTACTTTCTCCAGAAGCTCTGTTCCACTGGTCATGCTAGCCAATCAATCCACGAAATGCACATCCATTCAACTGAGGCAATCCCATCTTATTCAAGTGAACTTAATGAAACATAAGATTAATAAAAATTCCAACTCTGATTGTCAAATTGCAAGCAACACCCTTCATGATAAAATAAATCAAATTACATTCAGCTTCTTATCCGTAAGAGGACAGATCTTCCTCAACTCTTTCACGTAGACGCGGCGTGCTTCGTCGTTCTCTTGAATTTCTTCTTGCCACGGACGCACCTTGCTGATCTCCCACATGGTCAGCGCGTTCCGTACTACTCTTTCATCTTCCTCGGTCCCCATCTTCCTAGGTAGAAGGGGAGGGCAGTGTGATAGTGTAGAAACTTTGGTTCGAGGAAGTCCGATCTAAAGATGGCACCGGTATGGGTGGTAGATTGCCATGGCGGTGTTTCCCACTAGCTGGAGGTCCAGGCCTTGACACTGCGGTATTCTAAGAAGAGTGCAACGAAAGATCCTTGGTCGCATGATGAATTTTTTCGTTGGCAAGGTGTTGAAGAAGAGGCGCCATTCATCCCGTATTTTCTTGTCCGCCGTCTTGCATCCAACCTGAGAAGAGAATCCAGATGCCCCTCCAATGAAGAAGAGAGGGTGGCTCCCGAAGATCCGGCTAGCTGAAGTTATGTCTTCCTTTGATTGGAATTTGATTCTCACTCCCATCCAACACTCAAGGAGTATCATGGAGCCGAACAAAGGTCCTCCTAAGCAAGCCGATCTGAGTCCTTCATAGAGGTATGAGAGGATCGCTTGAGAGATGGACATTCCCCGCCACAACCCACTAATAATGCTGAGATTTTGGGTATCTAAAAGGTGGTCGGTTGTAGTGAAAAGGAAAACCCCGCATAAGCAAACCGCCACCGCCTTGGCTATTGCTTCGTGTCTCTCCCACTTGTTTTTACAATGAGACACTATCCACTGTGCTAAGGGTATCAAGTGAATGTGCCGTGGGCTGATCATGGTCGTCACGTCCTTTGGATTGTGGATGAAATCACTCAAAATCAAGGACGGGTCAATAGGCTCCACCGTGTAGCAAACCCGGTCTTCATCACCCACCTTAGTCTTAGGAAGGGTTAGGTAGGTTTCTACCTCCTCTAATAGGACTGTTGCTTCGAAGGAAGGAAAGATGAAGGTGTGTGTTTGTGGATGCCACAATTCTATGAGGGCTGAAATGCTAGGCCAATCTCATGTCAATTTCTGGAAGTTTTTGCCTAAAGACCAAGAGAGGTTGAAGGTGCCATGCTTTGAGGATTGAAGTGACCTCTAAAGGGAGTGCCTTTACCATGGGAGCCACCCACTTCAGATTAGAATAGCATCTTGGACCCGGAAGAGGCTTGAAGAGAAGAAGAAAAGGAGAAGATCATGAGAAATAAATTCAAGTGCAGAAATTTCTGAACTTGGTTAGGTCATGGAAGCTTACCACTCTTTGAGCATTGGAGCTTAGGTGCTTGGGAATTGAGGTTAGCCTTTGTAGCCCCCCATACTCCTTTCTAGCAGCTTTAGGACCGGTGTAGGCTTTCTCCTCCATAGCCATCACCTCGAAGCTTCTCTTCATCTTGTTTCTTGCCCTTAAGAGAGGTTTTTCAGCCATTCTAGCAGAGAATTCAGAAAGATACGATTTTGGCTAAGTTTCCAAGTTTTAAAGGCTTGATTTTGGCTTTAGAAAGATAAGATTCAGATTGGAAGGCTTTATCTTAAGTCTGGGGGAAGTCTAGATCGGATTTAAGGCTTCTTATCTCGGGTTTTGCCCCTTACGGATCAATCCGTCTTGGAGTACAATTCATGCTATAACGGTCTTTCGTCGGACCGTCACTTGACTCTGACGCGCCAGATCTTGGCCGTTACATTTCCTGTGGGTTTAATTAAGCCCAACCTTGTTCTGTCAAGCTTAACGGTCTTACATTAGACTGTTATTTTCTTATGATGCGTTCTCTCTGAGCCGTTACTCTTCCTGCTACTCAGTTTTGCAAAACTGGCCTCTGTCTTCTTTAGCGGCCTCCGTCTCACGCGTTACTTGATCCTGACAGTCTGGACCTAGACCATTACATTGTCTGCTGCTGTGATTTTGCTATTCCCTTCTGCCTCTGTTTAGACCTGGCGGTCTTACATGCTTTTCATTCCATTTATCCTGTCCGTCCACACATTATCTCATCCACCTCATGCACATTCCACCTCTGCGCAATCATCCATTCCTTAAACATGCATTTATTCCCCTCAAACCTCATACATTTCCTGCATTATCAATCACACATTCTCACATTCATTCTTGCCTTCATTCATGCTCATCTGTTTACATTCATATACGCATCCATTCATTCACACATTCACAAACAAAAACCAAAAAGAACTTTTCATTCTCATTTTCATTTCTTATAAGTCATGTACAAGTAAAAACAAAAGAAAAAATGCATCACTCGGCAGGCTTGTCTCCCGGGCCACCGTCACTGTCTCTTGTGCCCTCCGGCTGCCTGGCTGATGGTCCCATGGCACTGTGCTCTCCTTCATGCTGTCGCCTCTGATCCGCCTCCTCGTTCCTCCGATAGCCGGAAGAACTAGTAAAGTACCCTCGAAACCCGTTGCTAGGGGCCGCGCTCTGGCTCCGACTGCTCGTCCCCGACTTCTTCCCTAGGAGACGGAGTGCATCCTTCAAGGCCCCAATCGCGCCCTTCATCTCGAAAGTCTGCACTCGGAGTTGGTCTCGCTCACCTCTTAGGCGCACAGCATCAGCCCTAAGTCACTCCACCTCTGCATCATCCGGACGTCGCGGGGTCTCCGCTCTCAATCGGGCCATCTCTGCCCGCACAAGCTCTGTCTCTGCTCGGGCTCGCTCAGTCTCGGCCCGGCTCCTCTCTATCTCTGCCTGGAGACGCTCTGCCTCCGTTCGAGCCAGCCTTGCCTCGGCCACTGCTACGGCTAGCTCTCTCGCCTGTAGTTTGCATTTCACCTAGTTAGTCACATAAGCATCTAAATTGCATAAAAGCATAAGCATTTGAGTATAGCGTTTAGCATCTTACCCGCTCCGCGAGGGTGGCCTCCGCCTCCTCGACCCGAGCAACCGCTCGAGCGAAGTCGGCTTCCCGCTCAGCTCGCCTCCCGCAGGCTGTGAGGATGACGATGGGGCATCCGGTCCCCCTCTTTGGGCTCTCTCGGCCCGCTGCATTTAGAATTCATACTCAGTCATCATTTTGCATCATAAAGCATAATCATTTTAAGCTCCAAAGTTTTAGAGTCTTACCAAGAGCTCTAGGGCAGTTCGGTACTCGTCCCGCTGCTGGACAGTGGCGTGGAGTAGCCCCTCGAGCTCGGCTATCCTTCCCTCAGGGTCTAGCTGCATTTTTAGAAGCATGTGAGTCGGTGCATATAGGATAAAATTTTTTATAAAAGGCATTCAGAGTTTTGAGTTTAGAATTGCATACCGGTCGTCGGGTACCTCGGTACACCCAGTCCCCGTACAGTCGGGCGAAGGCCTTCAAATACGCCTCATCGCTCTCATCCCACTCTTTCACTGCTCTGCCCCGCTTATTCCAGTCATGGATGTACTTTGCTTTCCGGCGCACCAGTCTATGTCGCCGCTGATTCCCTTCACTGATTTCCCCGGGTGGTTGTCACTGCGGCGTGGGAAGGTCACCTCAGGCTGATGTAGTCCCCGAGTACTCAGAATCAGCCGATAATAAAGAGGCTCGATGATATGGATGCAATGCAACCATATGTCTCGTCCCCGGTACGAAAGGGCTGCCTTCACCCACGGCTGTCCCTCGTAACTCTCGCCTCTGTACGGGGTTCACCTCACCTAGAAGCATGATAGTCCATTCATCAGCATATAAGTTCATCATATAGAAGCATGTAGAAGTATTCAAAATCATTTAGAAAGCATTTTGAGTTCGGGCTTACCGCCGTGTGTGGGAAGGAATCCAAGTCATCCTGGATCACCCGGGTCAATCTGATGATCGACCCCGGGTCCCTCGCGACCACCCATCGTCTGGCGGTCGGGATGCGACCGGCGTGGAGTAGTGTGCCCCGTCCGATGCCCGGGAGGTACATGTAGCTCCAGAACTGCATTTAGAAGTCAAATCAGTCAATTTGCATAAAAAACATTTGCATAATCATAATAGAGGCATTTAAATTGCATTTACCTGTAGAAAAGGTGAGAAGCTGCCCATCATTGTTTCTCGGTCCGTTGTGCTGAGGGACTCGAACAGGAAGGCCAAGACTGCCGCTCCCCAGGCGTACTTTCCAACTCTGCCCAGATCCTCGAGCATCGGTAGCAGCCTGCAGCTGATCACATCCGCCCGAGTCACGAACAGGAGCTTCCCGAACAATAGCATAAGGAACCACCTCAGGGTGCGATCTCCCTCCGGTCCCGCCTCTGCCGCCACTCGTGGGCGCACCTGGTCGATCACTCTACCCAGATGCTCCTCTGGTAACTCTCCCACGGCAATGGCTGCTCCTCTCAGTCCTAGGCTCTCCTGCAGTACTGATCTCGAGAGCTGGGATGACGTTTGCCCCGGTCTAATCAAATCCAGCCCCAGAAGCTCCTGGGCCATCTCTCGGTAGTTCCTGTAAGTCCATCCTGTCACTACGGCTCCGTGGAGTCGCAGCCTGGCAATCCTTGCCATGTCTTCCAGCGTGGGGATCATGTGACCACACGGGAAGATGAACGCCCTGCTGATCGGATCCCATCATTCATGCAGCGCGTATAGCAGTGGCGTGTCCATCCTGGTCACCTCGATGCTCAGCACCTCGGTGAATCCCATCCCAGCCAGCCTCTCTCTCTGGTAATCGGGCAGTGCCTGGTACACCGCCCGGATCTGGAGCCAGGAGATCCTTGTCCGTCTTTTTCCCTGCATTCATTTAGGACATAAGTCAGTCAAATGCATCATAAAATTATTGCATAGCTTGTATAAAATGAAAATAAAACAAAAATTGAATAATTAAAAACCTAAAAAATAGTTTTGGCCTCTAGCGCATGTAACGGCCCTGGTAAGGGGCGTCACATGTCTCTAACGCATCTAAGGTGACGCGTTAGATATGTGACGGTCACTGGAAGGACTGTCACATTCCCTGCTAGAGGGTGTTTTTCCCTTTGCATCCCGTGGCTCTCCCTCTTTGGCCAAAAGGCCTACAAATGATCCTAATGGGTTCATGGACCCATTTTCTACCCCCATTCCCACATGCATTCATACTAAAACACAAAAAAATTAAAATTTTGAAAATTTAGGGCGGAGGCCTACCTCATGGTCTTGGCCCCTCTTCCTCTTTTTCTTCTGTTCCTTGGGTTCTCCCTCGTTCAGGGGAGCTTCTCCTTGGTCTTCCTCGGCCGTTGGTGCCTCTTCTTCTACCCTTGGAGGTCTCCTCCTCGATTCTTCTTCCTCCGGCTGTCGGGCCATTTCCCGCTCTATCCGGCGGTGGAACTGCCGGATCGCCTTCTTCTTCCCTCTCTCCCTCTTCTTCATTAGCTGTGGGGCCTCGTCGCCGGCCATCCTTCTTGGGCGGAAGATGGTGGTCGCCGGAGGTCTCGATTGGGGTTTCTTCTAGGCGTTTGATGGATTGAATGTGACGAATGAATGAGGCCGTGGGCCGTTCGGTTTGTTTTTTTGAACGCTCAGGAAATGTGATGGTCTGTCATCTGACCGTTACATTCTCTGACGCGTACTATTCTGACCGTTACATGAATTTGAACTGTTTCATTGGAGAATGTGAACCGCCTAAGTTATAACGGCCTAGGGCTGGTCCGTTACTTTATGTAACGCCCTCTCAGTAGACCGTTACAAACTTGCAAGTTTCTTGATGAATGAAATGGTCTATTTGATGATTAAATGGCGGCATTTTCTGCCAGGATACATAATATTGATGCTTATCACACGTACAAATGGTTATGCCTTGTTTCATGCTCATATTGTTATTGGCTAACCTCTTTCTCATGAATGAAGCATCACGCTTTGTCGTTCATCAGGCAGGTAAGTCAGGTATTGTATCTCTTTCCCTTATCCCTTAATGCATTACTATATATTTATGATATATTATCTCGAGAACCGGCTGGTCATTCGTGTGTTCTGGGATCTGATGTTCCCCTTAAACAAAAATGATGATGATCTAAGTTCACATGTTTAATCGTTGGATAGGCCGTTAGGTTGGAAAAATTTGGGGATGATGGTTCTGTCTTGCACGCCATGGTTGCAGATGGTGTCCTGACCCTGGTTTCTCCAGTCTAGCAATATTATTCTCGAGTATCTTGATATTTTATCTTTCTTTGCATTCGTTTTAAAGATTTCTTTTTCTTTAGCCCAGCATGCATCATACGCATCTTTTGAGCATTCATGTGCTTCATCTGTTCAAGGCATCTCGATGTTGGTGAATAGCTGTGTTCCTTAAGCTCGAATCAGGAGAATTATTCCACTCTGAATTAGAAGGTTTCCTTTGATCTCGTCGCTCTATTTGGTTGGCTGAAGATTCCTGTCTGGAGTTTAGTCAGTTCTCTTTCCTTTCTGTTGCCTCTGGCGGCTAGCCGTGTTTCCTTTCCTTAGTTGTTAGTTCCTCCAGACATGCATCCTTTGGTTGACTTTTTCCTTGTGATCAGTTCAAAGTTTTCCAGAAAGTTCCTATCGCTTGTTGGTAAAGAACGGGTGTCGTTTACCTTAACGCCCACTTTTTCGCTTCACTCTGTTTCATTTCCGCTTCATCTCCATATTCCATTTCATTTCCGCTTCACCTCCACTCGCTCCCCTGCAAAGAGGACGTTAAGGAGGGGCATCTGTTGACACCCATTTTATGACCAATAAGTTGGGTCATCTCCTTGTTTATCCATATGATGCTCCGAGTTGTTCACTCTTCATCGAGTCTCCTTGATCAGTTTGAAGCCTGTTTCTTGGGTCTTCTCCTTGGTTGGAGTGTGGTTTATTGTGGCCTTTTATTCGATGAGCTTAGCAAGCTTTGCACCTTTTTTTTATCCTCATTGTTAATAACGGTCCTCACTAGGGGCGTTACTTCTATATAACGCTTGATCCCTCGTTCGTTACTTATTGAAGAGTCCGCCACATGAAAATAACGCGCCAGGTCGACAGACCGTTTGATCTTCTTTCTATTGGATGTAACGGCTGGTCGACAGACCGCCACATGAAAATAACGCGCCAAGGAACGTCCGTTACATTCAACCTTATCTCAAAAGAGATAAGATCAACAGGAAGAAGATCAAACAAGTTGGACTCTCGAAGGAAAGTAATGGCCAAGGTTGGACACGTTAGAATAAATAACAGCTGCACGACAGATCGTTAGATTCAACGGATAAGCAAGAGGATAAGCTTTACAACAAAGGCCTCAAACTTTAGGACTCTTCAATAAGTAACAGAAGCCCCCCCTTCCGTTACTTATTGAAGAGTCCTAAAGTTTGAGGCCTTTGTTCTAAAGCTTATCCTCTTGCTTATCCGTTGAATCTAACGGTCTGTCGTGCAGGCGTTATTTATTCTAACGTGTCCAGCCTTGGCCGTTACTTTCCTTCGAGAGTCCAACTTGTTTGATCTTCTTCCTGTTGATCTTATCTCTTTTGAGATAAGGTTGAATGTAACGGACGTTCCCTGGCGCGTTATTTTCATGTGGCGGTCTGTCGACCAGCCGTTACATCCAACAGAGAGTCCTGGCAGTTCAGGCCTTTTCTATGCTACTCTGTGGTCGAGATAAGAGCTTGAATTGTTGATTTCTCTTCCAAATCTGATCCTCAGAACCTTCTGTTTGTTTCTATGGACTCTTGGTGATATTATCTTCAAGGATTTGCTAAGAATTATTCTCTTATCTTGCTGGATTATCCTCTGCTCGACCGGAGAGTTTGAGGGTCTATAAATAGCACCCTTAACTTCATGGCCCGAAGGAGGAAGATCTGGAGTTCGCATCAAAGTGCTGCCGCATTCTGGAGTAACATATGACCAAGGAGAATTGTCTCTCATGTTCATCTGCTTCACGGTGAAGGGAGTATTCGTTCCATTGGTTTTCAAAGTTCATCATTACATATTGTGTTCTTCCTTATCTCCCTTTCATCAAAAGCATTGTCCCTCTTCTTTCTCCACGTTCTCCCTGGTTTTTCATCATCTAAACATCCTCCTATTTTTTTAAAACGCCCAGAGGGGTTAAAAAACAAAAACCTCCCCGGTACTTTCCTTTCCTTTTGCATGCTATTGAGTTTATTGAAGAATTGATGCTATATTGTTTAAAGGGCTAATCTGGGTTTGTTCTCTTGTGTTTTCACGTTCTTTGGCAGGTTTACAAGTACACCACACGAGGCCCAAGTCTTCTGGCCAGCTAGAAGAGTTGGAGTTAAAAGAATCCACAAGCTATTACTGCAGGTTATTTGACGGTCTTGTGCAGGCGCGTCAGATTCATATAGCGGTTCATCGAGCGACCGTCACTTCCCAGTGATGCGTGGGCTTTCGGCCGTTACATTCCGTTGATCTGCAGATTTCCCTGATTTTCTCTCTCCTGTGGGCGGGTGCTTCATCCACCTATTTCCAAGGTATTTTCAAGTCTTTGGCTTGTTTCTACTTTGGTGGCGATCACATTCTTTCTTAGTATTGGGCATTAGCTTTCTCTCCATCTCATATCTCTTATCCTCTTTGCTTGCTCCACCCTTGCGGTGTGTTTTTTATTTGCTCTTGCTCCACGCCCCGGCGTGTGTTTTTCTCTATTCCCTTAGTTTAGTTTGATGATTGAGATAGCATGCCCATGCTAGAGCTTGTGCTGGTTGCCTAGGTTCATGGTTCGCATGTCCTCGGGTTGATTGAGATCTTTGATTTTTGCCTATCATCTTTATTGCACATAAAACAACAAAAAGAAGAAGAGAAGCAAAACAAATCAAGAATATTGAAATTAAACACCATTTTCTTAGAGATGTAGTGAGCAAGAATGAAATTGAATTGATGTTTGTTGAAACTGAAAAACAAATCACTGATATCTTTACAAAACCCCTTGGAAATGAAAGATTTAAATATTTAAGATGAGAATTAGGGCTATGTAAATTTCAGCACGAGAATTGATGAATAAATTCACTCTTGAGCTGTATGAGGTAATTGTGTCAGCCTATTCCTTAAGCAGTTGAATAAAGAAGATCCTTGTGTACTCGATTATTTGATGTCTTGCACAGATTATTTGATGGTTGTGTATAAATTGCACAGAGTCTTGATACAAGTACTGCACCTAGTCTATGCCATGTATGATCTCTCTGGTCATTGCATACTACGCATGAAGCATAAGTCACACGTAGCAACATGTAGGTCGGTGCATATTGCATTCTAGCCACATGTAAGTCGGTGCATCTATTATCCAAACTGCATGATAAGATAGATGCACATTGCATTGCTCATGAAGGATAAGGTCGGTGCAAAATTTGCCTGTTGCATATCTTAGATAATGCATATTAATATCAGGGGGAGGATAGCAACATCATAACTAAGTTCAACCCCTTCTCTCTCTCTGCTCCTTAATGTCCAATCCTTTTCTCAGAATGGATAACAGTCTAGTAATTGGTTCATTGTCGTGAGCTCCAATTATCACAACACTTCGCTATAAGAATCACATGTGCTCATTGAATGAACCGAAGGTTTAACTTTAATAGGCTGTAAAGTTCAAAAGACTGTCTTCTGCAAATAAGGTGATAGAAAATACTTATAGCTCTTAACCTCTATCTCATGATTATAATAGAACAGGTCTTCACAGTATCTGAACATGACAGATTTAGTGATGGTTAAGGTTTGAAAACTAAAAATTGTGTATTGTTCTTAAACAAGTCACTCCAAAAACTATAAGGGCAGCAAAAATTAAGTTCATCAAAGAAAAAGAAATGAACAAAGTGGCAGAGCAATGAATGAGTTACACTGAGAAACTGAGGTCTCCATCAAAGAAATAGTGAGTACCTTAAGTCATGAAGTGACTCAGGTTAACTCTGTTCATTTGGTCGAATCTACAAGGGAGGTTTCACTGAGTAACTAGGGGTACTGGCCTCTGATCAAGGTATACCCTTAACGTCAAAGGTGCAAACTATCCCTGTAGCTTTTGATCAAAATAGATATAGTAGTTTATGCTTAGTAATTGGGGGTATTAGCCTCTAATCAAGGTATACACCTAATGTCAACGGCATAAATGATACTTGTCTGTTTAATAAGTTCAATTTTCAGAAGCTAGTGAATGAAAATTGTTGTAACCCTTAGAAAACAAATGTCATTGAGTGTCAATTGTTTAACTTCAATACAAATTCAGGTGACTTTCCTCACTCTTCACTTTCTCTGAAGTAACTAGGGTATTGTCTCGACCTAGACTTTTATGTTTATGTGACTCAGGTTCATTGCTATAAATGGAGTATATAACCCTATTTCAGAAAGTCAGTGAATTCTCTTTACCTTCTATAACTGTTAAACCTGACTGAAATCAAGTAAGCCCATTGCTCGATTCATATAATTTAAGGGTTGCGCCATAATTTGCTCACATTCTGAACTGTTACATAGAACGTTGTTCCTCTCTTTCCTCCTTATTTGCTGATGGCAAAGGGGGAGAATGTGTGTTTGCATTAAGATTCCTCAGGGGGAGAGTCTATGCTCAAGGGGTAGGAGTCTCAATCAGTGCATAAGTCTGTGCATACATAACCTGTGTAGTTACATGCATGACATTTGATTACATCATCTCATGGTATGCATGACATTAAGATTCCTCAGGGGGAGAGTCTATGCTCAAGGGGTAGGAGTCTCAATCAGTGCATAAGTCTGTGCATACATAACCTGTGTTGTTGCATGCATGACATTTGATTACATCATCTCATGGTATGCATGACATTTGATTATATCATCTCATGGTATTCATTCATTGTGTTGCCATCATCAAAAAGGGAGAGATTGTTGTGCCCCTTATGCCTTGATGATGTTGTGTAGTTTCGATGATAGCAAATATTATGAGTCATCATGTTAAGTCATCATATTCGATTCAATGTCTGATGAATGATTTGATTGAATGATGTCCGAATGAATGTCATGCTACATGTACTCTTAAGTCTGTGCAGTTTAAACCATGCACGCTACCTAAGCTGATGCTAGTCTGTTCAGGTTCATGCATCATCTGTATAGTCGGTACATTCCTAGTCATTGTGCATCTCAAGGTCAGTGCAAGGTCAATTGTCTAAGGCTAAGGTTCGTGCATATCTCAGTCCGGCTGTTCAACAAACTCAGTGCATGGTATGGTTTATGTGGATAGTGGTCTGAGGGTCTTGTTTCTGCACGATGCCTTGCAATTGATAGTCGGTGCAATGTCGTGTTTTAGCACGGTCGGTGCAATCTTTGATCCTAGTATTGAAATGAGTCGGTGCAATACTTGCATATGCATACGTGAGTCTGTGCACTTCATTTTCCATGCACGTAGCCTTGAAGTGAGTTAGGTCAGTGTAAACGCCCTCGTATGTTAGGTGCATCGGTGCAACTCTTGACTGCACACTGATTAAGTCATGCATCTGTGCATATCTTCTCTGTGCTTTCTTTGCATTAGGTCAGTGCACTACTCTTCTCACACGTTGGTCGGTGCATCTACCTTTGAAGAGATGATTGAGTCTGAGCATGTGTATGTGACCACCACAATTGAGTCCGTGCATCAAAACCTTTCCTCTGTGCAATCTCCTCTCTTTATATCATATAATTGTCTGAATATGATCCATATCTGATGCCCTGACAGGTACCTTTTTGTAAAGACTAAGAGGGCACGAGATCCAAGATTGAAGAAAGTGCCAGGATCGTGACACGTGGAAAGCAACGATGCTGTGATGCTGACACGTGACCTAGATATTTGGGCGGAAATCGTGATGGCCACATGCCCTATCCTTTTACTGCTCTATAAATAAGAAGCTTTATCCTCAAGGGCAGAGTGATTGCAATTGCAAACATACTTCGAAA
This sequence comes from Amorphophallus konjac, assembly GCA_022559845.1. Classification (NCBI taxonomy): domain Eukaryota; kingdom Viridiplantae; phylum Streptophyta; class Magnoliopsida; order Alismatales; family Araceae; genus Amorphophallus; species Amorphophallus konjac. Next base: position 363,616,926 of record CM040123.1, read on the forward strand.
GAGCAGAAGCAGAGAGAGCCTGCACGATCCAGAGAAAAGAGAAGAGAAGGAAAGAGTCAAGAGAGAAGTGTTTGAAAAAATACTGAAAGTGTTTGTTCTTCAGTCTCTTGGTTCAGAACTGGAGCTAAATTACTCAGTGTTGAGCTACATTCCCCTTGTGGGTTCTTTCATTTCTTCGCTTTGTTTTTTCGTCTTTGTTTTAGACACTCGTTTCTAAGCTGTGTGCCAGCGGAGCAAGCTGTGAAGCTCAACTGTTTGCAGAGGTGGATTCCTCTGGTCGGGTAAAGCTGTAAGTCCCCAGCGGTTTGTAGAGGAGGATTCCTCTGGATGGCATAAGCTGTAATGCCCAGCGGTCTATAGGGTTTTGACCCCAAAGCTGTGGATCAGCGAAGCTGTGTATTAGCAGTGAAGCCACATTTCGGTTTGGAGTATGGGGTGGACGTAGATCTCGGGTTTGAAATCGAACCACCATAAAAATCTCTGACATCTGTGTGATTTCTTTGCAGACTGTGTACATCCAAGTCATTTCTTCAATCAATAGTAGATGAATGTTTAGGACCATCTTGAGTTAGAACTGTTTAGTCGGCGTTCATCGATAGTAGTGTTCATCTGTCTGTTGTCTGACAGCAGCTTGTTTTAATTCTGCACTTGGAGCTGCTGTTGTTGGTTTTAATTGGGTGGCTGATCTATTCAGCCCCCTCTAGATCGTATATCGCATCCTATCAGGGAGTATATGCAATATGCAATGTAAAATGAAAAGATATGCATTTTTAGTTCTTGAATTGTTGGCCCCAAAGATATGATACCATTGTTGGAATTATTTATTTTGGCATTTATGCAACATGAAATGTTCAAAATGATGCATTTCAAAATATGCACTATATGCATGCTGAAAATGCCAACTATGCAACAAGACACACGATGAGCTTCATCTTCCAAAAGTACTATGTGAATGATATGCAGAAAATGATATGCAAATATGCAATGTGATGCAAGATTTCAGATTTCACATGACAACTCTATATGCATCAAATGTGACTAATGTATGAGATGCAAATTTTTTTTTTAATTGTGAGAACACGATTCTATTTTGAAAAGAGAATTCAAAAATTTATTCAAAGCATCAAAATCATCACATGTGAATTTTTCTTCGAAAATATTTTTACTTTTATCCAAAAGGATGAGTAACATATTAGTAAAGACCACGGAATATTGATCAAATTCAGTCCTCAAAATATTCAGCCACAGAATAACATCATCATGCTGAGAGAATGGAAAAATATCAATCTCAAAATTTTCAGCTTGTAATACTCCCCCTTAATCAATGCATGATTTCAGAAAATTCATTTAAGTTTGATGCCATATGCATAGATGATTCATGGTACTAGGCGGAAGCACATTCTCACGCATGGTGATAACTTTCAGACATGCTTGACCTGCCGTTCCACATGTCACCATTTTATATATCATGTATTCATTGAAATGATGATCAAAAAAATACAATGCATTTCCATATGACATCGGGGGTTTAGCAAACACATGAGCATTGAATGACAGTTTAAAATTCATCTAGAACCAAACATTCAATTTTCCAAATTTTGGTACGAGGCGGAGATTTTGGTCCGAAGGCCCAGCTCTTGCAAAGTGATGCCTTTCTGATAGGTCTAACCTACCATTCCGGCAACACATTTTGATATACCAGAAGTTTCAGATGGTTTCACACATACACAAGCAATTCCACTTAAACATGTATTCAAATTCCACACTCTCATATATACTTCTCAGACTTTTCAATTCTTTTCAGCCAAGCATTCATTTTCCACATAGTCAAAAGCAACTAAAGGGTATTCAAAATTTCAACTTCACTATTTGTCAAGAAATGACACTAGCATCAAGATCAAAGAACTTCAACCAAAAAACTTTATTTTCTCCCCTTTACCTTGAGTTACCTTTATTGACATCCTCAAATTCTTCACTTTATTCCCCTTGCTATCTTCTTCATCAACAAGATCCAAATTCCAATGGAAGTAGATCAAATCTAGCGTTGAATTCCTCTTGAGCTCCTTTCTTTCTCTCCATGATTTCAAGGGTTGATGGTCATAATCAAACCTGCACAGTAAAGAGCTCAATTCATGTCAATATTAAGCCAATGCATATGAAGAAACTAACTTCAAGGCTTTTCATCACATATGACTCCCTCTCTCAACCTGCAGTATCAGAAACTCAATTTCATATCAATCTCAATTCAATACAAAAGAGAAAGTCAATTTTAGTGCTTTTCTTCCACAAGACAATCTCCTATGAGCTGCAAGTATGTATGATGAGTTGCAACTATCAATATAAGTGATTCACTCAAGCTGGCATGAGTTCAAAGTTCAGTTCAGAAATTTCAAGTTTAGTCTAATAATGTAAAGAGTCATGTCTATGCATATAAAGCACAAGACTAAGCACATGAAGAACCAAGGTCTGTCCATGAGTAGCACCGTTGATACACATGAAACACACAAGACTGCCTCTTCAAAGCTGCATATTAGAGACTTAAATTCCAGCAGTATGAACTGAGAATTCACACAATCAAAGTGCAAAAAGCATGAACAACCAACTTACAAATTAGTATCAACTCATGAACTCAAGTGCAAAGACTCAAGGTTGATTATTTTTCTGCATTTAGAGCCCATGTTCACCAAATCATCACACCAAAACTGGCCAAGTCAACTTAGGCTTTAACAAATGTCGACTTGAAGCAACCATGACCCTGTATTGGCCTCAAGGCATTCATGCATCAAAGTTCTCATGTTGCAGACTTCAGTATCCAAGCTTCCTTAGATCCCTAGAGTTTAGCAGCACTTTAAGAGATGCATTCCATAGCAAATTCATTTTCTATACTTATGCCTTGAGCATCCATCATCTTCCAAGCCTTCCACTTGGCCTCAAGGCAACCCTGCAACAATAATTCTCATTCAACAGTTTTGGGTTCCCAAACCTTCTTGGGTCCCGGATGGTTAGTTGCACCTCTAATGGGTGCCTTCCACATTCTCTGGGCAAGCATATCATCAAAATTCATCAAATCACAATCATGCATAGTATGCCCAAACTTTCCACAATAATGACAACATTTTAAAGACTTCACAGAATTCTTATAAACATGATAATCAAATTTCTGTGATTTAGCATGAATGTTATCATTATAGGCATGAAAATTTCTCTTCTTCACAATAGGATGAGCATGAAATTTCTGTGGGTTGGCGAAAGTATAATTATTTTAGACTTTGAAATTATTTCTTTCATTTGCTTGCCAACACTGTGACACACGGTGTCCTAGCTTTCCACATTTAAAACAAATAACCCTTTTTCCTTTGAAAATAAGTACATTTTTGTATGCTTTCAAATCATCCAATTTCATAATGAAACAATCATTCATCAAATGACCATGCTTACCACAATAATGACAATTGACATTTGTTGATTTTAGAGCATGGTTTTTGTGACTTTTGTGATCATGAATCCTATTGCTCCTAGGTTGAGTCTGAGCCTTGGGATTTGATTTCTCAACACAAGAAGTATTTGACATATTTAAGGAACATGAAGTATGCACAAAAGATGTTTGAGTCTTTAGCCCAAATGCTTTCTTTTTGGTGGGTTCATACCCAAGACCGTCTCTTTGAAAATTTACATTGGTCCCCAAAATCTTGTTCAGATTTTCTTCCCCATTCACAAACTTAGACAAAGAAGCATTTAGATCAAGAATTTCCTTTTCAAGTTATGAAATATACAATTCATAGGAAATGATCTCATTGTCACAAGAAATGACTTTATCATTCAATTGGACATTGATGGTTTTGTAGCTTTCCATCATTTGTTCTAGCACATGCATCTTTTCATAATCATCAACAACCAAATTTTCCCTTTTTCAAAAGTAAGTAATTTTTTAGACATGGTTGTATTTAGATGTTTCAGTTTTTCATTTTCAGATTTTAACAAAGCATTTTCTTTTTCAAGAAACTTCATGCTGCCTTCAAGCAGAGATATCTGAATCAATATAGCACTATTTTCCTTTTTAAGTTCTTCATTTTCAATAGTAAGTTTATCATTCATAATCAATTCATTGCAAATATCCTAATTAATTGAGTTTGATTCCATTTTGTTTCTTAGATCTTTTTCAGTTTTCTCCAATTGATCAATTTTGTTCTTGAGAGTAACATTTTCAGTTCTCAAACAAGCAATGGTTTCTTTGTGACATTCAACATCATGCTCTAAAAGTTCATTGAAGTTATCAAGCTCAGAACATTTATCACAAGATCTATTTTCATGGAGCATGTTTTTAAATTTCTTTTTCAATTTTCTATTTTTTGACTTGATTTTCTTATATTATTTTTCCAACTTATCATAAGCATCAACAAGATCATCAAGAGTAAATTCATCAGAATCAGAAGTTACCTCTTCTACATTTCGTCACTTTGTTGATCAGCATCATCAGCCATGAGATATTTTTATCTTTCCTTCTCTTGAGCTTTGATCAATCGGTCCATAAGCTCCTTTGCCGTCCTACAATAAGATACAAATAGATACTTGTTAGTACTCATGGAAGCTTTCAATAAATTAAAAGCAGTAACATTATCATGGTGCATCATCTTATCCAGATTGGACCACTTGGTCTCATCTAGAGGTAATATGTGTGGACTATGATAAATCAATTTCCAAAGACTAGGATTAATAGAGTTAATCACCACACACAGTTTGCCTAGCCATGAATTAAAATCTGAACCAGTAAAGATCGGCAAACAATTCATTGAGAAATGTTCAATAGAAAAATTCATGATTGTAGAATGCACTAGGATCACTCTGTAGATCGCAAGATCTAGGGACAACAGAGCCTCGCTCTGATACCAATTGTTGGGTCCCGTAGTGTAGGAACACAGATCTAGAGGGGGGGTGACTAGATCCTTCTATTAAAAACTATGTCCAATTAAAAATACAAACTAGCGCACATCGGAATTAACAAGATTGATAAGATTGAGGAATTTAATCTAATTAGAATAAGCTTGATTCTCTCAATCTCACTGAACTCACTCGAATGGATAGACAGATTTGAACAATGAAGCAAACCACCAAAACACAAACCACAAAGCAAACCACAATACACAGGGATTTTTAAGGTGGTTCGGGACCACGACGGGCTCCCTACGTCCACCCCTCACCAAACCAGCGAGGCTTCACTGCAATAAAAATAGCCCGGGGATAAATCCCCCCACACACACGGAGCCAAGCTCCACCACACACACGTAGGGCAATGCCTACACAAACACACGGGAGTAAACTCCCAATCACACACGGGAAACACACCCCAAAATACGTCCAAGCACACAAGCGGATATACTCCGAACAAATCGACGCACACACGTCAACACAAACACTCGGAGAACCCTTTCTCCGAACACCCACACAAATATTCTTTCAGATTTATATGAAATGAAGATAAATAGATGCAATGACCCCCCAAACAAACTCTATAGATAGAAACTAGAAAGATGCATCAAGAATGAGCTCCTCCTTCTTCAATAAAATCTAGTTCTTCTTGACTCGTTGATGGATGATCACGATTTCGACATCATCATCTTCTTCTCCTCGAGCCGCTCCTCTTTTCCTTCTTCCACGAGCTCCAGATCTTCACGGATGTAGATGATATCCTCCTTGCAAGAGCTCCACCATGTTTTCCCCATTTTCTTCACATATACGAAAGAACAAATGAGCATTAGGGTTATTGCCTCATAAAAATCGCAACTCATATATATATATGCAAGATAGAGTGGACAAAAGACACATAAAACCTTCCTAAAATATGTTAGAAACACCCTAATATGTTTAGGAACCTTTGGGGGGTAGTTTGGTAAAGTTTCATAAGATTTTCATAGAGTTTTGAAGACTTTCGCAAACTCCCATCGCGGACCTGCCGGAAGGTGTCGACACGACACCAGCATCCAGCACACACAAAAATATGAAAAACAGAACTCTGGCAGATAGGTGTTGACACCTGGTGTCGACACCTTCTGGGCAGCTTCACTGGTTAGAGCCAGTGAGCACTAGGTGTCGACACCTTCTGCCCAGCAAGCACTAGGTGTCGATACCAGGTGTCGAGACCTTCTGCCCAGCACAAAGACTGCTTAATGCAGTCTAATGTAGTCTGAAAAACCTTCAACCCCAATTGAAAACTTGATTTTTCCAAGTGAAAAACATGCATTAGAAGGTCTTAAAAGCATCATTCAACCTTGGATTCAACAAGGAATATGGAAAGTTAAATGAGCAAGATGCTACCACAAGACTATCATGAGAATCATGCATGAAGGGCACTTGAGAACCCATTTAATGAAAAATACTTCAAACCCATTCATGGGGCCATTAACAAGGGTATTGCAACCCATACACAATATGCATGAAAACTCATGAATACCAAGATAGTTTCCATCACATGAGCACACTAGCATTCAAATGAACATTAGGCCATTACACCAATGCAAGATTAGCATTCAAATGAACATTAGGCCATTACACCAATGCAAGATTAGCATGCAATTGAAGCTTGAGCACTATGAACCAAATTCACCTCTTTTAGCTCAAGGATGATATTCATGAAAACCTATTTAATCATGTATATGTCTTCTCATATCAATCAACAAAAACACATTCCACCATATGCCAAGTTTTTGTTGTGATGAAATTGAATCTCTCAATTGTCGAAATACAGAGGCATGAAAGCCCAACCTCAACCTCTTCCAATTCAAGCACACAAGGTGGGTAATAGATGTTACCATGACCCACTTGATATGGGAGGGTATAAAAACCATCATTGGACTTGCAAAATCACAAGAGTATCAAGTTACCATATGTATGAAAGTTAAGAGCTCATAAACTTGATTCTTCCAAAAGAACCTCCATAACTTGTCAACCATCCAAATGTTCATTGAATAAGTAAATGTTTCCATAAAGACATAAGTCACAAGCTTTGGCATTAGAAGCACTTTGAATCTTCCATCGCATCCAAGGCATATACAATGATATGGGAGCTCAACCATTTAATTGCATTCTTGTATCTTCATAGCCTTCTACATCAAGATGCTTCAATATGCACATGTAGACAATAATGCCAAATGCAAAGGCATGTACAATAGCATTGGAACTCATTCATTCAAATGACATTCTTGTTGACAAAAGCTAACATTCATGAAGCATTATTTTCAGGAAGAACATTGTCTTCACATGCATCTCGCACATCAGTAAATATCCAATCATGCAAACATGTTTTCTCATGAATTCTCATTGAGTACAAGGCATATGCATTCTTTCAAGCATGTTTCACACAAAGTCTTTCTCATTGAATACAAAGTAATCTCACCAAGTGTATATGCAATGTGCTAACATCAAAGCACATATGAGCCATATAGAGTCACAAATGCATCCACATGATAATATCTCAATAACAACATTTTATAATCATCTCCACAACCATTTCAAACTTCATAGCTAAAGGATAAGGAGTTAAAGCACATTAAGACATGAATAACCATTCAATCACAATGCCAAGTAACAAAGTCATTTTGTAATCATCAAAATCACATACGCAACAGTATAAATTAAATAAATTGAATTTCATTTGTAGGCCAAAGTTTTGACTAATTTCTAAAAATATGAAAAAAATTATATTCTTATGGAGAACGAAGTGTTTAACAATATTATCAACTAGGCCGACTCCTAATAAAAATTTAATTAGGCTGGATTAAGGAGTTAATGGCCAAATTCGTTGCTTTTATAGATCAATCTTAAACGGCCGAATTAGAGCCCAATTCTTAATCAATCGAGCCCAAACCAGGCCCAATCGAAAGGTTAACCCTAGGAGATTATTTGCCCTTCGAAACCCTAGCCTCTAGATGCTTCTCTCGACGGCGGCGGTGTGGATTTGATCAAGTTGCGAGATTTTTGGCGCTTTTCCCTCGTTGGACTCTCGAGTCCAATTCAATCGCTAGAACCTTCCATACACCCTATAACTAGAGGGCTTCAACAGCCCTATGACCCTATTTGATGATCCAACTAGTGGCGCGGGCTTTTGTGGGCGAACCAGGTAGAATTTGGGTGTTTGGTGGCGGCACGTTTGAGGGTTCCGACGAGTGCGTCTTCTCTTCTCTGTTGTGTCCCCTAGTTTTGATGATAACAAATCACAAATCATTAGTAGATCTTTTAGAAATATCTAACTTAATTTGGTTTGATAAATTGATTAAACAAGTGCAGAAGAATCTCACTAAGTGATGTCTCGACACTGGCCCAATCATGTCTCGACACATCCAGAAGAGATTACGTTGAAATTCCAACATTTGAGCTCCGGCATACCAAAATGTGTCGACACATCCAACTCATGTCTCGACACATCCAGAAGAATTCAAGCTGAAGCCGTTCTGACTAAGTATCTGGATTCACCGATGTCTTGACACACTGAGTGAAAAGTGTCGACACATTCGTGTGATAATCTCTGCACAAGGCGCTTATGTCTCGACACCTTCTTACAACAACTCTGCACATGGCTCACATGTCTCGGCACCGTTTGGTGTTGTCTCGACTCATAAGCCATGGTTCTTCAAGATTTCAAAGGGATGTCTCGACACACTGGGGGTAAAGTGTCGACACATCATCGTTCAACCAGAACATGCTTGAAATCGGCAGAAGTTGTCTACAAGGTTTTTTAAAGGGATGTCTCGACACACTGACAGAAAAGTGTCGACACATCCATGAGCAACCAGAACGATTCTCCAAGATATTCAAAGGAATGTCTCGACACGCTGCCAGGAAAGTGTCGACACACTGTGGTCGTCCAGAATGGATCTGAATCCGATGGAAGCTGATTTCAAGATCCGGAACTTAATTTAGAGGATCCGTTTGCTCTGGAAAAAGCCGTCAGATTACTTCGGCGTAAGAAGACTATAATTTGGCAGAGATATTTTCTGAAGAAAATCATACCTTCGCTGCTATGGTCTCCTACCTACCCACATTCTTACAGACTTGACGTGAATGGAGTCAACTATGCAAGTGGAAGCAGATCAAATAATGTGGATGTGACATTCTGGGTGTTGCTTGAAAAGTGGACAACGTTGGTGTCGCCCATGGATACCAATATACATAAGGAGCATGAGCTCCAGTTCGAATTAAGAGAAGAGTAGCAAGTGAGCTGAGAAGAGTGCTGAGGAGAAAATGAAGAAGAAGAAAACTTGCTGTCCAAGCTACTCTTCATCCTGATGCTGCCGGCGTGAGTGAACCTAGAAGAAGACATTTTCTCTTCCTCACGACGAAAAGAAATTTTCCATGGCTGCTATGAGGATTCAACGAGAAGAAGAAAGCCAAGGCTCTCTCAAGCTCATTCCCAAACAGGAGACTTCTTTGTCATAGCGCTTTCATTACGATACTATGTCTGGCCATTTCATCTTTAGTTTACTTTTCTTCTAAAAAAACTTCATATCATTAGATCCCTACTTGCGTGTAGGAAGACAGAAGGTGTGGTCGCCTATCTGTGTGGTTTGGGATGTGATCCTACAAGCTGTGTGACAGCGGAGTGTGAGAGTGTATCTCTCAGTTAGAAGTTGTGAATCAGCTGTAGTGCGTTGGCACTAGTGAAGCCTCACTGTGTTGTGTGAGGGGTGGACGTCGGTCTCTAGATTGAGACTGAACCACCTTAAAGATCTTGTCTTGTGGTTTGTCTTCTCGTTTGTTCCAATGGTAGAAGCTTGATAGGACCGTTTCCAAGCATCCTGTATGCATCTAGCTTCTCAGATATTAACTAATATCTGCATCTTTATCCCCTGTGTTAGTCTTAGTTTTTATTTCCGCAAAGAAGGGCAAAAAGGGGCTGATCTATTCACCCCTCCCCTCTAGATCTGCCTATCACCGATCAACACGTGGTATCAGAGCTTGTCTCTCTGAATGTGATCTAACGACCTTGAGATAACTGGTGATATGGCATCTAAAGGTCCTATGGCTGAAGGACATTCTGTAAATAGGCCTCCCTTTTTCACTAGGACAAATTATCCTTACTGGAAAAACCGCATGCAGGTCTTCATTAGAGCCCAGGATCATGAAGTTTGGAGAGTGATCAACAAGGGACCATTTGAGCTGCCTCCTAAAGAAGATACATGGACTAAAGAACAAATCAGACAATCAACTCAGAACTGGGGGGCCAAGCACATCATGCAGTTCACCCTTCATCCAACTAAATACTCAAGGGTGTCAACTTGCAAAACTGCAAAAGAAATGTGGGATCGCCTTGAGGTAATATATGAAGGGACACAGTAGGTACGTGCAACCAAAGCTAACATGTTGGTATCTAAATATGAGAAGTTTAGAATGAAATCTGATGAGTCCATTTCGGACATGTATGCTAGGCTAACCTCGCTCACTAATGGCTTGACTGAGCTAGGTAAGACATACACTAAGCAGAAGATAGTAAGAAAGATACTCAGATCACTAACTCCTATCTGGCATACAAAGGGCACTGTGGTTGAAGAATCAAAAGACCTAACCACCATCAAAGTAGAAGAACTCATAGGGTCCCTGATGAACTATGAGATGAATCTGAAAAACAAAGAAGCTGAGGTAAGTAAAAAGAAGTCTCTGGCTCTTAAAGTTGGACCAAACACCAAGGACCTATCTGATGATGAAGAGCCTTCAAGTAGCAACACTAAAGAAGATGAAGTTGCTCTATTGACAAGAAAGTTCAGAAAGTTCTTAAGAAAGGAAGGTACATGCTTTACTAAGAAGAATCCCCAGGTAAGAAGAGGGTTCAGGCCAAGACTTGGAAATGTTAAAAAATCTGAAAAGCTTGTATGTTACTATTGCAGGAAACCAGGACACATCAAGTCTGAATGTCCTGAAGGAGCTAAGAAAGCTATGCTTAGGTGGAAGAGCAAGAAGAAGCAGGCCATGGTGTGCACTTGGAGTGATGAAGAAGAAGAAGAAACTGAAGACAACTTCTCTGAAGAGGAAAAAGATGATCTCTGCCTAATGGCCAAAGGAGAAAATGACAGCGTGGTGAGCTCTCCCTTTGAACATTTCTCCACTAATGATTGGGAAGAAGCTTACTTTGAACTGATGGACAAATACGGAGTATACAGAAAAGAAAACAAAACCTTAAAAAGGAAGGTTGAATCCTGTGGGCATGATAAAACTCTCAATGAAAAGATAATCTCCTTAGAAACTGAAATTGAAGATCTATTAAAAATGAATGAGAACCTTGAGGAAGGAAGAAAAGAAATGAGAGATTTGGAAGATGAAAATAAAAGGCTAAGAGATGAAATTGATGAATTGAAATTAAAAATGTAAAGCTATGTAAAAGACAACAATCTGTGCAATGAAAAGGATGAAGCCTTTAAATAGGTCAACTCTCAACTGTTGAAAGAAAATGAGAAACTTCAAAAGGACCTAGCAGATAAACAAACCTCTCTTGAAAAATTTGTTGATGGGAGTGAAAACTTGAATGCCTTGCTAGGAACCAAAATAAACTTCAACCGAGAAGGCCTAGGATATGAGCCTACCAAAAAGAAAACATTTGGGCTAAAGATCACCACTTTTGTATCATCTTCTAAAGCATCAACCTCGAAGTCAACACAGCAAGAAAACGTTGAAAACAAGGGAAAAGAAAAGATAGAAGAACCAATCAACAAAACTTTTCAACAACCCAAAAAGGTTCACAAACAATCCCAAACAGGTCGACAACCGTCCAAGCCTCAGCCTGCACATCACAAAGAAAGAGACAGTTACAACGTTATAACAGGTCGGGACACTCCTGTAGATTGTGTCACACTGACATCAAAAAATTAAAAGAAATTAAATAAAGAGCAAGAAGTTGCTAATGGAGTGTGATCGCCAGAGGGATTACCTCAGAAGAAAAGGAGTTTGATCGCGAATATATGGTAAGAAAAGTGATGCGGGATGGATTATGGTTCTTCTCCTCCTCCTTCTATCGGCCGGCCGACGAAGGGGGTTTCTCTTTGATTACCCTTAAACGGAACAACAACAACCAGAAAAAGGAAAAGGATTAGCCAAAAGTGTAGTATCAATCCACAAACAGTATGAGATAATGATGAAATATGAACATAAAGAACACACCTTTTAGTCTTTAAAGCAAACCCCTAAGAGAATTAGGGAGAGGAGATATGATGCAAAGACTAAGACAGATGTATAAAAAGAAACACTATATGATGAATAAAGGTGGTGAGATGAACATTAATTAAGCAAGCTAACAAATCCCTGCTGTTCCTGACAACAGTAAAGGGAGAGAACCAAATAGGGTAGCTTCGGGCTGTTGCAACAGGAAGAAGAAAGAAGCAACGAACAGCAGCAAACTATCTTCCTTTCGTGCGTATGTTCGTCGGTGTATGAAAATCTGTGTCTCTCTTCCTCTCGCGCGAGCAGAACATAGGCTCTATTTATAGGGCAAAAACCATAGATTTAGTAGGATTAGAACTGGCAACATTCATCTACGGCAAGGCCTCTACTTCCTAATCTAGCAAAGTGATTAAATCAGAGCAGGGAACTCTCCAGGAAAGGTTCGTTCGAGCAGGACACGAAAGGGTAAAAGACAACTCTCAGAAGGGCATCAATTGAAATTGACGACCTGCCTTAAGGCGTTAATTAAAATGACAACCGAGACAAAGGCGTCAATTCATGGATTTAATTTTAGCAACAAAATCCTTTCCTTATTTAGAATGATGAAATGACGCCTGTACCAACGGGCGTTATTTGATAAACGACCCTCTGGGGACGTCAATTCTTGCTTTTCCAATTTGGTTAGGATACGTAAAATTCCAGAAACTGACGCCTTTTGAAGACGGTCGTCCTTTCATTAAGAGACGCCCATGACTAAGCCGTTATTTAAAAGACGCCCCACGTCAAGACGTTAATTCCAAAAAAAACTAAGAAAATCACAGAAAACACATAAAAATAGAAAACCTTCATATTACGGCAACATTAAAGTTCACTTTGGGGCGTTACATGGTGACATGAGATTTACTCAACATAGCATCAATTTTGGCGTGTCTACAGCGACCCTGCCTTGGCGTCTGCTTTGCAAGGGAGTGAGACGGAATGAAGCGAAAGTGCAACAAGCGGAATGAAATGGAATGAACTGATAAGTAGATGCCAAGGTGTGATGTGACACACTTCTGACACTAAGCGTTGGAAACCTTTCCAAGATTCTGAATGAAACAACTTCGGATGATCACAAGAAAGCATTGATCAGCTGGACCGAAAGGATTAAACTAAAGGAACTAAAAATGTGCGCGAGGGCACGAAAGGGAGACACCATTGGAGAGCGGTTACCAGCCAATGTGGACGTGCTACAACCAAGGTGGATTTACAGAAAAATAAAATGAATTGAGATAAAGACCCAGCAAATGAACACTTTCAAGGAACCAGCCTGAGCGGCTTCAAGGAGAATAAAGTACTTGATTTGGAATGGAATATCTCTTGTCAACTCAATTAAGAGCGAGTGACCTTCATTATTGGCGTAATATGAAGATTTTCATCATTAAGATCAAGATCCTACATGATGCATGCTGGGCTAAAAGAAAAATTAAATCAAACTAAAAATAGAAGATAATCAAGGATAATATTGTTAAGTCATCTAGATTTGGTCAAGAATCTAGATCTCTAAGCTGACACTAAGCCGAAGCCCGTTTGTCCATGCATCAACTCAGAAAGTGGAACCGTCGTCCCAGACCTTAAATGACTCAACGGCCTATCCGTGTGATCAAGATTCCCCTGGAATTATCACTGTTTTTGATGAAGGGGAACTCAAATTCCAGGTTCATCAGAACCATAAGGTCCTTGATATGCTATAATAGCGTAGAATATTATATAGTAACAATGCTTACAGAAGTGCATACAGAAGGTGGTGAGAGCAATAAGCACGAGCGAACTGAGAAAGGAGCGCAGTCACCGTGGGGCTTGGATGTTGAGGCCCAGTTGATGGGACCAAGAGCTTCTTAACCTGCGCTCAAACTTCGTTAGCCGAGATATAAGGATGCATGAAAGCACAATCAAAACACTCAACAACATTGATTTGAATTTGAGAATTTTTGAATTTATTTGGGAAAAAAAATTATTGAATTTATGAGAATTTTTGTTTGAATTTTTATTGGATTTATTTGAGAATTTTTGAATTTTTATGGAATTTATGAGAATTTCTGAATTTTTATGGAATTTATGAAAATTTTTATTGAATTTTTATTGAATTTATGAGAATTTTTTTGAATTTTTATTAGATTTATGATACTTTTTTTTTGAATTTTTATTGGATTTATGAGAATTTTTTTTTGAATTTTTTTTGGATTTATGAGATTTTTTTTTGAATTTTTATAGAATTTATTTGAGAATTTTAACCGTGGGATGGGTAGACTTTGATGGAATGTATGGACTCGGAAGGCAATGTGTAGACATAGGGTGTACAGACTTGTGAAATGTGTGGACTTGGAGTGTATAGACTTATGATGTTCAGCCTTGAAGGAACGTATAGACTTAGACTTAGCAATGTATAGACTCTATGGAATAGAATGTATAGACTTCGGAACGTGCAGACTTTGCAATGTATAAACTCAAGGAATGCAATGTGCAGACTTGTGAAGGGAATGTATAGACTTAGAAGAATGCAATGTGCAGACTTGTGAAGGGAATGTATAGACTTGGGTGGGTAGAATGTATAGACTTACAAGAATGTATGGACTTTGGGGGAATGACGTACAGACTTGGAAGAATGAATGAAGGAATGTGTAGACTTGGACGATGAAAGAATGTATAGACTTGGAGGATGAAAGAAGGAATGTTTAGACTGTGGGAATGACAGAATGTATAGACTTAGGGAAGAACGGATGTATAGACTTTGGGAATGACATATGTATAGACTTAGGAGGATGGATGTACAGACTCTATGCAATGTATGGACAGACTTATGCAACGTATAGACTTGGAGAATGAATGAAGGAATGTGATGTATAGACCTCAGCATGTACAGACTTATGAATGCTTGGACTTCAGAATGTAAGACGGATGTTTAGACGCTGAATGTTTAGACTTTGGAGATGGAAGACGGAGGGAATGGAATGCTTAGACGTGGAGGAATGGAGGGATGCAATGTGCAGACTTGTGAATGGAATGTATGGACTTCAGAACTTTGCACCTATGATGCTTAAACTTATGCAAATACTTCCAAGCTTGCACAACATGCACTTAAAAATCATCAGTCCACATGAAAGAATGATCAACTCATGAAAGAATCCTCAACTTAAAATATCACATGATCATAAGTGCATAATATAAATGATTCCAATTAAAACATATAGCACTTAAGTTCATAACAATGCTGTAAAGCAATCCAACATGTAAGCCCAGAAATTGACGACCATAGGAAGCGGCGTCAAAAGGATAAGAGACGACAAGCATAAAGGCGTTAATTGTATTAAGAGTCCGATTAGGCCTTGGAAAGAAAATGACGCCCTCCAGGGAGGTGTTAAATAAAAGACGACCTAAAGCAAGTCGCTAATTCAATAAATGACGCCCTGAAACATGTCGTTAATTCACTGAAATTTCGATCCGTCTCTGAAACAGAAAGCTTGAGACACAATCCTTTTCGAATTCAAATAGCAGAGCCTTGAACGTCTATCAGAGCCTTCGATCTCTATAAAAAGAGGAGTTTTCCTTTCCTGCTATTCAACGAAATCATCCGAACTCTTTCTGTTTTGCTTTCTTCCTTTCGTTCATACACAGGTGCTGCAAGCTGCTGCTATCTTCGTGAAGCTTAGTACCGCAACACACTCTCGAAATATGTAGAGAGCTATTAAGAAACCGAAGACTTCCACTCCCAGGCTCTCCGAAATTATCGGCCATATCAGCAACCGAATTGCCATGGACCAGGTATTTATTTGGGTTATCTGCTTCTTGCTCTTCATTGTTCCTTCAACTGCTCATCCTTCTTCTCCTCTGTGCCTTCTCTTTTCTTTTTACAGGACTATCCAAGCATTCCCGGTGCAAGGAGATTCACTAAGAATAAGTGGCTCCCCCTCTTACTTTCTAAGTTCAATTCAGACATGAGAGTTTTCTTATCTAGATGGCATCTCCTAGGTTTAGTCACCCATGCCAAACACTATGACCAAATTCACCTAGATTGGGCAGCTATAGGAGCTCTTGTGGAGATATGGCACCCTTCTACCCACACCTTCCTTTTCTCTACCTTTGAAGCCACAATCTTATTGGAAGAGTTAGAAATGATCTTAGGCCTTAAGAAGATGAAACAAGGGGATGAGGAGAAGATGGCCATCATGCCAAGACAAATCACCTCTCATGAATTACTATCAAGCTTGATTCCTAGCCCCAATCTAGTGAATCAAATTAAAGCCACCAAAGGGATTAACCTCTTAAAGCTTGCCTCATGGGTCTATAAAAGGTCCAACCAAGCTAAAGAGGATGATGAAGTAGAACGGGTGGCAAAGGCCTTCGTTGTATGCTTAGCGGGAGCGATATTGTTCCCCTCCATGGAAGATTTTCTAGAAGAGTCCCAATTAAGTGCTATAGCTAGCCTTTGGGAAGGAGAGAGAGTAGGATCGGTGATATTGGCCTACCTATATAGTGGGCTAACTTCGGCAGCAATGGGGAGACCGATTTATGGATGCATGATCGTTCTTTCTAGTTGGGTAGATCTCCATTTCAAATTTGACCCATGCGAGGAGGCCCAACAACCATCAATGATATTCTTTAAAAGCCCTCTTTCCTATATGACCGGCTCATTGGGGTTGAGCAATAGAGTGATGAACCGGATTCCTCAAATCAAGAAAAGAGTGGAATGGAGGGAGCACCTCAAGGTGATGCCTAAGAATCTTTTCACATGCACCCCGGGACTACTCAAGGTTCAACAACTCCGCGCACGATTCTCTCCCGGGACGGATCTTCGGCTAATAGGCGCCACGGAATTTGCACTATACAACTCTCATAGATGCCTTCCCCAACTCGGGCTCCCACGGCGATTATTCGAGGACTTATCTCATCTTCCTCCCATCAAGACAAGGGACATCGGCAGCAATGAAGATGGAGAAGAAACCGCACAATTCAAGCTCTATGGACAATCAGCAAAGCACATCAACCTGTGGAAGACTTAGAAGAAGACAAGGATCAATGGAAAGCATATGTAATAGTTTTAAGAAGTCTAAGGCCCAAAATGGCTCATTAGATGGATTGTGATCTTTTCATCAATAAAACAAAGATAAACCTCCATTAGAGCCAATCATAATGTTTCTGATCAATCCTTCCAACAAATTGCGTTTCTGTTCTGAAAAATGACTTAGAGAATGGCATCAATTCCAAAAGTAATGCCTTCAAACTCGTCGTCAATCATTAATCATTTCCGAAATCCAAAATATCAATTCCCATGATTGACGCCTTCACCAAGTGGCGCTAATTGATTCACGCCTCACGACAAGGCGTTAATTTGATTCAAATTCCAAAGATTAATCGTTTAAAATCTATAAATAACGCCTTCAGATAAGCCACTTCTTATATAAATAACGCCTGCAACGAAGTCGTCAATTAAAAACTGTAATGATTACTTCAATCACATCTATCAATTCCATTAAATGCGCCTGACGACGGTTACGGATTCCCACGCAAAGATAAAATGACGCCCCCATGCATGTCGTCAAATCTTGAACTAACGCCCAGACGTGTATCCGTCAATTCAAAAAGCGACGCCTTTCCTTAGGTCATTAATCAATTTCGACCGTTTGATTTTTCTTTCCCTCCTTTCTTCTTCTTTTTTCATCCATTTTCCCTCTTTCCCTCTTTCTACAACCCTAACCGAAAAAACCCTCCATCTATCTTTCTCATTCTCACTCCATCTCTCTCACTTTCTATCTCTCTCACTCTCTACTGGCACCCATGGCACACAAACGCCAACGCGTTATGGCCCCCGACGTAGTGGACCTAGGTGAGGAAGAACACACCGTGGAGGAGCTTGCGGCGGCCGAGGAGGCTCCGGCGGCGGAGCACGGCGAGGAGGAAGAAGCGGTTGAAGAAGATGACGATGAAGATGAAGGCGAGGATGAGGATGATGATGAAGGCGAAGGAGAAGAAGAGGAAGGAGGAGATGAAGAAGGAGAAGATGAACCACCGGCCATGGCGGCGGTGCTCCCTCGTCCCGGCCAGCCACAGCGGCCACGGCAACCCCGGCCCGAACTCCGGGGAGGACTAGTGGTGCCCGAACGATGAAAGGTAAGCCTCAAACCCCATCTTCTATATTTTTTTTTTATTTCCATTTTCCATGATCGCCCATAGCTCTCGGGTGACACAGAGAAGAGACGCCCCCAGGGGTGTCGCTAATTAAAACAACGCCCCCCACCGGGGCGTCAATTTCAACTAATTTATTTTTCTGAAAAATGTTAATTCATGAATCACGCCCTGCAGCATGTCGTCATTTTAAAAATTATCATGCTTTGCATCATGCTGTTATTTTCCATGCTTCTTTCTTTTTTCTTTTCAATTTTTTTCAAAATATGTGCCCCTGTTTATTTATTTCGCATGTTGTTTTATTTTAAAAAACCTGGGAAAACAACGCCCCCCATCGGGGCGTCAATTCATTAGGCGACGACCACGGGATTGGTCGTCAATTAATCATTCTCCAGAATTGACTTTTAGACATAAAGAACCCTTTTTAAAATAGCGCCCCGCACAAGGGCGTCAATTCAATAAACAACGATCGATGGAGTGGTCGTTAATTAAGAATTTCTAGAATTTCTTTTCGGGCCAAAATTGCTCATTTTGAACAACGCCCCCTATAGGGGCGTTACTTAAACAAATGACGACCCAGGGATGGGCGTCAATTAAAAAAAAACTCAGAATTTAGGAAATTAGCTTCAAAACAACGCCTCCCACAGGGGCGTCTTTTAGATAAACAACGACCCAGGCTAGGTCATCAATTCAATGAACGCACAGTATCACCAGAAACCCATTTGGAAATAACGTCACCCTCAGGGGCGTCAATCATGAAAACCACGACCCAAGGCAGGTCGTTAATTAAACCAAACATCAAATATCCCAGTAAACGAACTTAAATGAATTTCCACATGAAAACTTAAGTAAAAAAGTTCTTTTGTATGCATGCAGGGGTTGATTAGGACGCGAATTTCTTGGGTCCAGGTCCGGGCAGCGTATTACGGTCTCCCCGAGTTCCAGAGGACTAGAGTAGATGCCATGGGGTTTGGTGCCTTCCTTAGCATTGAGCCAGTGAGACCCAACCTACCCTTGATCCAGGTTTTGAGAGAGAGATGGGATAGGACTAGCCGGGCATTTCTGATGCCGTGGGGGCACATGGTCCCAAGCTTAGAGGATGTGGCTAGGATTACCGGGTTGAGGGTAGATGGCGAGGCGGTGAGCGGGATCACCCTACCCGACTATAGCGAGCTTACACAGAGACTGCTAGGGCTAGAGACCGTCTACGAGACACCTAGCGAATGTAGGACCATCTTCCGCACCGACCTTACCATAGTTATGGGGTTAGGTGATTCTAGGCAGAGGTCTAGGGAGTCCCTACAGCAGTTTTCATAGAGGTTGATGGACGGGGCTAGGGCTGCCTACTGCCAAGACCCAGCTAACAGGGAGAGGGTAGACCGAGATCTGAGGAGGTTCTTATTCTTGATGCTCGGGAGGCTACTGCTTGGCACGAAGGGCGATGTCATCAACTGCTGCTTCCTAGGGATTCTCGAGGACTTAGAGGGAGTTGGCCGATACGCCTGGGGAGCAGCGCTGTTGGCACACTTGATAGCCGACTTGTCCACGGGGACAGGTCGAGAGACGACGGTCAGTGGCTTTTCACCCTTCCTTCAGGTACGCATTTTCTTTCTTTTCCTTCTTTTCTTTTCATTCATCATTTTTTTTTATATATGCATATGAATGCTTTACTAATGTAATGCATGGATGCAGATATGGAGCCACTTATACATGCCGATGGGGCGTGCTGACCCACGGTCTGGAGCTGAGGGATCCTTCCCTCTGGCACGGCGCTGGCTACCAGTGGTGACTGAAGCCCCACTCGCCTATGAGTTGCGAGTGTTACGGAGGGAGTTCCGTGACTTCCCCACTTCACTGGTACGCATGATGTAATTTTTATTTATTTTTATGTGAAATATGTTGATATGATGATGATATGCTGATATGCATGCTTGTGAATGCAGGTGAGGTGGAGACCTTATGAGGGGATGACCGATGAGGGCTAGCCCTGGGTCGTAGCGGGCCGACCTCGCTTCGGATATGAGCTTTGGGTTCATTGCTTGAGCGAGATTGAGCCGCTACGGCTTAGGCTGGTGATGAGGACCCTCGGCCTACACCAGGAGTGGATTGAGGTAGGAGAGCCGCGTGGGATAGGCAAGAAGACACGCAGTCGCACGAAGGCGATTGACTGGAGAGTTCGGTTCTCCGACCAGTACGCTGACTGGCAGCGTGGCGGGACCCGAGTCACTTCCCAGGCAGCGGACAGCTCCGAGTACCTCCGACGCTACTGGGAGGTTTACGCCGGCCAACCCCAGATGAGGGTCTTAGGGGTATGTATGAATGCACTTATCTTTTAAATTAAACGCAAATGCTTTGTATATCTATTATGCGACTAATATGTGGTGAATGCAGGATGCACGTGACATAGCAGCGATGGACATGCAGACCCACCTCTATAGCTTGGAGGCCCAGTTGGCTGCCACACGGGCAGACCTTGAGACCCTGGTGAGTGTTTAAATTCTATATGCAAGTGAACTTCTGAATTATTGATGATTATCCACTGACAATCTCAATAAATGCAGCGTGCCCAGCAGGGAGCAGCAGGGAGATTGACGGGAGAGGCCTCTAACTCGAGAGGGCCTAGTGCAGAGGCGACTACACTAGCGGAGCAGTTGGCCGGAGCTGTGGCACGGGCCGAGGGGGCAGAGCGTGACCTCGCCACACGGGTATGCACTTAAACTCAAACTCAATTTTGCATTAAATTATTTATGATATGCTCATGAAAAGTTGTGTTCACAGACTGAGGAGCTCTGAGCCGCTCTTGCGTCGCGGAGGTACAGCAGGCGATGGCCTCTCGGGTGAGTTATTTATTTTCAGTTGTTACTTGCTTATTCTCATGAATTATTGAATTGTGTATATGAAATTGATGATTCGTTTGAATGTTTGCAGACTTCGGAGCTACATGCATCGCTTACCCAGACCGCTTTAGCTGGGACAGAGTTGGCCATCCGCGACCAGCGGGTTGCGGAGCTCGAGCGGGCTTTGAGGCGGCGAGAGGAGCTACCATAGGATGTGGCGAAGCTGCGAGTCGCTCTCGAGATGGAGCGGAGAGAGCGTGCCCTGGAGCGCGAGGAGCACCAGGCGGACCGTGCCCGCGACCGTGAGCAGCACCAGGTGGACTGTGCCCAGGATCGAGAGGAGCGGTCAGCTTGCGAGTAGGAACTTACAGCCTTGAGGGCCCAGCTAGCTGTTACGCAGGAGCGGCTTCAGCGAGGCCGGGAGCGGGCGCGAGCTGCAGGGTACGCCTTCACCAGCTCTACTTTTGTGGCGGGTTCCTCTCTCCGGCAGAGGAGTGAGGCAAAGGAGCCGGCTCGAGCTCCAGCTACTTCCCGAGGGTCCATGCCCCCTCCACCAGCACCTCGTCGGGAGGACAAGAGTGAGGCAGAGAGTAGGAGAGAGGAGGGTGGAGGCGAGAGCTGAGAGACTTACATGTACTCCTCCACCCTTACACCTGTACATTTGATATATATATATATATGAGATTGAATTTTTTTGTCACCTGAGCACTTGTGTAGTTGTGTACTTGTATCTTCTTTTTTTTCTCGCCTTTTACTTTTGCCCTGCGCTTGTAGTTCACACTTGAACAAAACAGGTTAATCCATCTGTTCAACTTGGCCCCTTGCTCAATAAGCAAGGGATGTCTTTACGTTGACCTTGATAACGGGTCAAGGGGCCAAGCCTTTTAATCAATGAAGGCAAATGATAGATATAAAATGCGCCATACAAGTAAGTGAATGCTAACTGAAAATAAAATATGCCCATACAAGAATGCAACCAAGCATATGAGAAACAAAGGGCTTGAAATTCCACATTTTTTTGTTATTATTTATATATATATTTTGTTTTTTTGAATTTTTGTTTTGAAAGTGGCGCCCTCGATAGGGTCGTTAATTTTGAAAAGGACGCCTATTCCAAGAGGCATGAATTTTAATTTAAAAAATTCTTGTTCTGGAGATAAGTATAGTACCGGGCTTTGAAACCTTAACCATCATAATCAAAAATTCATTAGACTTTCTCAAGAGACTTAACAAAAGAGTCAACGTGACTTATACTTAGGCTTTTACTCATATTCTCTTGCAGCCCATCCTTCTTAGTCGGTCTTCGCCATTCTTCGAGTTCACAACCCACCATGGAGGGAGAAGAGAAGAATGATTAAGGAAGCTCACGAAAGGTTCTCAAGAATGGGGCACGCTCCTCCCCTACCCTAATGCTTGTTGGGATTCGGTCTTTGGCTTAGGGAAATTTTATTGCTCTTTTTGCCCTTATTCATGCACGCTTACGACCAGGGTTTTCCCTGCGGGGACTTTGCCCTCTTGACATGCTTTCTTTTATCATAACTCCATTTTCTTTTCTTTTTTTGAAATAGATAAAGACCTAATTGTACTTGGGCTTTAAGCATTTGGTTCCCTTTTAGGCCCTGACTTCCATCTACTAGGGCGGCGGGCAGGCTTGGTTAGTAACCCCTAACTTGTATTCCCTCTCGTGAGCCGAAGGGAAAAGAATAGGTAAGGCTTTTTCACTCTTGTTTGGGTCGGACTTCCTCAAATTCCGGGCTACTCGAGCTCAAGAATAAAGCGTGTAGTGTGTGCATGAATTGACCCAAGAGTTAAATCGTCGAGACTGAAGAATGAATTAAGGATTTTGATTGTTTCGGGCTCGTGGCCCATGTACCATACCAGCCTTAAAATTCCTTTTTCTTTTCAAAAAAGTTTTTTGTTTGTTTTATTTTCCTCTTTTTGTTTGTTTTGTTTTTGTTTTGTTTTGTTTTAGGGGTAGTATTTCTTTAGATAGAGACCATTCCAAGGATGAGTTAGCTCTTCGCCTTCAGCATTAATCAATCTATAAGCATTGCCAGGATAAACATCTTTTATGATAAAGGGTCCTTCCCAGTTTGGTTGGAGTTTTGAACGAGGTCCACCTGGTCTTACAAAGATTCTTTTGATTACCATCTCACCGATTTTGAACTTTCTCTCACTCACTTTCTTTTGGTAAAAACGTGAAAGCCTGTTTTGATAAATACGCGCATGCTCAGCGACGACCAAACGCTTCTCATCCAGGAGTTCCAACTGGGCAAGGAGAGATTCACGCCGTTCATCAATAGAGAATTCCTTGTCCAATTGTACTCACAGAGAGGGAATGAGAATCTCATAAGGAACTACCGCCTCCATTCCATAAGTGAGGGCGAAAGGGGTCTGCCCAGTAGGGATGCGAATGGAAGTACGATAGGCCCAAAGAGCTTCAACCAGCTTTTCTGGCCAATCCGCGAATTTGTTAGCCTCACATGTTTTCTTAACAATCTTAATCAAGATTTTATTAGTTGCCTCTGCTTGGCCATTGCCCTGCGGATAATAAGGAGATGAATGATGCAATGTAATGTTATACCTATTGCAGAGATCTTTAAGCTCCTGAGAGATGAATTGGGGTCCATTGTCGGTGACGATGGTACTTGGGATGCCAAACCTTACGATGATGTTCTTCATTATAAACTTACAAACGGTTGACGCTTTAATCTCCACGTATGCTTCCGCTTCCGCCCACTTGGTGAAGTACTTCGTTGCCGTGAGGATGAATGACTTTTGCTTTGTAAGGAGGTTCGAATCACCAAGAGGTCCAATGATATCGAAAGCCCACATGGAGAAAGGCCATGGGGAAGACATAGGATGGAGTGAAGAAGCAGGAGAATGGATCTTGTCGGCGTGCAGGTTGCACTTAACACACCTTCGGACATAGATAGAACAATCCTCTTCTAAAGTGGGCCAATAGAAGCCCAGCCTAAGGATCTTCTTAGCTAGCATCTGGCTGTTCACATGACCACCACACACTCCTGAATGTGCCTCTTCCATAACCTTCCAAGATTCATCATCGTCGAGGCATCTTAATAAAACACCGGTGAGCCCTCTTCTATAGAGCACACCCCCAACCAAAACATAACGTTGAGCCACTCTTCTAATTGCTTTCTTCTCTTCTGCAGTGGCTTCCTCAGGATAGGACTGATCATTGCAATATCTGGCAATCTTGTAATACCATGGTTTCTCCTCATCAGCCAATTCTTCTTCCCAATCTATTAACATGACCTCTTTGTCTTTAAGAGCTTCACTCTGCCTGACCTTCTCAAGCACCTTATCCCTAATGTCAAGGAATGCACGATCCTTAATAGCTGGAGTGTCACGCTGATGAATGAGGGGAACATGGAAATCTCGTTCAGAAGGGAAGACTAAAGCAGAAGCCAATGAAGCAAGGGCGTCAGCTAAGATGTTTTGGCTATGAGGGACATGGACAAAGATCAACTTGGTAAAGAGTTTGGCATAAGCTGAAGCAAGTTCCTGGTATGGCTTGAGCTTTGGATTAATAGTGCGGCATTTGACAAGCACCTGGCGTAGAATGAGCTGACTATCACCAACGATTCATAATTGGGTAACACCATATTCATGAGCGGTTTGTAGGCCGGTCAAAAGAGCTTCATACTCAGCTATATTGTTTGTGACAGGTGTGGATGGGCATAAATCCCACACAATCACAAGAGAATAATGATGTGAAAAAACATGGAGAATAATGATGATTAATGCATAAATAAGGGGAAGAAAAGCTTGCACGTGGTGCAAATATGGAGATGTGATCGCCAGAGGGGTTACCTCAATAATAGTAAAAAGAGATCGTGAATACCTGGTGAAGATTGGAACGCGGGATGATGTGAAGTTCCTTCCTCCTTCTTCAATCGGTCGGCCGATGAGAAGGGTTCTCCTTTTGATTACCTTGCAAAAAAGACAATGAAACAAAGCAAAAGATGGGATTCAGCCAACGTGCAGTAGTATCAATCCAAATAAAATATGTGATGATGAAAAGAAATCAACATGCGCACCTTATTGTTTTGGTTTTAAAACCCCTAAAGAGGAACTAGGGAGAGAGGAGATATGTGATAAAACTAGTGCAAAGTGAAAAGGAAAAATACTGATGATGGAATTGATGCAGACGCAGAAGAAGAAAATAGTGGATGAAGACAAATCAACACAAACAAAAGAAAGCCCTGCTGTCCCTATCGACAGTAAAGGGAACCAAGAAGACACGGTTGACCGGATGAAGAAGGAGCAGAGGAAGCCGAAGTCCTTCAATCGAGCATACAACAGAAAGGAAGCAGAGGAAGCCGTCAATCCTCTCAACCTCTTGAACGTTTCTAATCTCTTCAACCTCTGAAAACGTCAACCTCTGCCTCGATCGACCAGATCATGATTTTATAGGATTTCAGTGAGAGATAAGCTCGAGTTTGGTAAGATAAGGATAGGCAATGTTCAAAGAAGGCAGGACTCTACCTCCAATTCGAGCAAGGAGACTATTGAAGGCAGGACTCTATACAGGAAAGAGGAGTTAAAGCAGGACACGAAAGGTGAAACACGACCTTGTGAAGGGCGTCAAATCAAGAATTGACGACCAACATCAAGACGTTACTCAAAACACGACCTCTACCAAGGGCGTCACTTCTTGGATTTAATTTTGGCAATAAAACTTACTTTATTTGAAAATTATGAGAACACGCCTATGATTGAGGCGTTAATTTAAAACACACCCTGAGGAAGGACGTTAACCAATAATTGAATTGATTTTGAATTTACTTTAAAACCGGATAATACCAGGAATTGACGCCCTGACATTTAGTCGTCCTTTCTTGAGAAAACGCCCTAGATAAGGTCGCCATTTAAACAACGCCCCTCTTCAGGTCGCGAATCATAAAATGCAAAAATAAATCAAAACCACACACAAGAAAATAGAAAAACTTCATATTATGAATATATTGAAGTCCACTTGGGGCGTCATCATAGTGACATGAGATTTGATCAACATAGCGTCATTTTTGGCGTGTCTACAGCTGCCCCGCCTTGGCGTCTACTTTGGAAGGGAGTGAGACGAAATGGAGAAAAGTGTAACAAATGGAATGAAGTGGAGCGAACTGATAAGTAGATGCCAAGGTGTGATGTGACACGTCTCAGACACTAATAGAAATCTTTCCAAGATTCTGAGCGAAACAACCCCGGGTAATTCCAAGGAAACATCAGTTTGCTGGATAAAGGAGACTAAGCTAAACAAGTAAAATGTAAGGCAAAAGGTGTGCGCGTGGGCACGATAGGGAAAGACCATTGGAGAGCGGTTACCAGCCAACGTGGACGTGCTACAACCAAGGTAGATTTGTAGAAAAATAAAGAGAATTGAGATGGAGATCCAACAAAGGGACATTTTTAAGAAATCAGCCTGAGTGGCTTCAGATAGAACAAAGTACTTGATTTAGAGTGGAATATCTCATGTCAACTCAATAAAGAGCGAGTGACCTTCATTATTGCCATAATTTGAAGATTTTCAGCATGAAACTCAAAGTCCTACATGATGCATGCTGGGCTGAAAGAAAAGAATAAAACAAACTAAAAAATAGAAAATAATCAAGGATAATATTGCTAAGCCATCCAGATTTGGTCAAGAATCCAGATCTCTGAGCTAACACTAAGCCGAAGCCCGTTTGTCCGCGTATCAACTCAGAAAGTGGAACCATCGTCCCAGACCTTGAACGACTCAACGGCCTATCCGTGTGATCAAGACTCTCCTGAAATTATCATAGTTTTTGATGAAGGGGAACTCAAATTCCAGGTTCATCAGAACCACAAGGTCCTTGATATGCTATAATAGTGTAAATACCATATAGTAAAATGCTTACATCAAACAAATACAAGATAATGAACGCGATGTTACTTCCATGAGCAACCCACGCGTTCTCGAAACCTACACTTTCCTGCACTTGAAACTTATTAATCTTCACAATTTCAACATCCATAATCTTCAATTCAAAGTATGACATGATCATAAGTGCTAAATAAAATAGAATTCCAATGACATAATAGCACTTAAGTTCATCAAGCTCATAAAACATGCCTTAAGCCATGGCGTCAAAATTATGAAAAACGCCTTAACATGAGGGCGTCAAAAAGAGAAACACGCCCTTCATCAAGGCGTGACATTCATCGATAGTTCAAGAAGAAAACGCCCCCGTCAAGGGCGTTAAACAAAACACGACCTCAGTAAGGTCGTCAATTCAACAATTGACGCCCTAACAAACGGCGTTAATTAAGCAAACTTCCGTTTCTGAACCGGAAGCCAAACCATATCCTAATACCCATCAACCTTCTAACTCCGAACAACCTAATCATTATAAAAGGCAGGCACTTCCTTAGATTTAATCAAAGCAAACTCTTCTAAACCTCTGCAGTCGGCTCTGTCTTGCTGTTCGTTCTTCTCCTGCAGGCACTTGCCCGAGCTCTTTCTACAAAGCAAAAGGATGGAGAGGATGATCAAGAGACCCAGGTCTTCTACCCCCAGGTTGACTGAAATCCAAGGACATATCTACAGCCGAATTGCTCTAAATCAGGTTAGTGAATTCTTCTATTCTTCTTCTGCTCATATCCGAACCAAAAGACATAACTGTTCTGCTGTTTACCTGCATGCTCAATCGTGCATTCTTCTTTGTTTTCCACAGGACTATCCATTAGTGCCAGGAGCTAGGAGATTTTCAAAAAACAAGTGGCTTCCCCTTATCCTTTCCAAATTTTCTTCTGATATGAGGGTTTATCTTGCAAGATGGCACCTTTTGGGCCTAGTCACCCATGCCAAACACCATGACCGAATTCATTTAGATTGGGCAGCCATAGGAGCTCTAGTTGAAATATGGCACCCTTCCACTCACACCTTTCTCTTCTCAACATTTGAAGCCACCATCCTATTGGAAGAACTAGAGTTGATCTTAGGCTTGAAAAGGATGAAACAGGGAGAACAACAAAAGATGGCCATCATGCCAAGGCCAATCTCTTCTCATGAATTGCTAACCTCATTGATATCAAGCCCAAACATAGTGAACCAAATCAAGGTCACTAAAGGAATCAACCTCTTGAAGCTCGCCTCATGGGTGTTCAAGAGAGCGGATCAAGCTAAGGAAGAGGAGGAGATAGAAAAGATAGCCAAGGCCTTCGTGGTGTGCTTAGCAGGCACACTCTTGTTTCCATCCACGAAGGACTTTCTAGAGGAGGCCCAATTGAGCGCGGTGGTGAGCTTATGGGAAGAGGAAAGAGTTGGACCGGCTATTCTAGCCTATCTCTATAGTGGGCTTACCTCGGCGGCGATGGGAAGGCCTATATACGGGTGCATGCTAGCACTCTCTAGTTGGGTTGATCTACACCTCAAGTTCGATCCATGTGGTGAGGCCCAACAACCCTCAAGAATCTTTTCAAAAAGCCCACTCTCTTACATGACCGGCTCATTAGGAATAAGCAATAGAGTGATGAACCGGATTCCTCAAATCAAAAAGAGAGTGGAATGGAGAGAGCACCTCAAAGTGATGCCAAAGAACCTCTTCACTTGTGCCCCGGGTGTACTCAAAATGCAGGAACTTCGTGCACGATTCTCCACAGGGACGGACCTTCGTCTCATAGGTGCTTCGGACTTCATACTATACAACTCTCACAGATGCCTTCCTCAAATTGGACTTCCAAGGCAACACCTAGAAGACGTCTCTCATCTCCCTCCAATCAAATCAAGAGACTTAGGCAGCAATGAAGACGGAGAAGAGGCTATCACAATCCAAGCCCTATGGAAGATTAACAAACTCCATCAACCTGTAGAAAGCTTAGATGAAGACAAAGATCAGTGGAAAAATTATGTAACAGCTTTGAGAAAGCTAAGACCCAAGACGGCTCATCAAGCATTGTAATCTCTCTTTTCAAAGTAATAAAAATGATTGTTTTCTGATTGAGCCTTACTGCTGTGCTTCAGATCAAATCCTCAAATATTCTGTCGTTCTGTTGTGAATAATGCCTCAAGAAAGGACGCAAATTCCAAAATGGACGCCTCAGACAACGACGTTTTCAACATTCCTATTCATACATTTGACGCCTTCACCCATAGGCGTTACTTAAATAACGACTTAGAACAGGGCGTTAATTGATTCAAATTCCCAAAATATATTCGTTGAAATTCCAAAAGTAACGCCCTTATCGAAGCCACGTTTCAATCAGGTAACGTCTCAATCATAGGCGTTAAAAAAAATGGTAATAATTACTTCTCTCAAATCAATCAATGCCCATTGAATGCGTCTGACGACGGTTATCATTCCCCATGCAAACAAAATTAACGCCTCAAGATATGTCGTCTACCTTGTAAAAACGCCTTCTGTAGAAGTCGCGAGTTCAACAAAACACGCCCTTCCTCAGGGCGTTACTTCTTTTCGAATGCTAAAAGGGCTTTTCCCCTTTCTTCTTCTTCCTCCGTTCCATTTGCCCCCTCTCTCTTTGCAACCCTAACCGAAGCCCTCCCCTCTTCTCTTCCTCTATCCCTCTCTCACACTCTCACCCTAGCCCTAGCCATGGCCAGAGGAGGATCAGTCAAGCGGCAGAGGGTGGCCGCACCGGAGGTCGTTGATCTGGGCGAGGAGGAACACGCCATGGAGGAAGCCCCTCCCGTGGCAGTCGAAGATGAACCGGCGGCGATGGCCGGTAACGAGGCCGACGAAGGCCCAGAGATCCACGAGGAAGGCGAAGGAGACGGAGAAGGTCAAGAAGATGAAGAAAGGGGAGAAGAAGAAGAAGAAGAAGGAGAAGGAGGAGAGGACGGTGACGAACCACCGCCCGCAGCGGCGCCCCCTCCCCGTGCCGGCCAACTCCGGCAGCCACGGCAGCCACGGCCACAGGAACCCAAGCACAAGAAGGTAAACCTCAACCCAATTCCCATTTTTATTTATTTAATTTCATTTTTACTGATTTTCCATAGCCCTCGGGGTATAAACCCTGCAACCCAGGAAGAAGGTGCCCTCACGGGCGTCGCGATTTCAAAATACACGCCCATCCCAAGGGCATTAATTATATTATTTTCATGAAAAACAATTAACCTCATGAGAAAATGCCCTAAAGCATGTCGCCCAATTAAATTTACATATTATGCTATTAATTTTCGCATGCTGTTATTTTTATTCCATTTTCTAAAAAACTCAAAACCACGCCCCCCACCAGGGCGTCAATTCAAAACAGACGACCAAACCAGCAGTCGCCCATTCATTAATTCTTTGATTAATTAACGAACCCAACTTGAAAAACGCCCATCCCAAGGGCATGATTTGATAAAACCTTTAGGATTTTAGAAATTAACCACAAACACACGCCCAACACAGAGGCGTTTCATAGATGAAAAACGACCTAGGGCAGGTCGTTATCTTGAAGCACAAACAGAACCACGCCCCCCTTAAGGGCGCCACTTCAACGAAAAACGACCTGAGGAAGGTCGTTACTTCCAATAACATCAACATTTAACCTGGGGCAATCAAAAATGAAATAAGCATGAATAATCACAACAATTAAGCCAAAAATTCTTATTTTATGCATGCAGGGGCTGATGAGGACGCGCATCTCATGGGTCATGGTCCGGGCAGCTTACTACGGCCTCCCCGAGTTCCAGAGAGAGAGGGTAGATGCGATGGGGTTCGGGGCCTTCCTCAGCATAGAGCCAGTTAGGCCAGACCTACCACTCATTCAGGTTCTACGGGAGAGATGGGATAGGACTAGCCGGGCATTCCTGATGCCTTGGGGACACATGATTCCTACCCTGGAGGACGTGGCCAGGATTACAGGGTTGAGGGTAGATGGAGAGGCTGTGAGTGGGATTACCTATCCAGACTACACTGAGCATGCCCAGAGATTGCTAGGGCTGGAGATGGTTTATGAGACGCCTAGCGAGTGTAGGACGATCTTCCGCACCGACCTCACTACAGTGATGGGTTTAGGGAATGCCAGACATAGGTCAGGAGAGACCCTAGAGCAGTTTTCACAGAGGTTGATAGACGGGGCTAGGGCAGTCTACTGCCAGGACCCAGCCAACAGAGAGAGAGCTGACCTAGACTTGAGGAGGTTCTTGCTACTGCTACTCGGGAGGCTATTGCTCGGGACAAAGGGCGACGTCATCAACTGCCGATTCCTGGGAATACTCGAGGACCTGGAGGCAGTTGGCAGCTACGCCTGGGGAGCGGCTCTGCTGGCGCACCTGATGG
Source organism: Amorphophallus konjac (assembly GCA_022559845.1). Taxonomy (NCBI): domain Eukaryota; kingdom Viridiplantae; phylum Streptophyta; class Magnoliopsida; order Alismatales; family Araceae; genus Amorphophallus; species Amorphophallus konjac. The sequence goes on from CM040123.1 coordinate 363,648,334, forward strand.
CCGACTTGTCCACGGGGACAGGTCGAGAGACGACCGTCAGTGGCTTCTCACCTTTTCTTCAGGTATGCATTTTTGTTCTTTTATGTATATTTTTATATGCGTATGAATGCCTAACAAATGCAATGCATGGATGCAGGTTTGGAGTCACCTCTACATGCCGATGGGGCGCGTTGACCCACGGCCTGGGAATGAGGGAGCTTTCCCTCTAGCACGGCGCTGGGTGCCGGTCGTCTTCGGCGCCCCACTCGGCTACGAGTTGTGGGTTCTACGGAGAGAGCTCCGCGACTTCCCTCCCTCGCTGGTATGTATGAATGCTATGTATCTTCCTTTTGCTTTATTATGATGAAGATGAAATGATGACATGTATGTTTATGAATGCAGGTGCAGTGGAGACCCTATGAGGGGATGACAGACGAGGGCCAGCCTTGGGTCGTAGTGGGCCGACCTCGCTTTGAGCGTGAGCTTTGGGTTCACTGCTTGAGCGAGATCGAGCCGTTACGGCTTAGGTTGGTGATGAGGACGCTAGGCCTCCACCAGGAGTGGATCGAGGTAGGCGAGCCACGGGGCATCGGGAAGAAGACTCGCGGTCGTACAAAGGCGACCGACTGGAGGGTGCGGTTCGAGGAGCAGCACGCCGACTGGCAGCGAGGCGGGACCAGAGTCACCTCCCGGGCGACTGACAGCTCCGAGTACCTCTGGCGCTACTGGGAGGTATACGTCGGCCGACCCCAGATGAGGGTCTTAGGGGTATGTATGAATCTAAATTAAATGCAAATGCTTATGTGACTATCATGCGACTAACATGTGATGGATGCAGGATGCGCGGGACATAGCGGCGATAGATGCCCAGGCCCACCTACACAGCCTGGAGGACCAGCTAGCCGCCACACGGGCAGACCTAGAGACTCTGGTGAGTGTTTAAATTATTTCTATATGCAAATGTATATATTTTTGTTTCTGTTGAATTACTGTTGGTTAGCCACTGACGATATCAATGAATGCAGCGTGGCCAGCAGGGAGAAGTGAGGAGAGACCCAGGGGAGGCCTCCAGCTCAAGAGGACCCAGTGCAGAGGTGACTGCACTGGCAGAGCAGTTAGCGGGAGCAGTGGCACGAGCCGAGGCAGCGGAGCGCGACCTCACCTCACGGGTAAATTCCAAAACACCAATCCATTCAAATATTGATTATACAATTGTGCACTGATAAAAATTCATTTTTACAGACTGAGGAGCTTCGAGCCGCTCTTACCTGCGTAGATGAGGGCTTCCGCACGACGAGCGCACAGGTGAGTAGTTCAATCACGTATTGCTTGAATTGAATCATTGCATTAATTGTGGAATTGATGATTTGTTTACCTGCTTGCAGACGACTCAGCTTTAGGCGGTACGTACCGAGTTGGCGATCCGTGATCCACGGATCTCAGAGCTTGAGAGGTTCCTGAGGCGACGAGAGGAGCTCCCTCAGGATGTGGCCGAGCTGTGTGTAGCCCTTGAGCTGGAGCGACGGGAGCGTGCCCGGGAGCGCGAGGAGCGGGCTCGTGAGCGGGAGGAGCACCAGGCGGAGCGTGCCCGGTTCCAGGAGCAGCTGGCGGCACGTGAGCGAGAGCTAGCAGACTCGAGGACTCAGTTGATCCTTTCCCAGGAGCGGCTACGAGTGTCCGAGGAGCGTCTTCAGCGGGGACGTGAGCGAGCACGGGCTGCGGGATACTCCTTCACCAGTTCCACCTTCGTGGCGGGCTCTTCCTCCGAGAGAGAAGCGAGGCAGGGGGACACGCTCGGGTTCCTGCTTCTTCACGGGGGCCCATGCCTCCTCCACCAGCGCCAGCTCGGGACGGCGAGGAGGAGGTTGAGAGTAGGAGAGAGGAGGGTGGAGGCGAGAGCTGAGAGACTTACTTGTACTCCTCCACCCTCACACCTGTACTTAGACATTCATGATGTGTATATATATATATGATATTGAGATTCCTTTGTTACCTGAGCACTTTGTGTGGTTGTGGCCTTGTGTTTGTGTACTTTCCTCTTTCCACGTTCTTTGTGTTCATTTTACTGTGCCCTGTTTCTGTAGCTGCTATTCACACTTGAATAAACAGGTTAATTCATCTGCTCGACTTGGCCCCTTGCCCGATAAGCAAGGGGTAGCAATATTTTGACCTTAATGAGGGGTCAAGGGGCCAAGCCTTTAATCAAATAAGGTAAATAAAATGACTGATAGCGGGGAGATGCATCATGCAAAGCACACATATGCAAACCATAAATAAAAGATGCCCATGCAAAAGAATGCAAGCATACATCGTGAGAAAATACATTTTTTTTCTTTTCTCTCATTTATATATTTTTTTTGTTATTTTTCTTGAAAAACGCACCTTAGAGTGGGTCGTGATTCTTATAAAGACGCCCTAAAGGATGGCGTGAATTCGAAAAAGAATTTGATTTTTGAAAAAGAAACGACCTGCTCAAAGACGTTATTCTGAAGAAGACGACCTAATCTAGGACGTTAATTCCATAAAAAGCGCCTTAGCCGAAGGCGTTAATTGAATTATTCTGCGAAAAGGGCTTCAAGGCTATCAAGACCATGAGTCTTACCTAGTCACCATCTAAAATTCATTAACCTTTCTTGAGTAGTTAAAAGGGGGTTGACGTGCTCATAGTTGACTTGTATTCGAGATTTCACACAACGTAATTTCTTAAGTCCGTCTTGACCATCCTGCCAGTTCGTGACTTTTACCACATAGAAAGGATGGAAGAAAATATAAGGGAAGCCCATAAGGGATGTTGAGATGCTCAAGGCAAAGTTACCTCCCCTACCCTATGCCTGTTGGGGTTCGGTCTTTGGCGTAGGGAAATTTGTTACCTTTTTGCCCATTTATATCGCACGCATACGCCCAAGGTTTTCCTTGCGGGGACTTTGCCCTCTGGACATGCTTTTCTTTTCATAATTTGACTTTCACTTTCGAATTGATTGCATTGATGAAAATGAACCTAATTGTACTTGGGCTCTTGTGGCATTTGCTCCCTTTTGGGCCTTGACTTCCACCTACTAGGGCGGCGGATAGGCTTGGCGTATCTACCTCGAGGTCTCCCTTCCTCCCTTATGGGCCGAAGAAGAAAAGAACGGGTATTGTCTTTCACTTTTAGTCAGGTTTTTGACTTTCCATCGGATTTTGCACTGCTTGAGCTCAAGAATAAAGCGTGTAGTGTGTGCGGGAATCAACCCCCTTTTAAGCTAGCAAGACTGATGAATGAATTCTGAATTTTGACCTTTCGGACATTGATCCTTCATGTGCCATGACACCAATTTTGATCTCTTTTTTTTTTATTTTTAAATCAAGGGTAGTATTTCTTAAGATACAAACCATTCCAAGGGTGAGTTAACTCTTCCCCTTCAGCATTAACCAGTTTATAAGCATTGCCAGGATAAACTTCTTTTATGATAAATGGTCCTTCCCAATTGGGTTGGAGTTTTGAGCGGGGGCCACCTAGCTTTACAAAAATTCTCTTGATTACCATCTCACCGATCTTAAATTTTCTCTCAATTACTTTCTTTTGATAAAAACGTGAGAGCCTGTTTTGATAAACACGCGCATGCTCAGCGGCGACCAGACGCTTCTCATCTAGGAGTTCCAACTGGGCAAGGAGTGAAACACGACATTCATCAATAGAAAATTCCTCATCCAATTGTACTCGCAGAGAGGGAATGAGAATCTCATAAGGGACTACCGCCTCCATTCCATAAGTAAGGGCGAAAGGAGTTTGCTCAGTGGGGGTGCGAATGGAAGTGCGATAGGCCCAGAGAGCTTCAACTAGCTTGTCTGGCCAATCCGAAAATTTATTAGCCTCACACGTCTTTTTGACAATTTTTATCAAAGTTTTATTAGTTGCCTCTGCTTGGCCATTGCCCTGCGGATAATAGGGAAAAGAATGATGCAATGCAATGTTATACCTGTTGCAGAGATCCCTGATTTCTTGAGAGATAAATTGGGGTCCATTATCGGTGATGATGGTGCTCGGGATGCCGAACCTCGTGATGATGTTCTTCATTATGAATTTGCAGACTGTTGATGCTTTGATCTCCACGTAAGCTTCTGCTTCCGCCCACTTGGTGAAGTACTCCGTTGCCGTGAGGATGAATGATTTTTGTTTGGTCAGGAGGTTCGAATCACCAAGAGGTCCAATGATATCAAAAGCCCACATGAAAAAGGCCATGGGGAGGACGTAGGATGAAGTGAAGAAGCAGGAGAATGAATCTTGTCGGCGTGCAGTTGGCACTTAACACACCTTCGAACATAGATGAACAATCCTCTTCTAGAGTCGGCCAATAGAAGCCTAGCCTAAGGATCTTCTTAGCTAGCATCTGGCTATTCACATGACCACCACACACTCCAGAATGCGCCTCTTCCACAACCTTCCACGATTCACCATCATCGAGGCATCTTAGCAGAACACCGGTGAGCCCTCTTCTGTAGAGCACACCTCCAACCAGAACATAACGTTGAGCCACTCTTCTAATTGCTTTCTTTTCTTCAGCAGTGGCTTCCTCAGGATAGGACTGATCATTACAATATCTGGCAATCTCATAATACCAAGGTTTTTCTTCGTCAGCCAATTCTTCTTCCCAGTTTAAAAGCATGACCTCTTTACCTTTAAGAGCTCCTTTCTGCTTAACCTTCTCAAGCACTTGATCCCTAATATCGAGGAATGCGCGATCCTTGATAGCTGGTGTGTCGCGCTGATGAATCAGGGGAACATGAAAATCACGCTCAGGAGGGAAGACTAAAGCAGAGGCCAAAGAGGCGAGAGCGTCAGCCAAGATGTTCTGGCTACGAAGGACATGAACGAAGATCAATTTAGTGAAGAGTTTGGCATAAGCTGAAGCGAGTTCCTGGTAGGGCTTGAGCTTAGGATTGATGGTGCGGCACTTGACAAGCACCTGGCGCAGAATGAGCTGACTGTCACCCACAATCCTCAAATGAGTGACACCATATTGATGAGCGGTTTGAAGACCGGCCAAAAGAGCTTCATACTCAGCTATATTGTTGGTGACGGGGAAAGTGAGCCGAGCTGCAAATGGAATGGTGACCCCTTCTGGTGTTAAAAGAACCATGCCGATCCCTCTTCCTTGAGAATTTAGAGCTCCATCAAAATGTAATGTCCACATAGGATTATGGGGTTGATTGATGGACATTAGTTCTTCATCTGGAAACTCTGAATTGACAGGATCAAATCGGGGAAGAGGGTGGTGAGCAAGATGCTCGGCAATGGCATAACCTTTGATAGCTTTTTGTTGAATGTAAGTGATGTCAAATTGAGAGAGGAAGCTTTGCCAGCGTGCTAATCGATCAGTGAGGACAGATTTTTCAAGGAGGAATTTAATTGGATTCATGCGAGCAATGAGGTGAACCTCATGAGCTAGAAAATAATGTTTTAACTTCTGAACTACCCAAACCAAAGCTGCACAAGTCTTCTCTATGGCTGAGTACCTCTGCTTACAGGGGTTAAGAAGCTTAGACAAGTAGTATGCTGCCCTCTCCTTACTTTCTTCATCCACTTGAGCCAAGACAGCACCTACAGAGTCATCCAGGACCGAAACATAAAGAATAAGTGGCTTGCCTGGAATTGGCGGCCTCAGGACAGGAGGATTGGCCAAATAATCCTTCAACCCGTCAAAGGCTGCCTGACACTTGTCATCCCAATTAAACTTGACTCCCGGTTTAGTAAGCTCGTAGAACGGCCTACATCTTTGTGAATGCTGGGAGATGAAGCGGCGAATGAATTGCAACCTCCCAATTAATCCTCAAACTTCTTTTAAATTCTTGGGAGGAGGCATATCTCTTATGGCCTTTGCCTTGTTGGGATCAACTTCAATTCCCCTCTTGCTGACAATAAATCCAAGCAACTTCCCTGAAGAAACGCCAAATACGCACTTCTTGGGGTTCATCTTCAATTGATATTCTCGTGATCTCTGTAAAACCTTAGCCAGAACCCCAGGATGCTCAATCCTTGTTCTTGATTTTACAACCAGATCATCCACATACACCTCAATATAAATATGAATCATGTCATGAAAAATTGCCATCATAGCCCTCTGGTATGTGGCTCCAGCATTCTTAAGTCCAAAAGGCATGACCACATAGCAATAAGTACCCCATGGTGTAGTGAATGATGTTTTCTCTTGATCCTCTTCAGACAGACGAATTTGATTGTAACCTGAAAAGCCATCCATAAATGAAAGAGTCTCAAATCCTGCCGTGTTATCAATTAGAACATCAATATGAGGGAGGGGGAAGTCATCTTTAGGACACGCACGGTTGAGATCCTGGAAGTCTATACAAATCCGAACTTTTCCATCTTTCTTCATAACCGGGACGATGTTAGCCACCCAATTGGGGTAAAGGACAACTCTAACAAATCTAGCCCTATGGAGCTTGTCGACCTCTTCTTTCATTTTTAAAGCCATATTAGGGTGGAAACGCCTCAACCGTTGTTTGACCGGAACAGACCCTGGCTTAAGTGTAAGACGATGTTCAACGAGCGCAGGGTCTAATCCCGACAGATCCTCATAACTCCAAGCAAACGTGTCCTTGTATTCTTGAAGAAATAAAATGAGCGCCTCCTCTTCGGAGGGCGGCAAATTCTTACTAATGAGGACAATCCTAGGGTCTTCCTCGGTACCCAGGTTAATTTCTTTGGTAGGTTCTTCTACTGAGGCTGATGGTTCATCAAATTTTCTTAAGCCACTAGCAAAGGCATCAGCCTCGTCCTCATATTCTTCATAACTTTCATCCCCCTCTTCAATAGGGTCTTCATCATTCATAATTTCATAAACGCCCAAACCCTCATAAGAAGCAACAACATCTTCAAATTCTAACTCTGGCAGGATAATTGGATTTTCCACAAACTCAGAGATTGCTAAACAAGCTTGGCATCTGATAGCCAACTCCAACAAAAATCTACGAGGAATCTCCCTACCCTTGGATTTCTTATGTGAATCTACCCCATGAATTTTATTAGAAGAAGAGGAGGAGCAACTAGCCTGATCAGAAAGAAGAGAAGGGGGTGAAAAAGTGGATACAAAAGGTGATACAGAAGAAGACCCCTCGCCGGAGGGGGAAAATAGATCTATCAAGGAATCTTGAAAGAGCGGCCCCTGGGTCGGGACGCACTCGGGAAAGAGATAAGAAGTCTCCTCAACGGAGATGGAGGATTGGAAAGTTGAAAAATCAGCATTTTTTTTCATTTTTATCTTTTTCTTCATTTTTATTTTCTTTTTCAAGGAGAAAGCAGTGTGATGGGAGAATAGCAGGAGGAGTGGAAATTGCAAGATTAGAGAAAGATTTAATCAATGATGGCCCATGGGGGGGCGAGATGGAGAGTTCAGAAAATCGCTCGAGGAGCGAGGAAGGAATCGGAAGAGCAACTTGGAGTGAATCTGGAGACAAGTTGATTATAATCGGAGGCGGTCTTGGGACATGACCAAACCCATGGAATATAGAGAAGTAAGCACAGATGGATGCAGCGAAGTGCGAGAAAAGAGGCCGGCCCACAGCCTATCCACAGTGAAACCTTCTTCGAAGGGGACATCTGACTCCCCAGTATCCGTATAGTCACTCAGCAGCTGCCTCTTGTCTGTGATCACTGCTGGCATTTCAATTAATTCCTGTATGAGCGGCGGCCATTCCGGATCTGTCGGCATGAAGAGGCGGCTCAAAGAAATAGTAATGTCATTCATGTCGAACCACCTGTACCAGTCACATTCTGGATCACCCATTTTTCTTCTTTTGTCCGGCCTTAAAGACTCCAGGGCTTTGTAGGTAACCAGTGGGGCAATGTGACGAGCAAACTGTCTGGCGTGAACATCTTGATAGTCAAGCAATGAAGTAATTATGGTAGTCTGCTCATTATTCTGAACGCCACCAGTAACAAAATGTGTCTTCAGTGTCCAGGAGAGTGGCTGGCGATCAGTCTTCAAAGTAGAAGTCATAAATGCCCATGGCTCTTCTTCATTTTTGCTCGGCCCTTTATAGCCTAAACCGCCTCGTACAAGCAATTTTTGCGGCTTAATGGGCCTAATCCTGCCCTGACAGTTGGCACCCAGGCCTTTGCCATCTTGATACCCCATTTTTAACAGAATGTTCCAGCCAGGGGTATTAATCATGTTCTTTTTCTTCTTCCCCTTAGAAGGCAGGGGTGTCATAGCAGCTGTGGTAACAGTTTCAGATGGCATTGGCCGTGGACGGGGGACATCCAGCACAGATAACAGTGGCTTATTGGCAGGCCAAATAGAAGGGACTGATGAAGCCACATGAATATCTTCCTCTGGCAGAATCGGCATGCTGGTCACCTTGATAATACGGCCCTTGTGTGGGAATTTGAGACACTGGTGATTTGTAGAGGGCACCGCATCAAGTTGCTGGATATACGGGAGGCCAAGAATGCCATTAAATGTTGGATCCATGTCCAAGATGTGAAAATCCGCTGTGATGGTGGCAGGACCCAAGCTAACTTTCAATGTGATCATGCCTAGAGGAGGCTTCTTTGTATTGTCATATGCAGTGACCGTTATGGTGGACGGCCGAATCTGGCTTTCTGGTATGCCACATAACTTCAAGGTGCTCGGTGGCAAAACATTGATGGATGCCCCAGTGTCCACCAGACATTGCTTAATAGCCACCTTATTGATGTCGACTGTGATGCATAAGGCATATTTTCTTGCTGAGATTGGTGCCAGTTCGTGCTCATGAAAAGTAATTGCCGGCTGACTGCTAGCAGGTGTTAACACCGTGACTATCTGCTCAACTGGAATGTCTTCATTAACCATTACCTTCTGCAGATATTCCTTTAGAGCCAGCTGATGAGTGGTGGACCGTTTGATCAATTCCAGGATCGAAATTCTTGCCGGAGTCCGGTCCAAATATTTTAACAAATCATATTCAGTGCCCAGTACAGACCCTTGTTCTTGTTCTTGCTCTTGCGGCCCCTGCACGGGCTCTAGCTCTCTTTGTGGAAAAATACGGTGGAAAATCCGTCCGCTGCGGAGCGGCGCCACGCCTTGTAGAGCCTCTGTCGGGGCAAGTGTGGGAGGAGAATTAGAAGAAGAAGAAGAGGGAATGCCGGTGGCAGTGTTCCACAACAGGGGTGCCCCCGTAGGAGGCGTGGGAGTAATGTTTAGCAAAGATGCCCCCGTGGGAGGCGCAGGAGAGTGATTTGACGAAGATGCCCCCTCAGGGGGCGTGGAAGTAGAAAGGGATACCCGAATGCGAGGAGCATTGGCGGGTGGTCTAACAAGAAGAGATCTGGGTATGAGAGGTGGGGGAACTGATGGCGGAGGAACCCTTGCTGGTGTAGGAGTGGTAGAGGGTGTAGCGGGTGCTAGCGGTGAGCGAAGTAGGAGTGGCCTGGACGGCAGAGGTATAGAGTTGGCGGTGGAAGGTGGGGTTCGTCGTGCGGTAGGTTGTGGAGGTGGCAAATGGGTAAGAAGAGAGCGGGCCGGCAAGGCTGTAGAACTGGTGGAGGTAGACGGGTTGACAGGGCGTGAAAGAGGACGTCCCGATAGGAGAGTAGAAGAAGAAGGAAGGGTGCGCAAAAGGCGTGGAGGTTGATTTTGATTCGGATCATGATGAAATGCCCCGACAGAGGCGTTTTCTTCGTGCCATCCCTGTCCTCTCTGCACTTCGTAGAGGGATGTGACAGGGTTCACATGCTGATTAGGGGCATGCTCTGGCAATGGATTACGGACAATCCCCATATCCTGCTGGGGTGCTGGAGCTTGCTGTGGTTGAACTTGTTGTGGAGCGGGTTGCTGAAGTTGTTGATTTTACTGTTGTCGAGAAGCCCTTTTTTCTTTCATAGCGGCTATGAATTGTCTCATCTCATCCCAATTGATGTCACCCTGGTCATTTAGATCGTATATGTAATCTCTGAAGTGGAAGCAACGATCAAGGTTGTGACCAGGGCCGCGATGAAAAGCACAATAACGGGATGTGTCAACATTAGCGGGCCACACGGTTCTTTCCCTTGGCAAGGCGAGCAAGTTGGCGGCCATCAGAGCATTAAAAATATCGGGGAGACTTTCAGGAAGTGGAGGATAGTGGTCCCTTTTGGGGCCAAGTGGTGGTCTCCGTTGTTGTTGTTGGCCGTAGTTGGCTGGTGGGGGCATTTGATGGTATTGTGGTGGAGCTGGAGGGTCTACGCGGGGGGCTTGGTTTTGCGGTGGAGCGAAGGAATGTTGAGGTGCGAATTGGGGTTGTGGAGTAGGGCTAAAATGAGAGTTCTGTCGTAGAGGCGGTGGTGGACGTGGGTTAGCTTGATGGTGGGGGTTGCCAACTGCGTCGACTTGCTCGTTTGTGACGGTGCCCTCAGTTGTGGGCCCGCTGTTAACATTGGTGGTTTTCTTAAACAGCCGAAGCTTTGGCTCAAACATACCCATAATGGGCGAATCCTTCATCTATGTCTGGATGTAACGAGCCCTCTCATAGAGCTCTTCCATAGTAGTCAGCCGGTTCATGGCCAAAATATGGCGGAATTGAGGAGTTGCATTAGAAATAATCATCTTTACTTGCTTCTGTTCCGACAATGTATCTTTCAGCTTCTCGGCCATTGACCGCCATCTGTCAGCAAATATGATGAAGTCCTCCTCAGACTTCATTTTCTCTACAACTAAATCTGTAACGGACAGAGAGGGTCCAACACGGTCTCTATACTTTTGCAAGAATTTCCTTTGGACAACATCGAAGTCACTGGCATCAGCTGGCTCCAAGGAATAAAACCATTCGAGGGCTGGCCCCTCAGAGATCTTCTAATAAATAGGCCAGAGAAGCCTTGTTGCCTTGCCAGAAGGAGGTCTCGTACATAAAATCCTTCAAATGAATGACCGGATTGCCAGTTCCATTATACCGCCGAAAGTTCGGCATCTCAGACGGAGGAAGATGGAAAATTGGCAGAGTGGGGAGCGAGATTTCTGGTGCATTCTTGGCCGCAGTGACTTTCTTAAGCTGTTCTTCCATGTGGGCCATCTTCTGAAGTAGCAAAGCATTAGAGTCGGACTCAACTGGGGCCTGAACAAAAGAATGTGGTATAGGCGACCGTAGAATCTGAGGAGGTTGGGGGAATTGGTGCCTAACTGCAGAATAACTCGCCTGCTGGGCCGGTATGGCCGTGACAGGCGTTGGTGGACGAGAGGGGGGTTTATGCAAGACCGCCTGGTCGTTAACGGGGTGATGGCCACTCTCGGCCGGAGGGGGGTTGGAAGACGAAGAGGGAACAGACTTCCCTTTCAAGGCGGCCTGGACAGCCTGCCGCTGGGAATCATCCAACTGAGATAGTGCATTAATTAAGTCCGTGACATTGAAGGATGGAGAAGGGTTCCCCGAAGTGTTGGAGGGCAAAGTCTGAGAAGAGGGCACAACCTCTTGAGGAGTGGTATCAATCACATGGATTTGAGGATGATGAGACTGAGGGTGAGGGTAATTTCCCTCATAATAGATGGAATCCTGGAGAGGGGTCTCATATTGACCAAAGACATTCTCGTCCTGATCATCATAAGAATACCCATAGCCTGCCATGTTGATGATCTTACCTGAACGGAGTTTCATTTTCTTTACAGGGGAGAGACGATTTTATAAAGGCACTATCAAACAAACAACCACTCAATCCAAACAAGTCAAATCACCCAAGCAAGTGTATGCAGCCAAGTTGAGATGAACGCAAGGTTTTAGTGTTCCGCTTGAGATTAGAGTAGATTGAATTGTTGAATAGTTCACTTATGTTTGCAATGTGAAACCTAGTTGATCCAAGTGTAACCTCCGGGTCAACTAGATTCTTTCTCTCTCCTCACCAATGATAGGTTCTCTAAACTCTGGGTACTTCGAGGGTACAACCAGCCCGGCGTCCGTGAGGGAATCCACGGGTGCGGGGACTTATGGAGGTCTTGGAAAAGGGATTTTCGGTCCAAAGAGACGGAGTGCTCAATGGAGGGTTGTCCCGATTCCAAGAGAGGTGTGTGGAATCCTAGTGTAGAGAGAGGAGGTCTCTCAACCAAATGCCACAATATGCAAAGTAATATGATCAAATCAAAGCAATATAGGCAAGCAATATGACAACCAAACAAACTATCACAGACATCAGCAGGAAGCAAGGATCTGTAAAACGCAGGAAAGAGACGACCTGGGGCAGGTCGCTATCAACCAAAGCAACGACAGGGTCACTGTCGTGAATCACTGCGAGAGGCTATGAGCCAGCAGTGAGAAACAGAAACACGCCTCTGGTAGAGGCGCGAAATCTGACAGGGACGCCTCTGCGTGAGGGCGTCAAATCTGAGGAAGCGCCTTGTGGTGAGGCGCTATGTAATAAAAGAACGCCCTGGGGTAGGGCGTGAATTCACAGGCAGAATGATTAAAGCAGTAAGATGATGTAAAGACGTCTTGACGGCAGACGTAACATAAAAATTGGACGCCCTGGATGAAGGCGTTAGTAAAATAAACACGCCCCTGTGAAGGGCGTTAAAACTAAAAAGCGCCCTCGTGGAAGGCGTCAATTCAGAGAAATATGCAAATGCAAGCTGGCTGATCCCGGAGTGTGCAGTGTGCACAGTGGAGGGTGCCCGAGGGACACAAAGGAAAGGGTACCGAGGGTACCAAGGGGGAAAGGGCACGCGTGGGTGCCAAAGGGGAAAGGGCACACGAGGGTGCCAAGGGGAAAGGGCACGCGAGGGTGTCAAGGGGAAGGGGCACGCGAGGGTGCCAATGGAGATGGTAATCAAAAAGAAAACAGTGGAGGTCCCATCGTGATCGCCAATTTGTGGATGGGCATAAATCCCACACAATCACAAGAGAATAATGATGTGAAAAAACATGGAGAATAATGATGATTAATGCATAAATAAGGGGAAGAAAAGCTTGCACGTGGTGCAAATATGGAGATGTGATCGCCAGAGGGGTTACCTCAATAATAGTAAAAAGAGATCGCGAATACCTGGTGAAGATTGGAACGCGGGATGATGTGAAGTTCCTTCCTCCTTCTTCAATCGGCCGGCACGTGGTGCAAATATGGAGATGTGATCGCCAGAGGGGTTACCTCAATAATAGTAAAAAGAGATCGCGAATACCTGGTGAAGATTGGAACGTGGGATGATGTGAAGTTCCTTCCTCCTTCTTCAATCGGCCGGCCGATGAGAAGCGTTCTCCTTTTGATTACCTTGCAAAAAAGACAATGAAACAAAGCAAAAGATGGGATTCAGCCAACGTGCAGTAGTATCAATCCAAATAAAACATGTGATGATGAAAAGAAATCAACATGCGCACCTTATTGTTTTGGTTTTAAAACCCCTAAAGAGGAACTAGGGAGAGAGGAGATATGTGATAAAACTAGTGCAAAGTGAAAAGGAAAAATACTGACGATGGAATTGATGCAGACGCAGAAGAAGAAAATAGTGGATGAAGACAAATCAACACAAACAAAAGAAAGCTCTGCTGTCCCTGTCGACAGTAAAGGGAACCAAGAAGACACGGTTGACCGGATGAAGAAGGAGCAGAGGAAGCCAAAGTCCTTCAATCGAGCATACAACAGAAAGGAAGCAGAGGAAGCCGTCAATCCTCTCAACCTCTTGAACGTTTCTAATCTCTTCAACCTCTGAAAACGTCAACCTCTGCCTCGATCGACCAGATCATGATTTTATAGGATTTCAGTGAGAGATAAGCTCGAGTTTGGTAAGATAAGGATAGGCAATGTTCAAAGAAGGTAGGACTCTACCTCCAATTCGAGCAAGGAGACTATTGAAGGCAGGACTCTATACAGGAAAGAGGAGTTAAAGCAGGACACGAAAGGTGAAACACGACCTTGCGAAGGGCGTCAAATCAAGAATTGACGACCTACATCAAGACGTTACTCAAAACACGACCTCTACCAAGGGCGTCACTTCTTGGATTTAATTTAAGCAATAAAACTTACTTTATTTGAAAATTATGAGAACACGCCTATGATTGAGGCGTTAATTTAAAACACGCCCTGAGGAAGGACGTTAACCAATAATTGAATTGATTTTGAATTTACTTTAAAACTGGATAATACCAGGAATTGACGCCCTGACATTTAGTCGTCCTTTCTTGAGAAAATGCCCTAGATAAGGTCGCCATTTAAACAACGCCCCTCTTCAGGTCGCGAATCATAAAATATAAAAATAAATCAAAACCACACACAAGAAAATAGAAAAACTTCATATTATGAATATATTGAAGTCCACTTGGGGCGTCATCATAGTGACATGAGATTTGATCAACATAGCGTCATTTTTGGCGTGTCTACAACAGGGAAAGTAAGCTGAGCGGCGAATGGGATGGTGACCCCTTCTGGTGTTAATAGAACCATGCCGATCCCTCTTCCCTGGGAATTTAGAGCTCCATCAAAATGTAATGTCCACATAGGATCGTGGGGTTGATTAATGGGCATTAGTTCCTCATCTGGAAACTCTGAATTGACTGGGTCAAATCGGGGTAGAGGGTGGTGAGCAAGATGTTCAGCAATGGCGTAGCCTTTGATAACTTTCTGTTGAATGTAAGTGATGTCGAATTGGGAAAGAAAACTTTTCCAGCGTGCTAATCGGTCGGTAAGGACATATTTTTCAAGAAGGAATTTAATCGGATTCATGCGGGCAATGAGGTGAACCTCGTGAGCTAAGAAATAATACTTTAACTTCTGAACTACCCAGACTAAAGCAGCGCAAGTCTTCTCCATGGCTGAGTACTTTTGCTCACAAGGGTTAAGAAGTTTAGACAAGTAGTATGCTACCCTATCCTTCCATTTTTCATCTACTAGCGCAAGGACAGCACCTATAGAGTCATCCAGGACAGAGACATAGAGAATGAGCGGTTTGCCTGGAACTGGCGGCCTCAGGACAGGAGGATTGGCCAGATAATCCTTCAGTCCGTCAAAAGCTGCCTGACACTTGTCATCCCAATTAAACTTGACTGTCGGCTTAGTAAGCTCGTAAAACGGCCTGCATCTTTGTGAATGTTGGGAGACAAAGCGGCGAATAAATTGCAACCTCTCGATTAATCCTCGAACTTCCTTCAAATTCTTGAGAGGCGGCATATCTCTGATGGCCTTCGCCTTATTAGGATCGACTTCAATTCCCCTTTTGCTGACAATAAATCCGAGTAATTTCCCTGATGAAACGCCAAATACGCACTTCTTGGGGTTCATCTTCAACTGATACTCTCGTGATCTTTGCAAGACTTTAGCTAGAACCCCAGGATGTTCAATCCTTGTTCTTGATTTTACAACCAGGTCGTCCACATACACCTCAATATAAATGTGGATCATATCATGAAAAATTACCATCATATCCCTCTGATAGGTGGCTCCAGCATTCTTAAGTCCAAAAGGCATGACCACATAGCAATATGTTCCCCACGGTGTAGTGAACGATGTTTTCTCTTGATCTTCCTCAACCAGGCGAATTTGATTATAGCCTGAAAAACCATCCATGAAGGAGAGAGTCTCATATCATGCCGTATTATCAATCAAAACATCAATATGAGGGAGGGGGAAATCATCTTTAGGACACGCATGGTTGAGGTCCCGACAGTCTATACAAATCCTAACATTTCCATCCTTCTTCATGACTGGGACGATATTAGCCACCCAATTGGGATAGAGGACAACTCTAACAAATCTAGCCTTATGAAGCTTATCGACCTCTTCTTTCATCTTTAATGCCATATTAGGATGGAAACGTCTCAACCGCTGTTTGACCGGGACAGACCCCGGCTTAAGTGTAAGTCGATGTTCAACGAGCACAGTGTCTAGTCCAGGCATATCTTCGTAACACCAAGCGAACGTGTCCTTATATTCTTGAAGTACCAAAATAAGCGCCTCCTCTTCGGATGGCGGCAAGTTTTTGCTAATGAGGACAATCCTAGGGTCTTCTTCAGTATCCAGATTTATTTCTTTGGTAGGCTCTTCTATTGAGGCTGATGGTTCATCAAATCTCCTCATGCCACTGGCAAAAGCATCAGCCTCGTCCTCATATTCTTCGTAACTTTCATCCCCCTCTTCAACAGGGTCTTCATCATTCATAATCTCATAAATACCAAAACCCTCATAAGAAGCACAAGCATCCTCATATTCTTCTTCCGGTGGGACAATCGGATTCTCCACAAATTCGGGGATGGCTAAACAAGCCTGACATCTGACAGCCAACTCTCTGAGAAATCTATGGGGAATCTGCTTACCCTTGGATTTATTATGTGAAGCTACCCCATGAGTCTTATCATCAGAGGAATAAGAACAACTAGCTTGATCACTAGAACCTGACCAAGAAGAGAAAAGAGGAGAAAAAGTGGGTACAGAAGGGGATACAGATGAAGACCCCTCGCTAGAGGGGTAGAAAAGATTTATCAATGAATCCTGGAAGAGCGGCCCCTGGGTCGGACACACTCAGAAAGAAGATAGGAGGTCTCCTCAATGGAGATGGAGGATTGAAAAGTTGGATTTTTGGCATTTTTTTTCGTTTTCATTTTTATTTTTATTTTCATTTTCATTTTCAAGGAGGAGGCAATGCGAGGAGGAAACAGGAGGTGGAGTTGAAATTGACAAGTTGGCAAAAGATTGAATGAGTGATGACCCGCGCGGGGGTGTGATGGAGAGTCTGGAAAATTGCTCGAGGAGCAAGGGAGGAATTGGAGAAGAAACTTGAAGTGGATTTAGGGGAAAGTTTATTAAGACCGCGGGTGGTCTAGGAATGTCTGAGAAAAATAATTGATCAATCAAACGGACAACAGCCGTCGGGTGAATGGACTTGGTAAGGAAGAGGCCGGCCCACAGCCTATCTATATTGAAGCCTTCCTCGAACAGCACATCGGGCTCTCCGGTATCTGTATAATCACTTAGCAACTACCTCTTGTCTGTGATCGCTACTGGCTTTTCAATTAGCTCATGAATCAACGGCGGCCATTCCGGATCAATTGGCATAAATAGACGGCTCAAAGCAATAGTAATATCATTCATATCAAACCATCTATACCAGTCACACTCCGGATCATCCATTTTCCTTCTTTTGTCCGGCCGCAAGGATTCCAAGGCTTTGTAAGTGGCCAGTGGGGCTATATGGCGAGCAAACTGTCTTGCATGCACATCTTGATAGTCTAGCATAGAAGTAACTATTGTAGTCTGCTCATTGTTTTGATCGCCACCTTTGACAAAATGTGTTTGCGGTGTCCAGGTAAGCGGTTGGCGACCTGTCTTCAAAGTGGATGTCATAATTGCCCATGATTCATTTCCATTCTTACTCGGCCCTTTATAGCCTAGGCCGCCCCGTACCATTAATTTTTGTGCCATAATGGGCTTAGTTCTGCCTTGGAAATTGACACCCAGGCCTTTGCCGACCTGGTACCCCATTTTCATCAGAATATTCCCGCCACGGGTATTCATTATGCTCTTCTTCTTCTTCCCCTTGGAAGTCAGGGGTGTCATGGCAACTGTTGTAACTGTCTTGGATGGCATCGGCCGTGGGTTAGTGATATCTAACACTGATAGCAACGGTTTATTGGAAGGCCAAATAGAAGGAACTGACGTTGCTAAGTGTATGTCTTCATCTGGTAGAATCGGCATGCTAGTGACTTTGATAATGCGGCCTTTATGTGGAAACTTGAGGCATTGATGATTTGTAGAGGGCACTGCATCTAGCTGTTGAATATAGGGGCGGCCCATGATGCCATTAAATGTTGGATCCATGTCCAAGATGTGAAAATCTAATGTGATTGTAGCTGGGCCCAAACTGACTTTTAATGTTATCATGCCCAAAGGAGGCTTCTTGGTGTTGTCGTAAGCCGTGACTGTTATAGTGGACGGTCGAATCTGACTTCCCGGAATGCTGCACATCTTTAAAGTGCTGGGCGGAAATACATTGATGGATGCCCCAGTGTCCACCAAACATTGTTTTACTGCCACCTTGTTAATGTCCACTGTGATACACAAAGCATATTTTCTAGCCGGTTGAGGTGCTAATTCATGTTCATAAAAAGTAATTGCCGGCTGATCGCTAACGGGCGTTAGGACTATAGTTATATGCTCGGCAGGAATGTCTTCATTAACCATAACCTTCTGCAGATATTCTTTTAAGGCCAATTGATGGGTTATTTACCTTTTAATCAGCTCTAAAATAGAAATTCTTGCTGGAGTCCTATCCAGATGCTTTAGTAAATCATATTGAGTGCCCGGTACAAACTCTTGCTCCTGTTCTTGCTAATTGGGCCCTTGTGCGGGCTCTTGCTCCCTCTGAGGAAAAATGCGGTGGAATATCTGTACACTGCGGAGTACCATAGTTTGGTTTGGTGACGCCTCTGTCGGGCTAAGTGTGGATGGAGGGTTAGCGGAAGAAGAAGGGGTGTTAGTGTTGGCAGATGTTGGAGAGGTGTTCAAAGAAGAAGCCCCCGTAGGGGGTGTCGGAGAAGGGTTCAAAAAAGGAGCCCCCGTGGGAGGCGTAGGAGAAGTAAGGGGCGCCTGAGTGTGGGAGGAAATAGTTGGTTGAATAAGGAGAGGTCTGGGTACAAATTGAGGGTGGACTGACGGTGAAGGGATCCTTGCCGGTGGAGGGGTAATGGCGGTGGATGTAACGGGTGTCAATGATGGGCGGATGAGGAGTGGCCTAGATGGCAAGGGTGAAGGGTTGGTGCTGGGTGGTGGAGTTTGCCGTGTCATGGGCTGCGATGGCGGAGAACGGGTAAGGGGAGACCGGGTTGGCAAGGATGGGGAATTAGTTGGAGCAGATGGATTAACGGGCGTAGAAGGGAACGGGCCAAGTGAGGAGTAGGAGAAGGAAGTGTGTGTAAGAGGCGTGGAGGTTGATTTGAATCGTGATTAAATGCCCTGACAGAGGCGCTTTCTTCGTGCCATCCCTGCCCTCTCTCCACCTCGTGGAGGGATGTGACAGGGTTTACATGCTGGTTTAGGGGGTGCTCTGGCAGTGGGTTGTGGACAATCCCCATATCTTGCTGTGGTGTTGGAGCTTGCTGTTGTGCTTGTGGAGCTGGTTGCTGCGGCTGCTGAGCCTGCGGTTGTCGAGGAGGCCTTCTTGCTTTTAGAGTGGCGATAAATTGCCTCATCTCATCCCAATTAATACCGCCTTGGTCATTTAAATCATAGATATAGTCCTTGAAATGAAAGCAGTGGTCAATATTGTGACCAGGCGAGCGGTGGAAAACATAGTAGCGGGACGTGTCAACGTTAGCGGGCCACGCCGTCCTTTATTTCGGCAATGTGAGCAGGTTGGCGGCCATGAGGGCATTAAATATGTCTGGGAGACTTTCCAGCAATGGTGGATACTGGGCCCTTTTGGGGCCTTGTTGTCTCCTTTATTGTTGTTGTGGTGGGCCATAGTTGGCGGGTGGTGGTACTTGGTGATATTGTTGTGGAGCTGGGGGGTTCGGGTGAGGTGTTTGGTTTTGGGGAGGAGCAAAGGAATGTTGAGGAGCAAATTGGTGTTGTGGGGGTGAGTTGAAGAGGGGGTTTTGTTGTGGAGGTGGAGGAGGTCGTGGGTTAGATTGGCGGAAAGGTGTGGGGTTGCCAACCACGCCAACCTGCTCATTAGTGATGGTACCCTCAGTTGTGGCACCGCTATTGTTGACATTTGTATTCTTCTTGACCACCTGTGGTCTCTGTTCAAACATGCCCATGATGGGTGAATCTTTCATCTGCGTTTGAATGTATCGAGCTCTCTCATAAAGCTCTTCCATGGTAGTTAGCCTATTCATGGCCAATATGTGTCGGAACTGAGGGGTTGCATTTGAAATAATCATCTTAACCTGTTCCGGCTCCGATAGTGTATCTTTCAATTTTTCAGCCATCAATCGCCATCTGTCAGCAAATATAATGAAGTCCTCCTCGGGCTTCATTTTCTCCGCAACCAGATCAGTAACTGATAGGGAGGGGCCGACCAGGTCCCTATATTTCTGCAAGAATTTCCTTTGAACCACATCGAAGTCGCTAGCGTCTGCCGGGTCTAAGGAATAGAACCACTCGAGGGATGGCCCCTCTAGAGACCTTCTGAACAAATAAGCCAATGAGGCTTTGTTACCCTGCCAGAAGGAAGTTTCATACATAAAGTCCTTTAAATGAATAAATGGATTGCCAGTTCCGTTGTATCGCCAAAAATTTGGCATCTCAGAAGGTGGTAGATGAAAAACTGGCAATGTAGGGAGAGAGATCTCGGGGGCATTCTTCGCTGCGGTAACCTTCTTAAGTTGTTCTTCCATACTAGCCAACTTTTGCAACAGAAGAGTATTGGTGTCCGACTCGACTGGGGCCGAATTTGGAGGGAAGGAATTTGGCATAGGCGTCCTTAGAATTTGAGGAGGTGGAGGGAATTGGGGCCTAGCCGCAGAATAACTTGCATGTTGGGCCGGCATGGCCACAACGGGCTTTGGTGGACATGAAGGAATTTTGTGTAAGACCGCTGAGTCATTAGCAACATGATGGCCACTCGCGGCCGGAGGGGGGTTGGAGGATGAAGAGGGAACAACTTTCCCTTTCAAAGCGGCTTGAACTGCCTGCCGCTGGGAATCATCCAATTGTGATAAAGCGTGAATTAAATCATTTACATTGAATGATGGGGAAGTGTTCCCTGATGTGTTTTGATTTGAGGGTTGATCCTGAGAAGAAAGCTCGACTTCTTGAGTTGTGGTATCAACCATATGGACTTGAGAATAACATGCATGAGAGGGAGGATAATTTCCCTCATGGTAAGTGGAATCTTGGAGGGGGACCTCATAAGATTGATTGAAAGCATTCTCATCCATATCATCATAAGAGTACCCGTAGCTTGTCATGTTGATGATTTTACCTCAACGAAGTTGCATGTTTAAGAAGAAAGAAAGCTTTTTTCTTGAAGGAAATGTAACCACAACAATCACCCAATCCAATCAAGCTTATGTAAACAAGTTGTAATGAACGCAAGTTTTTTTTAGATTTATGTTTGAGGTTAGGGTGAATTAAATTGAAGAACAATTCGCTCCCTTTGCAATGTGAATCCTAGTTGTAAATTTTGGGTGTAATCTCCGGGTCAACTAGATTCTTTCTCTCTCCTCACCAACGATGGATTATCTAAACTTCAGATACTTCAAGGTACAACTAGCCCGGCGTCCGTGAGGGAATCCACGGGTGCGGGGACTTACGGAGGTCTTAGGAAAGAAATTTCCAGTCCAAAGAGATGGAATGCTCAATGGAGGGTCGTTCCAATTCCAAGAGAGGTGTGTGGGATCCTAATGTAGAGAGAGGAGATCTCTCAACCAAATGTCACAAAGATGAAAAATAATATAATCAGATCCAACAAGTATAATCAAATGATGAATATAGGAATCAATCCAGCAGAAATAGCCACAACAAACAGGTTTCTGTTAACAGACAGGTAATTAGCGACTTGGCAGAAGTCACTATAAGCAGAAAACACGACAAAGGGGCTGTCGCGAATCACTATAAGTTGTTGACCGACAGTGCAGAAGCAGCGCCTTGGTGTGAGGCTCTAAATGTAAAAAGGACGCCTCTGACAAGGGGCGTCAAAAGGTATGGGGAGATTGTGGGCACAACCTCAAGATAAAAGACGCCTTGGAATTAGGCGCTGAATGAATAAATGACGCCCGTAACCCAAGGCATGAAATCACAGGCAGAGATGAAATAAAACACAAGATATGCTAAAATGACGCCTTTGATGAAGGCGTTAAATGAGGAAAAGACGCCTTGGGGGGAGGCGTCAATTAAGAAAATGGCAGAAAAATAGCAGTCAGTAGCCAAATTTCTTTCTTTTAAAAGATGATGTGGATGATCACAAACTGGCTAATCCCGACGGGGAGTGTGCACGTGGTGCACAATGGAGGGTGCCGCGTGGGGCACAATGGAGGGGTACCGAGGGTACCAAAGGGAGGGGCACACGTGGGTGCCAAGGGAAAGGGCACACGTGGGCGCCAATAGGAGAGGGGGGTAATCAAAAGAAAAATAGTGATTATCCCACCGTGATCGCCAATTTGTAGATTGTGTCACACTGACATCAAAAAATTAAAAGAAATTAAATAAAGGAGCAAGAAGTTGCTAATGGAGTGTGATCGCCAGAGGGATTACCTCAGAAGAAAAGGAGTTTGATTGCGAATACCTGGTAAGAAAAGTGATGTGGGATGGATTATGGTTCTTCTCCTCCTCCTTCTATCGGTCGGCCGACGAAGGGAGTTTCTCTTTGATTACCCTTAAATGGAACAACAACAACCAGAAAAAGGAAAAGGATTAGCCAAAAGTGTAGTATCAATCCACAAACTGTATGAGATAATGATGAAATATGAACATGAAGAACACACCTTTTAGTCTTTAAAGCAAACCCCTAAGAGAATTAGGGAGAGGAGATATGATGCAAAGACTAAGACAGACGTATAAAAAGAAACACTATATGATGAATGAAGGTGGTGAGATGAACATCAATTAAGCAAGCTAACAAATCCCTGTTGTTCCTGACAACAGTAAAGGGAGAGAACCAAATAGGGTAGCTTCGGGTTGTTGCAACAGGAAGAAGAAAGAAGCAACGAACAACAGCAAACTATCTTTCTTTCGTGTGTATGTTCGTCGGTGTATGAAAATCCGTGTCTCTCTTCCTCTCGCACGAGCAGAACATAGGCTCTATTTATAGGGCATAAACCATAGATTTAGTAGGATTAGAACTGGCAACATTCATCTATGGCAAGGCCTCTACTTCCCTAATCCAACAAAGTGATTAAATCAGAGCAGGGAACTCTCCAGGAAAGGTTCGTTCGAGCAGGACATGAAAGGGTAAAAGATGACTCTCAGAAGGGCGTCAATTGAAATTAAAGACCTACCTTAAGGCGTTAATTAAAATGACGACTGAGACAAAGGCATCAATTCATGGATTTAATTTTAGCAAAAAAATCCTTTCCTTATTTAGAATGATGAAATGACGCCTATACCAACGGGCGTTATTTGATAAACGACCCTCTGGGGATGTCAATTCTTGCTTTTCCAATTTGGTTAGGATACGTAAAATTCCAGAAACTGACGCCTTTTGAAGACGGTCGTCCTTTCATTAAGAGACGCCCATGGCTAAGCCGTTATTTAAAAGATGCCCCACGTCAAGACGTTAATTCCAAAAAAAGCTAAGAAAATCACAGAAAACACATAAAAATAGAAAAACTTCATATTACGGCAACATTAAAGTTCACTTTG
Source organism: Amorphophallus konjac (assembly GCA_022559845.1). Classification (NCBI taxonomy): domain Eukaryota; kingdom Viridiplantae; phylum Streptophyta; class Magnoliopsida; order Alismatales; family Araceae; genus Amorphophallus; species Amorphophallus konjac. Next base: position 363,671,540 of record CM040123.1, read on the forward strand.
GGGCGTCACATGGTGACATGAGATTTACTCAACATAGCATCAATTTTGGCGTGTCTACAACTCCACGGAATAGGTCGACACCCACCAGGTCAAACGCCCAACAAAACCCCAGGTTTGCACCAATAGGTCGACAGTTTCCATACAGGAGGTCGACACATCCATTATCCAGAAATAGTTATAGACGGACTGAACAGTGGACAGGTCGAGACTTTGCCTTCTACAGATCGACACCTCTATGGGTAAGGAACAATAATGCTCCCTATGGTCATAAGTTCACTCAACCCCAATGACCTAGGCAATATGACACTTCCTTCTCATCTAGACCAACAAACTGGAACAGATGGTCTAATCAACAATCCTTCTCCACCCCTTCCAAAACTCACAAAGTCCAAAAGACTAAAGAGAAGAAAAATCAGAACTCCCAACAAAGCAAAGATGCTAAGAAAGTTTAGATTTCGAAGTCTGTCTTATCCTGCTTTGCAGAAATGAAGAAAATATTGGGACTCAACTGCCCTTCGGTTCCAACCATTGTCACTTAATTCCTTGTGCAGGAGTGTCTTGCAGCCGTGCACAACTGTTGGTATCTTGACAGTGGCTGCTCAAGACACATGACTGGAGACAAAACCAAATTCTGTCTCCTGGTTGAAAAGGAAGCTGGACATGTCACATTTGGAGGAAACAACAAATGAAAAATCATTGGTTCAGGTAAAGTTGGTAAGAACCCCTCCAACTCAATTGATGATGTATTACTTGTTGATGGTCTGGAGTACAATTTGTTGAGCATTAGCCAACTATGTGATAAAGCTCGTACTGTTATTTTTGACTCAAATGAATGTAGGATCTTGCAACCTAATTCTAAAGAAACCAGGTTTTCAGGTAAAAGAGTCAATAATGTGTACATGATTGACTTAGATGACCCTGCTCACATAAATCTTTGTCTTGCTGTATCCAAATCTGAATTATCCTATTTGTGGCATCGCAGACTAGGACATGTTAGTTACAATACTATTCATAAATTGGTAAAGCATTCAATAGTCAAAGGTCTGCTTGAAATTAAATTCAAACTGAACACTAAGAATTGTGATGCATGTGCTCAAGGAAAATAGACTAGAAAGTCATTCAAAAGTAGAACTAAAAACTCATCATATAAACCACTTGAACTAATCCATATGGACTTGTTTGGTCCAACCAAAACAGTTAGCTTAAGTGGTAAAAGATATGGTTATGTCTTGGTGGATGATTTTACTAGATTCACTTGGGTATTCTATCTTGCACTTAAAAATAATGCCTTTGATGAGTTTTAGGCACTGTATATGCAAGTGAAGCAAGATGGTAAGTTTAAAATTTCCAACATTATTTCAGATCATGGTGGTGAATTCGACAATGCTGACTTTGAAAATTTGTGTAGGACTGAAGGAATCATTCACAAGTTTTCATCACCACGGACTCCTGAGCAAAATGGGGTAGTTGAGAGGAAGAATAGAACTCTCATAGAAATGACACGCACAATGCTTGCTGAAAGGCATCTACCAAGGAGATTTTGGGATGAATCGGTAAACACTGCATGCTATATCATCAACCGCTCAATGATAAGGCCCCTTACCAAAATGACGCCATATGAGCTGCTGAAAGGTCAAAAGCCATCTCTCTTTCACATGAAGGTGTTCGGGTCAAAGTGTTTTGTTCATAACAATGACAAAAGAGTTCTGGACAAGTTTGAGCCCAAGAGTAAAGAAGGGATATTCCTTGGGTACTCTGATAAGTCTAGAGCTTATAGAGTCTATAATGTTAGGACGGTTGTGCCCCTTGTGCTTTGATGATAATGTGGTGTTTTAATGATAGCAACATGAATGAGTCACCATATTATTTTGTTAAGAACAACACATTGAGTCATCACATGAATGCATATGTCTGATCTGTTCTGTGGAGAATGCATGAGTGTGCTAGGTCATGCAGTGTTCCATACTAAGTGCATAAGTTTTTGTATAAAGTTTGTGCATTGTTTCTCAGTTAGCAATGCATACTCCGTGCAACACACTGTCTAGTCGTATGCATGCAAAGTCTATACATTCCCATCTTTACCTACGTTCACTGTTCTAGCACTTCCACGAAGTCTGTACATTCTTCACTTAAAGTCTGAACTCTGTTGCCTTGATGACCACCAAGTCTATGAATTGCATATGTTTGTGCATCACTCAAAGTCCATACATTGCCCTGTAGCATGCACAAACTCAAGTCTGTACATCGTCCAATTGCTCATGACGTCTTGGCTAAGTCTATACATTGCTCCGTCTCACTTAGCGTCTCATGCTAAGTCTGTACATCGCATCGCATGCACCGTCTCACATCGTCTACTCTCCATGCATATGCAAAGTCTGTATAGCCAATGCATTTCATGTTCTGTGCATACCTTAAGTATCCATCTCACTTAGCGTCTCACTTGAGCATTTAAAGTCTGTACATCTGCTTGAGCATTTAAAGTCTATACATTGCATGAATGCACACACAAGTCTATACATCCATAGCAAGTCTGCACATTGCTTGTAGACTGCACAAAGTCTGCACATTCGTTGCTGTAAAAGTCTGCACATTCCTTGTTGTTATGTCCATGCGTCATGTTAGCAAGTCTGCACATTGTTGCACGCTAAGTCTGCACACTAATAGCATATCAGTGCATTCATCTTTCAATGTGCATACTTCACCTTATGCATAATGCAAACTGCATCTCATGCACTTAAAGTCTATACACTCTCTCCTGCACACCTGTTGTCAGCTTCACATCCATTCAAGAGTCTGCACACTTGGTCTGCTTCACAAGCACCCAAGTCTATACACTCTTTATGTCTGCATCACATGCACTCAAAGACTGTATACTTATGAATGTAATGTCTGTACATTCATTCTCATTGTACACACTTTCTCTTATATGCACACTGCATCTAGTGCATCAAGTCTGTACAGGCCATGACTCATTTAACGTACAGACTCGATGCATTCAGTTCTTCATGTCAGTTAAGTCTCTACTGATAACAGTCTGTTATTACAGAGCTGCTGCTCGAGGAGGTTAATGATGCACGTGATCCAAGAATAGAAGATGGCCCTGATCGTGACACGTTGAACCATTGTGTTGAAATGTTGCCACGTGGACTGAGGCCTCTGGGCGGGAATCATGGAGACCACATGCCCTATCTATGCTACTGCTATATAAAGAGGACTTCTCCATCTGGAGAAGACTGATCGAAGTAGAAGGAGCAGAAGCAGAGAGAGTGCCTGCACGATCCAGAAGAAGAAGAAGAGAAAGAAAAAGAGAGTGAGAGATTAGCAGAAAAAGAAGAAGAAAGAGAGAAAATTAAGAGAGAAGAGCAGACAGTGAGAGGAAAAGAAAAGAGGGGCAGAGAGGTATAGATCAGCAGAAGAAGAAGAAGATCAGTAGCCTCTAGATCAAATCCAAGCTACATTGCTCCAAGAGAGAGCTACAGTTTCGAGCTTCATTTCCAGCTTTCCGTTGCTGTTGTCTCTTATTTTTTGTTTTTCTTTTGAACCTTTCATCAAGCTGTTAGTCAGCGATTTTACAGAGGAGGATTCCTCTGGACAGCAAGCTATGTTGCTCAGCGGGCGAGGTGGATACCTCGGATGGGTTAAGCTGTAGTCCCCAGCGGATGGCTAAGCTGTATTGCCCAGCGGTAGCAAGCTGTGATGCTCAGCGGATGGCAAGCTGTGAAGCCCAGCTGATGTATGGCAAGCTGTGATGCCCAGCCGTTCAAGCTGTGAGTCAGCGGAATCCACACTCTGGTTTGAGTGTGGGGTGGACGTAGGTCTAGAGGACCGAACCACCTAAAAACCCTTTGCAGTGGTTTGTGTGTTATCTTTGTCTTCATTAGATGAATGCATAGGCGTGCTCCACATATTTGATTACTGGTTGAACAAAAGATTTGATTAGCTTTTCAGATTGTCTAGTTTTGTGAAGTGAGCAAAATATTTAAAGGGGAGATTCATTCACCCCCCTCTGAATCCATCACACCGGTCCTAACAGTTGGTGTCAGAGCAGGTCTCTGACCTAACAGATCTAACAATCTGCAGAGGATCCTGCTAGTTTTTGGTGTATTTCAGAGTGGGTTTCTTGTGTTCTGTGTTTTGTTTCACCAGTTTAGTGTCTTGATTTGCTCATCTGATTTCGGTGCATTCATCATATCTCGATGGCTAATCCTCCGATATTAAGAGGTAATGATTTTGATTCTTGGTTAGAAAATTTTCATCGGTATGTAAAATCAACTGATCCTAATCTCTGGAAGGTAATAACTCATGGTCCACACAATTTATCAAAAGATAAATCTAGATGGACTGAGAAGGATAAATTGAAAGACTCTGTCAACACTAGAGCATTAGTTTTAATGAAAGAATCAATTGACAGAGCTCTAATCTCATGTATTTCTTCTTGCAGGTCTGCCAAAGAAATTTTGGAAAAACTAAAGCTTATCAGGAATCACAATAAATGCTTGATGGCTGATCGGAGAAATGATGATGAAGAATCATCATCTTAGGTAAGCTCTGGATCCGAAGAAGTTTCGATTGATGATTTATGGAATATAAATGAAGAGCTTACTGATAGATGTACAAAATTAAAATCCAAAAATAAAAGGCTAAAGAAAAGAATTAAACAATGCAAATCTGAACTTACTTGTGATATTTGTCCTACATTGAAACAGTCTTATGATACATGCCTAATAGATGCTCAGAATTTTAAGGAACAAAATGGTTCTCTAAAAATTGAAAATCAAACATGCTTGGACAAGATATCAGAACTTGAGAATCAGCTGAATAAGAAGAAAAATGAGCATCTAAAAAGCATGCAAGAGCTGACTGAAATTAATTCTGTAATGGACAAACTAAAGCTTGAACATGCTGAAGTTCAAAAAAAAATGAAGATCTCAAGGCTAGTCTGAATAAAATCAGCAAGGAAACAATGCATATTTCTGCTCTGCGTGAACGTAATGAGGAACTTTATAGTGAGAATGAATGGATGAAGAAACAAATTGTCTTGTTTAAAGAAGATCATAGAAATTTGCTTGCTGATAAAATTAAAGTGGAGGAAAGAGAAGATGAACTAATTGAAAAATTGGAGCTTATGTCTGGAAATGGAAAATGTGATGAAGAAATCGAGAAGCTGATTAAAGAGAACAAAGAACTGAGAGAACAAAATAAGAAACTGATGGTTTTAAATACTATTTTCTCACAGAGGCTTCTGACTATCGAAAAAGAAAAATATGTTATTAAGGAAGCTCAACCACAAAAACTTGAGGAGGAAAACACTGAACTGAAAGCTGAAGTTAAAAAATTAAAGTGGTTAAACACTGGCTTGTCTGAAACACTTCTCACTTTAAAAAAGAGGAAATTCACTTGTGATGGAGAATCACAAATTTTGAATAGTCTAGAATAAGAAATTGAGAAGTATAAAACTGCAAACAAAGTTCTAAGCGAATGTGTTAATTGCAGTGAATAGGAGATAGCCAGTTATGAACTTCACATTGCTAGCTTGGAAAATAAAATTCATGATCTGGAAAACTCAGCATCCAAGTTTACAAAAAATGAAAGAAAAATAAAAGCTATTGTGAAAAGGGAGGATGATAATTCAAAAGGGGGAGCAAATTGCACTTCTGATGTTAAGGAAATCACTAAAAACCAGCTATATGCCACTTTTGTGCAAAGCTCTGATGTAGCTGGTACCTCAAATCAATCCCCAAAATAAAATGAAAATCAGAAATCACTTTCTGGTTACACCCTAAGATATGCCAACTCGGTTGAATTTGATGGGTCAATGCACAATGCTCATGCCTCATGTACTCATTCGCTTGCATCTAGTCAGTCTGTTAGTAATCATGTTGCCAGGAAATCACAAGTGTCTGTTGACACCTAAAATATACCAGAAGAGAACAAAGCAGATTCACAGCTTTGAAGATCAGTCAAGGGTACAGCTCATGTACCATCCCCGGAAGTTCCGAGAATCAGAAAAGAAGAGACCCACTATTCCTAACACTTTGTTCGGCTAAAGCAATCTCTGGCTAGGCCGTTGTCCAATACGGCTATCATTCAGGTAGTCGGGCTGATAAAACCTTACCAACATTTAGGTAATCATCTGTCTGCTAAGAAAGGATGCTCAGATAATTCTGGTTCTCCAAAGGTGGGATGCACAGTGCCTCACATGTGTTTGTGAATGCAAGGTGTTAAACAAGCCCCATGAAGTCTTAATATATATGCCAAGAATCCCACTGTCGGAAGGAGTCCATTAGGTGGAACCTGTGCCGAATGACAGGAAAATGGGCCAAGCCCAAATGTGAACTGAGACGCGCCGAGGGCTGCCCACGCCGGGAAGATGGATGCTGGCGCGTCGGGAAGCTCAGGCCGAGAGAATGAGGGTCATCCCTCTATAAGAAGGCTGCCCTTCGAAGAAACAAAAAAAGGGGCAACAAGGGAGAAGAAAAAAAAGGGCAACAAGGGAGAAGAAAGAAGAGAGAGGCAAGGGAGGCAACAGAGAAAAGAGAGAAGAAAAGAAAGAAAGGGGAAGCTCGAGAGCCCTCCATAGAAGCTAAAGAAAAGAGAGGGGCAGAGGCTCGAAGGGAGAAGTCAGGTGGGGTGTGCCGTTCGACGTCCTGAGCAGCTGCAACTCCTCTTCCCCCTTTCTCCTCTGTCTGAATATCGTTCCCCTTTTCCTTTGTATCTCTATTTTCGAGCATCTCTGCTCCTGTAGCACTGAATGCCAATGTAACCCTGTCCTCAGGGATAGAGTAGGTGTATGCTTCTTCTTCTCCTGAGTTGAACTCGTGTACGCCCTTTTTTTTCGATGAAATAGTTAACGAAAGATGGGTTGGGTTCTCCCCCGTCATTATTCTTTTGTTTCTACTTCTGCACTATATGCTATGGATATTGATGGCTGCACCTCCACGTATGCTTTACCGTCTCTATTTTCCAATTATGTTGAACGTTCTTCCATCGTATGATTCTTTCAACTTTACACTTACAATGAGAGCCTGAGACAGCCTATCTCATGGCTTCTCGTCTGTGAAACAAGAAGGGACGAATCCGGATCGTGAGGCTTTCGTGAATGGTTCTGCTCCTAGTGAGGCCCCAGAAGGAAGGTTGTCTCCACCCCGAATCATCCTCTCTACGATAATCCAAAATGGTCTTCAGATTGTTGAACAAACCCTTTTTCTTCAAACGCCCAAAGCCCCTGCCTTAAAACCCTTCTAAAAACCACACCTAAGCCTCCCGACGTGAGCACCTCTCGGCGCAAGTCTCACGCCGAGGGCTTGCCGCGTCGGTTCGGTTTCCTATTTCACGCCGATACCTTTACATCTTCTGGCCACGTCAATGCGTTTGTGCCAATGCCGCCAGGCTATGCCAACCTTGCTCATCATACCCTGCCCTATGGAGACGTACTACCTTTCCCTCCGTCCTCACGGGAGCCATATTAAAGGGGTTCATTCCACTACATTCTACAACCCCATCAAGTCATGGAGCCCTACCATTGCAGGTTCTCCGTTGACAGTACCGGGGATATCACAATAGGGGGGATAAAGTCCCACATGATTTAGATCCCTTGGATCTCGGGCTACGCCCGACTCTCATTTTGGTTTCCACTTCGACAGTTCGTGAGTGGATGGCCTATAATACCCTTTTGGCATGCTCCCAAAATAAGGGGAGGTGCTGTCAAAATCTGTTCAGACTTTTACTCGATCGCATAGTATGATGTTTTCATCGGAATTGTGCATTTAACACCTAACTGCGTGGCAAGAAGCTGAGCTATATCATCTCATGGAATCTTGGCCACCACAGGGAACATACCTTACAGTTACATGATCTCCTTGAACCCCTTTGTGAATGAGTCCACCCTCATCTTCTATCTCACCCAACTATCGCCATAAAATCCCCGTTGAATATAGAGGATCCCCTTTTGAATTCATCGGAACCCCTCATAACATCTGAAGAAAACCATCAAAACGGCTGCCAGTGCCGTCTCCTCCCCGGCGGCACCTCCTCCCAGTGCCAAACTCGCGCCGGGTGAAGGGCGCGCCGGGGCCATGCCCCGCCGTTTCGTCTCACTAACCGGTGCCATCCAAAGCCTGACGTCTCAACAATCCCATTAAACCCAAATGCAGTCTAAACTCAAATGTCCCCTTCTTGTCAACCTCCGTGCTAACCTTCATCACCTTACAAGGGAATTATGGTTTTTCACCCAGGTCCACAGAGATACATTAATGGGGGTTTTACCCCTACATTATACCAAATACGATGTTTCTTATGTCACCCCACGGACCCTCGGAGTTCTGCCACTACATGTCCTGCAATGGTCCGTTGAGGGGAACATCAACAAACGATATGGTAGCGGACACTGTCCCGTCACATTCAAATCCTTTTGGATCCCGGCTACGCCCGTCTCTATTTTGGCTTTCATCCCGACATTTCGTGGGTGAATGACTTATATCTCCCTTTGGCATAGCCCCAAATAAGGGGACGTGCTGTCGGATTTGCGTTATAACATCGCTATCATGTCCGGCGTAGCACGGTTCTCTATGCATGTTTCGCATCCCGTTAGCGGAGTTAGCGTAACAGTCGTATCTCATTTTGCCCCCGAGGCATCCTTTCTTGGCAATTAATCAAGGGTTGTCCTTCTTTGGAAGGACGTAATTAACGTCATAGCCTTTATGGTATGACGGACTCAGGGTCCTGACACGAATATCACAATCGACTGACTGAGTCAAGTCGAGCGCACAATGAATTGTCACTCCGGTGACTGGCACGCCTAATAAACCCAGTAAAATAAACCTAAACAAAAAACATCCCCACAAGTCTGGCACGCCCGGTGGGACTCGAGTCTCCCTTCATCTCTTTGCCAAGAGAGGATACCTTCGGGGGCTTACCCCAAGAATGTTGATTGTTTGTCTGTTTGTCTCAGGCAAACGATGACGTCATCCGGACTCACTGGTGTTGGCTTCGGCCCCGCAATCGTAGCCGACCATGCGGAGCACGGGTACCTGGCGGTACCCATGGTCTTCGGATATTTCCCACCAGCTGTAGGCTTCCCCAACTTCTTGGGGTTAGCCTTCGTTGACATGTTGCAGACGGAGTCCCTGGAGACCGTCGAAGAAAAGGTTGCTAAAAAGGTCGAGGCCCCGGAGGCTCGACACTGTGACAACTCATCCGCAAGTCCATCCCAAGTTGCCAACTGCATGGTGCATCACATTGCTTACGGGGCCCGCCCCGTCCCTGCCAAGAGCTTCGGGAGACGCCGACACCGGAACACCCGAAGGAAGGCTGATGCTGCTTTGACCGGACGACCCTCCACATCCGGCAAGTCTATGTTGGTCGGTGGCCTTCGTGTCTTTCTGGACGGGCGCAAGGCTCTAGTGAGCCCGGACCGGGTAATCCCTACTGTCCCAGTCCGCAACTCCTACCAGGCTCTCGCTGGAAGAAGGGCCGAAGAAGAAGAAGCCGGCCGTCATGGCTAGAGGATGTTGGCTCCTAAGCCAAGAAGATTTAAGCAGGTTTGAGTCCCAAAAAAGGTCCAGCATGTCCAGCAAGAAGCTCCAGTGCAGTATCACCCCAGATCCACCAGAGAAGAAGAAAACAACAGGAGGAACCTTATCACAAGGAAGGAAGAGACAATCGTGGATCCGCCACATCGAGAAAGCTTTAGGGCCTGCGCCCGACAAGCCAATATCCCCATTATGGGAAGGAGATTACAGCAGACTGCCGAGAGGGCTCGGTTTACTCACATTCCTCCGATAAGAGGTCAACAACTGTCCCCGACCCCGCACTCGGGCCGAGGGCAAGATGAAATGACCAATATGGTCAGAAGCTATTTTAGGGGGTTGGGTAACCCCTCTTTGGGCCAACAACAGCTGTTGCAGGCAGCCGCAGCTGAAGAAGACCGCTGTCCATTAATGGCAGCGGGAGAAGAAGAAGATAGGAGGATGACGTCATCGGTTGATGACAATGGATATGGAGACGGCTCTGATACTCAAGCCGATGACACTATCCCCCGTCAAGGGGAAAAGAAAAGGATCTCTGTGTTCAAAAGGCTTACCTTCCCAGAGAATGCCAAGAGGAAGGTTCGCAGACAGAGGCACAGGATGCAGATCTTCACATGAAATATGGCCGGGATAGATGGCCATTATGGAAAATTGCCCGAAGAGCCTCAAGAGTTGGCCTGGCTAGCCGACAGACCGGGGCCGAGCACTCAAAGAGTGGAGGCCGTGAAACAGATGCTGGCAGCAACCCAGGGAAAGCAAGCCCTGCCCTGCCCCCAACAACATGACAAGGCCATCATTCTCACAGCAAATGTGATAACGGCAGATGAAGATGAAGATGTCTTGCTTGACATCCTACCTGAGGGTGCATCTGGCGAGACGACAGAGGCCATCCCCAACACAGCGGCTATGGATCTAGCCGTACTAATGATGCTCCAGAGGTACCGCCAGGAGATAGAACAGCTGAAGAAGCAGTTAACGGAAAAGACAGAGTAGTCCTCCGCCTCCAAGCGGCCTGATGTGCAGGCCGAATCATCAAGGGGAGCCATCATCAAGAACGACTTCCCGCCATTCTATACCCCGCCTCTGTAGGTGGAGCCAAATTTGGCGACAACTCAACAACGCCCATCACAATCACTGGCTCCCCCGGTGCTGCCTCAGGTGCACCAGACACCTCCATTGCTGCATCCTCCTCCACAGGCGACCACCCTGGTCACCCCCTATTTGCAGCCGGCGCATTTCTACCCGGAACCGGTCGACCCAACCACCATGAGCATGATGATGGTAGAAAGAATGATCGAGATGAAGCTCGCTGAAAGAGCTGAAGGTGACTATGTTATATTCGATGCATATAGGGTGCCATATCCACCGCATCATGCTGCTAAGCGGCTCCCTCCCGGGATCAGCAAGCCACCGAAGTTCGACAAGTTCAACGGGAAGGGATCCCCGAAGGAACATGTCGCCTACTACATGCCCGTCATGGGTGACTTAGCCATCGACGAGTCATATTTACTGAAGTTTTTCAGGTCCTCACTCACAGGGCTCGCCTTTGAATGGTACTCCAGCCTCCCGGCCGGGTCGATCAGCGACTGGTCAGACATGCAGAGAAAGTTCAGAGAAAGATTTCATGTTACAGAGAGAGAGGTCACAGTGGCTGAACTTTATTCAACAAGACAGAGGGCAGATGAGACCGCTCTCGACTACATCAAGAGGTGGAGGAATCTCGGAATGAGATGCAAGCGGCCCCCGCACCAGGAGGACGCTGTGCAGATCTGCAAACATAACCTCAGGAGAGAGGTGCTGGAGAAGATGATTGGCATGGAAATCCGGTCGTTCGACCGTCTGAACAATACTATTGCCGAAGTGGAGGCTTTCCTAGCAAAACCAGCCCCCACATCAAATATCCCTACTGCACAATAGGGCAAGGCAACAGAACGGCGCCAGGCACCGAAAGAAGCAAATGCCCTTGATATCAAGACATTTGAACAGTAAAAAGATAAAGGCAAGAAGACAGCTGCTCCTCAGCCTGCCAAGACCAGAGACGGCGAAGAAGGCCCATCCCTCCGGGATAAAATGAAGAAGTCCTACTCTTTCCCAAAGGAGAAGTCCAGGATCCTATTTGACTGGGTTACCCAGTATGATAAGGTCACCCTGCCTGAGCCAAGGAGGCCGGAGGACCTGAAGAGAAGAGACAGCCCAAGATTTTATCCTTACCACCAGATGCTGGGGCATCCAATTGAAGATTGTTATGTTTTCAAGGATATCATCAAAGGCATGATAAAAAAGGAAGAAATAGAATTGGGGGAGTACAAGGTCGACCCTCCACAACCACATGCGGCGCCCATAAGAAGAGCCGCCATCAATATGGTCTCTTTGTATCAAGCCTTGCCTGAGGAGACCGCAGAAGCCAGTACTCAGCATACATATGAAGCCTACTTTATTGTCCCAATAAAAGAACAGGAGGGATGGCAACAAGTCCCTGCAAGAACCAAGAAAAAGGCCCTACCTCGCCCGACACCGGGAGCACATGTTCGTGGCGTCACACCACGACCCCCTCCACCGGTAACAACACCTGTGTGGACCAATCCGCCAGCAGTTATCCGGATACCTACCCACAATCGGAGGAGGTAGACTCCATTGCCGGTGGTCAAGAAGATCAGCCCAGAAGCTCAGCGGCTGTAGGACTATATAAATGGGCTAGATGAGTATGTGCAGTCCGAGCTAGAACCTTTGCTGGTGCGAGATCATCTTCCATGGCGGGAGCTAGAACAGCTTTCACTGAAGCAGGAAAGGGAAGCTGACAAGGCATCAGACAAAGATGGCAGCCTGTTCTGGGGGCAGGCACCAGTCAAAGAAAATAAAAGGAGACAAAGAAGGAAGAAAGGGGCCGGCAAGGCTACAACGGGAGTGACCCTTTCTTGCAATACCCTTTCTGCCTTGTTCAATTTGCCCGGTGAGGAGGATGAAGAAGAGATTTTCTTCACGCCCACCGCTAAGGAAAGCCAGGCCGAAGCCGCAACGGCCGCACATGCAACCTGATCAGGCCGAAGATGGGGGCATCAGCTGCCCGCCAATCATAATATTATCTTCAGAGGGGAGCAACCCTACAAGATACCCCCTCTGGAGGTCAGAGGAATTCAAATCCCCCCTCCGTCAGGCTTATACAACCAAAGTGGGGCTGGCACTCCCGCTCCTTCATTTCTGGAGTTCATAAAAATGTCAAAAGTAAAGCAGCCATGCTGGGATGTTGAACCGGCGACCGGGGGCAATCGCCCACAGCTCCAGCAATCTCCCGAATTGTCAGAAGGGGTAGAAACTCGGCCGACAGAAGCCTGTGAGGAGCAGCCAGGAGGTAATCCCGAGCAAAAGGGTGCAGCCTCTGAGTCTGATGAAGCAGGTCCATCAGGGGCCACAGCCCAAGAATCTTCGAAGCCCAAGTGGGCGGATGAAATGAAGCTATCTAATGTCCGAGCTAGAAGTCGGGTGGTCAATCTCTTGAAGAAGCTCCCAGTGATGTTCACTGTCTGGGAAAACCTCTCTCTCAGTGACGAGACCCGACAGGTGATCATTACTGCTCTCCAAACGCCTGCCCAATATGAAGCCTGCCTAGCTGAGGCACTGCCAGAGGCCAGCATGACCTTCACCCAAGATGACATGTTGCTCCCTACCACCAGTCACAATAGACCTCTATATATGAGGGGACACCTGAATGGCCGAGAGCTGAACAGAATCCTGGTGGACCCGGGGGCAGCTGTCAACATTCTATCCTACAGGATTTATGAGAGGTACTATTTCAGCATGCACCTACAAAAGGTCGGGGATATGCGTATTGCCGACTTCAATCAGAAGTGCGAAGTGTCACTAGGGGTAGCAGAGTTCACGCTCACCTAGGGGACTTCGTCACGAAGGTGCAGTTTCATGTCATTGATTCCCGCACCTCATATAAGGCGCTGCTTGGTCGCCCCTGGCTACATGAGAATATGGTGGTACCTTCCACACTTCACCAATGCATCAAATACAGCACGGATGGGAGAGAGGAAAGAGTATTTTCTGATCTCCACAAATTCGAAGTATTCGAATGCCACTTGGCAGACGCCCTTTTATATGCAGAATGGTCGTAGAGGGCCCCTGCAGCCAAGACCCCTTCTAGCACAATAAAAGACACTCCCAAAGTAGAATGGTTCCCTACGACGCCGCGTGGATATGTCGAGCCCAAGGTGGTTTCACACATCACTGTCACCGGGGATGTAGGCCGGATAGCACCTCCCGCCATCCACCCCGAAACTAATTAAGTCAGGGTTGATCAACAGCACGACCACATCGGAGTCTCCGAAGGTCTTACCAAGCCAATTCTCAGCCTTGACAATGCTACTGTCGAGCCTTTCAAAGCATGGGAGGTGCCACGGATAGACGATCCTAGCAGCCTGTTCTACACAGCTGAAGAGCACCCTACACAAGAAGACACTGATTGTCATCTGCCTGAAGACATAGAGAACCCCTCAGTGCTCGTACAGGGGCTGACATTCATGACAAATCAAATGGCCAAGATGTTCCAGAAGCAACACATCCCTTTCGGCCAGCCTCTCAAGAGGAATGAAGCATTCCAGAAGCTATGGTACCCTCCGAGCCTGGACAAAGAAATGAGGCGTGTCACTCAGCATCCAGGGTTGGGCTTCACCCTCGAAGAATACTATTACAGCGGGTGCTATGAAGTAGACACCATCTCTACTTTTTATCCGATGGAGGATAACCCACTGGGGGCAGCTATTGATGAACAGCCGACAGAAGTTGAGTGCTTTCAGCCAGCTCAGTCAAGAAACCCGGAATCCGAGGCTGTATTCCCCTGCCGCTGTTGGGAACAGGTCTACCCAGAAAATACAGCTCTTCAAGCCAAATTTGACACAGCAAGCAGCAGTGAGGCTGAAGAGGTGGAAGAAGCAGAGTGTCCTCCCGCCGGTGGCCCTCCTTTACTCATGATGCCGGCACTCCTCGGACCAGTTAGGGAGATTTCCCCCCAGCCTGATCGAGAGACAGATGCTGCTAGAAGAGAAATGGTTGCCTTCACTGAGGGCATGGTAACTCAAGGGACTGAGAACTCTTCACCCTTTGCCAAAGAGCTGCAAGGCCACTCTGACCCAATGACAAATAATAGCCAGCCCATGGTGACTGCAATCCCCTCAGCAGGGAGTGAGGCAATCAGCTCGCCCCTTGAAGCCGCTGATAAGGTAAACTTGTTGGCAGAACAGTGCATGCACCCATTGTCAGCCGAACAAGATATTTTTGGCAGAAATCAAATAAGTCAAGATGAAGGGATCGAGGTCCTCAACCTCGAAGATGATATACCAGACTTTGTCGACCTCCAGCCTGCACCCCCTGAGATAGAAGACGGAGGTCTGGCAACAGTCGATGAACTGATAGAAGTAAACTTGGGAGACGAAGATGACCCCAGACCAACCTTTCTCAGTGCCCAACTGTCTGCCGAAGAGCAGAGGATGTACATCCAGCTGCTACAAGAATACTGGGGTTGCTTTGCCTGGACCTACAGAGAAATGCTGGGACTAAGCCCCTCGGTCTCACAGCATGAGCTGACCATAAACCCTGGGGTAGAGCCGGTGAAACAGCCCCCTAGGCGTATGAGGCCAGAGCTCATCACTCAGATATGCAAAGAGGTCGACAAGCTCATTGATGTGGGTTTTGTCGAGGAAAATCAATATACCACGTGGCTGGCTAACATCGTGCCCGTGAAGAAGAAGAATGGACAGATCCGGATATGTGTTGACTTCCGGGATCTGAATAAAGCCTGCCCTAAAGATGACTTTCCAGTGCCGATAACGGAAGTCATGATAGATGCAACTACTGGTCATGAGGCCTTATCATTCATGGATGGGACGTCTGGCTACAACCAGATATGGATCGCGAACGTGACCGAGTCCACACTACCTTTCGAACACCCAAAGGCATTTATCACTACAAAAGAATGCCGTTCGGATTAAAGAATGCCGGTGCAACTTATCTGCGGGCGATGACTAGAATATTTGATGAGTTTCTTTACCATAAGGTCGAGTGCTACATAGATGACCTGGTAGTTAAAACAAAAAGAAAGAAGACCATCTGTAGGACCTCCGAGTCATTTTCCAGAAGCTAATGCAGTATGAATAAAAAATGAACCCTATGAAGTGTGCGTTCGGAGTCTCGAGCGGAAAATTCTTGGGTTTCATTGTCAGGTATCGGGGAATTGAAATAGACCCCGCCAAGATCAAGGTGATTCAGGAGTTACCCTCGCCAAGGAATCTCTCTGAGCTAAGATCTCTTCAGGGCCGCCTGGCATACGTCCGGCGATTTATATCCAACTTGTCAGGGCGGTGCCACCCCTTTCACAAACTGATGATGAAAGACGTTCCCTTCTATTGGGACGAGGAATGCCAGCTAGCCTTCAATAGACTGAAAGATTACTTGAAAACTCCTCCAATGTTGGGTGCGCCGGTGAAAGGATAGCCGCTGATCCTCTACGTAGCAGCCACACACAATTCTCTGGAGGCAATGCTAGCCCATAATAATGAAGAAGGAAAAGAACAAGCCCTCTACTATCTCAGCCAAAGAATGGTCAGAATTGAGGAAAGGTACACTTACATCGAGAAGATCTGCCTGGCATTGGTCTTCGCGGTCAAGAAGCTGCGGCACTACTTGCTGTTGCACGAAGTTAAGTTGATTTCTAGGGAGGATCTGCTTAGATACATCATGTCTCAGCCGGCCCTCAAAGGCCGCTTGGGCAAATGGGCGGTGATTCTTATGGAGTATGACATCTCCTATGTACCGCAAAGGGCTGTTAAGGGCCAAGCTATCGCAGACTTCTTTACTGAACATCCAGTACCCGAAGACTGCCCTCTGGAACCAGAGCTTCCTGAAGATGAGACTTTGGAGGTCAGCCAGGTGCGGCCCTCCCTATGGAAGCAGTATTTTGATGGTGCCTCTAGAATTGACACCACAGCAGCGGGGTCAGCCAGAGTCCGCGCAGGAGCAGGCATAGTCTTGAAGTCCCCGGAAGGGGAAGTCATACACACATCCTGCTCGATAAACAAACCTTGCACAAATAATGAAGCAGAATATGAAGCCCTCATAATCGGGCTACAGATTGCTCTATCCATGGGGATTGAAATGCTAGAGGCATTCGGGGACTCCATGCTGATTATAAAATAATTGGAAGGGGCGTTTGAGGTACGAAAGTAGGAGCTCGTCCCTTACTACCTTCTGGCCCTGCGCCTAATGACAAGATTCTACCTCATTAGCATCAAGCACATCAACCGGGGACAGAATGCTCAAGCCGATGCCCTCGCAAAGTTGGCAAGTTCCTTGGCGGTCCCGCCTGATACGAGCCTGAATATATCAGTCATCAACCGGTGGCAGGTCCCCAGCATGATAGAAGCTCTAGCCGGTGAACAAGCCGATGAAGTAGCAGTTGCTGAAGCAGTCCAGCAGCCCGACTGGTGGGAGTACCTCCTGCATTGGTTCCAACACCAACAGCTTCCGAAGGTGAAAGAACAGAAAATGAAACTCCTGAGAATCAAAGATTCCTATGAGATGAGGAACGGGACATTGTTCCGAATAATGGCAGATGCCCAGAAGAAGGTATTACTTCGATGCTTATCTCCAGAGGAAGCCAGGCAGGTGATGCAAGAAGTCCATGCCGGATCAGCCGGGGCGCACAAGGCCGGTCCGAAAATGAAAATCAAAATAAAGAAGTTGGGTTATTATTGGCCCACCATATTTGATGATTGCTGCAAGTTTGCCAAGGCCTGCCAGAAATGTCAAGAGCATGCCAATATATCAAGAAGGCCTCCAGTGCCTCTACATCCTACCTTACCAAGATGGCCATTTGCACAGTGGGGTACAGACGTGGTGGGGCCACTACCAGCATCTTCATCAGGGTGTAAATATATCTTAGCAGCTACAGATTACTTCTCCAGATGGGCAGAGGCAGTAGCACTAAAAGAAGTCACATGAGAATTAGTTGCGAGATTCTTCCGACAAAATGTAATATTCCGGTTCGGGATTCCCAACTGAATCATCTCCGACAACGGCAGCCACTTCAAAAATCAGAAGGTTTATCGGCTAGATGACAAATACAAGATTGATTGGAGAACATCATCTCCCTACTACCCTCAGGCCAACGGGCTTGCAGAGGCTTTTAACAAGACGCTATGCACCCTGCTGGCGAAAATTGTCAAGACTGACAGAAGAGATTGGGAAGAAAGAATGTACGAGGCACTGTGGGCTTACCGCACGGTCTACAAGACCCCTACCGGCTGCTCGCCCTACTCCCTCGTATATGGGTCAGAGGCCATGGTGCCGATCGAGCTGGAGATCCCCTCATTGCGGGTCGCCATCCAGCACGGATTGGCAGGCAACGAGCAGGTCAACATAGAAAGAAGATTAGATGAGCTCGCCGAGCTTGAAGGAAAGCGCCTCCGGGCGCAATAGAACATTCAACTCTATCAAGCCCGTATGGCCCGTGCTTTTGATAAGCTGGTCAAGGGTCAAGAATTCAAGAAAGGAGACCTGGTGATGGTCAAAAGAAGAGAAGTAATGGCATCCAACCCCAAGGGGAAGTTGATTGAAAACTGGGTCGGACCATATGTCGTCCACCGAGTACATGAAGGGGGTGCATACATCCTTGCGGATCACAAAGGAGTCATCCAATTCTCTCCCCTCAATGGGAAGCACCTAAAGCTATACCACACGGTTCAACCGGCGCTCCCCGAATGAGCTATCTTTCTTTGGTCTAGTGGCATTCCGCCCTGGCCGAGCTACCCTTATCTTGGTTTAGTGGCATTCCACCCTGATCGAGCTATCCTTCCTTGGTCTAGTGGCATTCCACCCTGATCGAGCTACCCCTATCTTGGTCTAGTGGCACTCCGCCCTGATCGAGCTACCCCTATCTTGGTCTAGTGACATTCCGCCCTGATCGAGCCACATTTCCTTGGTTTAGTGGCACTCCGCCCTAGCCGAGCTACCCTTATCTTGGTCTAGTGGCATTCCGCCCTGATCCAGCTATCCTTCCTTGGTCTAGTGGCATTCCGCCATGATCGAGCTATCCTTCCTTGGTTTAGTGGCACTCCGCCCTAGCCGAGCTACCCTTATCTTGGTTTAGTGGCACTCCGCCCTGGCCGAGCTACCCCTATCTTGGTCTAGTGGCATTCCGCCCTTATCGAGCTATCCTTCCTGGGTCTAGTGGCACTCCGCCTTGATCGAGCTATCCTTCCTTGGTCTAGTGGCACTCCGCCCTGATCGAGCTACCATTCCTTGGTCTAGTGGCATTCCGCCCTGATCAAGCTACCTTTCCTTGGTTTAGTGGCATTCCGCCCTAACCAAGCTACCTTTCCTCGGTCTAGTGGCACTCCGCCCTGATCGAGCTACCTTTCCTGGGTCTAGTGGCACTTCGCCCTGATCGAGCTATCCTTCCTTGGTCTAGTGGCATTCCGCCCTAGCCGAGCTACCCTTATCTTGGTTCAGTGGCACTCCGCCTTGGCCGAGCTACCCTTATCTTAGTTTAGTGGCATTCCGCCCAGATCGAGCTATCCTTCCTTGGTCTAG